>OX375869.1:46113476-46707176 GCA_947359475.1 Heligmosomoides polygyrus bakeri | reverse complement strand
ATTCGAGGTAGCCTTAAGTCTCGCCCCGTCCCTTCTGGCAGTCTGACTGGCTGCCCGGAGTTCTTCACCCGCACGACAGAGCCTGACTAGCTACCGTGTGTACTGGAGTCAAACACAGCAGCACTAAAGGGCCTCATTCCCCTGATCCCGAAAGAGCCCTTATTTCTGCAGCGATGGGAAGGACGAGTACGGACAGGTGCTGAAATCTCAGGGCCTAACCAGGCTGCGCAAATTGAGAAGGACTAGGATGCCGATCTGTATTTACAACGCCCGCACGCTCGCATCAGAAGCAACCATCGAGGACCTGATCATGCAAGCCAGGAAGATCAAGTACGACGTCATCGGACTGACCGAGACGAGAAGACAGCACCCCTTACACGCCGCCTACGACTCCGGAGAAGAACTGTTCCTCGGAACATGCGACAGCAGGGGAGTAGGCGGCGTTGGTGTCCTCGTCAACACGCACTTGGCCATGAACATCGATTCGTACGACTCTCTGACAACCCGAATCGGACGTCTGCGACTGAAGCGATGTGGCTCCGTGCCAGCTTTGACTGTGTTCGTCGCGTATGGCCTAACATCCGACTACGACGACGAAGAGGTCGAAGCCTTCTACGTGGAGCTGGAGAAGTTCTATAAGGAAGACCTTCTACAAGGTGATCGTCGGCGACTTCAACGCCAAGATCGGGCCACGAAGGTCGCCGGAAGAACTTTACATCGGAACCCACGGTTTGGAATGGAACAAGCAAGGTGAAAGGCTGTCTGAGTTTATCATGTCGACCAAGACCATCCATGGAAACTCACAGTTCCAGAAGCCTCCCTCCCTACGATGGACCTGGGAATCCCCGGTGGCCAGCTCCACAACGAGATCGACCACATCA
The DNA here is from genome assembly GCA_947359475.1 of Heligmosomoides polygyrus bakeri. Lineage (NCBI taxonomy): Eukaryota > Metazoa > Nematoda > Chromadorea > Rhabditida > Heligmosomidae > Heligmosomoides > Heligmosomoides polygyrus. The sequence goes on along the minus strand of OX375869.1, from coordinate 46,706,295 downwards.
TCTTTAACCGCAAGTATTGCCTGACTGATGTTTCCGTTGTCCCCAAGTTCTACACGGGATCGGACCACCGCCTCCTTCGCGCGAGGTTCCGCTTTTCGTGTCAAGGAGAGAAGGCCGTGAAGTTCAAGAAGAGGACTCCCAGATCAACCATTAACTGAGACATGTACACCTCTCGTGCCGGCCGTTGGGAAGATACCGTGATGGACAACATCGACCTAACGGAACCGTCACCTCTTCCAGAAGGACCATGGAGAAGGTCATCCACGACTTCTACTCCGATCTCTTCGATAGCCACGTCCCATGCCATCTTCCGCAGGATGGATACGTCGTTCCCTCTGTTCCCCCTTCCGAGATCCGACACGCAATCTCATCGGTGAAGAAGCGTACAGCACCCGGTCCCGACAGGATCAGACCCGAAAATCTGAAGAATCTCCCGCCAACGCTCATCAACACCTTGGCGCAGCTCTTCACACGCTACCTGTCGGAGAGGTAAGGTTTCATCTCAGTGGAAGACCAGCAAGACCGTCTTGCTGTACAAGAAGGGAGACGTGCACGACATTTGTAGACACACTCTCGCAACATACTCTAAATCTGTGCAGACACTCGTTGAGTATTACTAGCTCGGCTAGAATTTGTATTCCTGGTTCGTTTCGTTCTTCGGCAATACCTTTCCTTCTAGGTTGCAGTGTTTCCGCGTAGCTGAAAGTTTTCAGGCCAACTTATCAATGCTCTTTACAGCACTTAGTTACTAATGCTGTGTACTGGCCTGATATTTCACAGAACAACACGAGCTTGTGACTGAAGCGGCTGTCAGCACAACAGATCTTGGGTGAAGGTGCTTTCTTGAATGCGTAGACACCATATAATGAAGACCGAGCATATATCCTACTTATGACATTATTATTATTTCTCCTCATATCTACATATCATATTACATCTCAATGGAAGACCAGCAGAACCGCCTTGCTGTACAGAGGAGTGCACGACATTAGCAAAATCGCCCGATCTGAACTTAGTCTATAAGCTGCTCACTCGAGTCATCCTGAATAGGATCGGCAGAACGCTGGACGAAGGACAGCCATGCGAACAAGCAGGATTTTGGAAAGGATTCAGCGCGATCGACCACATACACACCATTAGGAAGCTCATCGAAGTGTCGCGAGAGTGCAAGCTGCCGCTGTGCCTTACATTCACCGACCTGAAGAAGGCATTTGACTCCGTCGAGACTGAGGTGGTCCTCGAAGCCCTGCTCACTCAGGGCGTTCCTACTCACCAGGGAAGGGTCTCAGGCGTAGGTCTGAACGGGGATAACGGATACTACTGCGAGAATCCCCACCCTTCATATAGTAGAAAAACATGTTTCGTTTTTGCTGAGTCCTTGAACCATAAGAGCTACGGACCATCGAAGACGGGGTACCGTAGCGCATGCACCGTCAGCACATGCCCACGTGCATGCGCGCGCTGTTGTATGGGAGGCGGCGAAAGGCTCTGCGGCAGGGGAGCCGGTGGCTCAGCAGGTGCGAGTTTGCTTCAAAGGTGCTGGAATGGATGTTCGGCTCTCGTGCTGTACACTATTTATGCACTTTTTCATAACCGCTGCCTTCTTCACCATTTTGCTTCGTACTCGTCTCCTACACATTTATTTCACTCTAAATTGTCAAAAGGGTGAGATTCGTGACCAACACCCCATGACCTCGACAGCCCTAGTCTTGATCAGCACCACAAATAACCCCCCTGGAAGAAGTCTGGCAAAATCGGTGATTATGACCTCAACAACCCTAGTCATCCGTACCTGCTGTGTAACACATTCCTGCTGTGAGATCACTCTTCAACATTCGCAGAAAAGCACAATACGTTGTATAATACAAAAAGTGTGAGAAGTGAGTGAACCATATAGCAGATGTGTAAGAAGTAAGCTGATCTAAACCGCCATCAAGGCACTATTGTACATTCACGACTCCAGAGGTCGAGAAGAGTATCGAAAAAACTTCGCCCAAACCTCCCCATGGGGGTTATTTTGGGGCGCTGATCACGAATCTGACCCTTCTGACAATTTAAAGTGAAATAGATGTGTAGGAGATGTGTAGGAAGCAAATTGGGTGAAGGAGGCAGCTGTTATGAAAAAAAGCAAAAATAGTGCATAGCACGGGAGTCGAACCTCTGGCCTAGCACCTTTGAAGAGGCCTGGCATCCTGCTGAGCCACCGATTCGCATTTCGGACAGCCTTTCGCCGCGTCCCATACAACAGCGCCTGCGCACGCATGCACGTGGGCATGTGCTGACGATGCGTGCGCTACTCTACCCGGCCTTCCAGGGTCCGTAGCTCTTTTGGTTCAAGGACTCAGCAAAAACGAAACATGTTTTTCTACTATATGGAGGGTGGAGATTCTCGCAGTACTATCCATTTCCCCCGTTCAGACCTACGCCTGAGACTCTTCCCTGGTTAGTACATCACAGTCCTTCGAGAGCTGTACAGTGGATTCACGGCCTAGATCTCTCCATTCTACAGCGACGTCGTCATCGACGTGAAGAGAGGGGTTTGACAGGGGGATGCCATATTCCCGAAGCTCTACAGCGCCACTCTCGAAAACGTCATGCGCGAATTAGAATACATGGGAATGAAGGTTGACAGCCGGCAACTCCACCATCTTCGCTTCGCTGACGACATTGTGCTCATAACATCGAGCATTAGCCAGGCGAAGCGAATGCTGGCCGACTTCGATCGTATATATGGGAACGTTGGACTGCAGCTGAATCTTACGAAGACGATGTTCATGAGGAACAGACAAGTTTATGATACCCCATTCTCGCTCATCGGAACGAACATCTCCGAATGCTCCAGCTACGTGTATCTGACTCGCGAAGTCAATATGGCCAACGACCTAGCGCCAGCGCTGAGCAGGAGGAAACGAGCGGCTTGGGGAGCTTTCAAGAACGTCGAAGAAGTCGCGAAGAAGACGAAGAACGTCCGGCTCCGTGCCCACCTATTCGACTCCACTGTTCTTCCTGCCCTATCATACGCCTCAGAGACCTGGGCTATACGAAAGCAGGATGAGCAGGCAATCAGCGTCGCGCAGCGTGGAATCGAGAGGACGATGCTTGGAGTGACACGACTCACGCAAGTGAGAGAAGGCCTCCGTAGTTCCGAGCTTCGCCGACATTCGAAGATCAGAGACGCTGTCGCGTGGGCGAAGTTGTCGAAAATTAGGTGGGCCGTCCACGTAATGCTTCGCAGACACCCGCTGGAGGAGAGCAGTTACCGACTGGAATCCGCGGATGTCAGGAGAACACAAGGACGCTTACCAACGCGTTGGTCGTACTTTTTCGTGAAAGCCCTGATTTCCGATATGACGCTCTTCGTGTCCCTCGAGCGACGAGGATCCATTGGAACACTCTGGCACGCGGGAGGGACGAATGGTGACGCTGCTGCCGCCCGCTCGAGCAAGTCAAGGGGACGACAGGTGATATATATATATATATATATATATATATATATATATATATATATATACAAGTGCTACGACACGCCTAACGGCGTGTCTCGCACTTGCCCGCTTCGCGGGGTTATAGGTTTGCGCTTCTTTCTCAGAAAATACTCTCGCACAAAAAGTACGTCTGATCTTCAAAACAATTTTGTTAACAGAACAACAAAAAGACAACATTTACTGAAGCATCTCGGTGAATACTACGTTTGGTATCGACTTGAGTCCTGGTGTTAACCAAATTTTCAGATGGGACTTCCGTCAAACTCGCGAGCACGCCACGTACATTTGACCATAAGGAAATTCTGGACTGGGGAGATATACGCAGAGGAGTACCTGGCGCGGGTAAAGTATTCCGTTAAACATGGGATAATGCTGAGTTCTGCATGCAGCCGGTCGTCGTACGACGACGATGTGACCTCTGCTTCCTTTCTTTTCGATCTTCTAACTCCAGAAGGTTGTGGTGCGACGAAGGGAACCCGTCTTCTGGATTCAGGGACTCAGAAACGCGCACAGACGCCGTTGTGTCAAGCAGGAGGAGGCTGCGCTTCCTCTGCTGCAGCAGCATCTCATGCTCAATTCTGAATGCGATCCCTCGCCGCAGGACGACGGTGTCTCCTCCGCTGACTCCAGAAGGTTGTGGTGCGACGAAGGGAACCCGTCTTCTGGATTCAGAGACTCAGAAACGCGCACAGACGCCGTTGTGTCAAGCAGGAGGAGGCTGCGCTTCCTCTGCTGCAGCAGCATCTCATGCTCAATTCTGAATGCGATCCCTCGCCGCAGGACGACGGTGTCTCCTCCGCTGACTCCAGAAGGTTGTGGTGCGACGAAGGGAACCCGTCTTCTGGATTCAGAGACTCAGAAACGCGCACAGACGCCGTTGTGTCAAGCAGGAGGAGGCTGCGCTTCCTCTGCTGCAGCAGTATCTCATGCTCAATTATGAATACGATCCCTCGTCGTAGGACGTTGGCGTCTCCCCTTCTGACTCCAGAAGGTTGTGGTGCGACGAAGGGAACCCGTCTTCTGGATTCAGCCACTCAGAAACGCGCGCAGACGCCGTTGTGTCAAGCAGGAGGAGGATGCGCTTCTGCTGCTGTAACAACATCCCGTGTTGAACGGCAGATGTTGCCCGCGCGAGGTACGCAGAGGCGTACCTGTCGCGGGTAAACTTTTCCGTTAAACATGGGATAATGCTGAGTTCTGCATGCGGCCGGTCGTCGTACGACGACGATGTAACCTCTGCTTCCTTTGTTTTCGATCTTCTGACTCCAGAAGGTTGTGATGCGACGAAGGGAACCCGTCTTCTGGATTCTGGGGCTCAGAAACGCCTCCTCCTGCTTGTGTCAAGCAGGAGGAGGCTGCGCTTCCTCTGCTGCAACAATATCCCATGTTGAACGGCAAACGTTGCCCGCGCGAGATACGCGGAGGCGTCGCAAGGGGTTCCATGAGATTACGCGTGGTTCCACGAGGCGTATCTCAGTCAGGTTTCCAACCTGAGTGAGATACGCCTCATCATCTACAGGGCAGGGAGCTAACTCAATTATATAGTGGTAGATACAGGGTGCGCCAAAATTATGGCGACAGCACATGCGCAAACAATTTGACCTTTTATTCGGAGCGTTTGCTTTTTTTCGTGCTCTTATTGTTTTTATTGAGTCAATTACTTTATGCTTACCTCAGTCAAACATAACAATAAGTCGTTTTTCAAGATAGTGAAGCGCTCGTGCCACCGTTCTTAAATCATTGAGCTTTACCCTCAAGGCTTCTCGGCACGCTACATTCACCACCGTCTTGGAGTTCATCAGAGTATTATGAGTAGGCCCATTAGACGCTAAGAAAACCTGGGAACCGAGGATGATAGATCCGGAGGGGAGAGACACTTATCTGTTACAACTACGGACAACGTTAGTAGGGTACGTGAACGAATTCGCAGGAAGCCGGCGCGCTCGGTCCGCCGGTTGTCGGGAAAATGGACATCATGGAGACGTCGTTGAGAAGAATCTTTCGTGAACTGGGACTTAAGGCCTACAAGAATACCCACGTGCACCCTCCTGGATCTTCAAACAGGAAGGAGTTCCAGCTCACAGAGCAAGAATGCTGCAAAACTGGTGCAAAGGCAACTTTCCGCCATTCAACAGCTTCCACGAGTGGCAAGCCAACTCTCCGGATTTGAGTCCGATGGATTACATGGTCTGGCCAGCTCTGGAAGCCAAAGCCTGACGGAAACCTCACCGCCCCGATGATCCTTTGAAGAAAGGCGTGGGATGAGCTCAACGCGCCTTACTTGCGTGCCGCCGTCAATGCCTTCCCGAAGCGTCTCAAAGTCTATATCGATGCCGATGGAGATATCTTCGAATCTCAATGTTGAGTATAGTTTACAATAGACTGATAAACATTATCTCATTGTCGCACCCTATATATATATATATATATATATATATATATATATATCCAGAAAGTATCTGCAGAAATACGACAATTTTTCAAAATAACACAATTTTTTATCAACATTTTATTAATCAGCCAAATAATTTCCATCAGCATCGATTGCTCTCCGCCAACGTTCCACAAGACATCGAATTCCTCTGGCATAGAAATCCGACGACTTGGAGGCGAAAAAAGCTCGGAGGTTATTTTCGAGGTGGTCACGATCTTCATAACGCTTCCCTTCCAGATGATGCTGAAGTGATCGTAAAAGTGGTAGTCACTTGGGGCCAGATCTGGGCTGTAGGTGGATGCGGCAGAACTTCCCATCCGAGTTCCAGAATTTTCTGAGAAGTCGTCTTCGCGGTGTGTGGGCGCGCGTTATCGCGCAGCAAGCGAACTTTGTCGAGCTTGGGCTGTTCCTTGCGCATCCTGTCGACCAGTCTCAACAGTTGGGTAGCGTAGACCTCGCAGTGACAGTCGTGCTGTCAGGCAGCAGCTCGAAATGGTAGGTCCCATAAACTCCCCACCAGACCCTCAGCATGACTTTCCTCACATGAATTTCACATTTACGAAAGATTTCGGCACTTCATCGTGTTGGCATCACGCATGTTTACGAGACTGGTTACGTAGAGGACCCATTTTTCGTCTTCTGTGACGATGGTGTCCAGCCAGTTGAAGGTGCGACTTCGGGAAAGCAGCTGAGTGCATATGTCCAGACGTCTTCGCCGGTTGTCGTCGGGCTGTTCGTGTGGGAGCCATTGACCGAGCTTTTTAACCATTCCAAGAGATCGCAGTCCATTGTCCAGTGGATCGGGAACAGCCAAGAGCAGCAGCAAAGTAACGCACACCTTCACATGGATGGTGCTCCGCCAGTTTCCTCCGTTCATCCAAAGATATCGTTGTCGGTCGACCAGAGCGAGGCTCATCTTTGAGACTCCTGTTCCCGCTTCTGAAGCGTTGGAACCAGGAATGGGTGGAATTTCTGTTTTCTGATTTTCTGGACATTTTCGGTAATTTTTTTCTGTTTTCTGGAAAAATGGCCAAGAAATGGCCAGAAAACAGAAAATAGAGTTGCGAACAAAATTTTATCAGAAATCCAATGAGAAGAATCCAAAAAGTATCATAGAATAGTGAGCTCCATTCCAAAATAGTGTTTCTAGAGTATCTCAAATGGCAAGCATGTGGCGTTTTTGGATGTGTTCATGTAGTAACTGCGCCATGAACTCATGAACTATGCCGCTTCGTTTGCTCGATTGATTGTGTATGCGGTATTGGTAAGGAGTTCCTTCATAGGACATTTTTCGACTTTCATAATTTGGCTTCGCATTCTTTTCGATATTAACAGTAGTTTGGACCATCTACGATCACTAAAAATTTCACATTAAAGCTATAAAACTAGTATTCTGAGGGGCGTCAAATTACGTATTAACTAACCACTTGTTCTAGAGTTACTGTGGGTAGGATTACAGTGCGTTTTAAAAGTATGTAGCCACCTTGAAATTGATAATTTCACGTCTCGCCTTCGTTTCTACGAACTGGCGTTAGCAGCATTGGATTCCCCTTAGACGAAAACAGCTAGATTGCTCTTTCCAGAAAAAAGCTTGATCTCCGGCAAAAACTAGGCGTTTTTGAATGTTTTGTTTGTTTCAAAAGTATGTAGCCACTCCAGAATATCGGGCATTTTTACACTCCTATTCAAATTTTGCGCTCTTTTTGGCGGGAAGTTCTTGTCATAAATAGCCAGCTTAACCTGTTCTTCAAAAACGACCACTATGCCAGTCCGTGGACGTGTCCTGATTATCGAGGAACAAGCCAATGTAAGCCTGAGCATCTTCTCACAGATAAATGGGTAAGAAGACTACGATCATTCAAAAGCTGCCTACAGTTTCCAGAAGATTGCAGATCCCTGACAAGTGTGCTACGAATTCGTCGACCCCAGTTGGGGTGAGGGCGCCCGTTGTTTGTGCGCGAACCGAACCTAAAGAAGTGTTGTCTCTTGAGAGGTGCTACACTTCGGTACCGCCATAAACGTCCGGTCCGTGTGCCATGCCCTCCTTCTTTCGCAAGGATGTGCTCACTTTATTTACACGGAGAACCTCTAAATAGTGAAGGCGTTTCTCGTTTCAACGCTAAACTGAGAGTCCCCGGAAATTTGCAAGTTCCTTGTCGCTGCAAGCAAGCTGAGCGTTATGTGAGGTATGAATTGGATTGCAACCTAAATCGTGGTTCTCTCGTGATCTAATTGCAAGTAGAAGTGTGGCTCAAGAACGTGTGCACCATTCAAGTTGCACAAACTCCCCACTTCTTGACATCCAGGAGCCGAATTCGTCAGCGACTTAAAGCCTTCGCACACTTCTGCGTTATCTGCGTGTTCCGCTTACATTCTCCGTTAAACTTACGTAAGTCATTGATGAATGCGGCCCCAGCTCGGCTCTCGCTCACTATTGGGTTCTCACCTTGTACCGTCCATTGAGCCCTGTATTACCATTTCCGCTGCCTAGTTGGAGCACTCCCGGGACCGACATTTGCTAAGACGTTCTCCCGAGATGACAAAGCCCACGCTTACGTTTTGTTCGATGGACTGTCGTTCCGTGAAAATTTTAAAATCATCACTGGATCTTCTGACCCATTATTGTTTATGGACTGTCTCGGCCTTTTCTAATGTTTGCATCATCTATCTTCCTGTTTGAGCTGAAAATATGGCTGTGTTCTAACTATTAGACTTTACGGCAGACACTATTGTACTTTAGGATTCCAGAGGTCGAAAAAAATTTCGTCCAAACTTCGCCCAGGGGGTTATTTGGGGTGCTGATCACGAATCTGACATCCGTTTCTGAAATTTCGGCCGATTACGGTAGGTATGGGTGACTAAGGCTATCGAGGTCATAACCACCGATCTCGCCCCAACTTCGCCTAACGAGTGTTTGATAAACTTACAACCGGGGAAAAACCCGTCTGAGTTATTCATCGTAGTTTCGGAGTGAAATTCAGGGAAATCGTTACGGGACCGAGTTGCCTATCCTTCTGCTAATCAGTCACTGCAGCTAGTGATATTTGCTTGCATGCTTCTCCGGCGCAAATAGGGTGGGGGGGGGGGGGTGCTTCTGATGGGCAGAAAATCCCATAGAGCGTCGTAGTGTTGTTAATGTTCTTCAACCCTGGCTTCAACGTATAAAGCCTGTAGTAACGGCGTTCCATGGTTAATAAAAACCCGTTGCCGGAGAACTGGTCCGCTTGGGCCTAACGGAGTTATTTGAGATGCTGGTCACGAATATGAGATCCGTTTTTCGTTCTATGCTGGGGTACTGTGGGTTACGGTAGGTACGAGTGACACAGGAGCCCACACGTAGAACATCGAGTGTCATTGACAGAAGTTCAAGGCTCTGGCAAAACGCAGGTACGGCATAAACAGCCGCCGTTACCAAGACAACTCATGCGAATTTCTGTTATAAACGTTTTCCTTAGAAACTGAATCACGCCGCCAGTACTGCTGTCCGAAGTTAAGATAATTATTCAGATATTCTAAAGTGTTCCTTATCCCCTGGACTAATTTTGGGCGAAATCGGTGGCCACCTTATTCACCCGTAACTACCGTAACCTACCGTACTCCAGCGTAAAACGAGAATGGATGTCAGATTCGTGATCAGCAGCCCAAGTAACTTCCCTGGACGAAGTTTAGGGGAATTTTTTTTCGACTTCTGAAGTCCTGAATGTACAATAGTGTCAACTTTGCATTGGTGTGACGGGTCACAAACGATGTAAAACGATTCTGACGAATGCACCCCCGAATGGTTACCGTATACCGGTTAGCGATGGAGCGCGGAAACTGTTATAGCTGTCTGCGCTCTCTTAACTTAGAGATCGCACGTCGGCGTCCACGTTGACATTCGATCGATCTCTTGTGCGCCCACGGTGACCCTGCCGAGAAGCGGGTCGTGGTGCAGTCGGTGGTGGGGCCGCTTGATGCGAGGGAGCGGGGTTCGGTTCCCCTGCATTGTGGGATACTTGCATTTCAGCTGACTACTTTCGATTTGAGGAGCTTTCACGTGCACGGAACTTTGAGGCGTTTTTTGCGCCTTTTTCCGGTCGTATGCGTTTCGCCACTCGAAGAGCGCAGAACCCTGCTACGGAGTCCCCCTGAGTTACCGTATACCGGTTAGCGATGGAGCGCGGAAACTGTTATAGCTGTCTGCGCTCTCTTAACTTAGAGATCGCACGTCGGCGTCCACGTTGACATTCGATCGATCTCTTGTGCGCCCACGGTGACCCTGCCGAGAAGCGGGTCGTGGTGCAGTCGGTGGTGGGGCCGCTTGATGCGAGGGAGCGGGGTTCGGTTCCCCTGCATTGTGGGATACTTGCATTTCAGCTGACTACTTTCGATTTGAGGAGCTTTCACGTGCACGGAACTTTGAGGCGTTTTTTGCGCCTTTTTCCGGTCGTATGCGTTTCGCCACTCGAAGAGCGCAGAACCCTGCTACGGAGTCCCCCTGAGTTACCGTATACCGGTTAGCGATGGAGCGCGGAAACTGTTATAGCTGTCTGCGCTCTCTTAACTTAGAGATCGCACGTCGGCGTCCACGTTGACATTCGATCGATCTCTTGTGCGCCCACGGTGACCCTGCCGAGAAGCGGGTCGTGGTGCAGTCGGTGGTGGGGCCGCTTGATGCGAGGGAGCGGGGTTCGGTTCCCCTGCATTGTGGGATACTTGCATTTCAGCTGACTACTTTCGATTTGAGGAGCTTTCACGTGCACGGAACTTTGAGGCGTTTTTTGCGCCTTTTTCCGGTCGTATGCGTTTCGCCACTCGAAGAGCGCAGAACCCTGCTACGGAGTCCCCCTGAGTTACCGTATACCGGTTAGCGATGGAGCGCGGAAACTGTTATAGCTGTCTGCGCTCTCTTAACTTAGAGATCGCACGTCGGCGTCCACGTTGACATTCGATCGATCTCTTGTGCGCCCACGGTGACCCTGCCGAGAAGCGGGTCGTGGTGCAGTCGGTGGTGGGGCCGCTTGATGCGAGGGAGCGGGGTTCGGTTCCCCTGCATTGTGGGATACTTGCATTTCAGCTGACTACTTTCGATTTGAGGAGCTTTCACGTGCACGGAACTTTGAGGCGTTTTTTGCGCCTTTTTCCGGTCGTATGCATTTCGCCACTCGAAGAGCGCAGAACCCTGCTACGGAGTCCCCCTGAGTTACCGTATACCGGTTAGCGATGGAGCGCGGAAACTGTTATAGCTGTCTGCGCTCTCTTAACTTAGAGATCGCACGTCGGCGTCCACGTTGACATTCGATCGATCTCTTGTGCGCCCACGGTGACCCTGCCGAGAAGCGGGTCGTGGTGCAGTCGGTGGTGGGGCCGCTTGATGCGAGGGAGCGGGGTTCGGTTCCCCTGCATTGTGGGATACTTGCATTTCAGCTGACTACTTTCGATTTGAGGAGCTTTCACGTGCACGGAACTTTGAGGCGTTTTTTGCGCCTTTTTCCGGTCGTATGCGTTTCGCCACTCGAAGAGCGCAGAACCCTGCTACGGAGTCCCCCTGAGTTACCGTATACCGGTTAGCGATGGAGCGCGGAAACTGTTATAGCTGTCTGCGCTCTCTTAACTTAGAGATCGCACGTCGGCGTCCACGTTGACATTCGATCGATCTCTTGTGCGCCCACGGTGACCCTGCCGAGAAGCGGGTCGTGGTGCAGTCGGTGGTGGGGCCGCTTGATGCGAGGGAGCGGGGTTCGGTTCCCCTGCATTGTGGGATACTTGCATTTCAGCTGACTACTTTCGATTTGAGGAGCTTTCACGTGCACGGAACTTTGAGGCGTTTTTTGCGCCTTTTTCCGGTCGTATGCGTTTCGCCACTCGAAGAGCGCAGAACCCTGCTACGGAGTCCCCCTGAGTTACCGTATACCGGTTAGCGATGGAGCGCGGAAACTGTTATAGCTGTCTGCGCTCTCTTAACTTAGAGATCGCACGTCGGCGTCCACGTTGACATTCGATCGATCTCTTGTGCGCCCACGGTGACCCTGCCGAGAAGCGGGTCGTGGTGCAGTCGGTGGTGGGGCCGCTTGATGCGAGGGAGCGGGGTTCGGTTCCCCTGCATTGTGGGATACTTGCATTTCAGCTGACTACTTTCGATTTGAGGAGCTTTCACGTGCACGGAACTTTGAGGCGTTTTTTGCGCCTTTTTCCGGTCGTATGCGTTTCGCCACTCGAAGAGCGCAGAACCCTGCTACGGAGTCCCCCTGAGTTACCGTATACCGGTTAGCGATGGAGCGCGGAAACTGTTATAGCTGTCTGCGCTCTCTTAACTTAGAGATCGCACGTCGGCGTCCACGTTGACATTCGATCGATCTCTTGTGCGCCCACGGTGACCCTGCCGAGAAGCGGGTCGTGGTGCAGTCGGTGGTGGGGCCGCTTGATGCGAGGGAGCGGGGTTCGGTTCCCCTGCATTGTGGGATACTTGCATTTCAGCTGACTACTTTCGATTTGAGGAGCTTTCACGTGCACGGAACTTTGAGGCGTTTTTTGCGCCTTTTTCCGGTCGTATGCGTTTCGCCACTCGAAGAGCGCAGAACCCTGCTACGGAGTCCCCCTGAGTTACCGTATACCGGTTAGCGATGGAGCGCGGAAACTGTTATAGCTGTCTGCGCTCTCTTAACTTAGAGATCGCACGTCGGCGTCCACGTTGACATTCGATCGATCTCTTGTGCGCCCACGGTGACCCTGCCGAGAAGCGGGTCGTGGTGCAGTCGGTGGTGGGGCCGCTTGATGCGAGGGAGCGGGGTTCGGTTCCCCTGCATTGTGGGATACTTGCATTTCAGCTGACTACTTTCGATTTGAGGAGCTTTCACGTGCACGGAACTTTGAGGCGTTTTTTGCGCCTTTTTCCGGTCGTATGCGTTTCGCCACTCGAAGAGCGCAGAACCCTGCTACGGAGTCCCCCTGAGTTACCGTATACCGGTTAGCGATGGAGCGCGGAAACTGTTATAGCTGTCTGCGCTCTCTTAACTTAGAGATCGCACGTCGGCGTCCACGTTGACATTCGATCGATCTCTTGTGCGCCCACGGTGACCCTGCCGAGAAGCGGGTCGTGGTGCAGTCGGTGGTGGGGCCGCTTGATGCGAGGGAGCGGGGTTCGGTTCCCCTGCATTGTGGGATACTTGCATTTCAGCTGACTACTTTCGATTTGAGGAGCTTTCACGTGCACGGAACTTTGAGGCGTTTTTTGCGCCTTTTTCCGGTCGTATGCGTTTCGCCACTCGAAGAGCGCAGAACCCTGCTACGGAGTCCCCCTGAGTTACCGTATACCGGTTAGCGATGGAGCGCGGAAACTGTTATAGCTGTCTGCGCTCTCTTAACTTAGAGATCGCACGTCGGCGTCCACGTTGACATTCGATCGATCTCTTGTGCGCCCACGGTGACCCTGCCGAGAAGCGGGTCGTGGTGCAGTCGGTGGTGGGGCCGCTTGATGCGAGGGAGCGGGGTTCGGTTCCCCTGCATTGTGGGATACTTGCATTTCAGCTGACTACTTTCGATTTGAGGAGCTTTCACGTGCACGGAACTTTGAGGCGTTTTTTGCGCCTTTTTCCGGTCGTATGCGTTTCGCCACTCGAAGAGCGCAGAACCCTGCTACGGAGTCCCCCTGAGTTACCGTATACCGGTTAGCGATGGAGCGCGGAAACTGTTATAGCTGTCTGCGCTCTCTTAACTTAGAGATCGCACGTCGGCGTCCACGTTGACATTCGATCGATCTCTTGTGCGCCCACGGTGACCCTGCCGAGAAGCGGGTCGTGGTGCAGTCGGTGGTGGGGCCGCTTGATGCGAGGGAGCGGGGTTCGGTTCCCCTGCATTGTGGGATACTTGCATTTCAGCTGACTACTTTCGATTTGAGGAGCTTTCACGTGCACGGAACTTTGAGGCGTTTTTTGCGCCTTTTTCCGGTCGTATGCGTTTCGCCACTCGAAGAGCGCAGAACCCTGCTACGGAGTCCCCCTGAGTTACCGTATACCGGTTAGCGATGGAGCGCGGAAACTGTTATAGCTGTCTGCGCTCTCTTAACTTAGAGATCGCACGTCGGCGTCCACGTTGACATTCGATCGATCTCTTGTGCGCCCACGGTGACCCTGCCGAGAAGCGGGTCGTGGTGCAGTCGGTGGTGGGGCCGCTTGATGCGAGGGAGCGGGGTTCGGTTCCCCTGCATTGTGGGATACTTGCATTTCAGCTGACTACTTTCGATTTGAGGAGCTTTCACGTGCACGGAACTTTGAGGCGTTTTTTGCGCCTTTTTCCGGTCGTATGCGTTTCGCCACTCGAAGAGCGCAGAACCCTGCTACGGAGTCCCCCTGAGTTACCGTATACCGGTTAGCGATGGAGCGCGGAAACTGTTATAGCTGTCTGCGCTCTCTTAACTTAGAGATCGCACGTCGGCGTCCACGTTGACATTCGATCGATCTCTTGTGCGCCCACGGTGACCCTGCCGAGAAGCGGGTCGTGGTGCAGTCGGTGGTGGGGCCGCTTGATGCGAGGGAGCGGGGTTCGGTTCCCCTGCATTGTGGGATACTTGCATTTCAGCTGACTACTTTCGATTTGAGGAGCTTTCACGTGCACGGAACTTTGAGGCGTTTTTTGCGCCTTTTTCCGGTCGTATGCGTTTCGCCACTCGAAGAGCGCAGAACCCTGCTACGGAGTCCCCCTGAGTTACCGTATACCGGTTAGCGATGGAGCGCGGAAACTGTTATAGCTGTCTGCGCTCTCTTAACTTAGAGATCGCACGTCGGCGTCCACGTTGACATTCGATCGATCTCTTGTGCGCCCACGGTGACCCTGCCGAGAAGCGGGTCGTGGTGCAGTCGGTGGTGGGACCGCTTGATGCGAGGGAGCGGGGTTCGGTTCCCCTGCATTGTGGGATACTTGCATTTCAGCTGACTACTTTCGATTTGAGGAGCTTTCACGTGCACGGAACTTTGAGGCGTTTTTTGCGCCTTTTTCCGGTCGTATGCGTTTCGCCACTCGAAGAGCGCAGAACCCTGCTACGGAGTCCCCCTGAGTTACCGTATACCGGTTAGCGATGGAGCGCGGAAACTGTTATAGCTGTCTGCGCTCTCTTAACTTAGAGATCGCACGTCGGCGTCCACGTTGACATTCGATCGATCTCTTGTGCGCCCACGGTGACCCTGCCGAGAAGCGGGTCGTGGTGCAGTCGGTGGTGGGGCCGCTTGATGCGAGGGAGCGGGGTTCGGTTCCCCTGCATTGTGGGATACTTGCATTTCAGCTGACTACTTTCGATTTGAGGAGCTTTCACGTGCACGGAACTTTGAGGCGTTTTTTGCGCCTTTTTCCGGTCGTATGCGTTTCGCCACTCGAAGAGCGCAGAACCCTGCTACGGAGTCCCCCTGAGTTACCGTATACCGGTTAGCGATGGAGCGCGGAAACTGTTATAGCTGTCTGCGCTCTCTTAACTTAGAGATCGCACGTCGGCGTCCACGTTGACATTCGATCGATCTCTTGTGCGCCCACGGTGACCCTGCCGAGAAGCGGGTCGTGGTGCAGTCGGTGGTGGGGCCGCTTGATGCGAGGGAGCGGGGTTCGGTTCCCCTGCATTGTGGGATACTTGCATTTCAGCTGACTACTTTCGATTTGAGGAGCTTTCACGTGCACGGAACTTTGAGGCGTTTTTTGCGCCTTTTTCCGGTCGTATGCGTTTCGCCACTCGAAGAGCGCAGAACCCTGCTACGGAGTCCCCCTGAGTTACCGTATACCGGTTAGCGATGGAGCGCGGAAACTGTTATAGCTGTCTGCGCTCTCTTAACTTAGAGATCGCACGTCGGCGTCCACGTTGACATTCGATCGATCTCTTGTGCGCCCACGGTGACCCTGCCGAGAAGCGGGTCGTGGTGCAGTCGGTGGTGGGGCCGCTTGATGCGAGGGAGCGGGGTTCGGTTCCCCTGCATTGTGGGATACTTGCATTTCAGCTGACTACTTTCGATTTGAGGAGCTTTCACGTGCACGGAACTTTGAGGCGTTTTTTGCGCCTTTTTCCGGTCGTATGCGTTTCGCCACTCGAAGAGCGCAGAACCCTGCTACGGAGTCCCCCTGAGTTACCGTATACCGGTTAGCGATGGAGCGCGGAAACTGTTATAGCTGTCTGCGCTCTCTTAACTTAGAGATCGCACGTCGGCGTCCACGTTGACATTCGATCGATCTCTTGTGCGCCCACGGTGACCCTGCCGAGAAGCGGGTCGTGGTGCAGTCGGTGGTGGGGCCGCTTGATGCGAGGGAGCGGGGTTCGGTTCCCCTGCATTGTGGGATACTTGCATTTCAGCTGACTACTTTCGATTTGAGGAGCTTTCACGTGCACGGAACTTTGAGGCGTTTTTTGCGCCTTTTTCCGGTCGTATGCGTTTCGCCACTCGAAGAGCGCAGAACCCTGCTACGGAGTCCCCCTGAGTTACCGTATACCGGTTAGCGATGGAGCGCGGAAACTGTTATAGCTGTCTGCGCTCTCTTAACTTAGAGATCGCACGTCGGCGTCCACGTTGACATTCGATCGATCTCTTGTGCGCCCACGGTGACCCTGCCGAGAAGCGGGTCGTGGTGCAGTCGGTGGTGGGGCCGCTTGATGCGAGGGAGCGGGGTTCGGTTCCCCTGCATTGTGGGATACTTGCATTTCAGCTGACTACTTTCGATTTGAGGAGCTTTCACGTGCACGGAACTTTGAGGCGTTTTTTGCGCCTTTTTCCGGTCGTATGCGTTTCGCCACTCGAAGAGCGCAGAACCCTGCTACGGAGTCCCCCTGAGTTACCGTATACCGGTTAGCGATGGAGCGCGGAAACTGTTATAGCTGTCTGCGCTCTCTTAACTTAGAGATCGCACGTCGGCGTCCACGTTGACATTCGATCGATCTCTTGTGCGCCCACGGTGACCCTGCCGAGAAGCGGGTCGTGGTGCAGTCGGTGGTGGGGCCGCTTGATGCGAGGGAGCGGGGTTCGGTTCCCCTGCATTGTGGGATACTTGCATTTCAGCTGACTACTTTCGATTTGAGGAGCTTTCACGTGCACGGAACTTTGAGGCGTTTTTTGCGCCTTTTTCCGGTCGTATGCGTTTCGCCACTCGAAGAGCGCAGAACCCTGCTACGGAGTCCCCCTGAGTTACCGTATACCGGTTAGCGATGGAGCGCGGAAACTGTTATAGCTGTCTGCGCTCTCTTAACTTAGAGATCGCACGTCGGCGTCCACGTTGACATTCGATCGATCTCTTGTGCGCCCACGGTGACCCTGCCGAGAAGCGGGTCGTGGTGCAGTCGGTGGTGGGGCCGCTTGATGCGAGGGAGCGGGGTTCGGTTCCCCTGCATTGTGGGATACTTGCATTTCAGCTGACTACTTTCGATTTGAGGAGCTTTCACGTGCACGGAACTTTGAGGCGTTTTTTGCGCCTTTTTCCGGTCGTATGCGTTTCGCCACTCGAAGAGCGCAGAACCCTGCTACGGAGTCCCCCTGAGTTACCGTATACCGGTTAGCGATGGAGCGCGGAAACTGTTATAGCTGTCTGCGCTCTCTTAACTTAGAGATCGCACGTCGGCGTCCACGTTGACATTCGATCGATCTCTTGTGCGCCCACGGTGACCCTGCCGAGAAGCGGGTCGTGGTGCAGTCGGTGGTGGGGCCGCTTGATGCGAGGGAGCGGGGTTCGGTTCCCCTGCATTGTGGGATACTTGCATTTCAGCTGACTACTTTCGATTTGAGGAGCTTTCACGTGCACGGAACTTTGAGGCGTTTTTTGCGCCTTTTTCCGGTCGTATGCGTTTCGCCACTCGAAGAGCGCAGAACCCTGCTACGGAGTCCCCCTGAGTTACCGTATACCGGTTAGCGATGGAGCGCGGAAACTGTTATAGCTGTCTGCGCTCTCTTAACTTAGAGATCGCACGTCGGCGTCCACGTTGACATTCGATCGATCTCTTGTGCGCCCACGGTGACCCTGCCGAGAAGCGGGTCGTGGTGCAGTCGGTGGTGGGGCCGCTTGATGCGAGGGAGCGGGGTTCGGTTCCCCTGCATTGTGGGATACTTGCATTTCAGCTGACTACTTTCGATTTGAGGAGCTTTCACGTGCACGGAACTTTGAGGCGTTTTTTGCGCCTTTTTCCGGTCGTATGCGTTTCGCCACTCGAAGAGCGCAGAACCCTGCTACGGAGTCCCCCTGAGTTACCGTATACCGGTTAGCGATGGAGCGCGGAAACTGTTATAGCTGTCTGCGCTCTCTTAACTTAGAGATCGCACGTCGGCGTCCACGTTGACATTCGATCGATCTCTTGTGCGCCCACGGTGACCCTGCCGAGAAGCGGGTCGTGGTGCAGTCGGTGGTGGGGCCGCTTGATGCGAGGGAGCGGGGTTCGGTTCCCCTGCATTGTGGGATACTTGCATTTCAGCTGACTACTTTCGATTTGAGGAGCTTTCACGTGCACGGAACTTTGAGGCGTTTTTTGCGCCTTTTTCCGGTCGTATGCGTTTCGCCACTCGAAGAGCGCAGAACCCTGCTACGGAGTCCCCCTGAGTTACCGTATACCGGTTAGCGATGGAGCGCGGAAACTGTTATAGCTGTCTGCGCTCTCTTAACTTAGAGATCGCACGTCGGCGTCCACGTTGACATTCGATCGATCTCTTGTGCGCCCACGGTGACCCTGCCGAGAAGCGGGTCGTGGTGCAGTCGGTGGTGGGGCCGCTTGATGCGAGGGAGCGGGGTTCGGTTCCCCTGCATTGTGGGATACTTGCATTTCAGCTGACTACTTTCGATTTGAGGAGCTTTCACGTGCACGGAACTTTGAGGCGTTTTTTGCGCCTTTTTCCGGTCGTATGCGTTTCGCCACTCGAAGAGCGCAGAACCCTGCTACGGAGTCCCCCTGAGTTACCGTATACCGGTTAGCGATGGAGCGCGGAAACTGTTATAGCTGTCTGCGCTCTCTTAACTTAGAGATCGCACGTCGGCGTCCACGTTGACATTCGATCGATCTCTTGTGCGCCCACGGTGACCCTGCCGAGAAGCGGGTCGTGGTGCAGTCGGTGGTGGGGCCGCTTGATGCGAGGGAGCGGGGTTCGGTTCCCCTGCATTGTGGGATACTTGCATTTCAGCTGACTACTTTCGATTTGAGGAGCTTTCACGTGCACGGAACTTTGAGGCGTTTTTTGCGCCTTTTTCCGGTCGTATGCGTTTCGCCACTCGAAGAGCGCAGAACCCTGCTACGGAGTCCCCCTGAGTTACCGTATACCGGTTAGCGATGGAGCGCGGAAACTGTTATAGCTGTCTGCGCTCTCTTAACTTAGAGATCGCACGTCGGCGTCCACGTTGACATTCGATCGATCTCTTGTGCGCCCACGGTGACCCTGCCGAGAAGCGGGTCGTGGTGCAGTCGGTGGTGGGGCCGCTTGATGCGAGGGAGCGGGGTTCGGTTCCCCTGCATTGTGGGATACTTGCATTTCAGCTGACTACTTTCGATTTGAGGAGCTTTCACGTGCACGGAACTTTGAGGCGTTTTTTGCGCCTTTTTCCGGTCGTATGCGTTTCGCCACTCGAAGAGCGCAGAACCCTGCTACGGAGTCCCCCTGAGCGACGAAGGCGGCTTCCACACAAGCAGCTTGGATCACACCCACTTGGAGTCCCTTTCCTCAACCCAGACCCGCATTCCCTGGGCGACGAGAGGTTCGCGTTGCCGGAGAACTGGTCCACTTGGCATGGTGCCGAGTCGGCGCGCGGTTTTTCGTCGTGTCGTCTCACGCACTCCACGTCTCCATGCTTGCCACACCCGGAGTCCCTTCCCTAGCTCAATCTGTGCACAGAAAAGGCCGGACTCTGCCCCGCGCTTAAGGCCCCCACACACTTCTGCGGCAACGCCGCTCGCTGCTGTGGTCAAGGATAGGGCAGGGACGCCGCCGGCGGCGAGCTGTGTCCCTGCCCACTGAGGTGGTTGTTATGGTCCGGTATTTGAATTTCTGCCATTTCTACTGCCTGCATATACAGGAGGTAGCCGCCAGAATGTGTCTGGATTCTGTGACCCGCAGGGACGAAACAACCCGCTTCAATGGCCACCTACGGGATAGATCTGCCTCGGACCAGGGAATATAAATAAATAAGCAAATAGGTCTTCATCCTCTTCAGACCTCCCTGTTCTTGCTTATAGGCCTTCGAAGGCGATTAGTAGTAATAATCACCTCTAATGTCTACTAGATTGTTGAGCATTGTAGAGCTAAGATGTCCAAGCAATATACTTACTACACATATTTACAGGTTAGACCTCGTTCTATATCCGGAAGGTTAAGACATATTTGCTGTTCTTAAATGTATGAATGATAGAAGCAATGCAGCGCATGTTTATTAATTTACTGCAACTCTCCAGAAGTAGAACAACGCTTTCCCTTCAGGAAAAAAAATATGCTCAGTCGTTCAAGCAAGGGAAAGGAAGCTAGCTCATTATTTATTTTAACGTCTGCGGAGGAAACTGTTGCTGCCAGTATTTCGAGAACTGCTCTGTGTAAACAGCGGAAGTAAGAATGATTGGCCGAACGGAATGCTTTGCAAAAACATGATTACCAGGTATCACTTGCTGTCCGTTTTGCTACAAAGGATTAGGATCCTTGACTACAGGTTAGCTCTGTAGAACCGTCAACTAGCATTTCCTCCCAAAATGAGACGTGATGGTCCCGTGGCGACTGCTATTACGGTAACGGTTTGAAAACGTGGCACCCTAGTAAGAGTGTTTAGTGGGGGGATCACCGTAGCGTGCCGGCGCGCATGCATGACAATTCACGCATGCATGCAGCGGGTTCTGATTCATTCTCATCCCTTCTTTTCGATTACAGATCCGCCTTCGGTTTGCTTCCGTGTTGTGCAAGGGAAGGAACTCCAGGATGTGGGCGATATTAACACGAGTAATTAGCCCGGCTGCACCCCGGAGTTCTTTTCCCAGCCCAATCCTCGTGGAGAGAAGAGCCCAGAACACAGACATTGCTAGTTAGCTTTTATTACTATCGCTGTGTCTTTTGTTTTTCTCCCGCGTCACTGAAACATTTTATCAGGTGACCCCCAAAGTAACATAACACCATTCCATTCTTTACTCGTTGTTATGCAGATCGGGCATTCTCTCAAGGGCTTGCGGCACATGTCTCGGCGAAGTGTTCCTTCCTCAAGAGTCCTTTCACCTATTCTCGTAGTAGCCCACCTGTAAACCGTTAGAAGCGGGCGCCTCAGAGACCTGGACCATACGAAGGCAGGATGAGCACGCGATCAGCGTCGCACAAGTGGCATGATTCACGATGAGAAAAGACCTCAGGTCTCCCGAGCTTTATCGGCGATCGGAAATCAGAGACGCTGTCGCACGGGCCAAGTCGTCGAAAATTAGGTGGGCTGGCCATGTAGTCCGTTTCACAGACACCCACTGGACGAGAGCCAGAATAGATTCTGCGGGATGTCGAGAGAACATCAGGACGTCCAACAACGCGTTGGTCTAGCTTCTTCGTGAAAGCCCTGAAAGACTGATATGACCCTCGAGTAACGAGTATCGACTGGAGCACACTTTCGCTATCTCTCGATTACGTCTTCGCCTACCGAAGAGTTTCCTGCAGAAATGGTTCTCCGCAGATTCGCGAATTTTCAGGCGATCGCTGCGGGACCGCCTGCATGCTGTGCTCACCCGTAGCACCACAGATAACCCCTAGGCCTTTGTCATACCATCGCTCACCCCGAGCGACGCCTAATGATTTGCACCCATATCGATTCCATCGCGCCGCTCGATGGATATGGGAGCATATCATTAGGCGTCGCTCGGGGTGAGCGATGGTATGACAAAGACCCTACAGCCGAAGTTTGGGCGAAATTGGTGCATGACCTCGGCAGCCTTAGTCACACGCACCTACCGTAGCCTACCGTACTCCAGCGTAAAACGAAAAACGGATGTCAGATTCGTGATCGGAACTCCAAATACCCCCCCCCCCAGGCGAATTTGGGGAAATGGGTGATTATGACCTCGGCAGCCTTAGTCACCGGTACTACCGTAACCTACCGTAATCGGCCGAAATTTCAAAAACGGATGTCAGATTCGTGATCAGCACCCCAACACCCCAAACAACCCCCTAGGCGAAGTTTGGGCGAAATTTTTTTTCGACTTCTCCTCGTCCTCTGGAGTCCGTAAAGTACAATAGTGCCAAACATCGCTATGAGAGCTAACAACCTCATTTCCAGCCACTTGAGGCTTAAAGAAAATGAACTGAATCTTCCGATCTGTAAACTGACCGTCAAGTGGTGGGTTGTGATGACATCTTATATATAGGGGAATAGCATATTGGAACTCACCCTCTCATGAGAATCTGCCTTCACAGCCAGGAAGTAAATAAAACGCAGTGTGTCAGGCTCAGACACCTTAATATTCCACTACAGGTCCGTCATGTTCGGGAAATCAACGTTAAATGACCTACGCCAAAATGAACAAAATATTTATTTCATTGTGCGGCGCAAAGCGGCTCGGGCGGAGGGGGAGGGGGTCAGCATGCCCCGCCGTGGCGCGCACCCATTGTGCGTTTCTGCATACAACGAATGGTAATACACTGTCATCTTCTAGTTTCGGTTACAGATCCGTGTTTTATCCACTTCCGAATTGGGCAAGAGAGGAAACTCCAGGATGTAGGCGGTTTTAACTCGGGTGCGCCACACTCGCGTCTAAAGCTGCACGGTAGTGACGAGTTTTCCGGGGCGGGTTGGGCGAGTTTTCGCACAGTTTCTGCAGGCGATCGTCGCGGGACCGACTGGCGAACCAGAACCTCGTCGAGCTAAACTGTCCCGTGACTCGATCAAGGGTGGGAAAACAACACAACGTCTACACATCTCTTCTTTCAGTCTTCCATCCCGCGATGTAACACCAAGTGTACCTATGATCCTTAGGCTCCATCAAGAGAAAGATAATAGTTTTAAGTGCGGATTAAAAGCGGTAGGACACTTCTGCTGAAACCATTCGACGTTCTTAAATAGGTTCTTAAATACATCTATATTTTATGTTCCTTTGTTGTTTTTTGGACCTGGAGGCGGAGACGAAAATGGCCTTCTTCATCAATAAACGATTCTAAACATTTTTTTTACTCGAATTCGAAGAAGATTCTGCTGCTGTGCTCCTTGCAGCTACAACGTTGTGGGTGATGCCAGCACAGAAGGAAAGCGTTAGCCACAGAAGGTTTCAAACGTCGCTTCGGAGCGCAAAAGACCAAATGCACTGTTGTTTAGATAGGCTATTTAATTTTCAGCTGCTCTTGTAAGCTTGGAACCAAGTTGTGGGGCAGCCTCAGGCAATCGAGATTTCTGCTTTGAAAATAGTTCGGGCGCTATGGTAGTTAGGGGAGGGGTCACCATAGCATACCTGGGATGCTGGACCTGCGAGTAGCTATATATAGCGAATGTAAATGCAGTCTTAACTCCTATTTTCGATTACAGGTCCGTATTTTGTCTGCTTCCATATTGGAGAGGGAGGGAACTCCAGGATGTGGGCAACTTTAACATGGGTGCGTCACTCCAGCCACATCCTGGAGTCCCTTTCCCTGCTCAAATCTAGAACATAGAACAGAGCTATAGCATTGTTTGTTTGTTTTCTTAATTATAGGTGTGCCATCATTTATTTTCGTTCGTGTTAGTGACACTTTTTATAAGGTGACCCCCACGACTACCATAGCGGCATAGTTCGTTATAGCAGACTAAGAAAATCGTTCAACCATCTACTGCAGAACTCCGCTTAAATGGAATCTCCACCATCAATGAACAATGTGGACAGGTGGATGGCAGACAGTTCCTCAAAACAAATATAACATGTGAGCCATAGACAATTCTCTAGTGGAAGCGAAAAGAGAAGCTTATGCCCATCCCAACATTGCAACCGTTTGCAAACATTTTTAGGGAATTAAAGGTTTTCTATTCCTTCCAGCTCCATGCTCATACTGTAGTTACCGCTCATTCCTAGCATTTGTCTTCTTTTCAGTGCAACTTCCATAGATTCCTGCTGAGTACAGAAGCCTACTCATAAGAATTGCGCGTAATTGATACCAAATAGTACCCACTAGCGAAATGAAGGTTGACAAGCATCCGCTGGTTTCTTAATGATTGATTGGAGTACTTGGGTCCCGCAACGATCGCCTGCATGCTGTGCGAAAACCCGTCCAACCCAGCCCCGGAAAACTCGTCACTACCGTGTAGCTTTAGACGCGAGTGTGCGTCACTCGAGCCGCACCCTGGAGTCCCTTCCCCTGCCCAAGTCTGTGCTCTTCTCCGCTGAGGACCTGTTCATACTTCGCGACAAAACGACAAGAGCGACCGGAGCGACTGGGCGACGGATGTAGTGCGATGTATTTCACACTACATTCGTCGCGGACGGAGTGTGGAGTTATTTACGTGCATCACACTACATCCGTCGCCCCAGTCGCTCTTGTCGCGAAGTATGAACAGGCCCTCAGCGGAGGAGAGCACAGACTTGGGCAGGGGAAGGGAGGAGAGCACAGAAGAGCTATAGCATTGTTTGTTTGTTTTCTTTACTATCACTGTGCCACCGTTTCTTTTTCGCGTATTAGTGACCCGCTCTATGAGGCGACCCCCCAGAGCCGCGTTGCGCCCATTGTGCTGATAGCAACGTGTCAGATTGCGCCGCATTTCGTTTCTAGTCATAAGGACGTGATGTGAAGCCATTATTTGCACTTTTCGAAGGAAGATGGCGGGTGGCATGCACTTTCTCATCGGTATTGCCACGAACGACTACGTTATTCTGGCTAGTGACAAGGCTACTTTCGCCTACGGAGCTGTTTTGGCAGACGACAGTACGTTTCTCTTTTTAACTCTGTCGCAGCGCTGTTGTTGCGCATGCTCTCAGTGTTTGATGAAATGGAGCTGGTCCAACAGCGAGAGTAAATGCATCTCTTCAACAGACAATGACAAGGAGTATCGACTGGGAAAGAAGCTCACAATGATGTGTATTGGAGAAGAAGGCGACGTGGCACAGTTCGGCGACTGGACTAAGAGGAACATCAGATTGTACGCGATTAGGAACGGTTAGCGCGTTTTTCTCTTTTGAAGGCGTAATAAAAATGTCATTGTGCCACGTTAAGGGTACGAATTGTGCCCGAAAAGCGCTCATCACTGGATCCGTCGGGGAATCGCAGAAGCCTTGCGTACAGAGGACTATTATGCAGTAGATGTTCTCCTGGGAGGGTGAGAATACAACACCATTTATGGAAAGGTTTTAGTGCCGAATGGTCCGTACAATATTGCTCAGTATGGGCGAGTATGGAAGTTCTGACATTTTCTACTTTTAATGATCCCTTTAAGGTATGACGACAAAGAAAACAAAGCTTTTCTGGGATCAGTTGACTACCTCGGTAACGGACTTGACGATCAGGTGAGTTGTGGCGAGCCTTATGTGAACTCCTATTGATTTTCGATTCGTTTTTTTCCATATTTCAATGGCTTGTCGAGGCTGTTTGTCTGAACTTGCGTATGAAGGTTGCCGTAATGCAAAACGCAGGCTGGTAAGGTCGCAATAGCTATCCACATCTTTGCCAAAGTAACGCATTTGCCCTTCAAGAATTTTTTTCCCATTACGTGAAACTAAATGCCCCAAGCATCTGAGCATAAGAGGCTTAGGCCCCGTTCATACTTCGTCGCGGCGCGATGCGATGGCCACGCAATGAGGCCAAATTGATCGATCGCGTCCCACAATCAATATGGCCACTATACGTGGCGTCGCGTCGCGCCGCGACGAAGTATAAACGGGGCCTTACGCAGTTAGAGGAGCTGTGCACGTCGGCGCACCCTACACAGGCACTACGGTTGACGCAGTGATCGCTTTCTTAAGTTGAGCTCGCTGCGCACATTACGTGTTTTCTTTTACTCATTCTATTTATACGTAAATGAGAACACGCGCCCCCCCCCCCTTGCTCAGTATCAACTAGTCCTAGGAAATCCAGGCAGAGAACCCAATTCTAGTGAGCTAACTCACCGATATTCCGCCAGCGCAGGCAGACCGGCTCAGCTGGCCACCATGGAGCAAGTGAGAAGCACTGGGGCGGTCAATTGTACTGCACAGTACGCCGTCGGTAGTCAAAAAGCACATAGCAGTATACGCAAAGCTCTCACAGCTCGCACAATGGAATAAAAGGCAAGAACTCACTTGTAATTGAGATGCACTCGTTTCTGTTGTTCATGGATGGATTTCTTTCGCGAATCCAGAAAGCCTCGAGAGCCTTCCTGGGGCCAATTTCGTTCTCATGATGCAGTACTGTCCACCTTACGTCAAGGTCAGCACCACGTGGGCTTCTCTTTGGTGCTTCCCAAGCGGGGTTGCTAATTTTTGCCTTCTCTCATCAGCAAGGTGTTCCTTAACGCGAATGGCTAACACCCTCCCGGTTTCCCCGACATAGAGATCGCCACAAGGTAAACATTCGAGCTGGTAGACAACGCCCTTTTGCGCACAGTCTCCTCTCCTTCGGTATGGACAAATCACGCAGTCAGACATAACACCAGCGCGGTCATAGAGCCGATTGCGAACTAGATGTCGTTTGATGTTATCTCTCGGGATGTTGACCAGTATAACATTCTCATCCAACCCTGCTCACAATAGGCACTGACGCATAGCCGCCGTGACTCGGTCCGAAACGAACGGAAGGGGGGGGGGCAGACCTTGTTACTGTACGCGTGCTCCCGGTGTCCGTATGGCGCTCGATTTCGTCGCACTTCGTACCCATTGAGGGCAGCTATCTGACAAGCCAACATACGTGATTCCTCTCGCTCCTCGTTTCCTGTGCACATCCTTGTTGCTGTACTGAACATGTTGCGAACTACAGCACGTTTCACAGCTGAAGAGCGAGCCGACTTAGCATGTATGTTGATGTTCTTGGAGCTGCCCTTGCGGTACCACTTCACACTGTACTGGCTGTTTGAAACGCTGATTTATGTATTCAAAAAGGGTAACCAGCCTTCAGACGGAACTTCTCGCGTGAACTTTATGTACTGTGACTGAATGTTAACAATGTTGAACAGCTCGTCCATTTCGGACTGCGTTGCTGTTACGACACAGCAGTCGTCGATGTATCGACAGTACATGATAGGAAGCCGTTCTATTACCGGTCGTTCAATCTTACTCATGAAGCAAATTGCTAGAGCCGGTGCTAAACGCTGTCCTATGGCAAGTCCTCTAAGTTGTGTTGTGAGAAAAATTTACCGGACCATTTAAAGATGTTGCAGCAAAGACATTCTTTCACAAGAATCATATGTGACTTTCTCAAACCAAATGTAACACCACTACTCTCGTGTTCGTCAAGCATTTCGGATAGTGCTTGAAGAGCAGCAACATTGTCTACGTTGGTATACAAAGCAGTCACATCAATCGATTCGATTACACAATGCTGTGGAAATCTGCAAGAGCGCGAACGGTCTAGCAGTTTTTCCGTGTTCTCCAAGTGTGAGGGTACGAAGTTGAGTAGTTGACCAACGATCTTATTAAGAAACCAAGAGATCGGGTCGGTTGGTCCGTCCACACAACTTATTGTGGGCCAAATCTTGTATGTGGCTGCATCCAACGAGCGTTTGCCTTCCTCAGATAGCTTATGAGTTTTAATCAAGCTGTAGAGTACAGGACATATTGGCGTTGTTAGCGCCAGTCTTGCAATAAAACGTCTGTCTAAGCCAGCTGATTTTGCTACCGATACCCAAAGCGCATTTAACTTGCGGCATTGCGAATGAAATACTTTCTCTGACGTTTCACGATAAATACTGGTGTCGGAAAGGTGGAGCCCCGTGATTTCTTTGTCCAAAGTCTGGGGACAAACCACGAAATCACCTCCTTTATCGCTAACAGAAAGTCGTATTTCGTTACGCCGAAGTTGGTCACGGACTTGTATGAAACTATCCCATTGGTCCTTCGTGAGGTTCATTGTTTTCTTTCGCCGAAACGTACTGAAAACACGTAGAACCTCTGAAGAGAAAATTCTGAACCTCACATCGGCCTCCGGAAAAGACTCAGATTCCTTATAAAATGGCCTAGGAAAAGGGATAGGTGCTGGCAATCTGCGTAATGATCCTTCATTTGCATTGCTTTCGGAGTCTCCCCTTGCTCTTGCTCTAAGTTGGTCTCTAAGTCTATGCGACCCACACACAAAACGAAACGTCGCTGCACAGATGTTCTGCGTCATTGAAAACGACGGGCATAAGCTAAGAAAATCCAACGCTTTCGTAGAAACGTGTGCATCACCAACTACAGTGACCCTTGCTTGATCTACGGCTGTTGTGATGGTTTCGAGCTGAAGTAATTGGTCTTCAGACGCCTGAGGAATAGAAGAATAGAAGATGAGAAGGCATTCTGGTAACGAGCTTTCCACTTCCGCATACAGCAATGTGGCACAAGTGTTTTCTCTAGGGTAGACAAGACATATGTCGGATTTTTGTTTTGTTAAGACATTCTGCCTCGCATTTTAGCGACGCAATTCTGAAAATAATAGGTAATTGTTCACTTGCCAACACTTGTCTTTTCAGCCGTACTTGTTCCGCGGCTTTTGTGGCCGCTTTTGCTATGCGATAATGGACAGGGAGTATAAGAAAAGTGAGTCCCATGTCTGATTCATAAATCTTTGACGAAATGTGAAGCAGGAAGTTTAAATATCGGTTACCTTCCCATAGTGGCAAGCGTCAAGCATTGCTTTTCAAAATGCTTGTCGAATTATTCGAGTTCAGTCATGCCAAAGGCTTTATATTTTATTTATTTATTTATTTATTCAAAGCGAGAATGTAATTCACGCATGGAAACATAAAGCAAACAAAAAACAAGGACAAAACATCATCACACATCAATCGACTACAATGACAATTAAGAACTTCAACAAGTGATAGCTCTACTCCAAATATGTGTGGACATTGACATTATATCGTCGTATCTACCAAGAAGCAAGTTTAGTTCCGTGAGAGTTCTATAAGTTAAGAAATCTGTTCTAAGTCTTGACTTTGCAACTGGCACACGTAGTTTGAGCTTTCCTCTGACGGATCTCGTCAGCTCTCCGTCCAAGAATTCTTCTGTGTCGTTGTTCAGCTTTTTGGTGAGAATTTTAAACATCATGATAAGATCTGCTCTCCTTCGCCTGCTCACTAGTGACGTATATATGATATGTTTAGAACTATGTTTACTAAATCAAAGCCACTACAAGTGGGGTATATGTTTATCAGGATGCTGAAAGAGATCTCCACTCAAAAATCTGTCAAAGATTGGGACGCCACCCTGGTCCTTCTTCTGTTTTTGGTGATTATGCGAAGACGGTGGAAGCAAAAGCAGTCAAATGGATTTCATTCTTTCTGCAAAAAGAGTGGTGACCTCCGTTCCTCTTGCGAATGATCGTGCATGTGTCCTATAATGAGGTGATGCCGGACGGCAACTGGTGACTGTATGGTGTCCTATAAGCCAGCGTATACTTGTTCATTGTGCATTTTAATAATTAAGCGCTAAGCAGCTGTCACCATGGAATTCAGCCCCATTGGTGTATAGAGCAAAATTAAACCTTTCACACAGCACCGGGGTGTACTACCTCAATAGTGAACTAGGTAGAACATTTCTGATGTAATTCGGCATTCACGTGCGTTTTTACCAAGGCCGATAACCACTCAGCACAGGTTGACCCCCACCAAGCCGCTTTGCGCCAATAATTACTTGAAGAGTGTGTTTTTCATTCGAAAGCTCCCTTATGTAATCATCCGCAGGTATGACGGAGGAAGAAGGCGTCACACTACTTAAGAAGTGCATCGCTGAGGCGAAGCGGAGATTTGTTGCCAATATACCGGGATACAAGGTAAGACAAGTGCTCGAGCTGTATGGGTTTGCTTTTACGACGATTAGCAGTCACGTCTTCACATTTTTCAATTTCAGGTGATTATCATCGACAAGAAGGGTTATAGGCAACTAGCCGACATTCAGGTCTGAGGAGACGAGAGCTGAGCCTGGACGAGGTGATCGTTGATGATGCTGTTACGAGTTTCTATTCCTCTACTAATATAAATTTTCCTCTTTGTATGCGGTACGCTCGTGAAGGTGAACATAAATTATTTCATTTGACAAGACTGTTGTGTCAGCATAAAACATGGCTTGAGCGTTAAAAGAACATCAGTTTTCCCGCAACATAGCAACGGCATGTCATGTTCACCAGATCAGTTCTAGTATTCCGAGGAGTGCTTCCACTAAGAACTCTCTATGACAGCTCGGTTAAGAGCTCCTTCCTCTTCGCCTCGATCATTTCGGAGCCTCGCTTCTCCATGGCATGCTTGAGATCGAGTAGTAGCTGACGCGTGTGGCGCTCATCGTCGTGCTTCGTCGTGGACTGCGTAGACTTCTTCTCGAAACGTGTATAAATCTGGAATGACTTGGAAAATCAGGCCGTCAAGCATCAAAACAACACGTAGCTAACACCCACGTCGTTCAGCGCCTGTTTATATTCATTGAAAATCTTCCCCTTGGCGTCGTGCGCTAGTTGTTCTCGCCTCTCCCTCGACATCCGAGGCACAGGCAGATACAGTACGACTCCCTCATGTTGAGGAGTCACGTTCAAATAGGATTTCTGAAAAACAGGTCCAGCCAACCATACTGTCAAGGCATATGAACCGCAGTAGTACCTGAATGGCCAGCTTCGCCCATTTGATTGCTGAAGGGTTGTCGGCGAAATTTGCCATCACCATTGTGGGACTCCTAAGAGAAACCCTTCCCAGGTGACACATCTTTTGTTCCTGCAGAGCAGAAAGTGGAAAAATATCACTTTGGTGTAAGCAATTAAAAGACGAACAACACCGTTTTCCAGCTTAACTAGTAGGTCTTCGTAGAGACGGAGATCGACCTGAAACTTATCTAAATTTATTGAAATATAGTTCCTGTCCATATTTCGCGATGGAGCGATTGGTCGGCCACACAAAACATGCATATCGATTGAAACCACTGCCGTCGCCTATTCATACTTTCACCAGCGATTCGAGCGACGGGTGACATGGCTGGCATTGGTGCGCGTAATCTACGCCGCTGAAGATCGGAAGAGCTCGAGAATTGCACATGCGCTCGTTCAGTCCAATCTATTATCCAAAAAGGATCCTCACTGAGTTTTAGTTCAGTAGGCGGAGAGCGGTGCCGTTCCCCGGCGAGAATGCACATATCCAAGATACTTTCAGATGTTCATGCCGATTAAAAGAAAATCCACACTGTTTACAGGATTCCTGCGGTGCAAACCATTACGGTCCAGTTAAGTACACCACGCTATAGCTGCCGTCGACGGAATCGACGCTACACTTACAACGCTGAACTTTTCACGGACGAATTCTCTGGGGCGGAGCGATGGGTTTGGGGCGCGGAACTCACCATGGAGCGCTCTCTAACTGATGCGACATGTAGGGATTCGGGGAACCAGCCGAATTGGAGGGAAATCGATGGCTCATTTCATCTTACACACCTGCCCTTCGTTTTCTACGATACGCAGGACGCAGGACTCATCCATTGCAGTGGGCGAGAACTACTTATGTTATCGAAATCTCACTTATTCGCGGTACTAAGCGGGCCGGTGTCCGCTGTACACCGGCAAGGCTTCTTAAAATGGATAAGTTGGATTAACCACATCCCGGAGTTCCTTACCTTGCCTAGTTCTGTGCTTATTTGAATGTTTCACGACCGTGGTCTCATAATGGAGCGGGCACCAGCCCGCTTAGTACCCTATTCGCTTTTAAAAGCGGTGAATTAGGTTTGGAAACGAGGAAAAAATCGGTTTTCATGGTACGCATTTGTCCTCGCGTGCCTAATTCGCAGGAAAATGTTGTTTTGTACATTACCAGCCATAATGAAATTGCACTGAGCTGGACGTATTGTTAGAGCTGCATAGAGTAGCTATGATGAGTATATTGAGGCGCAGTCGTCAGGATTGGTAAATCCTCTGAGCGCTTCGAGTTCATATGCTTCTTTTTCAGCCCGCTTTTCGATGTATACACTGCTCCACATAATTCACAGATTAGCGTGGACTTTCCCGTATTCTGCTTTTCAGCTAGTTTCGTCTGCTTTTTTATTTCTTCTATCGTTTTTGGAGAGGCGCCGTGGACATCGCGATGGTCTACGAAAATATTCCTTTCCAGCAACATTTTTCCGCCAACGGAACACTCAATATCATTTGAGCCCATGTCCTAAAACACCTGATTTATTAACTATGATTTCATATTTGTTAACAAAAATAGAACTGTGATGGTAGGTTGAAAATATACTTCAAAAACATATGGCTACAAAAAGATTGTGTTGAAGTGGGAAAAGTTGTGCAGGAAGTACGTTGTCAAAGTTAGAAATGTAGGTAAGGAGACGTATGTTATGTTTCCTCTTCGTAGCAGTCCTGTGTCACTCCAACGAAGAGAGAAAATGACAGAAAAGAGAATGGGAACGTACAGCAAAACTTTTGCGTCTTTACGAAAGGTGCTATCAAAATGGCATTCCCTTGTATCATCAGTAGAGAACATTTTTTGAGAAGAACGAACAATTGGTGAGAAAGCAAGTCTCCTTCGAAGCAACTCATTGTTGTGCAGCAGCACAGAAGGTGAATGTGACAAATATTAACGCAAACACATTAAAATACCATACAGCGCCTATGTACAGGAAAACGGAATGAAAAAGTAACAGCCAGCAAAGAAACTAGTCAAAATGGCATTCCATTTGCATTTCTTATCGGTACGATCACAGCTCATTATAGATCTTTACGTTGTTCACTCAAAAAATAGTCAAGATGTCATGTTCCCTGCATGTTGCACGAGGGGCGGTCTTTATGTACGAATGGTCGCCGCGCCCGCGACGACGACTGTCGCGTGCGCGATGAGCTCCGCTGCGGTCGTGGGAGCTGTGCCTCATGACTTGCTGCAGACGCTAGGTTTGAGTTGTTGATATCCCTTTCTGCTGTTGCAGGAGCTGGGGGAAAACATGCTCTGGTTCAGAAATTGAGTTCGAGTTATAAAACTAAGCAACGTTCTAATGCTCAATTTTATATGATGCTTCTTCAGGAAAAGCTGAAAACATGACACACTGTCGCAGTGAAACTGAGTTTGTATACACTTTCTAACTCTTTATGTACAGGTTTTGATGCAGATCTAGATACCACTGGCCGCTGAAGTCACCCAATTGCGACGTTTTCTGCCGCGCTCGCCGCGCGAGTCGCCGCATCCGCGGCGACCATTCGTACATAATGTCCCGCAGCCATGTTGCACCAGTTAGAGCGCGCTCCAAACCTACCGCTCCGCCCCAGATAACTCGTCCGTGAAAAGTTCAGCGTAGTAAGTGTAGCGTTGAGTGCCGCCGACTGCCCACGCTTCTCGGACCCTGCTATCGCCCTCATCGCGTCGCTTCCGCCGCGAAGTATAAAAAGGCCCTGGGAGCGGGGAACGGCACGGAGCGCAGTGTTTCTCATGCTGATATAAGTTTCGATAGCCTTCTAAGACTCCCGGTCCCTTTTTTCACGGGTCAAAAACCTCCATAGAGCCACCACCGGAGAGGTAAGAGGCTCTTTTTTGCTCGTGAGAGCGTACACTTTTGGTAGTGACGGTGTCACGATTGCCCCGTTATATTTGGGGTAGTACTTCTAAAATGCGATCTGGAAACAAGTAGCAGAGGCGATGTCTACAGGAAACTCTTGAAACACTAGCACTTCGTTGGTCCTTACTACATTCTAACGTCAATCTCGGTTGTCGTTCCTACATTCTACTTTAATCCATTGGACTTCCGATATCGCGGCAGTTTGTGGATAAAGGAAAGGTCGCGTTAGTCAAATCCTATATGGGATGCCGACACATTGGACTTCCACGAGGTGTCGTGGAAACAATTTGGAGTCGTTTTGGTATGACCACTGAAGAGCGACCTGCGATGAGCAGCTGCTAGGTGGGAAATTTGGTCAGGGAAGAACGGGCTGGACAATCAACAATCCACAAGTATTCGAACCGCGATGAACAGACTCGTTCAAAAGCGGTCAGTAGTGCGAGAATAGACCAGCCACAGCAGGACAGTGTGGGAAGAAACTGCAGCATCAAGGTCTGTTACCTGTAATGAGAAGTGCTTTGCCAATTCCTCGCCCAGAACAAGTTCGACTTCTTTCATTTCCTTCAGGGCTCCTTGAACAAAAACGTTGTTGTCCGAGGCGGCCTCGACGGAATGCAGCATCGATGAAGTTTGCTGAAGGTGCTCAACTGGGCATGACCGGAAAGAGCAGAAGTTTCCGGAAACGTCTGAAGGGTTTTGGAGAACCGCAACGATTTCCAAGTTTTCACAGGTGTATGGGTCTGATCGTACAGCGCAGAAGAACGACAAGTTCAACAGAGCGCTGCCGATCCCCGAATGTCCTTCAAAGCAGAACAAGAAACCGCAAGCAACAAATGGGCAGCGCACAGTGCACCAACCTTCTTTATCTTCTCCGTTCTTCTAACCTTGAAGTTGGCGGCAGAGGTGTGCACTCGCAGAACAGCAGGCAGACTGCGTGGCATTCGCGTTCTTAACAACGCTGACACGAGGCGGGATGTTCCAAGGAACGTGGTCGAGTTCATCACTCTGGAAATCTATCGTTATCACCAAGCCATCCAACAGCGCAATCGCACGGTAATCGTCAGTGGGGCATTACTGTCGGAGCTTTCCTACAGAGCCTACTATCCAAAGGAGCCGCTACCGTAATTTGTCGTTGGGGCGCGCCAACTATCTCACGGGGGCGGTCCTTTAAAGTACCTCACGTACGGCAGGATGGGCACTATTCGATATCACCGGCTGCCGCGCTGCGACGCCGCGCGCGACGTCGGAGACGCCGCGCACGCCGCGGCGCGAAGCCAAGCTTTGGAGCGCGAAATCCTTCTGAATAGGGATTTCGCCTTCGCCTTCGACTATCCTCTACTATTCTAAACGTCTATTTCCGCCAACAGCGTAATTATCGACTACTCGTTCTCCTGCTATTCCTGCGCCATTATTTACGCTGATTCCTATTTCTACCACCTGCTGTCCTAGCATAAAAACAGGTAGGTTCTCTAAGCATCAATCGCTTCCCCTTTTCCTGACACCTTTTTAGCTCTTTCACGGTTGTCATGCTTGTAATGGCGCATGAACCCAGTGAAGGTTTTCCGAAAAGGTGAAAAGGTGACTTTTGGACCCGATGTCTTCTATTACTATACTATATGAATATACTCTTTTAATAGGTCTAAGCTACAGTTAAGGTTTACTTCTCTGCCACTTCTTTAACTGCGAAGTGGGCTTGCTGAGATCTCCCAGTCAGCTAGTCTTTGACAGAGGACTGATTCTATTTCGACACACACAGTGGAAAATGCGCAATACTCTTTCGCAACCACATGATGGTAAACACCCTTCGTCAATCCTACTGCTCATTCGACTGCGATGCCGTCTCCACAGTGGGCTTGCCCTGAATGTGGTAAAGTTCTTCTTAAGAAAAACCTGTATACTCATCTAGCGTCAATTCATCTGCTGACTCCTGCTGAAGTTGCACGAGTAAAGGAAGAGATCAGCCGAAAAGCTGGTGTTGCTGCAGTTGTCTGTCCATTGTGCTGTCTTAACTTCGTCTCCTACGAGAGTTTGGCCAGTCACTGTCAGAAGGAACATGCTGATGATGGTGCGGACGGCCGACCCCAGGACTACTCATTACTTGACCTGAATTTCGACAGCGTGCAGGAGTATGAGGTCAGTTTCGTTCATGAATATCCATCTTTAAAATTTAAAAAAGCGTTTCCTTCAGTGTTGGTTCCAACGACAATGCAGTAGAACCTGCAGCTCTTTTCACACGACAAGGAGTGTCTCTCATGAGTCGTGTAAGAGAGTAAGGTTGCTGTAAGTCACAAAACTTCGCTCGTCATGGCATGTCGCTAAATCCAAACCCAGCTATTTAGATGTAACCGTGCTGGTGTTTACACAAATACCTCTACAAAAAGAATGTCCACCACCAAACGAGATGTTCGCCATTGCTCGTGTCACCTGCTTGTAGACTATCACGCTGACGGAACCGTGACTCTCAAGGGTTGTCTCGGACATGTAGGTCACGACATAGATCCAGCACTACTGCGGTACACACGAGAAGAAACCGACTATATGAGGCGCTTGCTGGAAGGTACTCAGATAATTCGGAATTCTGTAAATTCTTGAAGTTCATGCGTGTTTAGAGCACTCCTTCGACTATATAATTAATCGTCTGAGGAAGGAAGATCCGACGCGTTCATCAAAGCTGTCCTTTGTGATAAAATCAGATCTTCGGAACATTGTGGCGAGGTTCAAAATGAGCCCAGGTTGGCGTCACGATGATGACGTTACTTCCTTGAAACTCCGACATGATGAGGGAAACGTCAACGATGGAATACGATTTTTTGAGGCTCCCAAAAGCTCAGCTGGACCTTCGATGGGCGAGTGTTTTAATTTCACTATGATAGGGAGTTGTCAGATACTATTTTAGACGAATTTTAAGGGAACTCGTGAAGATTTTTTGAGGCTCGAGGTCACTGACATTGCAAGATGTTAGAACTTCATGATAAGAACATTTATCAACATCCTCATTCAGTCGTCATCACTCCCACCATGGTAGAGTGGCTCAAGAAGTATTCGTCAAAGGGAGTAAGTCTTGACGACACCTTCCACACCACTAGGTACAACATGAAATTGGCAACTTTAATGGTGACCGATGAGCGCGACCGTGGTCTGCCGGCAGGTAAAATTCTATAGCCTTGGACGTATAATACGAAGACAATCCAAATTCATGTTTCAGCGTTCCTTCTCAGTGGAACGATGACTTCTGCTGATGTTGAGAAACTATTCATAGAGGTGCGCAAACTAATGCCGGAATTTTCACCAAAGACACTTGTCACGGATGAAGCACCATGCTTCTACAACGGCTTCCGCGCCGTTTTTCCTGAGGCCCCCACCAGGCTTCACTTCTGTCGCTTTCATATATGGCAGACATGGGAGCGCAAGACAAAAGAGCTTGTTGATGTAATACCTATTGCTCTCGTTCCTTTGTGAATTGACCTCAACCTTAACAATACAAGAGACTTTAGGCATCCTGTCGTTCAAGCGTCAGCCGTGCTCTAGAGCTCTTGCTGAGAGAAGCACAACTAAATGTATTTGAAAGGAAGTTTGCTGAAATACTTGTTTTTCTTAAAGAAAAGGGTCAAACGGCGA
Organism: Heligmosomoides polygyrus bakeri; assembly: GCA_947359475.1. Lineage (NCBI taxonomy): Eukaryota > Metazoa > Nematoda > Chromadorea > Rhabditida > Heligmosomidae > Heligmosomoides > Heligmosomoides polygyrus. Next base: position 46,669,190 of record OX375869.1, on the reverse strand, counting down.
TGAGTGATTACTTGGAAAAGAATTATCTCGGTTGGTCCCCTTACATTTGCTCCGTTCTATTGCAACAAACGCTTTTGCATTCCTATAGGACGTACCACTACATGGGCGTCATTCTCAAATCGAGATGCCGTCCTTGACACAACGATGATAAGCGAACGCTTTCATCTGCGCATCAAAGACGAGTTCCTGCACCGCAACGGCAACTCACGCTTGGATGCTCTTGTCGATTTGCTGATAAAATGTGTGGAGGATCTATCCGGTTCCATCGAAGTTAAAGTAATTTCATTTCATTTTCATTTTCTTGTTCAGAGTGAAACAGTTTTTCCTCCAAGAGCATTAAAGCATGGTTTAACAATTCCAGGAACGCCGCCGCTTGGTTACCTGCTCCTTCCGACTAGAAGAAACACACAAGTGTCATCGGTTAGCCAGGGATATTTATAAAGGGAAGGAGGAGATGATTACCGAAGCTGGTGAAAATCATTGGCATATCCTCAACAGGGACCGCACGAAGACCTATGAGGTGTTTTTGGATGGCCAGTGTTTTTGCCACCATACAGTAAGTTTTACGATTTTTCAGCAGCTGTAGAAGTTGAAGGAAATTACTTACGAATTTAGAAAAATACTCACTGCGTCAGTTGCGGGGTTTGCGCGTATACGTGGAGGTGTACGTGCTTGGATAATCGCAGCGGAATTAGCTGCCACCATAGGCATGCAGTCAAAATGTTCGCCCACAAGGAAGGAAACTCAGGATTACCTGAAGCCTCTGTTTCTGACGCTATAGGAGAAACCAGCACTGCACAGGAGGATGGATCCTGCGCCTACAGCAGCGAAGTGCAAAGCACAGCGATCAGTGGTGAGGAAGAACACCGCCAAGCTCGCTACCAAACGCTGAACGCCATTAGAGACGTGAGGACTTAGGGAAGTACTTAATATTTTAGAGCAACCACAAATTTACACGGGTATTTCCAGACCTATGCTGTTGTGGAAGCCGCAGCAAAATCCTTGGCCAGAATGAACACAGATGAGGCCAAAATGAAGCTAGACGAAATTCTAGCCCATTTGCAACTTGCTGCCGACGTTGCTCAGCCATATACCTCTACTTCTTACGCTCCTCGACCGGAGATGACACAAATTGGAGGGAAACCAAAAATTGCCAAAATCCCATTGCGACAGGTACTTTTCATCAGAGGGAATGACCTATTCTAAAAGTATACCATGCAACAAACTTTTCAGCGAAAGAAGAAGACGCAACAGAAGAAACCTGCACTAGATCTTCACAAGGAAGTACAAGAGATGGCAGGTCGCGATACCAGCGCCAAGAAAGGGACTCACACCTCTAGTTAATCTAGTTAATAATGTTGCATTAATTTTGTATAGCACTGAAAATCCTGCAATCTATTATGCCTTAATAATCAAGCAACTGCACATAATCAAGGCCCATAATACCTCGTTTATTAATACCTTGTTGAATCTTGTTAGAAATAAACATTTCGACATGAAAGAGTAAAACATGAACAGATCCGTTAATGGTGTTGCAACAACTGATGCGACTCCAAGCAAAGCCACTACTTTGACGGACGTTTTGGTGCCATTAGTAGTTAGTAAAACGAATCGGCAATTCCTTATGACTCTTCCGAAAACTTCCAATGGGTACACGTCAAACATTCACACGTGGCAACCACAGAAGAATCGAAAGAGTCATGGAAGAATACGGCGAAATCATGGAAGAATATGGCACAACAAGGTGTGCGGAAGATGAGGCTCGCAGTGAATGAGCCAGCTCAGAGCAGGAATAGCAGATTAGGCGGGACATCGGGTTGCTAGAGGTCAGGAGATTAGGCGGGATATCGTGTAGACGGGGTCATGAGACAGGTCAGGCGGCATGGATGGACAGGTCAGGGCACACAACGTGTGCACGAGGCAGCGGCGGCGAGCCCTGACGCGCCGCGACCGCGCCGCAGCCGGTGATACCGAATAGTGCCCATCGTACGGCAGTGCCTCGACATCGTCTCTTCTCCTTTATGTTACATCATGTTGACATGGTTATTGCTTCCCACTTTCGCCTATGTTTCAACCAGTAGCTTCGTTGTAATTTTGGTCATTTGTTCCTTCTTCAAAGTGCGCTAGTTTTGAAATATTTACAGCTTTGAGTTGAGCATGAAGACACCAACGCACTGAAAGATTTGCCTGAAGGGCCCGTTTTCGCTGAGCACTTTGTACAGACATATGAAAAACGTTCACAAATGCGGTGCTGAGGAGCTGAAAGACAATAGGGATGATGTCAAAGTCGAAAAATTTGAAGGTCATTCCAAATTTCCATGTTAACTTTGTGGAAAAACGTATTTTTCTATAAATGGTAGAAGGAAGCACATGCAGGTAAACTTTTCGAGATCCTTTTAAACCCCTTTAGTGCTCCTTTAATGCTTGTTAGTGTAGTTTGTTGAGTATCGAGTATACCTGCAGTACTACCATGTCGTCGTATCATTATTCGTCTTTAACTAAGTAATAGTCTCAATGCATGAGAATAAAATCTGTCGAGGGATTGCAAGAATTTATACAGCAAAAGCTACACTTCCGACATCTGATATACAGTATTTGCAGTCCTATCCTAGTGCACGCCACGCTACTGTTAGAGCGTCGGATAATAGTAAACTATTATCCGACGACAGAGTATTAGACTATGAGCGAGCATTGCTTCGCACTTTCCTATCCGAGGAAACTGCTCCTCCAGAAGTCCATATCCCCCACACGGTGAAACACATTCGTATTTGCTCTACTGAGGAAATCATGGCGCAAATAGGCTCGGCATATGCTCAGTGAATATTCGCCTTGGTAGAAGGGCACATGTATGTCCAATTACGTAAGAAACGACCTGACTCAGTTCACCGTACGGCTGCTTAAAATTTTTAATTTCGATCACAAAACGTATTAAGCGTTCCTACATGTTAACCCCCTCCCCGAGCCTATCTGCGCTGAAGTCGTAGTATCATATCCAAAAAACTCGCATACAAGTCGTACTCATTCACAGCGAAAGGAGTCAAAACAAGGACCTTGTTCCCCATAAATTCTGGCGCAAAGCGGCTCGGGGGAAGGCAGTGTGCCTTATACGATGTTCTGTGTTGCACTAAATCAAAATTTTTACACAACATTGGTGTGTTCTACTGGTTATACCCCAGCTGTGAACTGAGCTAGGCCACCTCTGATATGATTGGGCATTTGTGTGCCTTCTTACCAAGGCGGATAACCACTTAACACACGGAGAGCCTCCCCCTAGCCATCTTGGCCTAACTCTGTATTCAATAAGTAAAACTCTCATTCGTAGTTCGTTGGGTTAAGCACATAAAGCCGGCACAATGTGACAGTCGAGACGGTGCGAATAATTAAAGGACCGCCGCCGTGAGATAGTTGGCGCGCCCCAACGACAAATTACGGTAGCGGCTCCTTTGGATAGTAGGCTCTGTAGGAAAGCTCTTACTGTCGCAGACACCAACGGCCACACTTATGGTCCTCAGGGCCAGACACAACAAGAGAAACAAGGTTGGAGGGCAGAACCAAGGGAAGGAGACTGCCGCTCCCGCGGAACTCGATCGAGTGGAGTTCGTTGAGTGCGAGTTTCTTGGCGGAAACCGTGCATCCGATTCCTCCGACCGGCGTCAAGCCACAGCTGGAAAGTAGTGCGGCTGAAACAGCCACTTCCACCCAATACCGAACTCTGGCTGAAACGAGGCCCGCACACAGCGAGCGAGAATCCTCGCCAGCTCAGACACTCGGAGGGGTGCTCTGCCCGACAATTGCGCGTAAACTACGGAGGAAGTGACAGATTTACAGATTTTGTCGGACAAAGCACCCCTCAAATTGTCTGAGAGAAAGCGCGACGTTGTCGTCCTGTTCATGATGGGGTACGTGACTGCGTACGTGTGTTGTTAGGCGGGGACAGCGGCTGCGGGACATTATGTACGAATGGTCGCCGCGGACGCGGCGAATGGCGCGGCGAGCGCGGCAGAAGACGTTGCAATTGGGTGACTTCAGCGACCGGTGATACCTAGACCTGCATCAAAACTTGCACACCAAGTGTTAGAAAGTGTATACAAAGTCAGTTTCACTGCGATAGTGTGTCATATTCTCAGTTTTTCCTGAAGAAGCATCATATAAAATTGAGCCTTAGAACGTTGTTTAGTTTTATAACTCGAACTCAATTTCTGAACCAGAGCCTGTTTTCCCGCAGCTCCAGCAACAGCAGAAAGGGATATCAACAACTCAAACCTGGCGCCTGCAGCAGGCCATGAGGCACAGCTCACACGAGCGCAGCGGAGCTCATCGCGCACGCGACAGTCGTCGTCGTGGGCGCGGTGACCATTCGTACATAAAGACCGCCCCTCGGGCACAGCTTGCCTTGGGATGACGGGGTCGGCTGCCTACCCCCGTCCTTCAAACAGAAGCGTGGCAAGTGTCTGCGTCTCCACTATCTCGTATGGCAGCCACTGGACTCTCGAGCAAGCCTAGGGGTTGGGGATTACGAGAGAAAATGCCCGAACCGCGCCGCGTCTGTTTCGGTGCGAGAAAATGCCCGCAACCAGGGGAGAAAATGTCCACAGCCAGGTGAGAAAATATCTGTGGCCACTGAACGGTTTTAGATAGGGTTCACCATAACAACCACTACATCAACACATATGGTAATCACGTGGACAGGGATACGGTATTTTTCTCATGCCGTCTTCAGTTGCCACGCCTACGATTTCTCATGCCTCTACTCTACGGCATGAGAAATCGTGAGCGTGGCAACTGAAACTGTGGCACCATCACTTGGATTCCCTAGCAGAATTGATGGCCTTACCGTGATAGAGAAGCTTTGGACAATACGAGGAAGGATTCTCGTTACACAGCTAACAGGCATGCTTAGCGGTTAAATTAGTACCAACGGTGTTTTATGTGAAAAGAACACTTGAAAACACTGAAAGGAGCGAAAGAAGCGTTTTCGCCCAGATCTCAATTTTTAGCACGTAAAACTAGAAAACTAGCACATCGACGGAGCCTGGTAACTTAGAATTACTTTTCAAAGCATTGAGCTGCGGAACTGTAGGCCACCTCAATTGCTGCGTTTGTTTTTAAGCCACATGAACGCCACATGGAGTGAAAAGGTACATTCACTTCAAAGCCATGAGAAGTAGAAAATGAAAAATGGCAGTACTTATTTGGGAATTTATTTACAAAATGGTTCTTAGGTTTTACTGAGGTTCCGCTGAGTCTTTCTGATGAAGTCTTCATTTTTGGCCAATCATTTCCTTCTTTACTAAAACAGGATTTGAACATAGATATTTCAACATTCATTGCTTTTCAAGTGATTTTCATCTGATACACCGTTGGTATCGTAAATACTTGTTGTGCCCTTTTTATTAAAGTTTTCTCAGTATAGGAATTCTATTTTGATTGCTTTGTTGCTGTTTTTCTGATATTTCCACATATCTGAATAAAGGATTTAAATATCTGAATGCTTAGTTGCAACATAGGTTTTAACAAAAACGCTATTAAAATGACCAGAACCTATGGTATAGCACCTCGCCAAAAATCTTTTAAGCCACCTTCTCGAAGCATAGAGTGTTTTTCGAACATGAAAATTGACGATCAACTTCTTATGAGAGCTTTTGGTACAAATGAAACGTTGCGGATACGTCCGGTCGAGGCTCTTCTATGGTTTTTTGCACGGTTTCAAACTTTTCTTAGTTTCCTAAGTGGTGATTACCGCTCAAAGTTGTTTTCTTTATTACGGAGCTTTTGCTATCCACCACATGATGGTGTGCTATAGATTCTTCTCGTCGACCCGGGAATTTTCTCCCCTGATCGCGGGCATTTTCTCCCTATTTCGGGCATTTTCTCCGCACGCAACGCGCGCCGTGAGATTCGGGCATTTTCTCCGTAGAACGGGGTTGGGGGGGGGGGGGGCGGGCCAGGGGGACGAGGGGGCAGAACGCTCGACCCCCGGGCGGGACATCCCGGGATGTTTCTGACTAGTGAAGCCTTCCAACTCTACATGGAAGCCAGCTCTCTCTGGAAGGGCTGGAGGACAAGCATCCTTTAGGGCTGACTGTGAGATGATCAGAAAGGTCGGAAATTCTCCGAGCAATAACAAGCACAATGGGTGAAGCTATGTGTGAGAGAGAAGTCCAGGAGCCTCCCACCTCGCAGTGAAAGCTAAATCTGTCCACTTTCGCATTTCCAGTTCTGCGCTAGACGTGATTTCTTGATTGATACTGCCAAAGATGAATGAGAAACCCAATGACGAATGTATAAGGTGAATAAGAAATTATTGTGAAATTCTACGCTGTATACAGACAACAAGCTGAACTAATGCTGTGCCAAGATGAGGCGCTGCGTCACAGATTGGTATTAACTCTTCCTTGTGGGGCCATTTCAACAATGAAATAGCATGGCGAATTGAAGATCTCCAATTTCCCTGGTCGTGTGTGGCTGTGACTTTAAAGCGGAATTTCCAGTCGAACGGAAGTTTCGCTGGCCTTTGAGCTGGCACAATCAAATCCGATTGCAGTGCTTTCATCCCGCTACTTTTGGCCACAGGCTGGCCGGCGTATCGGCCCTTTATTTAAGGTGTGTAAGGATGACAGTCTTTGACCTGCTTTGGCGACAGGCATGGTTCAATGCAGCATATTCGGGGGAACAATCCATTTGTTCTTCACTGAAGCCTCTTCACAACCATATGCTGAATAGAAGAAGTTTTGACCCGAATTCAAGCATCGATCAGGTCTCATCAGGAACAACCCATTTCGTTCCCAACTGACACATCGTTGGCGCAATTTTTTTGCCGCTCCGTTCGCCTGACGGTCGGGGAACCAGTTGGCGCTAAGTCGAGCTGTCAACATAAGAACCCACAGCTCGAACTGCTTCTCTTCTCCCATACTTCTCACTGCGACCTGCGACATTTTTTTCGCTCCTTAATCCTTGTTATCATGAATTCATAGAATCAGTATGAATCAGTATGTTAGGCATGAGCAAAGTTCAAACAGAAATGTTTGTTGGCACCGTAAAGCAAAAAACATGGAACCTCAGAACAAGTGAAGTGAATTTAATTCCTCTTTGTTTTTCTTCCTTCCGAAGGAGAGCTAGAGGTCGATTCCGGACGTTGTCCATATTTTGTAGCGTCTTGAATAAATGAGTCGATATGGGAGCCAATTATTAGGCTTCGTTCGCGGTGAGCGATGGTATGACATAGGCCTTAGGGAATTTTGTAGCGACTTATCAACAGGCAATTACTGCAGTTCGAAGGAACCCGACTGCCCTTGGAAGTGGTGATCCGTAGGTGCAGGAAGTAGTTTTGCTCAAAATTCTCACTCGCAGATACACGTCGCTTAAGGTAGGGAGCTGAACACTGCACACAAATTTATTATTATTATTATTATTATTATTATTATTATTATTATTATTTATTACACGAGCGTGATCATGTGGGTTACAACAATAATTTCCATAGAACAACTTGCCGAAAGCCAATTAGAAATACTGAATTGGGGTGAGCGAAACTGTTAATATTAGAAAATGATAACAACAGAACACGAACACAAACAGCATCAGAAAAATCTATAACACAATACATCACGGAAACATCTAGGTATGTAGTTAAGAACTCTAGGGATGGCTCAAAAATATTCTAAAGGAAGAGAGACTATGGGAATAGTACCCTTTTTAAGCTTGTCATATAATGCGTTTGAGCTGAGTGTGAAGAAATTGAGCCTACAACTGAGCTTGGATTATAGCTGACAGATACAATTCGAGTGTTCGCTGTCCTCAATGCCATTCATTATATCTGACATTTTAATGTCAATGGCATGGTGGATGGACTTTATGAAAAAGTAGCATGTCGTTCCTCTTCCTCTACATTCTAACGTCTTCAATCCGAAATTTGATTCCTTTCTATACTACTGAGTATTTGATCGTAGCGAAACCCTAGTTCCCGCGCACCAACTTCCTCGAAAAACCGTTTTGCACCGCTTCTAATATTTGAATACTAAGGAAGTCCTGTAAGGACTGAACGCGGGCGTTCTATATTCTATAATTGGTCTTACATAAACCTTTTAGGCGCGAAGCAACACTGCTGCGCTGCTGGTTGACAGGGCGCGAAACATGTTATACACTACTTGCGTGGCCCTATTAGCCACCACTTCACAGTGCCTGTCAAGAGAAGGCCTTTAGTTACCAAAAATCCCAAGTCCACAACTTCGTCTGCGGCCCTTATTGTTAGTGCTGTACCACAAACAGTGTACTGGCATTTGTTATTCCTCGTTCCCAAAATAAGCACCCTGCACTTATCCTCACACAGCTGTAAGCCCCACTCCAGAGGCCACTTATAAACCTTATCGATGGCTTTTCGAAGGGCGCTAATCTGCGCAGCACTATCCACTGATACGTAGATTTTAGGATCGCCAGCAAACGCGCTAAATTCAACATGGTCGTCAGAAAGCAGATTTAGCAAATCAAACGTGTATATGTTGAAAAGGACAGGCGATAGAACACCACCCTGAGGTACCCCGCAACAGGTAAGGCTAGGCTCCGAAAGAGAAATCGTCACGCGGACTCTATATCGGCAGTTAGACAGAAAGGCTTTAGTCCAAGGAATTATACGCGGATGGATCCCTGTTACTGCCATCTTATGAAACAGTTTTTCATGCGATACCCTTCCAATTACTTTACTAAAGTCTATTTATTTACTTATCTGCTTACAGCGTGCAATAATACATTGAATAAAAACATCAAAAAATAAAAACATCGAAGCCTTTTTCACGATAACAGGAGTCAATTTTAGATCATCAGTGCTTGTATTTACTTGCTTCATAGTTTTGTCCCATACCCGCTGACTACAAAGGAAGAGGAATAAGAGTTTTTATTAGGTTGGTGAAAAAGTCTTGCACCACAACGCAATTTTTTTCAAAATTTATTGCTCTATTTCTGAACGACTTCAATCAACAAGGTAACTACCATTTACATCTACAACCATTTGATAGGGAGATTACGAATTCCTCATTCCAGAATGAAGTCGGCTGTGACTCGAAGAAGTGCGCCACCTCGGATTCCAGTTCTGTTCGGTCGTTGAAGCTCCTATCTCTCAAGTAATGCTTGAGAGTTCGAAAAGGTGGTAGTCCGATGGCGCAAGGTTTGGCAAATACGGTGGGTGTGGCAGCACCTCCCACCGGAGCTCCTGCTACTTCTGGCGTGACGACCTTGCAACGTGGGGGCGAGCATTGTCGTGAAGAAGGTAAACATTCCTCCGCCCCTGCCGTTTCCGCGGCATATACTCGCTCAGCTTCTGCAGCTGTGTAGCGTAGATGTTCGCTGTTACTGTGGTGTCGTCGTCAAGGAGCTCATAATAAAGCATTACTCGAGAATCCCACCAACAGCACAGCATTACTTTCCTCTGGTGGACGTCCGCCTTCGGTTGCTTTGGAGGTGGTTCTCCTTTAGGGAGCCACTGGGCCTTCCGAGTATGGTTAACGTAGAAGACTCAAGATTCATCTCCCGTGACGACATTCTTGAGAAAGTCCAAAAGCGATAGTCAGTCGCTAAGCCTTGACCGAGTCACGGAGATCGTGGGGTACCCAAGTCGAGACCACCTTGCGAAACACAGGAGCGTGAAGATGATGAACAACGGAGGTATGATGACACTGAAGACCCACCGATAATTCACGAGCGGTTGAATTCGGCTTTTCTTTCAGAGTGAGCCGCAATGCGTCGTCATTCACCGCCGACAGGCGTCCAGAGCGTGGCGCAGCTTCGAAGGGCACATCTCCGTCCATGAACCGCTTGAACCACCGAGACACTGTCCATCGTGTAACCACGTTATCGCCAAATACAGCACAGATGTTAGCTGCGGCTTGGCCTGCGGAGCGATGCTGCAGGAACTCGTAGAACATCACAGGGCGTAGATCGCGTTGACTGATGGAAGCCATTGCTTTCTCTTCACTGCAGTCGTAGTATTTATATACCCTCAGAAGCAACCTGCCGCGTACGCGAAATATTCAGGAATGTTTGCGCTACGTAGCACCAAGCAGTACTTGGAAGTTCCGGGGCTCGAGCGTTCTACCCCCTCGTCCCCCTGGCCCACCCACCCCCAACTCCCTGGGCTTTCTCGAGAGTCCAATGGCTGCCTTAAGGCCCCGTGCATACTTCCCGTCGCCGCGATGGAATCGCGGCGATGAGTTTTGCAGAGCGATGCGAAAGAATTTGAATTTCTCTGTGCTCGACGCATCGCCCATCGCTCTGCAATGGGGCGCGACGGCGATCCGTCCAGGACCAAACGCTAAACACCGCGCGCGGCGCGAAAAAGTATGCCATGCCCGCGATGGGCGCGGGAAGCCATCGCGCATGCCGACCGTTACTGTTGCGGCGGCCGCGGCGAGGTTTCCTTTGACTATTCGACCGCGTGCGGCGGAATGGTCATGAACTGAGCGCCGCGATGGCATCGCGGCGATGGAAGTATGCCCCCGGCCTAAGGCCCATGCACACTTCTGCGACACCGCGGCGCGGCAAGTGGGGCGACGGCTACCTGCGCGAAATCCGGCGGTCGCGTCAGAGCACCGTTTTAGGCAACGGGACCGACGTCCCCGTGGATGGCGCGCCGCCAGGAATGGTTTGAACCATCCCAGCCTGCGGCATTCAGCGCGGCGTCGCCGGCGATAGCCGCCGCGACAGCCGCAAGAGTGTGCATGCCCCCTACCTGCGGCACGTCTCGCAGTGTCGCGCCGCGGCCGTCGCGGCCCTATGCTTCATCATGGCCGCGCCGCGCTGTCGCAGAAGTGTGCATGGGCCTTTACGAGATAGTGGAGACGCAGACATTTGCCACGCCTCTGTTTAAAGGGCGGGGGTAGAACGCCACTCCACCGGAAGTTCCTGTTAAATCCTGAAAATTTTTCAAAATTTTTGGTGCAAGACTTTTTCACCAACCTAATATTTCAAGAGAAATGATTTGGTGCAGATAAAAGCAAAAACTAACTGTGGTCTCTTCTTATACCCCGCTTTTAGGCTTAAATTCGGCGCATGTCGCGAGTGACCAGCAGGTGCCGACGGGCGTGGCTGGAAGAGCAATTGGAGTAGGGCCACCAAAGAACACTGGTTTCCTCTCTTGTGCCGTCGCCAGGGTGTGCGTAAACGAAATTTGAAATTTCGTAAATCATAATTCATAATTACGAAAAAATCCTCTTACTCGTAAATCGTAAACCTTAAATCCAAGATCACCTGACCTATAGTGCTATACAACTAAATTTCCAGAGCGCTTTTTCTGCTAATGTTAACCAGCTGTGATTCAATATTTATTTGTCGTTTTCAGCTCAAGTTGATCAGTTTTCTTACCCAACTATTCCCCTTTTTCATGACTGCTTGCTAGTAATCTTTCAGATTAAATTTTACACGTTTTAAGAAAATCGAAAAAAAAACTGCAGATTCAAAAGCTTTACTTTAGCCTATGCATGTATTCCAACGAAAGGTGTCTGCATCGTCTAAATATTCATTAAATTCCTAACTTGCTACCAGTGCATATAAATCTAGTTTTTAGTAGAAACAGCAGCGAAGAAGTCGCTGTGAAACTAAAAATTAAAAACAACATTTTAACACTGACCAGTGCGACGAAAACAGCAACTGCGCATTTAGTAATCCAAAAAAAAATTGAGTCATACGACGGAATTGCGTCATGCGCACTGAGTGAACGCATGGCGCAATCTTTTCGTGCGACGCACCGAAAGATCTTCGCTTTTCTACATTTTAAAAGAACTGAAACATTCTCACAGCAGACGAATAAGAGTTTTGGCCGCCGAAGCAGTATGGTCATATTTCTTGGACAAATTTTGTAGTCGCTTTACAATGCGAAGGTCAACGTATTCCTTGAGGCAACCTTCTTGATTTGGATTCCATAGAGAAAACAATTTTGATTTAAAAGGTGTCCAGTTTGATTTAGAAGTATTTCCACTTGAACTGTGAGTGTAGATCTGTAGACCGCTGCAGGGCGGTAGCTGCATATCCGTTGCTTAATGTGAGGGGCCACGGATCTCCCTCGATAGAGAACTTTCGGGCTCTCTTGTTAAGAGGGATCTCGGGCCGCTTGTCGCAGGGCCACGTGGCGCGTCCCCGGGTGGTGGATAGGGGAATTAAACGTGAACCAAATGCGACCGTGTACTTCACAGAGACGCAGATGGGATGCAGGGGATGGACTCCTTGCTCCTGCTGTGTCGGGTCAACGCGTTCCTTGTGCGCGGGAGCGGCATGTTCGTGCACAGTGTGCGTGGATGTGTCCGTGACTGTGCGGATTGTAACTGTGTCGGCCCGGCCAAAAACTTGCACTCCTCGGTAGACTGGGAGTACATGTAAGGCGATTCGAGGTCGCCATAAGTCTCGCCCGTCCCTTCGGGCAGCCTGGCTGACTGCCCGGAGTTCTTCGCCCGCACGACAGAGCCTGACTAGCTACCCGTGTGTATGGAAGTCAAACACAGCAGCACTAAAGGGCCTCATTACCCTGACCCCGAAAGAGCCCCCATTCCTGAAGCGATGGGAAGGACGAGTAGGGAGAGGCTGCTAAAATCTCAGGGCCTAACCAGGCTGCGCAAAGAAGGACTAGGATAACGATCTGTACTTATAACGCCCGTACGCTCGCATCGGAAGCATCCGTTGAGGACCTGATGATGCAAGTCAGGAAGATTAACTACAACGTCATCGGACTGACCGAGACGAGAAGACACCACCCCCTACACGCCGCCTACGACTCCGGAGAAGAACTGTTCCTCGGAACATGCGACAGCAGGGGAGTAGGCGGCGTTGGTGTCCTCGTCAACACGCACTTGGCCATGAACATCGATTCGTACGAGTCTCTGACAAGCCGAATCGGACGTCTGCGACTGAAGCGATGTGGTTCCGTGCCAGCTTTAACTGTGTTCGTCGCGTATGCCTCAACATCCGACTACGACGACGAAGAGGTCGAAGCCTTCCACGTGGAGCTGGAGAAGTTCTATAAGGAAGATCACACCTTCTACAAGGTAATCGTCGGCGACTTCAACGCCAAGATCGGACCGCGAAGGTCGCCGGAAGAACTTCACATCGGAACCCACGGTTTGGAGTGGAACGAGCAAGGTGAAAGGCTGTCTGAGTTTATCATGTCGACCAAGACCATCCATGGAAACTCGCAGTTCCAGAAGCCTCCCTCCCTACGATGGACCTGGGAATCTCCCGGTGGCCAGTTCCACAACGAGATCGACCACGTCATCTTCAACCGCATTTCAAGCCTGACCGACGTCTCCGTTGTCCCCAAGTTTTACACGGGAACGGACCACCGCCTCCTTCGCGCAAGGTTCCGCCTTTCGCGTCAAGGAGAGAAGGCCGCGAAGTTCAAGAAGAGGAGTCCCAGAACGACCATCAACTGGGACCTCTACACCTCTCTTGCCGGCCTTGGGGAAGATGCCGTCATGGACAACGTCGACGAGGAACACGACCGCTTCGTGCACCATCTCCACGATAGTGGTAAGGAAGCTGAGAGCTTGAAGACCACCAAGAAACGTCTGTCTCCGGGAACTCTCGAGCTGATACGCCAGCGTGGAGCAGCACGAACGTCAGGCAACTACCAACTGACGTCCGAGCTTGCGAAGCTATGCAGAGAGGCGATAAAGGAGGATCTTAAGGAGAGAAGGGCGGAAGTGTTGGCTGAAGCTGCAGAGGCAGGGTTGAGCATACGCAATGCCCACCGAGACTTCGCTAACTTCAAGACCAAGATGACCGCTCTCCGAGGTCCCGACGGAACCGTCACCTCTTCCAGAAGGACCATGGAAAAGGTCATCCACGACTTCTACTCCGATCTCTTCGATAGCCACGTCCACCTGCCCCCATGCCATCTTCCGCAGATGGATACGTCGTCCCCTCTGTTCTCCCTTCCGAGATCCGACACGCCATCTCGTCGGTGAAGAAACGTACAGCACCCGGTCCCGACAAGACCCAAACACCTGAAGAACCTCCCGCCAGCGCTCATCAACACCCTGGCGCGGCTCTTCACGCGCTACCTGTCGGAGTGCAAGGTTCCATCTCAGTGGAAGACCAGCAGGACCGTCTTGCTGTACAAGAAGGGAGACGTGCACGACATTGGCAACTGTCGCCCGATCTACCTGCTGTCTGTAGTGTACAAGCTGTTTACCCGAGTCATCCTGAATAGGATCAGCAGAACGCTGGACGAAGGACAGCCATGCGAGCAAGCAGGATTTCGGAGAGGAATCAGCACGATCGACCACATACACACCATTGCTCATCGAAGCTCATCGAAGTGTCGCGAGAGTACAAGCTGCCGCTTTGCCTTACGTTCATTGACCTGAAGAAGGCATTCGACTCTGTCGAAACTGAAGCGGTCATCGAAGCCCTGCTCACTCAGGGCGTTCTTACTCAGTACATCAGAGTCCTTCGAGAGCTGTACAGTGGATTCACGACCAAGATCTCACCATTCTACAACGACGTCGTCGTCGACGTGAAGAGAGGGGTTCGGCAGTGGAAAACCATATCTTCGAAGCTCTTCAGCTCGAAAACGCCATGCGCGAACCAGGAAGGAAAGACATGGAGTGAAGGTCAACGGCCGGCAACTGACCATCTTCTCTTCGCTGACGACATCGTGCTCATAACACCGAGCATCAGCCAGGCGGAGCGAATGCTGGCCGACTTCGATCGCGTATGTGGGAACGTTGGACTGCAGCTGAATCTTACGAAGACGATGTTCATGAGGAACGGTGAAGTTTCTGATACCCCATTCTCGCTCAACGGAACGAACATCTCCGAATGCTCCAGCTATGTGTATCTGGGTCGCGAAGTCAACATGGCCAACGACCTAGCACCAGAGCTGAGCAGGAGGAAAAGAGCGGCTTGGGGAGCTTTTAAGAGCGTCGAAAAACCGCGAAGAAGACGAAGAACGTCCGACTCCGTGCCCACCTATTCGACTCCACTGTTCTTCCTGCCCTAACATGCGCCTCAGAGACCTGGGCTATACGAAAGCAGGATGAACACGTCGCGCAGCGTGGAATCGAGAGGACGATGCTCGGAGTGACACGACTCACGCAAGTGAGAGAAGGTCTCCGGAGTTCCGAGCTTCGCCGACGTTCGAAGATCAGAGACGCTGTCGCGTGGGCCAAGTTGTCGAAAATTAGGTGGGCCGGCCACGTAATGCGCTTCGCAGACACCCGCTGGACGAGAGCTATCACCGACTGGATTCCGCGTGATGTCAAAAGAACACCAGGACGCCCACCAACGCGTTGGTCGGAGTTCTTCGTTAATGCTCTGAACGGCCGATATGACGCTCTTCGTGTCCCTCGAGCGAGGAGGATCCATTGGACCACTCTGGCACGCGGCAGGGACGAATGGAGACGCTGCTGGCACCCGGTCGAGCAGTTCGATGATCAACGGGACGACAGGTGATACAGGTGAATGTGAGGGGACCAAGCAATAACCACATCGCGATATTCGAATTCAGAAGCTCTGTTAATTGTAGAGAGATTGCAGCGAAGGCGTTTCGTAACTTTAAAAGTGCCCTCAAGTTCTAAACCATCGATCTATAATATCAGCTACTGCGGTAGGCTAACCCGCCTTAAGCGCCGGATTTTTGTTCAATCCTAATTAAAATAATTCAGGACTATTTAGTAATTCTCTGCGCTCGCTACCCTTCACCAGTTCTGTAGCGAGCATTTGCTCTCCGAAAGTCTGCGACATCCTAAACGGATCAGATAGGGTGAATACGATAAACTCAATCAGACCACCGAAACGGGAGACCAGAGCTGTCACAACCAGTTCGAGATTTTCTTGAAATGCTACACGCTCGGTTCTACCCCACGTTTTATATCACTTTGCTCCTCACTATGAAGTACAATGCAAAGCGATAGAGAAATCAGTGATTTATCCTTTCCACAAGAATGCAGCAACTTTCTAGACCCCGCCTCCAATCACGAATGATGTTCGATCGTGGATTCGCGTCAATTCTACTCGTTAGGGTTAGCATCTAATATGAACAATTTAACTAGAAGTTAGTACCAAACAGGACATGGATCAAAGAATACTCGTCTCTCTTCCTCTAAAAAACTGATGAGTCTGCTTCGAAAAAGCCTGTGCACAGGACACTGTCTTCTGCCACAGTGACACAATAGAGCATCATGAAACAATTGTAACAACAACTTGTAACATGTAATAAATATCAATATCAATATCAATTCTAAAGGATAGAGGTAATGAGTTATAGAAGTATGCCATTAGATAAGATAAAGATAAAGGACGGCGTTACTCAATCCCTTCTGGGATGCGCCAGCGCATTCTACTTCTACGGGATATCGTGGAGGCGACATGAATGCGTATTTGGCCATACAATGACTTGCGGTGGCCAGCCGATGAACAAGTCAGCGCTTTATCCTTCCCAGACAAGTCCGGTACCAATTCACCGACCCCGGAGGGATGGAGGGCTTGGTTGGCCTGGGCGGGAAATCCGAACCAGGAACCTGGTATCGGGTGCACGCGACAGTCGCGCCTCCTCCGATTGCGCTACATGCGCCCATAAATGCCATTACAGTGAACAAATCTTTATAACCCGGCCCATATAAATTTGGACGCGAGTTGGTTGTTGAACAAAGATCACATTCACGAAAATTTACGATTTACGACTCAACATGACGTAAATCATAAATATGAGGCGGCTCTCTTACCGACTGCGCCACCGAGTCAGATCTCGTGGAGGTGTCATAAGGGTTGATGAGTGTTGCGCACACGTTTTCACACCTCTTTTCACGTCTTTCAGCGTTCAGCAAAAACTAACTGTAGTTCTGGACTCCGCTCACAAGGCCCTACATTTTGTAAAGATGACATCGTAAAAGCTCACCATGAGATTGGAACCTTTCCTTGTTAGCATCCCATGAAGTGAACTCGTTCAATATTTTGTGGTTTACTCGCTCTTCGTTCTCACTCGTTTAATATTTAGTGGTTTAAATATCTGTTTTACTCTTAATTTAACTTCAAACCATCTCCGAGCACGCCTCTTTACCGACCCCTATTGCTATTCTTGGAAATATATTAGGTTGGGTCATAAATTTGGCAACATTTCAGTTTCTTTCTGGAAATTGAATCAAACTCGCTGAAGAGATTCTCGCAGTACTATCCATTTCTTCCATTCAGACCTACGCCTGAGACATTTCCCTGGTGAGTAGGAACGCCCTCAGAATCCTCTCCGAAATCCTGCTTGCTCGCATGGCTGTCCTTCGTCCAGCGTTCTGCTGATCCTATTCAGGATGACTCGGGTGAACAGCTTGTACACTACAGACAGCAGGTAGATCGGGCGACAGTTGCCAATGTCGTGCACGTCTCCCTTCTTGTACAGCAAGACGGTCCTGCTGGTCTTCCACTGAGATGGAACCACGCACTCCGACAGGTAGCGCGTGAAGAGCCGCGCCAGGGTGTTGATGAGCGCTGGCGGGAGGTTCTTCAGGTGTTTGGGTCTTGTCGGGACCGGGTGCTGTACGTTTTTCACCGACGAGATGGCGTGTCGGATTTCGGAAGGGAGAACAGAGGGAACGACGTATCCATCCTGCGGAAGATGGCATGGGACGTGGCTATCGAAGAGATCGGAGTAGAAGTCGTGGATGACCTTCTCCATGGTCCTTCTGGAAGAGGTGACGGTTCCGGTAGGTTGATGTTGTCCATCACGGTATCTTCCCAACGGCCAGCACGAGAGGTGTATGTACATGTCCCAGTTAATGGTTGATCTGGAACTCCTCTTCTTGAACTTCACGGCCTTCTCTCCTTGACGCGAAAAGCGGAACCTCGCGCGAAGGAGGCGGTGGTCCGATCCCGTGTAGATCTTGGGGACAACGGAAACGTCAGTCAGGCAATACTTGCGGTTAAAGATGATGTGGTCGATCTCGTTGTGGAGCTGGCCACCGGGAGATTCCCAGGTCCATCGTAGGGAGGGAGGCTTCTGGAACTGTGAGTTTCCATGGATAGTCTTGGTCGACATGATAAACTCAGACAGCCTTTCACCTTGCTCGTTCCACTCCAAACCGTGGGTTCCGATGTGAAGTTCTTCCGGCGACCTTCGTGGCCCGATCTTGGCGTTCAAGTCGCCGACGATCACCTTGTAGAAGGTGCGGTCTTCCTTATAGAGCTTCTCCAGCTCCACATAGAAGGCTTCGACCTCTTCGTCGTCGTAGTCGGATGTTGGGACATACACGAAGAACACAGTCAAAGCTGGCACGGAGCCACATCGCTTCAGTCGCAGACGTCCGATACGAGTTGTCAGAGACTCCTACGAATCGATGTTCATGGCCAAGTGCGAGCTGACGAGGACACCAACGCCGCCTACTCTTCTGCTGTCGCATGTTCTGAGGAACAGTTCTTCTCCGGAATCGTAGGCGACGCGTAGAGGGTGGTGTCTTCTCGTCTCGATCTGTCCGATAACGTCGTACTTGATCTTCCTGGCTTGCATCATCAGGTCCTCGACGGAGGCTTCCGATGCAAGCGTGCGAACGTTGTAAGTACAGATCGTTATCCTAGTCCTTCTCAATTTGCGCAGTCTGGTTAGGCCCTGAGATGGGAAGGACGAGTACGCAGCCTCTCCGTACTCGTCCTTCCCATCGCTTCAGGAGGCTCTTTCGGGGTCAGGGGAATGAGGCCATTTAGTGCTGATGTGTTTGACTGGAGTACACACTGTAGCTAGTCATGCTCTGTCGTGCGGGCGAAGAACTCCGGGCAGCCAGCCAGACTGCCCGAAGGGAGGGTCAAGACTTAAGGCGGCCTCGAATCGCCTTACATGTACTCCCAGTCTACCGAGTGCAACATTTGGCCGAGCAGACACATTTACAATCCGCACAGGCGCGAACACATCCACGCACATTGTGCATGAACATGCCGCTACCACGCACAAGGAACGAGTCGGCCCGAGGCAGCAGGAGCAAGGAGTCCATCCCCTGCATCCCACCTGCGTCTCTGGGCAGTACACGGTCGCATTTGGTTCGCGTTTAATTCCCCTATCCACCACCCGGGGACGCGCCACGTGGCCTTGCGAAAAGCGGCCCGAGATCCCTCTTAACAAGAGAGCTCGAAGGCTCTCTATCGAGGGAAATCCGTGGAAGATACGGTTTTACAGAAGAAATTAGAAAGGCGTTTAGCCTAGTGCTCAATTTGACTTTCAATTCAAATACATCTGTCGTATACTTCGGACCAAATCGAATAATTTCGAATATTCATTATTTGAATATTCGATGAGGCCCAAAATGCGAATATGTTCATTATTCGAATATTCGGTTTTTCATAAAACCGAATATATTCGATTATTCGTTTATTCGAAAAAAAATTTGGAAGGACACCAGTATAGTATATAGTGGGATACATATACACTTTACAAAAAAGTATCAACAACGAGGAATGTTCGACCTGTTCTGTGGTGGGTGCTAGAAAAACCTCATTTTAACATTTTTCATCATCATCATCATTTTCAATAGCGTTTGTCCCGCTTGGTGGCGGGGTCCGCTCTTCTGGTCTGGTGACGCCACTTCTCCCGATCAAACGCTTGGTCGGGATGGACACCAGCTAACTTCAAGTTCATATGCAACGTATCTAGCCAACGTTGTTTCGGACGTCCTCTGGGCCGTTTTCCAGGGACTTCAAGATTCAGGCCAATCTTACACACGGTGTCGTCGTTAGCGCGAAGGACATGACCATACCATCGTAGACGAGCTTCGCGCAACTTGTCGGCTATCGGGACGACACCGAACCTCTGTCGTATGGTGTCATTGCGAACGCGGTCCAATCGCGTTACTCCGGCCGTCCACCTTAACATCTTCGTCTCCATTACACTGAGGCGGCTTTCAATTTCCTTCGTCACGGGCCAGCACTCAGCACCGTACGTCGCTACTGGGCGGACGACTGCTCTATACACCTTTGACTTGAGGTACTCAGGTATTGTCTTGTCGCAAAGCACCCCAGTCAACGAACGCCATTTGGACCAGGCTGCACTCACGCGCGCGTTCACCTCCAACTTTAGGCTGCCATCGGACGTGACTGTTGATCCAAGATACTTGAATGATGTAACTCGTGAGAGCTCAGTACCATTGATCTTAATGGATCCATGCTCATTCACATCCGTCGTCAAGTATTCCGTCTTTTTGACGTTTAGCTTGAGTCCGAACAATGCTAAGCGATCGCACCACGCCTGTGCCTGTCGCTCGAGCTCTGCTTTGTCTTCGCATGCAAGCATGACGTCATCGGCATACAGCAGCGTCCAAGGAGCTGCCCTTTGGAGATCGCGTGTAATTGCATCCATGACGATCACGAAGAGCAGTGGGGAGAGAGCAGATCCCTGGTGCACTCCGACAGAGATTGGAAACTCCATCGAGGTGCCCGCTGGTGCTCGCACTCGGCTTATTGGGCACGAGTAGAGGATGCGCACCCACTCAACAAGCTCTTCAGGGATACCATGTCGTCGCAACGCGTACCATATCACTTCCCGCGGAACGCGGTCGAAGGCCTTCTCCAAGTCCAGGAAGGCAAAATGCACCGGTTTCTGTTTCTCGCGGTGTTTCTCTAGCAAAAGACGAACGGTGTGAATGGCATCAACGGTGCCACAGCCAGATACGAAACCACACTGATTCGTGGAGAGCTGTACGACATCCCGGATACGTCCGTCGACAATTCGCTCAAAGATTTTCATGGTGTGCGAAAGAAGGCGAATTGGTCGGTAACTAGCACAGTCTGCAGGACTGCCCTTCTTCTTCCAAATCGGAATAGTCGTGCTTTGCTGCCAACCCTCAGGCACTTTCTTCTCAGCAACAACCTGATTGAAAAACTCAGTCAGCCAGTCAGCAGGGCACCAGCCCTTCGACTTCCACAGGTCAGCTGGCAGGTCATCGGGACCAGTGGCTTTGCCTGACTTCATCTTCCTCAGGGCTGCTTCAGTTTCGCTCACTGTGATCTTCTAACGGGACCGTATACAGGTGATGCAAAAGGAACAGCAGGATGTTTAAATTCTACATTCGAGATTTCCTCGAAGTATTCGCGCCATCTCTTCACAGCCCTCTTACGATCCATCAGAAGATGACCGTTCTCGTCGTTAATGCCAAAGAATTTCTCGATGTCTTCTGCTTGGCGACAGCGAGCTTTGGCGAGGCGGTAAAGATAACGCTCGCCATCGCGCGTCTCCAGTTTTTCATTCACATCAGCGTAGTGTGCGGCTTTAGCACCGGCTACTGCCTTCTTTGCCGCTTTCTTTGCTTCTCGATAATTCCGCCAATTATCGACTGTTTTATGACCGATAAATACGTGATATAGCCGTTTCTTTTCCCTGACCTTCTCTCTGACATCGTCAGTCCACAGCCAAGCCTGCTTGTCGACCCAACGCCGTCCAGGCTTCGTTGTGCCGAGTTCGAGGCGCGCAGCCCGAGTTATCGCATCGGTAGCATCCTTCCAGGTTTCGTCGACAGTTGTTACCGTCGGCAACTGAATGCGAGAAATAACAGCTGCTTCCTTCTCCTTCAATCGCCACCATTTGATTCTAGCCGTCCCGCATCGCTCAACACGTTTACACCTCGGAGGTGTGATCTTCAGCGAGCAGATAAGTGGACGGTGCTGCGTGGCAACCGTCTCATACGGCACGGTCTTCGCGTCTGTGACAAGACCTTGGTCGCGACGCCTAACAAGGACATAGTCAATCTGCGTTTCGGCGTTCCCGCTATAAAACGAGATGAGGTGGGAGTCACGCTTTCGAAACCTGGTGTTCACGATGGTGAGGTCGTGTGAGTCTGCATACTCAAGTATACGCTCACCATCGGCGTTGCGCGACCCATATCCAAAACCACCATGACAGTTGTAGCCGTCTTTCGTTGCTCCGACGTGACCATTAAGGTCACCTGCCACAACAACCATATCTTGTGACGGTACTTCCGCTGTCTTCTCATCAAGCAGGGACCAGAACTCGTCCTTGGTTTGCTCGGAACAGCCTGTCTGCGGAGCATACGCAGAAAAGAAATGGCATCGTCGCTCTTCTACGGCGACAACAATCTTCATCAAGCGGTCATCGAAACGTTCTACGCTTGCAATCGCGTCACGGAAACGCTCGGAGACGATCACACCGACACCACTGGTGGTCCTGGGACTTCCACATAGAACGGCCTTGAAGCCACGTCCTATGTCCCTTGACTTGCTGCAGGACCACCTCGTCTCCTGCACCGCACAGAAATCTATCTTTCTTCGCTCCAGTGCTTCTACCAACTCGCACGAGCGGCCCGTCAACGTACCCACATTCAACGTTGCTACGCGGGTCTTGCCTACGTTACGGGACTTTCGGACTAGTTCAGTTGCCCCCCGATGCCGTCCTCGCATCAGGGACCCTCGCATACTTCTCACACCCGCCGGGCTTTGCGAGTGCGCGTCGGTTCCCGCGGACGCCGTAGCACTATCTCGAGAA
This sequence comes from Heligmosomoides polygyrus bakeri, assembly GCA_947359475.1. Classification (NCBI taxonomy): domain Eukaryota; kingdom Metazoa; phylum Nematoda; class Chromadorea; order Rhabditida; family Heligmosomidae; genus Heligmosomoides; species Heligmosomoides polygyrus. Next base: position 46,646,740 of record OX375869.1, on the reverse strand, counting down.
CTCTGAAACGTCATCGACCATATGATGTGACACAGGATGTTCGTAGGCCGGCCTGTCACTAGGGCCTGTCGCCTGCATTCGATTGTCCGTGATTGGCTCGGCTCGCAAAAGCAAGCAGTTTCCAGTGGCACCACGTGGAGGAACGGACTTCGCCACCCTCATTTTAACATTTTTGTTGTTGCAAATTTTCAATGGTGGTCGTCGAACTCGACTACTTTAGAGAAATGTGACCTTGTTGCTGAAGTTGTGACTATGCATACCTTTGTTGTTTATTTATTTAATTGAGTCTAAAAATTGTGTTGATTGCGAGCATCGATAACGTGACCAATGTATTAAGCAGAGGAAGACAACCCTCTTTTCACTCGTGCTTAAAACTGCTTCTCGCTGTCGCATGGTTCGAGCCCTCCTTAGTCACTGAAATCTCAATCCACGCTGTTCAAGGTATATTTAACGGTAGAACTGCTCCGTTAACGAAATCAAGGAAGGATGACACCAGGTGAGGTAGAATAGTGAGGAAAGCCAATAGTGGCTGCTCCATCCCAAAGGATCGTGGGCTGCGTGGTGTAGGAAGAGCCCACGTTTTGGGCAGCTACACTTCTCAGCGAGTCTCCCTACGCTTCAATTCATTGTGACACTGAATTGACACCGACATTTGAAAGAGCAACCTATAACTGCAGTGAAAGTGGTTGCTTCTCTGGGACTAGCGCATCCGAGTCAGCCCTATTCCACGGTTTCAGTATTTGGCGGAAATTGACATCTGTCGTTTCATTGATCGATATTGATTCATTATAGACTCGGTTAGGTTTTGCTTATCGTCAAGGGATGGATTGCGCTGGGAGCTTGCAGAAGGCCAAACCTTGGTCAATAGGCAATCCTCCTTTGACAACAAAGCCGTGGACGCGTGTACGCAGTTAGGAACCCTGAAGTATGCAGCATGGTGAATATCGTCAGGGTAGCAGATGTCTTGGCAAGCGACATAGAAGACGCATTCGTATTCGGCGAATGTAATGCTAAACGATGGGCAAAAGTTGAGGCTTTGCCCTTCGCAGAAAACTCTGACACCATGTGATCGATTCGAAGGGATAGCCTGGGCGGAATCCTTTTCTTCTTCTTCTTCTTCAGCGTTTTCCCGCTTCGTCGCGGGGTCAGCTCTTCTGGTGTCGTGACGCCACCCTTCCCGATCCTGCGCTTGATCAGGGTTGACGCCAGTCACTTTCATGTCCATATGTAATCTATCGGACAAACGCTGCTTCGGGCGTCTTCTAGGCCGCTTTCCTGACACTTCCAACTCAAGGCTTATCTTACGGACGCTGTCTTCTTTCCCACGCAGAACGCGGGAGCACCGTCGCAAGCGAGCTTCGCGCATCCTTTCAGCTATCGGCGCGACACCCAACTTCTGCCGAATGACATCATTTCTGATGCGGTCCGTGCGAGTGACTCCAGCCGTCCAGCGCAGCATCTTCGTCTCCATGACGCTGAGGCGAGTTTCAACTTCCTTAGTCGCAGGCCAACACTCAGCGCCGTACATCGATACTGGCCGGATGCTCTGTAGATCTTCGACTTGAAGCGCTCTGGTATCTTCTTGTCGCAGAGCACGCCAGTCAACGAGCGCCACTTGGACCAAGCTGCACTCACGCGTGAGTTCAGTTCAACCATCAGACCGCCGTCAGACGCTACTGCTGATCCCAGGTACTTAAAGACCGCAGTGCGTGAAAGCTCGATGCCGTTAACCGTCCGTCGTTAGATACTCTCTCTTCTTCACGCTCAGTTTGAGTCCAAACCGCTCCAAGCGATCACACCAAGCTTGCACCTCTCGCTCAAGCTCTCCTTTATCTTCGCTAGCGAGCATCACGTCATCGGCATAAAGCAACGTCCAAGGGACGGGGTTCTGAAGATCTCGTGTGATGGCATCCATGACGACAACAAAGAGGAGTGGGGAAAGCGCAGACCCCTGGTGTACCCCGACAGAGATGGGAAACTCCATCGAGATTCCAGCTGCAGTTGCACTCTACTCTTTGGGCAAGAGCAGAGCATCCGCACCAACTCTATGATTTCCTCAGGCATGTTGTGTTGTCGTAAGGCGCACCATATAACCTTACGCGGTACGCGGTCGAAGGCCTTCTCCAAGTCGAGAAAGGCGATATGCTCCGACTTCTGTCTCTCGCGATGCTTCTCCACCAGGAGTCGGGCGGCGTGTATAGCATCAATGGTCCCACAACCAGACACAAAACCGCACTGATTGTCGGAGAGCTTGACGATTTCACGAATTCGTCTATCGAGGATTCGCTCGAAGATCTTCATGCTGTGCGAAAGCAAGCGAATCGGGCAGTAATTAGAGCAGTCTGCAGGACTGCCCTTCTTCTTCCAAATCGGAATCGACGTACTTTGCACCAACACTCAGGCACTTTCCTCTCCTTTACTACCTGGTTGAAGAACTCAGCCAACCACTCAGCAGATACCAGAGCTTCGACTTCCAAACATCGGCTGCCAGACCATCTGGTCCTGTCACCTAGCATGGTCTCATCTTCTTCAGAGCCGCTTCTGTTGCCTTCACGGTTATCTTGTGAACGGGACCGTGAACAGGAGCCACACAAGTGATGGCCGGATGAGGAACTTCCATAGTGGAAATTTCCTCAATATAGTCGCGCCATCGCTGCAACGCCTTTTTGCGGTCTGTCAGAAGATGGCCGTCCTTATCATTAATGCCGAAAAACTTCTCGATCTGCTCGGTCTGGTAACGGCGATTCTTTGCGACTCGGTAGAGATACCGCTCGCGCGACTCGAGCTTTCCGTAGAAATCACCATAATGAGTGGATTTCGCAACAGCCACTGCTTTCCTTGCAGGCTTCCTCGCCTTCTGATACTTCTGCCAGTTGTCGGCTGTTTGTCGCCGAGAAACCCATGATAGAGCAGCTTCTTCTCTCGAACCTTCGCTTCCACAGCCATGTCTACTTATCGACTTTGCGTCGCCAAGCTTCGTAGTGCCGAGTTCCAATCTTGTAGCTTGACTATCGTGTCGGTTGCTCTCTTTCAAGTTTCGTCGACAGTCGTGACAACCGTACGTGAGAAATCACAGCTGCTTCCTTCTCTCTCATTCGCCACCACTTTATTCTTGGTGCACCACATCGCTCAACCTGCTGCAGCCTCGGAGGGGCGATCTTCAAAGTACAGATCAGCGGACGATGCTGTGGGGCGACCGTCTCATACGGGGCAATCTTCGCGTCTGTGACAATGCTTCGGTCGCGATCCTTCACAAAGACAGAGTCTATCTGAGACTTGGAGCTCCTACTATAGTGTGAGATGAGGTGGGAGTCGCGTTTTCGGGAAATGGTGTTCACAGTGGTGAGGCTATGCGATTCCGCATACTCAAGGATACGCTCACCATCGGCGTTACGTGACCCGTACCCGAAACCACCATGACAGCTGTAACCGTCCTTCGCAGCACCTACGTGCCCATTAAGGTCACCAGCGACTATGATGATATCCTTCGACGGTACCTCTGCTGTCTTCCCTAGCAGACTCCAAAACTCCTCCTTAGCACGATCGGAGGAGCCACTCTGCGAAGCATAAGCAGAGAAGAAGTGGTAGAGTCGCTCCTTAGCGGCGACAACGATCTTCATCAACCAGTCGTCATATCGTTCGACGCTTACAATCGAGTCACGAAATCGTCCTGAGACGATTATTCCGACACCAGTGGTGGTTCTGGGACTTCCACATAGAAGGGCCTTGAATCCATGTCCTATGTCCCTTGACTTGCTGCAGGACCACCTCGTCTCCTGCACCGCACAGAGATCAACTCTCTCCAGTGCTTCAACTAACTCGCACGAGCGGCCTGCCAACGTACCCACGCTTCTACGGGAGTCCTGCTTACGTTTCGGGACTTTCGGACTAGCTCAGCTGCCCCTCGATGGCGTTCTCGCATCAGGGACCCTAGCATACTTTCCACACTCGCCGGGCTCTGCGGGAGCCGACGCGCTCCCGCAGAGCCCGGCGAGTCAGCTCCCGCGGACGCCGTAGCACTATTTAAAAAAAAACATGACTCATCATACACCATGTGGTGTGACACGGGTCTTTGTAGGCCGGCCTGTCACAAGGGCCTGTCGCCTGCATTCGAGTGTCCGTGCTTAGCTTAGCTCACAAAGCGAGCAGTTTGCAGTGGCACCACGAGGAGGAACGGACATATGTCCGTTCCTCCTCGCGGTGATATGATTCTTAGAACTTGATTCCTTGAACACGCGAGAGTCGACGCTTCCTGTGCTACAACACGCACAAGAAAGTTACTCACCAAACATTGAGCCGCAAACAATGTGTCTGCGTGGTTCCCAAAATTGTCGAAAGCGTGGAGTCGATCCTTCGTCCCAAATTATGTAGCTGTACTATTTTCCCCTCAAGAAGGGCGTCTCCTGGCTGAACTAGCTTCGGGATTTTTGACGAATACGATAGAGGATCACGTCACGACCGGTCAAACAACTGCATCACCATCGTCAACCACTATCATTATCGCACGGAAGATGCGGTCGCGGAAGGTACGCGGCCGGATTCATCAACGACTTACAGCAATTTAACGGAGAAAAAAAGTCGAAGTCCCTGATAGCGCGGTTTATCAACAAGCGATATGGTGAAAAGGTATCGGCTCAGTGCCTCCCTATTGTTCTTTATGATTCAAAATTGTAGCTTATAATTAAGGTTTGGTAGGTATGTTCAGAAGAACGTGTATGTCACGATTCCAAAACCTCGAATGAATGACACTTAATTGACAGTCGAGCAAACCCTGTGATACGTTGGGCAGTGGGATAGTGCAATCTCCTGATATTCTTTGCAAAAGAAGGATTCCCCATTCTTGTCCTTTAAAATGAGCTAGATTACTGTACTGTATGTAGGTCTCAGCATATGGATGTTATGCCTTTCAAAAATGTGGACACGTTCCGGGCACGCTGGTCACCATGGTTATTGCCCGCTTCCTCTCTTCCTTGCTAGAGTTATGACGAACTTCTAAAAGTGCAACGTTAAAACGACGGGAATCTTCGTCGTCATTAAAACGATGAAGTCCTCATCGCCATTTTCATTATCGCCTATCCGCTTGGTGGCGGGATCTGTTCCTCCAGTGGGGTGAAGCCAATTCTGGATGGACACCATGTTGCTATCTTTACGTCAAAGTGCAATGTATACAGGGTGCGTAAAAAGTATTGACGCACCTACATTTTGTTTCAGCTCCAGCTTTCTCTTTCTACCTCTCTAGGTTTTTGTGTGTTATTTTTGTTTCCTGTATTGTGCTCAAAAAACACGAAAAAAACTGATGAAACATGACCATCGTCGCTACGGTGGCCCTTTTTTGTCTGTTACCCAAAGAGCTGAATATTTCCTTAACAAGAGAATTAGGCGCTGTTCGAAACGGTTGGTGAGGAAAGAGGTCAGCAACCTAAACGTCAGCCACGGCTCTGTTATAACAGATAATGATTACAATATGTTCAAGCACGATAGCGTTCAAATCCAAAATTATCAATCTCTGTCCGATAACGGCAAACAGGTAACGCGCACAGGTGTGGACAGCTTCTCAGACGAACACAGCTTAAACATGAATCCGCTGGATTACTCTTTTTAGGCGATTTTGGAGAATGAGGTCTGGGCTACTTTCAACAGAAGTGACCAGTCGCAGAAGGCTACCCTGTTAAAAGCACGGGACGAAATCCAAGCGAGTACTTGCGGCGCGTGCTCATGAATTTTTCCGTCGTTTTCGCTCCTGTATTCACAGCAAAGGAGCCAATGTCAGTTACGAGTTACTCTATCGTGTTCGCAAGATCATTTTCCATATCTTTCAAGTGAACATTTTAAAACTTACTGCGCAATACTATTTCCACAACCGTCATTTACTGCGTCAATACTTTTTACGCACCCTGTATAACCAACATGCTTCGGGCGTCCTATTTGCCGTTTTCCAGAGACCTCAAGGTTCAAACCAATCCTCGTCGTTAGCGCGAAGGACGTGGCCGTACCATCGAAAAGGGGCCATCGGGGCGACACCGAAAAAAAAACACGAAGAAATCTCAGCCACCCTGAGATAGCCGTGCAGGGAGACGGCAGTGCCGTTCGGAAGCGACGACACCCCAAGGCCGTTCCCGCAATCAGGAACTTGCTCATGTGGGTCTAGTTGCCTAGCGGCGGTAGCGACGACCTTGAGCGGCCATTTCGGTTCCATTGCAGACGTGCTCTTCTCCACAGGACACGAAACCGTGTTGAATCATCCTTTGATTGCCGGCTTGAAATTCCATGACTCACCATTTTCGCCGTTGTCGTCACCGAGGATCGATCGCCCTAGGAAGGACTTTTTCTCAACTGTTAACACCGCCAATCCTCCTATGTAAAGCGTCGCAGAGTTTGCGAGAATCGGTGCTGTCTGTTATAGCACCAGCGCCCCGTCCGTTCTGCGAACTGCTCGAGCTCGAGAGCACTATCGATCTGCTACCACTACTGCGTCGGGGCTAGGCCTTTTGCACAGCAGTGCATGGCCTGAACATTCCGCAGTCTTTCGCTGGCAACGAGAAAATTTCGCCGAGTGAGGGCATTCTGATGAACTCGAACTTCAGCGCCTCACCTTCATCACGCATCTTTTTCCTCTTATTCTATCGTTTTTCATGCAGGATTTGGAATTATTCCATTGCCACCTATGAGCATTATTATTATTATTATTATTATTATTATTATTATTATTATTATTATTATTATTATTATTATTATTATTATTATTATTATTATTATTATTATTATTATTATTATTATTATTATTATTATTATTATTATTATTATTATTATTATTATTATTATTATTATTATTATTATTATTATTATTATTATTATTATTATTATTATTATTATGATGTGCATGCAGCGCAATGCTTTTTTGACCGAGGTGTTTTTGGAGCGATTAGATGGAATTGCCGTTATCTATAAGCTTTTTGAAGAGACGGCTTTTCAGAATGTTGAATCCAAATCTACGAGGGCATGACTGCCATTAAATAAACCGCCAATACTTTCGACCTACAAATTAATTTAAAGGTCTGAGGTAGACCGTGTTCAAGTTTTCTGAAAAATCGCATTCGTTATGGCACCAATTTAATCGTTTCTGAAACTATTTCCCAATGACAGTGGTTTTGCGCACTCAGTTATTCCTTACATGTCCGTTTTTTGTGCAGACTGGCAGAGATCATCTATAATTCAGAGGCAATGGAGCCATACAGAATCGCGCTGTTGCTCTGCGTTCTCTGCTGTTGTATGGCACTTGAATGTTACACGGGCTTCAAATACATTGCTGGTCGAAGCGTTGGTGAGGAAGTTTCGGACTTGAGGGCGGGTTTCCCGATTCACATGCGCTTGGAGTATAGCACTCCCAATGTCTCCTAACACTGAAGATGCAGTGGGATCAAGATAACATACCCGTTGTATGGAGAGTGAGCCCGGCAGAGAGGGAGAGAGAAAGGCTTAGGAGTAACGCGCTTCTCCTGTTGTACACGATTCAGGATGGTTTATTATCTATGGATAACGAGTAGTGAAAAGGGATAGCAGTGTGTCACAGCAGCCTGGCATACGTCGCTATTTTTTGACCGCTATGACTCGTTCCGCCCACGTGCAGTGGGCGACTAGAGCTAGAGAAGTCGTCGCCGCCGACGATAGATGAGCGTATTTTCTTCATGACGGCGATCGGTATTGCCTTGGTCTGTTATCCGGCCGTCTTGCCTTTTCACTGCGACGGTTGCCTAGCTAGACAAGACCTCTGCTGGCGCAGGCTCCATCGTAATATGCCGAGGCGGCATTTGATGAGATTATAAAACAGTTCTGACCAAGGAATGCTGGCCCGGTAGGTTGTATTAGAACAGCTGCGTTTGCAATAGCACTCCTCACATAAGCAGACAAAGGAAGAGGCAGCGGATGCTACCGGTGTGCTGTTTTCGAATTTTCCCATTCAGGCACTTCGAAAATCACGTGTTCCTCCCCGTCCGACTACTGCTACAATGCATCGGCTGACTTGTCGCAATTGAACAAGCTGACTATGGCCGGATGTTCGACCACCAGATGCTACGTAAGCTTTGTTTCACAAATTACAATGTGCCCCTTCAGTTACGGGCTGTGAGCAGATGTCAGGCTCCAACCAGGGATGAGCGGAATTTCTGTTCTCTGTTTTCTGATTTTCTGGAAATTTTTGGCAAACTTCTGTTTTCTAGAAAAATGGCCAAAAATTGGCCAGAAAATAAAAAATAGAGCTACAAACAAAGTTAGATCATGGAAATCCAAAAAGAATCATAGAGTCATGAGTTCCGTTCTAAACTAATATTTCTAGAGTATTTTAAATTGTAAGCGCGTGGCGTTTTTGGATGTGCTCGTGTAGAATTGCGCCATATGGACTACTCCTCTTTTTTTACTGTTGAAGTGCTGCCGACATGTCGCTTCATTTTTTTCGACTTTCATATATTTGGCTTCCTATACTTCTCGATCTCAACAGTAGTTTGGACCATCTACGATTACCTACGAGTTTATATTAAGGCTACAAAGCTAGTGTTCTGAGATGCATTTAATTATCTGTTAATTAACGCTTGTCCTAGTGAAGCTGTAGATAGGATTACTCTCCACCTCCAGTTTGAAAATTGAACATTGTTGCCGGTCATTGAAAACTGTTGGCCCTTAATAATCGCAGAAAAGTTTTAGTCACCTTTGATGTCGCTGAAGTAGTAATACAGTTGTGACAGGTGAAATTTTTCATGCAATATTAATGATAATAATACGATGGAAAGAGTATATGCTTGATCCCCGTTCTATAGTGCTCGAATTCAAGAAAGCACTTTCATCCAAAAACTGTTCTGCTGACAGCTTCTTCAGTCACAATCTCGTGTTGTTCTTTGAAATATCAAGCCAATACATAACATCTTTAGCTAGCTAAGGAGTGGGTAGTTCGCCTGAAAACGTTCAGCTGTGCGGAAACTAGGCCACTTACTAGCAAAGGTATTCTAGAAGAACGAGACGAACTAGGAATATATGCAGATTCTGGTGCCGCCAGCAATACTCAGCGAATTTCTGCGCGGCTTTAGAGTATGCTGCAAAAGTGTGTCTATAAACTGGAGCAATGGAGTTGAAGCATGGAAACAGCGGTCAATAAGCCTTCATTGTGTTCGGTGCCCAAAAGGCACGTTTCATTACTACTCAGAAAAGATTGAGCCCACCAACTATAATTCTCCACGTAATTATTCCGCCGATATACTGACGCCACGCTGAAAAGAATCCCACATTTTTAACTGCTATGAAATATTCAGAGAACATCATTTCATTATAATCGGACGAGGATATTAAAATGCTTGTAGAAACTATAAATACAATACATTCATCGACTATCCTTCAGCGACCTCGACTACCCCAGGGCTAAAGTTTCGGACCACTTGAATGACATCCACGAAAAAATCGATAATTCGATCAACATCGACTGATGGCCATCTGGCAATCGACACCTCAAAACTGAACTTCAGATTCGTGTTCAGCTACCTCGATTACCCCGGGATGAAGTTTCGGGCCGCCGTCGATCGCCATCAATGGTTGAGTATCGCCAATACGACGTGCCGGCCCACTCCAGTTGTAACCGGCGGACGGGAACATACAAACACACACACACAACACACACACACACACACACACACATGCATGGCATCAGATCCCTTCCCCATCCTCTCGTATAAGAGATTCGGGGGTATCAGATCTTTTTCGAGCGGTGCTGCACGGTGCTGAGAGCAAACGTCCGAAGAACTGTGGCCGTCGAAGCTATACATATGACTTGGTTCTATTATTATAATGTTTTGTTATTTTTTATATTAATAGATACAAGGTTCGAAATTGTCGAGGAGTTGACGGGAAACGTGTCAAAAGGTCAGGGTAGGAAAAGCAAAATCCAACGGACTTGCTGAATAATGTGTGTTCCCTAAGGCGCCTTTTATACTCCCGCCGCGCAGCGGCGCGTCAATTCGAGACGCGGCGCGGCCAGTCGCGCCGCGCCCGAATTTGACGCGCCGCTGCGCGATTGTAGTTAGAAAGGGAAGCGCCAGCGACGCGCGGCGACCAACTTCTACGTACTACGTTCCGTGCGCCATAAAGGACGACGGAAGAGACGGTCCATGAGTCATTGAAGAACCAAAACAGAAAGGATTCGTCTGGCCGTTCAGGGGAATGCATCTGGCTAATGTTGATGGTGGGAATCCTGTGGGGAACGACGAATCCTCTCTTAAAGCTGGGGTGGAAGTCGTCTGCTCAACCTACAGTTGAAATTGGTGAGTGTGGTATTGGGTCGAGTCCCCTGCAATGCAAGTGGCACTAAACGACTCTTTATTTTGCAAACGTGCGGGTTCAAAAGTAAAATTGCTGGAAGGTGCTCATTGTCGAGAATCGCTCAGAATTATCTCTCGTCTTGCCATTCCGTGGTCATTGTTCGCTGAACATATGTTTAGCGTAGTAGGTAAAACTTCGTGAGTGTCTACAGATCTCCATTCCCTTCCTAGGTTACGAAAGGTACGGGTGACTAAGGTAATGGTCACCGAAAACGGATGTCAGATTCGTGATCAGCACCCTAAATAACTCCACCCCCGGGAGAAGTTTGGTCGAAAATACCTTTTCGACCTCTGGAGTCCTGAAAGTGCAATAGTGCCATTATTTTGCAACACCTTCTTTGTCTTGTTAGTTGAGGAGACAAAACAAGGAGGAGATAGCAAAATGATTCATCTCGGTGGTGAATCTCCCACTCCACATCTAGTCTGCCGCAGCTGATCGCGCCGCGCCGCGTCCTTCCCTTCAGCGGCGCGATTCGCCGAATACCGTAACCCGAAATTCCGTCAAATGTGGTGTTTTGAGGCGGCGGAGTATGAATGCGATGCGGCGCCGCCGGGCGGCGCGAAAAATCGATAGCTATGTCAGCCATCACGCCGCGCCGCGCGGCGGCGCGAGTATAAAAGGCGCCTAAGGCTTTGTTCGTCACTGGAATTTCGATCGAAAGTGTGGACGAACTTTCCTCTTCACGTAGCAATCACCTGCATAGCAGCATCGTTCTCTTAGCAGCCCAGTCGTCCCAACAAATCTGTGACCACATCTAGATAAAGCTCTGTAATTGCTTAGCCATTAAGGATGAATAACATGAGCACCTCTGAAAAGTCGTTGTTGGGAACAGAATGGCGCTTGTAGAGTGCAACAGTAAATATTAGTCTATGACTTATGTGGACTTACGAAATTACAGTTGTATTCAAATCTGTGAGCGGACGCGTAGGTCCGAGTTAGCTTCTACAGTGCGCAGAAGTGTTTGCCTCTTGAAATTAACTCGCACATAACTATTAGGTTGGAAAAAAAGTCTCTTCACACTTCGAATTTTTTTTTACCCTTCCCCTTGTAAACGCACTAGCCAATGTTGATTGCTGATTTCGTAATCCTATCACACTTGTCTACTGTTCGCACGCTGACACAGGTTAAGACTCTTCTTGTAATTCGTTATCCATCCAATCTTCCGAACTCATTGCCAGATCTACCTCATGGCCATTTTCAGCACGGCATTCTTCATGAATTCATTAAGGAATCCACAGCACGTCAGGCAGCAGACCAAATTGACCATATATATGGCTTGGGATCTACTACTCATCGCGCCTGTTATAAGTGGTTCGGAAAGTATTTAAAGGGAGATTATTCACTGAGGGCAAAGCATGGTCAGGAAGGCCAACTGAATAGGACGACACTGAATTACTCCACCTTCTTCGTACCGATAGTTGGCAGACGACACATCAGCTGGCAGAGAAGCTCGAAGTGTCTCATAGGATAGTAGGAATCCATCTGAAGAATCTTGGCTTTCATGGAAATTTGGAGCTTGGATTCCACATGCCCTGTCAGACACTCAGAAAGGTCGACGGCTCTCCATCGCTGCTTCTCTTCTGTCCAGATAAGGAAGAAAATCGTTTCTTCCGCAGATTGTGACAGGCGAAGAGTCCTGGGTTCTGTGTGCCAACTTCCGAGGGAAAGGCAATGGGCACAAAAGGGAGAGAGCCCTAAGTCTGATCTCAAGCCCAATGTTCACGAAAGGAAGATTCTCTTCAGTGTTTGGTGGGATATCAGAGAAGTGATTTATCGGCAAACTCTCAGAAGTGGAGAGACACTTACTGCTGTCACATACTGCGGCCAACTCCACAAAGTCGTCGCAACTCTCTAAGAAAACATGCCGGAGAAGTCGAAGGTGATGATCCTGCATGACGATGCAAAACCACATGTTGCAAGACTCACAAGAGAAACAATAAAGGAGATGGGCTGGGAGGTAATGCCACATCCACCGTATAGCCCTAACCTCGTTCGTGCCGACTACCATCTCTTCCGTGCTCTCAAGCAAGAAATTGGAGAGAAATATTTTGGAACGGATGAAGACCTCAAAAATTGGATTCATCAATGGTTCGACTCCAGAACTGCAGTCTTTTAAGCGAGAGGAATTGGAAAATTACCCAGTCTTTGGAGAAGTGTAGTGGGACGAAATAGACTTTATCTCAATTGATTTGACTTTGTAGTTGTGAAGTAATAAATCTTTGAAAAAAATGAAAAGACTTTTTTTTCAACCTAATACCTAAGCAAAGTACCTTGTGTTTTTGCACTTTGCCGATTAGAAACCGATATTGTTCGAAATCCGTGGAAAGCGAAGCCGTTTGGAATGCGTATTGAAAAGCATAACCCAGGGTTTTTGTAGAACGCGTTGTTCATTCCTGAAAGTTTGGGTAGCAGTTCGCAATAATACCTATCTTTTCAGCTCGCAAATCTCTACCGAGTGGTATCGAACTTGGCCAAATTCGAAAATATCGATTTTCGATGACGTCATCTTCCGTTTGCTGCGGGCCTAAAGCGGCCTCGTCTTCGATGCGAAATTGTCAAGAAATCGATGTTTCCAAAATTGGTCGGGATTGACACCGTTCGATAGAGCCTCGTAAACTCAAATACGGGCGAGTAAGGTCGAAGGAAACTTCAACGCTGCCCTCCGCCGCCTCAAAGTAGCAGATGAGGCTGAAGCAGTTTAGGCAGCTGGTGAGCTGTGGGCATGTCATCGTGAAGCGCCTTCAGTGTTCTGCTCGCCCACGCATTTGTAATACGTTAGCTCGCCGCTTCTTCCCACAGTGGTCGACCAAATTCGGGAAAAATTTGGGGCGCACAAGCCTCACCTGCATATTCGCACCGCTGTAACTTAGGCTCTTCACGAAGTACACCGTTGCGCTTTAGTATGTTATGCTGCCTACGAAACGCTCGAGTTGCAGCTGGAAAGATTCGCATTTGACAGAGTTATCGCGCTCCGAACACGCCTGCGCGCGCAATTTGCGTGTGGTCGTCACTCGATTTCTACGTTTGATCCTATATGCATTGTTCACAGCACACTCCAAAGGCTAGCTGGACAGCCTTAGGGAAATTCCTGAGTAGGGCGGCTAGAAATCTCTGATAACATTCTCTAACGGTTCGAAACAGTCTTGAAGACTTCGCATTTCCCAGTAAGGGAAGGTTGCGCAGTGGGTTTCCGATTCGATTGATAGGTTTGGTTCCGTATGCATTGTGCACGGCACACTCTCGGAGCATCCCTGGCATAACAGAGCACTGGCAACGTGCGCCATGCTTGAGATACTCCGAAGGTGCCCTGGGAAGAAGCTGCTCTAATCGCAAATGCCTGCTCCAGTCATTTTTTGGACCATCCACGGAGAAAATACGGTACTCTGATGAAGTCGTGGACAAGTTTGTGTAGATCTCAAAGAGGCGAATCGAATGGTGCCAATCAGGGATAAGCGGAAATTTTTAAAATTTTCCCAGAAAACAGAAAACAGAAAATCGCTTTCGTCAGAAAACAGAAATCAGAAATTCGAAAATATCATACGACCTAATCATTCTACCCAAAGATCCATTTTTCCAGTAGCGAATGCTTTTGTATGGAAACAGTTGTGGTCGTAAACAAGCGTTTTAACTCCCAAGAGTTTATAAAAATTTCTAGTACACTCCAAATGCTATACAATCAGTACATTGTAAATCTTGACTGATAGATTGGGAATCCCGACATTCGAAGTGTTCAACATTACTCGTCAGCTCCGTTTCACAGCTAACGCCCCTATTAGTGTTCCCACTAGTACGAAACTAGCATTTTAGAGTACCGAGCACAATGAAGCTTCATTGACCACTGTTCGTATGTCTCAACTCCCTTGCTTGAGTTTATAGACACCCTCGCAACATACTCTGAGGCTGTGCAGAGATTCACTGAGTGTTACTGGCTGCGCCAGAATCTATATTCCTAATTGGTCCCTTTCTTCGCGATTACTTTTCCTTGTACGAAGCTCATCGAAGAATTGCGAGAGTACAAGCTGCTTCAATGCCTTACGTTAATTGACCTGAAAAAGGGATTCGACTCTGACGCCTGTCGAAACTGAAGCGGTCATTGAAGCCCTGCTCGCTCAGGGCGTTCCTACTCTGTACACCAGAGTCCTTCGAGAGCTGTACGATGGATTCACGACCAAGGTCTCACCATTCTACAAGGAGGTCGTCATCGACGTGAAGAGAGGGGTTCGGCAGGGGGATACCGTATCCCCGAAGCTCTTCAGCGCCACTCTCGAAGGTCGACGGCCGGCAGCTGCACCATCTTCGCTTTGCAGACGACATCGTGCTCATAACACCGAGCCTCAGTCAGGCGGAGCGAATGCTGGCCGACTTCGATCGCGTATGTGGGAACGTTGGACTGCAGCTGAATCTTACGAAGACGACGTTCATGAGAAGTGGACGAGTTTTTGACGCCCCATTCTTGCTCAACGGAACGAACATCTCCGAATGCTCCAGCACTTTCGAATTTCACCAGCCTACAGCTTCACTATCTGGGTTGCGAAATCAACATGGCCAACGACCCAGCGTCCGAGCTGGGCAGAAGTGAGAGGCCTTCGGAGTTCCGAGCTTCGTCGATAATTTTCTTACTGTTATAATTTTCCATGATACAGGTGATACCTGAAAAATTTCGTGTATCACTACTGTATCACTACAAAGGTAACTAAAATTTTTCTGTCCCTTACTAATTTTTGACAGTCATAAGCTGAGCAAGGTTCACAGTTAGAAAGGCAGCTTCGCCAAAGGCTCTGCTGAAAGCGACCATTGGGGATGACAATTTTCTATTTTAAACCGGAGGTGGGGAATAATTCTACCCACAGTAACTCTAGCACAAGTGGCTAGTTAATACATATTAAAGCCTATCAAAACCCTAGTCTTACAGTCTTAGTATAAAGTTGTAAGTAATTGCAGATGGTTCGTAGTAATGTTATTATCGAAAGGAACACGAAGCCGAATTAAGAAAGTCGAGAAATGTCCAATGAAGGAACTCCTTGTCAGCAGCACTTACACAATCAATCAGACAAACAAAGCTGCATAGCTAATGAGTTTATGGCGCGATTCCTACACGAGCACATCCAAAAACACAACATGCTTGCTATTTAAAATACTCTGGAAACATTATTTTGGAATGGAACCCTATTATACACTATTATACTTTTTCTATGCTTTTTATTGGATTTCTATGATATAATTTTGTTCGCAGCTCTTTTTTCTGTTTTCTGGCCAATTTGTTGGCCATTTTCCCAGAAAACAGAAAAAATTGCCCAAAATGGCCAGAAAATCAGAAAACAGAAAACAGAAATTCCGCCCATCCCTTGTGCCAATCTTTTCAAAAATCAAAAAATTGAAGGAGTTATGAGCATGCGACGGTTTGGGACGGATTTTTCCGTCGCAAACCGCCGTTTTGACTGAGCACGACGTGAGCAGTATTGTATCTTGAAAGCATCGCCCATGCCCTTTCATTCGATTCCTTCATTTTACTTTGGCAACGAGCAGGAAGCAGCCATTCTATAGAGGCAGCAAGTGCCAATATCCGAGTGATAATAAGGCTTCTTTGTATCAGATCAAACTGCTCATAGTCGCCCATAGTATCAGACTTTAGATCGTCTTAACGTTTGTGTCCTTTCTCATGCTCTGCAGCCCTTTCAGTAGAGGAAGAAGGCTTAAAGATCGGGATTTGAGAAAAGTATTAGGATCCTTGTTATTTCGAGAAGCTCCTTTCGTTACTATTTGGCAGAAGACATCGGTACTCTTGCAGCTGAAAGCTCTCTTTCTCAGGCTTCTGTATGGAGTCTCAATTGGCCCCTGACATGCACATCCCTTAACGCCTTTTTGTGACCTCATTGACTGTTCATAGCTCTCCTTCGAAATATTTTACAAGCGTTTTCGGCGCATCATAATTTAAACAATTGGACCGCAGACACCAGTGATAATTTGGAATACTATTGAAAGACGTCTGCATGGAGAGAGGTCGCAGGACAAATCTCAGGCGTCAACTGAAGAACTGTAGAATTGCATGGAAGTGCAACTTCAGTTGACCCACTTCAACCGCATTCTAGTCATTCTAGTCAGGGAGTGATCTGGAATGGCGGAATGGGTGGGGGGGGGGGGGGGGTGATAGAGGGGCAGCAGAAAGTTTATGAACGCTTTATTTTTAAAATCTAATCTCAGAACGGAGTATGTCACTTACCTGGCCTAGTAGTTGGGAATTGCGTTTTCGCGATTCCACGAGTTGGCATGTCTGCATTGGCTTGACTCTCCCTTCGATACACGGCTAAATTTGCAGCTCAGCCGAAATCGGTGCATTGACCAGATCGTCCTCGGCACAGCGATCAAGTTCTGCTGCTGCAACACCGGAGACCTGTGCAACTCGAAGCTCACCGTGAGTTCCCCCTTTGCTGCTACCTGGTGGATTTACTAGGGCCTCAAACGAAGTCTCATCGCAAACGTCCATGCTTCAGAATCTCACGGTTTTCCAAAAGGCGAAGGAGCGACTCAAGGACCTGCTGGATGTGATCGGCTGAGAAGTTGCTGCTCCTCCAGCACACCCGATTTCGATAAACACGGGTCCTTGCTTTGTCCTCATGCATGTGTTCTTAACAGGCAGTATTGGATGCCAAGAATAATCAACCGCAACACCTGAGGGTATCCCATCACCGCAGTGATTCTGATAGAACTGCATGGTTGAAGCTGCTAGTCGTTGCCCCAACGGACTCGAAATGTTTTGACCAGATTTTGTCACAGCACGCTAGTTTTTTGAGAAACAGCAACATAGGCAAGTGGGAGAAATGACCGCCGATCTTCGTGGTGGTCATTTCTCCCATGTAAAAACGTGTGATAGGCTCGTGTTCTAAAAAGGCTGCCTTAATTTCTCCCCAAAAGATTTTGGAGACTTCTCACATTTACAGACTACAAAGCGAAGGACCACTTTTTCGAGGCCCAATAACCAGTCAATGTCACCTCAATTTTGCACCTTCCTAAGTTTATGCCCTCTATTCTTACGGTGTGCGGGAGAAATTCGTTCTCGGATCTATCCTAGACGAAGGAGGCATGGCTAGAAAAGCGTGACAAACGCAGCCAGTGGCCCTCTTCCGGATTGGAAGTTGTAAAGAGAGATTCACTCGTAGGTCAGTGCTCGGTATCACCTTCGAAGACTAGCTTGCTATCGGATTTGCCGCTGCTGTCAGAGAGTCGGAATGATGTGCCCGCCAATAGGATAGATCCTTGCTCTCCTCCTTTTCTTTGCCTCCGCCAACACTCTCACCGACCGAGGGGCGGATCTCGTTTCTACCACCAGGCGTTTCTCGTGTTCCAGGGCACGTTCGCAGGCTTCGCGCTGCAACGACCGTACGCGGCGCAGAGGCGGAGCAGTAATGACGACCCACTGAGCCGCAGCCCTGCATCTATGGCACCTTCCAAATAGTGAATTGCTCGTCGGATTGTCAGCGCTGGTCATATGCAGACAAGGAAGGCATATATTCCGCTACAGTGCTTCGCCGCTTCTCGCCTGCTACGCTTGGAGGTTTCTTGGCATGTCATAAAAGCTCTAGCCGACCACCATGACGCTACAGTAATGATCATATCCTGTTATGGGGGTCTAGTAGAGTGTTAATATTTCGCTACAGTTTCGTATTTTTTTCACCCAAAAATCACGATGTATGCTAAAGAACGAGCGAAAATGGGGTTAACGTAAAAACGGTTCATTTTCTTATTCAGCTTGGATAGTTGCAGAGGTTTTCCTGCTCAAAAGAGATGTCTACACCTGAGAGACAAATTATTTGAGGTCCACGTTAAAAAAATACTGGTGAGGAGGTGCAGCGGAATGTGAAGAACGGCGCTGGTTAAAGTACAAGTCCAGCAGTTCTCAAATGAGGAAGAGTAACTATAAGTATGATATAGTAACTAACTAAATATGATCTGTCACTGCTTTGTTACTGATTTTTACACCAGAAGTTGCAACTAATTTTGGGTCACCATCACTTCGCATAGCGGAGTGGTGATTCGGAGCAGATACGATGAAATATGGTTTTTATGAATGTTGTTGCTGAAATATTAACAAACAATTTCACATTCTTAGATCGTTCATTTTATTGCAAGCGAAACATATGGAGAAAAGCCAATATACAAGAAGGTCTGAGGGCAAATTTCCAACAAATGCAGGTGTATTCAAATTTGAGAGCGACCCTGCATGTTCTGCTACCTGTTATGTCACACAAAGGAATTTAGCTATCTTTATTTGAAAGCAGTACTGATTGGGTGGTTGAAGTGTCCGAACCGGATCAGATCTGCTTCGACCGAGCAATCACGTTAAACGATAGACGAAAGTCAACAGAAACAGAAGTAATCAATGGCACTAGTAGCTGGTGAAGCGGCACAACGAATTATTCAGTGGTGCGACGTGTTCGGTAGTTTTTCTCTGTTAATCGGATCGCGTCAAGAGGTCAAGGTTCATCACTTGGTCCGAAGGCGACACAAGAGTTGCTTCAGAAGTACATATGTATGCGCACAATCTACCGCACTATGCACTGCTAACTCAAAATGATGGACGCAAACACAAGTGTGGGTGGAGCGTTCCTCACTGACTGGAAGAGCACTACGTGTTTTGTGAAAGACCGTTCATCCCAGGTAGTCGACGATGCCCTTCAGAACTGATGCTCCTTTGTCGATCAGCGAGTCTGTCGCTTCCTGAATGCTGCGCACTACGGAAGAGCCGGTTCGTATTTCGCTAGTGCGGCGTAAGGGAACAAACCTTCACACCGCGATTGCACAGGTCCGCGTCCTTACAGCAGCAGAACGTCACAGGAATGCCAGTGATGTTCTTTTGAACGCACTGGTTCTGGTTGAACTATATCAGGGAGACGTTTTACGCAGCACCTTCAGAAAGCAGAAGTGGAAGAAGCACCTGACAGATGAGAGTGTTGCAGCCGGCTTTCCGAATAGTGCTGAAGGAGGCAACGTCGGCCGTGGCGTTGTAACAAGAATCCGAATCCTTTCCACACAGCTTCGTATTGTTGCCTATCGTCGAATCTGAATCGATGGAATTGAGTCGCTTCGCGGACATGTCCACTCGGTGAAACTATGTGGCGAAATCCTTTCAGTTGCGCCTGCTAAAGTCCTTGTCCTCCTGAAAATGCATACGGAGAGGCATAGCTTAGCAATCTGACGTTGGAGCTGGGATGGAAGCCAAGCTAATTCAGAGTGACGTCCACCGCCAGTGTTCGCGAAAGGTTTAATAAACAACTATCCATTTTACTGGAGTGGGGCAGCGCAGTCGGAGAAGGATCCCATTGGTGCGGGCACCCCGAATTGCGGCCCGTTGCCCCGGGTTCCGCCCAGGTTCTCTCTGGAAAGAAGACGGGAGGAAATCATTCGATGTTCGATGTTAGGCCTATGTTATACTTCGGCGACGCGTCGGCGACACTATGTTGCGTGGGCTGCTACGCAAAAAAACCGTGCTTCGTCCTCCCCAGACAAGTCTAATGTCTAATCCCTCAACCTTGAAGGGGAAGAAGACTTGGTTGGTATGAGCGGTGATCCGATCCGAGAACTTGGATTGGGGTCGCTCGACGGCCGGCGCCTCCCCTGTCTACGCCACCATGCTCCTGGTAAAGATTCAAGACTGGATTGTCCATCAGCTTGCCATCGCATAGTGCCATCGACTAGACAGGCATCCAAGCTGCCGCCGTGACATGCCGTCGAAGTAGAATGCAGGGCTGCGCATCCCATGAAGAGGCTGATATTAGGGGGGGGGGGGGGCAAAAGTAATGAAACACCCCATGCCGTGTCCATATATCTCGTGGCTGGAGTCTGGTTTCGTGCTTATCGTATTTGTATGTTTGTATGCTACTTACTGAGGGCCACCTGAGAAGTTACCACTTCCGCCCTTGCCGAAACCCCGGTCTGACGAATCGACCTGTGTCGCGCAAATCTCGCCCAATTCCCAACCCAGCCTGGGCTCAATATTCACGCAAGATGAGAAGTACGTCTTCTACCTTAACCCTGCCAAGTAGCGAGTCTGGGTGAGGACTGGTGAGCTGTTACCGACCTTCGTTCGGCGAGATGTTCACGGCGAGAAGCATCTTTGGAGCTTTTGGATCTGCGCCCATTGATCGGTTTACCGGAAGTTGTTTCCCAAGAGCACTACGATGAACTCCAAGACCATGGTGAACGAAATAGAAGAGATGGGCCGGCGACTCGCTCATTCGCAGCGCTTTAAGAAGGTTCTCCTCTTCGACAACGCCGCACCCCATCGGGAACAAGTAACCACGGATAAGCTTGGCCAGCTGGGCTACGTTCACATGCCTCACCCACCGTATTCGCCGGACATCTCTCCATGCGACTACCACTACTTCTTGAGCCTACAGGACTTCATGGTCGGAAGGGACACAAGAACCCAAGCAGTGCTTGACAACCATACCGAGCAGTTGATCAACACCAGGCCCAAGCAGTTCTGGAAGGATGGGATCACGAAGTTGGCTGAGCGATGGCAGCAAGGTCATTGCCCTTAATGGCAAATACATTCCTCAGCATCGTTGATTTGTAATTGAGTTATAAAGAGATAAAGATTTTTTCAATTTGTCTCATTACTTTTGACCACGCCTAATAAACACTTACCTTTTTACTTCAGCCTTACGCTCTATTCGTCTGCAAGTAATTATTTATCAGTATTGTTGACTTGGTGCTGCTTGTTGTGAATTTTGAATGCAGACCATAGGAGCTCTGAGCTTGCGGAGCTATGGAATGAGTTATACCTACAGAATGGAAATGAAAATAATTCAAAATCAGTTTCTTTAAGCCTCAGTTGGCTAGTGTCGAGGTTGTGTAATGGCGTAGAGCATTCCCGCCCGGTCAGAGGGAGGTGCGGGTTCGAGTCCCGCCTGGCGCAAGAGTTTTTGATCGCAACAAAACATCGTTGTGACGGAAATGAAATTGTTCAAGTCCCCAAATTACAAACGAGGTCTCGGTTCTGAGGGCGAAAGCATCACAAGTCAAGAGAACTTGGCTGGATTACATCCAAGAAAACCGGTAGGCCGATTCAGCCAATTACATCTATACTCGTGTTGTACAGGGTGTCTCAAAAAATGTATACACTGTTTGAAAGGTGATAACATTACTCACGGTAAGGGTACTGAAGAAGTTAAGGGCTCATTTGAAAGCTTAAGAAAATAAAAATTTTCTGGCATATGAGCGGCATGGAATACTCCATGCACTCGTCTGAAAGTTTGCATTTTACACTCGACTGATCGTGTTTCACTTCAATACTTGTCCTACTTTCTCCACAAGGGTATCGTTTCGATTGATTTGCGCTTCTTTTAAGGTATGAAACTTTAAAAAACACACTATGGATTATGAAAATTGCAGGCTATCCTAAAAAAATCCAGGT
This sequence comes from Heligmosomoides polygyrus bakeri, assembly GCA_947359475.1. Lineage (NCBI taxonomy): Eukaryota > Metazoa > Nematoda > Chromadorea > Rhabditida > Heligmosomidae > Heligmosomoides > Heligmosomoides polygyrus. Next base: position 46,624,968 of record OX375869.1, on the reverse strand, counting down.
ACTACTTGAAAGGTTCTAACATTGCTGCTTGTGAAGTTTTTGAAGATGTTTGAGAATCTTATGAAAGCACATAGCAACATTCCATTTCATTTCTGTGGCGTGTAAACAGTCAGGATTGCGCCATCCCCGCCCGATATCTTGCATTTCAAACTCGATTGATTGTACATTGGCTGAATGCTTGTTACAATCTTGTTACTACTTGGTAAGGCTAATCTTTGCTGTCTTATTTTTACGTTTTCCGTTGCCCAGTAGCTGCTTTATGCCGATTAACCTCTCCGTTCAGCTTGAATGTTGCGTCATCAGTCCACAGCATCCGTCCTGTAAAATGGGATTCCTGCTCACATTTAAATTGCGCAATGAACAAACTAGCATGTCACATGCCTTTCATATGATTGAATAATCTGGCCAAGTAGTTACAAGGTTGTAACAAACACTCAGCCCATGCACAATAAATTGAACCTACAAGGTTTCAGCAGGGAGCATGGCACAATCTTGACTATTTGCAAGCCACAGTAATCTCGTTACTCTGCGTCTTCATATGAGTCTTAAACATCCTCAAATGCTTCACTAGCAATAATGTTGGAAAGTTTCAAATAATACCTGCATTTTTAGGATACCCCGCATTTTCCGCAAACCATAGTGTGTTTTTAAGATTGGAACCTTAAAAGAAACACAAATCAATCGAGTGTAAAATGCAAAATTCCAGAGAAGTGCATAGCGCATTCCATACCGGTCATATGGCAGAGAATTTCTATTTTCCTAAGCTTTCATAAGAACTCTTAACCTCTTCAGTAACTTTACTGCGACAAAGTCATCACCTTTCAAACAGTATACACATTGACACTCTGTATATAAGTAGAACTAAATTACTGTAACTTATTATCTATATATTATCTACCATTATGTAATCGAGTTAGTTACCCGGGCTGTAAATGATGGGGCGTATCTCACGCAGGTTAGAAGCCTGCGTGAGATACGCCTCATCGCACCCTGCGCGGATGAAATGTATCGTTCATCATGGGATGCTGCTGCAGCAGAGGAAGCGCAGCCTCCTCCTGCTTGACACAGCAGCATCTGAGCGTGAGCGTCTGCATCTAAAATAGGGTCCTGATTCTGATACGTGTCACCGACGACTGCCGTGAGCACGGTAGGCCCATTAAGGGGGTGGTGGAGAAGGGAAGTAAGGAGGTCTTTAGTGTGGACCAGGAGAGCTACCAGTAAGGAAAGGAACAACCTGGAGGAGGGACCAGAACGGGGAAACCAGCAAGAAGAGACCAGTAAGGGAGTCAATAGTGGAAACAAGGGACTGAGCCAGGAGTTGGGAGGAAGATGGCGGAGGAAAGGAGGCGGGAGGGGGGAGAAGACCAGTAAAGACAGATTAGCAATTGGATCCAGTAAGAAAAAACGAGTGAGGGGGAACCTGGCGTCCGGATTCGGGAGGCGTGTCAACGATATCCGGAAACACAAGCTGTTGGGCATGAGAGCAGTTGCGCAGGAGCCAGCTGAAGGACAGAAGTACTGCGCAGCACAAACCAATGGCGTTACTGGACGGTCCGGAGAGAACGTCTATGATTAACGCACAGAAGTGGTGAACGGCTTGATGCCGATAAAGTACGCAGCAGATCCAAGATGTGAGCGAATTTTAAGTTTTTCAAAAACCGCCTTCTGCAGGTCAGTGATGTTGCAAAGTCGCGTGAAGCGAGAGACATGTCGTTAGCCGTGTCAGAGCACCTGCGCGCTTGTTATATTATGACTACTATATTCCCGTGGCCTGGAATATGAAGTTTCTATCTGTGTTGCTAAAGTAACGCTCACGGTAAGCTTTAATTCCCTCACAACGGTTTCACAGCCCCGCCTAGCACAGAGTTTCGTCTCACATTCTCGAATAATATCGCGCTTGGACTACCGGTGAAGCCGTCCCACACCGCAACTCAGCCGTTTCACTACGCATAGTCTTGGGCAGACGAACCGTTGGTTCTGGTTTTCTCTTCGAGCTTACTGCGACAGGCGTCGAAATACGTTCAAGTCGTAGGACGGATAAGCTATAGAGGTCTCATGCCTGACTTTAATGAAGTGCGTCACACCCTTGCGTCCAACATTTGTCATAACTGATTGGAAGGTACGCATGAATAGTCTCTATTTACTAAAGCACAGCTTCCTCGTTACTCCTTTGAGGAACTAAAAAGAAAACACAAGTCAGAACGCTTACAATTAAAGAGATAAGCGAATGATTGAGATCAGAAATTCAAATGGTACAGGTCCAGCTGTGGTTGTTGACAACCATAACAGAAAGAATGGACGAGGAAACGATCGGTAAAAAGCTCTCACCTCTGAGTAGCGTGTACCCCGTGTAGCATCTAAGTGAAATAGTGACGGGGACGAAAAAAACGAGAAACGCTAGCTGGCAGCGGATCATCGACGGGGTCCGAACCGCACAACCTGACCGTCAGATGACAGTGACAGACAGGATTGGAACGGGCTGCTGAGTCATCAACCGTCTCCCGGAGCGGGAGCGGTTCTGGTTTTTAGTGCGCCCCGCTTTACCCCCTTCCTGAATAAATTGGGGTGATGAGCCAGCGCAGCCGTGCTAAGCGCATCACTCCAAGTACTTTCTGGAAACGAATTATCCTAGAATTCGAAGCGGCAACCAGGTCCTGCTGCGAAATGACGCAGCGTAGAACTATTCGAAATTGACAGCGCTTTCGCCGTTTTATATAATAGTTCAGTACCCAGCCTCCTTTTCTAGAGCGCAGAAATCTTTAGACTGTTATTAGTTACGACAGTCTGAACAAATTAAATGTTCATAGATGCGGAAATGTTGCTCTGGGTATGTACAGGCATTTCTTACAAGGCCTTCATGTTTATCCGCGTCTCAAGATCAAGGAGGAGCTCAACTCTTTGGAGACTAACGACCTGAACTCGAGAAGCCCGTAAATCTGAATGCTCTATAGGGATCTACGCGCGAAAGCCAACGATGGCTCAAGGTGCCTGGAACTAAAAGTGAAGAATCAAATTCAAAAATCTTGGATTTGTCGAACGATTAAAGGAGCTAGAAAAAGCAATCATCAGGTGATCGTTGCTGACGGGGGCTAAACCGCAAAACCTGACGGTCAGACTCCAGTGGCAGTAGCGGGCTGCTGAGTCCTCAACCGTCTTCCGGAGCGCGAGAAGTTCTTGTTTTTTGTCAGGGAAAGGGGAAAATATAGTTTACAACTGATCGTTACACATCGTCAGCTAGCTGTTCAGAATGAAGCTCGATTTTAGAGGAATAACAGCAAAGCCTTTCAGTGGGCTAAAATGAAAAAGAAAAGAAAAAAAGCTTGCCACGCAGTAGCAAGCTAAATGCACTTCATACAAAAAACAGCATTCATAAAGCTTTGAATAGCGAACACCTTACGTGCATTGCTGCTCCTTCGGGAAGAACTAAAATCGAAAAACCCTACAAAAAGTTCATCCGAAACTCATCACCTGATAAATTGATAATTTATAGATTATGTGTTATGGCGATCTGCGTACTGCTGATATGTGGATGACGTTGGAGATGCTGAACTAAAACTAGGAGAATGATCTATTGAAGAACGAGCAGCAGATAGAGAACATGGCCTGTCAATGTTCAGTGCATGGCTCATTACGCAGAATCACCAACAAGGTTTAATATCACACAATTCACCACGACGTTCACATCCATGTCCATACGGGTTCCTACCCTCTAGCTAGCGATGTTAGAAGGAATGCGATAATTTCCTTAAACTGTGTGCCCTGATTAAAGGTAGCTGGATAGGCTCATTTTAAGCAGTGGAACCGTAGGTGCTTTCCATAGGATGTGAAAATGTTCACATGAGCACTTGTGCTGATTTAGAGAAACCTTCTTGACGATCAGTCGAACGCCTCTTCGGGGTGCGTAAGGATCTGATGGAAGAGCGCTCCTGGTGTGGTTCGTGCTCAAGCGAACACCGCTGGGCTCGAAAATACGATGTCGTTTCCGGTTACGCATGCACCGTCTGTCGTATTCATTCCGCGAGGAAACCTATTACGGGGCTGTCGTTTGTTCTCGATCGAGCGACGTAAAATGTGCAGGACGTCAGGATCCGTCTTCTTCTCGTCTCTTCTTCTACAGACGCGCCCACAAAGTTCGTTCGTTCAGCGCATGCGGAATATAATTGCTGGGGGCGGCCAGGACGGCAACACGAGGATTACACGAGGAACACGAGGACACGAGGATTAAGAATCTTTTCCTTCTAAGTCGACAGGAAACAAGCGATGACTGACTACTTAGAATCTCGCCCGATTCTTTCGTCTTTATGTCGAGCTAACTTTTTTCTTCCTTGGATCACTCTCTACCAAAGGACAGTTACTCAATCAAGAAAGGGTCTGAAGCATCCTTTACTATAAATATTCTAGCAATACAGCATGCAATGAATAACTGCTGACTGTCTTCATGATGAGTTTTGTCCGATTTAATAGCTTATCATAATGCAATCAACTACAGTGCGTTTAGTAGTATGTACATACCGTAAGCCTAGAGTCACTCTTGAACTAGTAACTTCGGCTTCTCAACGGACAAATGTATCAGGCTGTTCTCCGCAGTAGAAGTCTCCACAGTAGAGATATTTATCGTTCTACTTTTAGTCTCTCGAAAATGTAAATTTCATAAACTGCAGTGTTTCTCTTCTATCGTAAGTATTAGGTATATGAAATGGTCAATTTTGACTGAAAACTTTGACAGATCATAACTTTGCTTGGAAGCAATTCTATTAAATGAAATAAACACCATTACAATTAAACACTATTCCCAACGCGACAATGCCTTAGAAGTTCCATCTTTACAGAAATCGGAATACCGAGAATTAATAAAAGATAAGAAGTCATTTTCAACATCATCTTGGTTGCTGTATTTTTTATTCTTCTCACGACGATTTAAATGCATGAAAAATGATGATCGGTAGGAGACAGATCTGCTGAATATGCAGGACGTGGCAGAGTTTTGTATCCCAATTCATCCAGTTCCTGGACAACAATTTTTGTAACGTGTGGACTCGCGTCGTCGTGCAGAAGGACTGGGCCTCTTCGACTCACCAAAGCCGGCTGTTTTTCAATCAACTTCTGGTGCATCACTCCTCTTTACTTTTCCGATCACGTTTTAGTAGCGACTGATAGTGTCGCCGTCAACACCCAAATGCTTGATAGTTTTCACAGTTTGACGCAGATCCGCCTACACCATGGCTTTGAAATGGTCGTGGCTAAAGAGTGACAGCGGCCAACCTCTGTCTTCATCATTGAGACTTTCATCTCCAGATCGAAGACTTTCGAACCATTCGCGAACTGCGCGCTCCGTAGCAAAATCCTCCCCAAATACAGCGTTGATGTTACGAGAAATGCTAAGAAGGCGGAGACCCTGGGCTTCCGGAAGCTAGATATATACAATGCTTGAAATGGGAACATTCGTAGCCACGAAAATCGATCAGAAATTGAGGTAGTAAAATCGGCCATGCAGCGACCTTATAGATTCGCAACCACTCAACCTTTGAATGGATGAATATAGTGATTAAATATGAATATTTGTAGGTATTCTGAGTCAGATATTGGGCTTCGTTAGTATTTGCACATAGGATGTGCTATTTACTATTGCGAACGCTTAGAAATCACCTATACAAAGTTGAATTGGGCCAACTTTCATCGCCACATGGGTTCGCCCTGGTAAGGCGCTGGATTACTGACAGCTTATACACTTCCTTAGGATTCCGGTCAGAATTCTGTGGGATGCTGATTCGTAAGGCCAAAAGGAATAGTGCAGTTGACAGTTGCGCGTGCGATTCAAAAAGAACTTCGTGTACAGCTGCAGTTTGGGGTTCGAACCCTGCTGCTGTAAGGATCGACTAGTAGAGGTATGGCTTCATCCAAACATGGTCCACCTCGGGTAGCTTTCGGCTCACAATATCCATGACCAAAATCAAAATGTCTACGAGTCTAAGAAAGCAAATTGCGGCAAGAGTTACAGATCTTTGATCTTTTTCTTGTTAGAAAAATTTGTGCAGTCATCAAGTCGCGTTACTCAAACGAGCGAAAAGCTGTTTTTTTGGGACAGTTCCAATCATGCAGCTGAGCATGAAGTTCTTTTTGAATCCCACTTCCAATTGCAGGCTGTATTATTTCTTCTGATTTTTTTTCAGCATCCCGCTGAGGTCCAGCCCAAATTCTAAAGGAAGGAAATTGTAAAGAAGTCCATAACAGATGGAAATTTCTTTCTTTGGACTTCCAAACACCCATCTTCTCACCCTTGATTTACTGCCCCTTCTTTTATCTTATGTATTGTGTATAACCTATGCTGATAAAAATATGATCACTAGTGCTTTTGATGCGCTCCGTGGATCCGAGAATTCGTTGTAGGGGAACGACTCCTCTGGTCGGGAAAGAGCTCAGTGATGTGTGGCAACGCAGGTTGACAACAGTAGTTTAGAAGGACCCTGCCTGTTACCTGGTGGCCCCAAGCATTACAGGAAAGTAGCGTGTCCGCTACAATATAAATGTTCAATCTAACAGCTTTCACGAATTAAACTTCCAGAAGATTTTGAATAGAACGATGAACAGCGGTATTCTACTGGGCACAGGCTTTGGTTGTAATCGGAGCATATGACACGTTAGCCAGGAGGAACCTAAAACCACTCCAAGAAAAATGTTATACTTATACTAACTATACTCGACTCGCGCTGTAGACGCACTCCTCACTCTCCAAATGACGAGTTGAAGATTTTTGGATTCGTTACAATTCCCTGCTTGGAGTTTGACTACCCATCAAGGATTGCTACTAGACACATGCAAACATCTCTAACAATTAGTAGACAGCTGCATGAAGCTGAAATAGCCCATCTTTTATAGTTGCGCGGGCTCGCACTGAACAGTCGCAAAACTGCTGATTAATTATGTAATTCCACAAGGGAGCAGATTCATCAACGGCCTACAGAATTTAGCGGAGAAAATACTGCCGAAATCCCTGACAGCGCGGCTTATCAGGCGATATGGCAAACAAATAAATAAATAAATAAACATGGCGAAAAATTTTACCATATTGCTTGCTGATAAGCTGCATTATCAGGGATTTCAGCTGTATTCTCTTCGTTAAGCTGCTGTAAGTCGTTGATGGCCCAAAACGTTTCTCAAGTTCTGTAGTATGCTGACTCTTAAGACAGAGGAGAATAATATGGCAGATAGCTCATGTTGGGATTCATAAGGAGCGCTGTGTATGTCAGCGGATACGGATCCGTTTTTCGTCGCATGTCACAATCTTGTCCAAAAAGGCTCCCTCAGATTGCGCAGCCTTAACGAACCAAGTTGAAACCATTATTTCGGCCACATTCTTTAAGCGAAGGACTGTTGAAACCAACCGAGTCTACTGAGAGCACTTGCCACATCCTCTCATCCTAGATTGAGCTGCTTTTGGCTCATGACGTCTCACACTCACACTCAGAACGAAAATGGCAACGGATTGAGTTGAGGTTCCACTTTCACTTTCTTGCACACATGGTACACGTGAAACGGGAGACAGAACTTTTTTATTTTATTATTCGCGAATTTTTAGATAGAACGATGAGGGCTGACCCGAGTAGAAGGCAAATGTAGGCTCATCCTTACGGAAATATGGACTCACTACTATTGTACAACAGCTTTTTTCGGAGGAACTGACACAGACGCGCAGCCACTAATAATACTAATCTAATCTTCAGATCTAAACTTGCCCGACCATACTGCAATTCACGTTCCGCCTCTAGTTCCAGATATTTGTCATAATCCTCTATTAGTTCCTACACCTAATATGTGCATTTGTACTTTGTCCAGCTGACAAAACCTTTCTAGGACTAGTCAGTTAAATATTGGCTGTTCCTACAAAACGCTTGTTTTGCTTTAGTGTTTATGAAATTTTTGCCCAGCTACAAGAGATCAGTTGTTTCAAAGTGCGAGGAAGCTGGAACTTCACGGTGAGCCAGACGCTAAAATCGCTTCACGCATCAATTTGATACGTCGTATTTTCTCATTAGTTGGTGTGTAGGTGCCAGTTACATGAAATTTTGCGAGGTTTTTGCTGTTACCTTTGGGAGTGTTTACTTAACGCATAACTCTGAATTCCCTAACGTCGGTGTTAGCATCTTGAGACGGTTAATCAACGAATTCCTTCCCTGATAGAAAGATAGCATGCATGACTACCAAATCTTAGGCTGATTTAGAAACGATGACTCTGGCACAAAATGTCATAATGGCATGAAGCCATCAAGGCTGTTGCTCAGAGTGACCAGCAAGACAGGGCGCAGAAATCGCACATTTTCTAAATTATGAAACTCCATACGGACACCATTTACACTCAAGGGGACGTCGTCGAAAAACAGCGAGAGGTGGCGCACTCATCAAAGCTACAGATGGGAGATTTTCGACTCCTCAAAGCAGAACAGAGAAGTCGCTGTACATTAAGAGCTACGAATTCAGTGGTCATCCAATCAGAGTAAAAACTGGACTCAGCTTGAACTTCCTTGCATAAAACGATGATAACAATGTCCTTCAAACCTGACATCACTGACGTAATAAATGGTTTACAGTGGTAATTATTAATTAAAAATCAACTCCAATGTTGGTAACATAACAGTGCCACAGCCTACAAAGGCGGCATTTAACGGAAGACCACTTTTGTGAGTATGAGTAGGCCCATCAAATTTTGTAGTGTAAGATGGTGTCAAAATTTTTCAAGTAGGCGCAGATCTAATCTACATCCTTTTAGATTGGGCCGCACTGGAGTAGCTCTCCGGTTCCTAGTAGGTCCAAGATTAGTGTAGGCTAGAGATAAAGTAAGCAAGAGAAAATAAGGAAAGTTGATGGAAAATTTCTCTGTAGATTCAAATTAGATAACTATTGTTGTCAAGCGTTCCAGTTTTATAAAGACTCATGGGCTGGTTTCTACAGATAATTATTTATTTATTTATTTCTGGCGTGAATTACAATTAATCACACACGTATAAGACACTAGCACAGACAACAAATAGCCAAATATGTAACTAAAACCATCTACAAAAGACCTCTTCGAGTTAAAGCGTGGGATCTATCCTAGTCTGGAGGGGGGGGCACATAACTAAAAAGTATTATATGTAACAAATTCAGTTGAGACTGACCGAGCGACTCCTACAGAACAACACAGAACCCTAAACAAGAAAAACTCACAAAGAAAAAAACAACGAAAATTGCGCTTGTTGCGGTTGTAAGCCGGCAAAGTTGTTTGCCCTCCTCACCATGTTGGATCCTGGTTATAACATGTCAGGAGGTGGTCAGTACGCGACAGGCCTCCATTGCGCCCCTCTTTGCCCGCCGAGACGGTTGTAAGAACCGCGGTGGTTTAATTTTTTTGTTCGCTCGTTGGTTTTTTCTCCCTTTTATGTCCTCTCGAGTCCATCAGGAGCCACTCGGTAAGTCCCATGTCGATTTGTTAGATGATTTTTTTTAGATATGTGGCCCCTCTGGACTAGGATAGATCCAAAGCGTGCTTAACCTGACAGACAGACATGTTATGAAACCTTCCAATTCGCCTACAATTCCAATGTATAAGCAGGTTGAGTTCCTTAAGGTTCCGATAAGTCAGCAAGTTGGACCTACCTGTGACCTTGGCACTTGGGGATACAATCTAAGTCTTCCTCCTCTACTCCTCGTTATTGGGACATGAAAAACTCTATGCTTTCAATGGAAATCCTGTTTGTGAGAATTTTAAAAAGCATGGTCAGATCAGCCCTATTCGTTCTGCTTCGTAGGGAGGGTAAGTTGCTTGGCCCTTTCAACTCCGTTTGGTATGTTAGCATATGCTAGCTTGAAACACCTCATAAATAGTTTACGTGTGGTTATTTTGAATGCTTTCAAGTCATTGGATGTGTTTCTTCAGACAAGGGTAAAAAACGGAAGTGCAAAACTCCATAATGGGTCTAACATAGCACTTGTACACACAGGAGAGCCCGAGGATCATTACTTTTTAAAGACTTGAACAGGATATAAGTTCGATAGTTAGCTGACCTTACAAAGGCTTTAAAATGTAGATCAAAGTCCAGATTACTCGATATAAAAATACCTAACCAGGATACTATCTCAACGGTAGGTCGGAATGGTCCAAGTGTTGTATATGGCCAGAATCGCTTCTCTCTGAGAAACAACCAAACGCAAATGTCTCCACCCCAGTACAACTCTGCGCAGAGTTAGGGACGACGGAAGTTGGACTGAGAAACACATGATAAAGCGATGTCCTCTCTATAACCTTCGCTTTCACATCGTCCGTCCACAGCCATGTCTGCTTGTCGACCTTGCGTCGCCAGCTTCGTTATGCCAAGTTCCAACCTTGCAGCTTGGCGTATCGCGTTGCTGCTTGTTGCTTTCTTCCAAGTTTCGTCGGCAGTCGTGACTGTCGGCAACCGTACGCGGGAAATCACAGCTGCTTCCTTCTCTTTCATTCGCCACCACTTGATTCTCGCAGCCTTGGCCCTATGCCTGGAGGCGGAGGGCGGGCTCAAATTGGCCGGAAACAGCGATGACGAGCAAGCGATGGTATCGCAGAGGGGCGGCGTAATCCGCAAAACCGCTGTCTCCAGCCAACTTGAGCTCGCCCTCGGCGTGCAGGCATAGGGGTAACACCGCCAACGGCCCAACTTCTGTCCTACCTAACTTTGCGCAGAGTTGTATTGGGGTCGAGATATTTGCACTTTCTTGTTTCCCAGAGAGAGGCGATACAACACTTGGGCCGTTCCGACTTACCGTTGAGATAGTTTCCTGGTAAGTCTCGAGCCTCCGAAACCTACTGCAGGTCAATGCCTTTGAGTCTGTAGAATGGAAAATGGGGCTGACGTTTGGGGTGTACTACGAAGCAAAGTGTTTTCTCAACCGCTAAAGGAAGTTGCCAGTTGTCTGCACATTTTTCAACAAAATCAATAGCATCCTGGACTTCACTCGAAGCCCCACTTTTATCTACTTATTTATAAATTTTAACGTCATCCGCATACATCTCACATTTGACACCAAACCTTGTAACAAAATCAGGGAGCTCGAACGTGCACAACAGAAACAGCAGTGTTGGCAGAACTCTTCCTTGAAGTACTCCACTAGGTGCTTAATGCATCATTACCAACCCTGACCTGGAAGTTCCTGTCTGAAAGAAAACTCCTGATCCAGTTTACGACCATGAGGTGAGTTCCAACTACCTTCATTTTCACTAACAGTTTTCTCAGCAGGACATTGTCAAAAGCCTTAGAAAAGTCGAAAAGACTACATTCGTTCGGTTTTTACGTTCTATTGCCTTTGTCCAGTCATTCAGAAAACTAAGCACCGCGGCCTCCACTGAACGCCCCTTCAAAAATCCGAACTGTTCTTTACTAATGATGTTGTGCTCGTGGATATGCTGCAAAATATTTTTCTTAACAATTTTTTCGAATGTTCTTGCAAATACTGATGTTGTGCAGATTGGATGGTAATTCCTGGGATCAGTTTTTGGGAACCGGAGTGATAAACGCGTGTCTCCATCTTCGAGGGACATCGGCATTCATGTAACTCTTGTTAAAAATTATTTCCAATGGGTGTGCTACATATTTAGCAACATTCTTAATAAAAAATAGAGTAAGAAACTCCGTAGAAGTACAATAGGACGTGGGCCATTTGGACAATATTTCAAACATTTCTTCTTTATGGAACCACAATGTAGACCTCATCTCAAGAAATCTAGGTGGAGGGTCTCTACTGGTGGAGTCGCTCCAAGTGGCACCTATCGCAGAACTGCTGCACACCTTTTGGAACTCCCTCGCTAATAGATTTGCCTTATTTGTAGATGATGATACAACAGTGCCATCCGGGTTTACAAGGTTTGGCACAGAACTATTTTCTCCAGACCTCGGCCTGATGCACCTATAGAATGACATTTTATCTCTTGAAAGTTATTTCTTTTTTCTACATAAAGTTTATAGCGGAAAATTGCATTATCCAATTTTTTTTTACTGAAGTTGGCTCAATCTCGAGTGCAGGCTGAGCTACTTGCTATGTTCCACAACGCATTCTGACGCCCTATCATTCTTCTGAGATGATCTGGGAGTCTTAAATTTCGTAGTTCGATTTTTTGTCATGGGAACACACAGGTCAATTACGTAATGGAGATCAAAAAGTGGAGTCTCATACATTTCGTCAACCGTTTCGACATTTCTCAAGATACCTATCCAAACAATAGCCGCTAGATGTTCCTTAATTCTACCATAGTTAGCCGCTTTAAAATCTATAACCCAACTTGCTTTGTGAGTGTTAAGATCCAGTGAACGCACAACTATGAATGTAACGGTTGCATGATCACTACTACCCAAAGATGGGCCGACATCAACATATTGAACATAACTTGGGGAATTGCATAACACTAAATCTAACACAGCAGTTCCTCTAGTGGGTTTAGATACCAATTGTTGAAACCTTTGAGCTTCAAACGCGTCTCTAAAAACATTTGAAATACGATCACTTACACCACACGCTAACCCAGGCAAATTGAAATCGCCCAAAAGAATGCATGGAGCACTGCAAATGGTCACTAATAACTTTGGCCAGTTTTGAGGAGTTCATAGCGTTACATGTTGGAGGTCTGCAGAGAGCAATGAAGCGAAAAGAGCTATTTTTTCAACGTCGCAGATCAAAATTTCGTCGGAATCCTTAACGGATTCCTGATAAATCAACTGATAAGGAATGCGTTTCTCCAGAAGCAATGTGACTCCACCACCTTTCTTATACAACCGGTCACACCTTACGCCCACATATTGTCTGCCAGCTAAACCCATGAGCGGATTTAACTCATTTACACAGGAGAGCCAAGTCTCGGTTAAAACGACGACATTGCAGTTTTTATAACAAAAATGCGAAACGAAAGAGTTGCAGTTCTTGACCGTTGATCGAATATTTGTGAGTAGATATGAAATCGGAAGACTATTATTCCACGGAGAGCCTAGCAGTTTCCCGAGGAACTGTTAGGCACAGAACAGAGGGTTGTATCACCAAGGTCAAGGTGAGGGGATAGAGCTAGAGACTCCTCCCGCGCTGAAGCAGGGCAAGCTGGGTCACAGTTCCCTACCCCTTTAGTTAGACGAGCTTCTCGCCCACGATGTTTCTCCTCCTTCGTTAGAGAAGGGCGCAAGTAGATGCTCTTTTGAGGAGGGAAGAAAGGCCGGATATGTTATCTATGTTGGTGGAAACTTGTGATTTGGTTCTTAATGCGATGTGCGGGGGTCAGATACATCAACCGCTTACCGCCCTCTAACGGTGAAAATGCCGCCAAACCCCTGATATGACATTCATCAGCAACAGGGTTGGCGGTATTTTCACCGCTAGCGAGCGGTAAGCGGTTGATGAACCTGGCCCTGGCGGTCTTTCGATAAACTATCATGCTCTCTCAGCAAGTCCACAGCTCGCTCTCACCCATCTATAGCCACAGGCTTATCATGGTGGCATTTCTTGATACCTGTGTGCCTCTGGTGGAGTAGAGAACGGCATCCTTCTTGAATGCGCAGCGCAGATGTTGGCAGCAGCGATCCTCGTGGGCCTTGCAGGAATTTGCAGTAGACAATAGGTCGTGAAGAGCTCTGGAGCGTCGCTGAGGCCACCTCGTTACTGCACCCTGATCGGCGAGGCTCTCCACACTGTGCTCAAGAAAGCTTCAAGAATTTTCCGTACAATAGGCTCTACTTTAACAGGCAGTACTGCAAAGTGTTACAAGATGTTCCGGTCAACCGGATAAATAGCTCGATAACCACTTTAGTTGGCATTTCAGGCCGATGGCGTGCACCGCCGAAGCGGCCGACGTTGTGAAGAGACCGCTATGGATTGCTGCCCGCTGCCTCCATATCACACTTTCCAGCGCCACCCTGCTTCTTTCAGTGACGTTTGTGACCAAACTGAAAAATTCCTCGCTTTTAAACGACTCTGTGAAGATCCTCATGCTGCTGTTCACTGCATTCGCCGATTTGCACGCCGTCGTCCTCACCTCAATTCAGGTAGGCCTCCTCCGTCATCGCTTGCTTAACCAAATCGCTTTCGAATAGCCGTAGTCGATTCATCTCGTGTCTCTGCGCATTTCAATCAGCGAGAAGTTGCCTATCTCATTACATGTAAAGATGTGGTGTAAACTGCCGTTAGAAACGCCTGCAGATATTTTGTGGAGACGATACCACGCTCTCTTGCAAGTTTTCCTTTTTGGTAGGAGGAGTAGAACATTTAATAGCTTGCATCGAGTGCAAATGGCACTCCTGGATCGAGGTGCGGCGAGTCGCAGTGCATTGCGTTCAAGAACTTCTCAATCGGTACGAATGAGTCGTGCCTGGCTGGAACAAAGATCGAGTTTTGCCGAAAATTTACGACCACCACTCCTTAACCAGATTTAATACGAATCCCGCCTTGTCTCCAACACGAATCTCTCTCTTTATTTCTTCTTTTTTCTTGACTTTTTGCGAGAATTTTGAACTTCTTAATAAGTCGTAACTTCCAGGTGTGGCTTCGACACTAATTGACAAGTAACAGAAAGCTAGACCTGTCACGGAAATGACAAGTTTTCCACCTGAAAGAGATAACCTTAAGAGGTGGAATTGCACCACATAGAATTTAAAGCTTTGGTTATTAGAGAAAGCAATAACGAAGTGGGACGTTGTCTAACAGCCTCCGTGTTCTCTCACGTTGAAACTTCAGCATCGATGTATACTGTGAATATGGTAAGATGTTTTCGTTTTTGTATCAGTGGGACTGGTAGGTGGAATAGGTCTGGGCCTGCCGTCTCGACTCTGATATCGTTTGGAAGGTTTCGGCGTTCGAGGCCGAGATTTCATCGCGCAAAGCGCTTAAAGCGGTTTGAATTTCTACCAGGAATCCAAGTACGAGCAACAAATATGAACTGCTCCTCTTTGCACCGCTCTGTGTGCTGAACGACGAGGAGAGAAATGCGGTCCTTGTGAGTCTCACTCGGCACTGGTTTACCACGAGTAGCAGTGACACTGCTACACTCAGTGGAGGAGAGACGTGTGAGTCCATCTTCAGTGTTTGTGAGCTTCGTTGCGCTCTTGACCTCAGGACAGAATGTCAACGCGGGTGAAGCGTTTGGTCGGGCAGCCTATGATTTAAAATCTTCCATCCATCTTTATGCCCTTGAAGTCGACGGAACGGGAGAAGTGTCTGGCCTAAAAAACTTGCACCTACCCATTTCATTGGCAGAGAAGCAAGAACTTCACAATAAATCTCTTAGCTTTCTCTTGTCTGCTGCGGTCTTCGACATGATTAGGATAGCGTACTCAGAACCGTTCTTTAATCTTATTCGAAATCATTGTTTTTTATTGTGCCGAAAACTGTTCCTACGGAATCGTTATTTCTAACTGCAGAACAGTGAGCATTGCACTCAGTCCCTTGGCCATAGTATGTCTCCTTCATTCGCGGGAGTATAGTACTCGCAGAGCCTGGCGAGTATGAAAAGTATGCGAGGGCCATTTAGGCGGGGACAGCATTGGGACTTAACTGAGCTAGTTCGAAAGTCCCGTAACGTAAGCAGGACCCGCATAGCAACTCGAACGGACCCGCTGAATGAGGGTACGATAACGGTACAGGAGACGAGGTGGTCCTGCCGCAATAAAAGAAAACTGAAGCAAAAACGTAGGATTATAAATTTTCCTCCTCGAAAGTGGTTAGTTTTGCCAACATTCTCCAGACGTACGTTTTTTTGCTATAACACCTTCCCGGTGGCTCCTCAGTGAAGAGGTTGCACCGTACGAGCCACGTAGAACCGTCCGCTGATCTGCTCACTTATGTTCGCCCTTCCGAGACTCAGGCTGGTCGAGCGATGCGGACCAGCAAGAATGAAGTCGTGGCGGATGCAAGAGAAGGGCTCTGTTCTTTCTCGTATTCAGTTACCGACGGCTACCACTGTTATGGAGACATAGAAACGTGCAACCGATTTGATGCTGCAAACTGCACGTCCCAAACTGGTCGTGACGAAGACTGGGCGGAATAAGATCGAGAGGCAGGCGAGGACTAGCGACATCAAGGAAAAAGTCCGAGAAACTAAAAGATTATATCATGCTTTTCTTAGCGACAGGTGGTCTTGCTTAGATCTAACCACCCTCTGCCGCTGGAGTGGGGGTTGATGTGCAGGTTTGCGGGATACCGTAGCCTGCGGCTGCTTCCGCTGCGTCGTGGATCGCGTCGGCGTCCACGTGGACATTCAATCGATGCTGAGGGTCTGTTGTGCGCCCGTGATGGCGGTCCTGGCAAGCGGGTCGTGGGGCAGTGGGTAGTGGCATTGCTTCACGCGAGGGAAATCGGAGGCTCGGTTCTCCTACGATTAAGGGGTTTTGCATTTCAACTGACTAGTTGAGATTGAGGGGTTTTGACGTCTACATAACTCGCTAGCGTCTTCTACGCATTTTCCAGGTGTATGCGCTCCAGCTGTATGCGTTTCTGCGCTCGAAGAGTGCAGGACCCAGCTGCGGACTCCCCCTGAGTGACAGGTAGTTTCCACACGAGCAGCTTGGATGGAACACATCTTGTAGTCTCTTCCTAGCCTGGGGAAGGGAGCTGCAGACTTCCTCTGAGCGGAGCGGCACATTCAGATGCGGGCGCATTCACGGCAGCAGGTGGTTAGTTCTAATGGCTATCACGACAGGACAGCCAGCAACTGGCATGTATACCAATAAACGAAGAACGCAGCTTAGAAGGCTGTTACCGTTTTAAATGCCTCTCATGATGATGATGATCTTCCTCTTCTTCTTCAGCATTTGTCCCGCATTGTTGCGGGGTCCGCTTTCCTGGGATGCTGGCGTCACTTTTCCCGATCAAATGCCTGATTAGGGTGCAACCTAGACGACTGACTAACGCTTTAAGTCGAAGATCTACAGAGCATGACTGATCTGTAGATCTTCGACTTAAAGCGTTCTGGTATCTTCTTTTCGGAGAGCACGCCAGTCAACGAGCGCCACTTGGACCAAGCTGCACTCACGCGTGAATTCACTTCGACCATCTGTTTGCCGTCAGACGCGACTGCTGATCCCAGGTACTTAAAGACCGCAGTGCGTGGAAGCTCGATGCCGTTAACCTTGATGGAGCTGGACTCGGTAACGTCCGTCGTTAAATACTCGGTCTTCTTCACGTTCAGTTTGAGTCCAAACGGCTCCAAGCGATCACACCAAGCTTGCACCTCTCGCTCGAGTTCACCTTTATCTTCGCTAGCGAGCATCACGTCATAGGCATAAATGCAATGCCCAGGGGACGGGCTTCTGAAGATCTCGTGTGATGGCATACATGACGACAACAAAGAGGAGTGGGGAAAGCGCAGAACCCTGGTGTACCCCGACAGAGATGGGAAACACCAACGAGGTTCCAGCTGCAGCTTGAACTCCACTCTTTGGACAGAAGAGGATTCGCACCCACTCTATGAGCTCTTCAGAAACTCCATGTTGACGCAGGGCGTACCATATCACTTCACGCGGTACGCTGTTAAAGGCTTTCTCCAAATCGAGGAAGGCGATATACACCGGCTTCTATTTCTCGCGATGCTTCTCTATCAGGAGGCTGGCGGCGTGAATGACATCAATGGTGCCACAGCCAGCCACGAAGCCGCACTGATTGCTGGAAAGCTGGACGATGTCCCGAACTCGTCCATCGACAACTCGCTCAAAGATCTTCATGCTGTGCGAAAGCAAGCGAATCGGACGGTAACTGGAGCAGTCTGCAGGACTGCCCTTCTTCTTCCAAATCGGAATCGTCGTACTTTGGCGCCAGCACTCGGGCACTTTCTTCTCCGCCACAACCTGATTAAAGAACTTCGCCAACCTCTCAGCAGGGTACCAGTACTTCGTCTTCCATAGATCAGCTGCCACGTCATCGGGCCCAGTCGCTTTGCCTGGCCTCATCTTCTTTAAAGCCGCTTCAATCCCCTCCACGGTGATCTTCTGAACGGAGCCGTGGGTTGGAGCCGTAGAAGGGATGGCTGGATAAGGAAATTCTACTGTAGAGATTTCCTCAAAGTAGTCGCGCCATCGCTTCATTGCCTTCTTGCGGTCCGTAAGAAGATGGCCGTTCTCAGCATTGATGCCGAAAAACTTCTCAATATCCTCGGTCTTCCGATGGCGAAACTTTGCAAGTCGGTACAGATACCGCTCATCATCGCGTGACTCGAGCTTCTCGTTGACATCTCCATAATGACTGACTTTGGCAATAGCCACGACCTCCTTTCCCACAAATTCCCACATTTTAACTCAAATATATCCATAAAGATTAGAAAATCAATCATATTTACAGAATCAGTTAGGTAAATGTTGCACAGTTTTTAACGATTTTGTCGAAAACCTTATAATGTTAATTAACAAACCTCTTAAAATTGACTATCCAGCAGATATAATTATAAAGAAGATATTAAATGTTTGAATAGAAATAAACATTTATTAAATAAATGCGATCACTATGATGTTCCACATTTCATTCTCAATTTATTTAATTATAATACAAAGTATACAATACAGAAATAATAACACTTGGTCTATAGATCAATTACGAGCATAACTCCGTATGAGAAAGAAGGAATGGTTTGTGAAACATTATATTGTGACTGTTAATGATAATAATAGTGATATGATTTAACTCAAACATAGTTGTTCTCATTTTATTTTTTTTTACCTTCCGCAAGGAGAGTTGAGTTTATGAATATACAAGGTTTCGTGTTTTTAAGTTTAAAAATGCAATAAAATTTATTTAAATAAAAATTAAAAAATAAATTTATAAAATATTAAATATATAAATATATATTGAAAAAATAAAACAAAAGATAAAAAATAAATTAAAAAATAGATAATATGAAACAATAATAAAATATGTATAAAAGATAAAAAAGGTTTGTGTCAGTGTGTTTTTGTGTTTTTTTAAATTGTAAAACTTTGTTGTCAGTATATTGTATAAATACAACAATATATTACCTTGTACTGTGCTAATAACTAAGTTACCTTCTTCACTGAAGAGCCTCGCGGTAACTAATTTTAAGCATGTTTTGTATGAAGGTAGAAGCGAAACAAAACATGTTTATTATTGTTGTGAGTTGTCAATGTTTTTTATTGTTGTGGTCATTTAGTCACGATTGTTGTACCGGGAAATTTTGTAATGTAAAACATATACAAAGGAACTATGAGATATTACATATTTTTATTCATCTAATACTATTTGCTAGGATTCTATGCACTCTAATTTGCTACCGGTTAACTATATTTACATTAATACGATCCAGGTACGCATAGAATTGAGCATAGAATTCCCTTCCAGGAAAAATCAGACGTGTCTCACCCAACTACTTTCCTCTCTCTACGCGAAAAACGCCGTTGAGATAGTAGCCGACACACACTTTCGCGCTCTAGCGCGAGTCAACAGACGTCCTTGTCGGAAGCAGTCGGAGCGCGACAACTCGTCCAATTTCGTCGCGCACAGCTGCAACATTGGGGAGGCTTCGCGCGGCGTTGGAATTATGTCTGCCCCCCAGGGGCCATACCATCTCAGACAAGCTTCGCGCATATCGGGATGACACCAAATCTTCGCCGAATGGAGTCGTTACGCACTCGATCCAAACGCATAACTCTGGCCGTCCACCGCAGCATCTTCGCTTTCATTACGCTTTACTTCCATTACCGTTCAATTTCTTTAGTAACGGGCCAACACGCATCTCAGTGAATAGCTACAGGTCGGACGACTGTTATCTTTAATTTAAGCCGCTCTGCTATCTTCTTGTTGCAGAACACTCCCGTCAGAGAGCGTCTTTTGGACCACGCTGCGCTCACGCGTGAGTTGGCTTTAACAAATAGACCGCAATCGGACGCGATTGCTGATCCCAGGTACTTGAACAACGAAGTACGTGCTAGCTCAGTGCCATTTACCTTAATGGAGTTGGGCTCATGTTCGTTAGTCGTCAAATACTCTGTCTTTTCGACATGAAGTTTGAGTCCAAATCTCTCCAAACGATCGTACCAAGCTTGTACCTGCCGCTGAAGTTCAATCTTATCTTCGCAAGCGAGCATTACATTGTCAGCATAAAGCAGTGTCGGACTGGCCGCTGAAGATCACGTCGTATGGCATCCATAACGACGATGAAGAGCAGTGGGGAGAGCGCAGACCCTGGATGTACTCCGACAGAGATGGGAAACATAAGCTCTTCGGGAACGCTATGCTGTACCACATCAAAGCATACCATATCACTTCACGCGGAACACGATCGAATTCTCCAAGTCGAGGAGGGCAAGATGCCGCGGCTGCTGTTTCTCGCGGTGCTTTTCTATAAGTGGATGAACGGCATATATGGTATCGATAGTGCCACACCCAGATACAGCCCACTGGTTGTTAGAAAGGTGAACGAATGCGTCCATCAACAAATCGTTTAAAGATCTTCATGCTCTGCGAAAGCAAACGAATTGGACGGTGTTCTCCGCAACTACCTTGTTGAGGAGAACATCGTCAGCCGCTCAACTGGGTTTTAAGTTTTTCGACTTCCACAAATCAACCGCCAGATCATCAGAGCCCATTGCCTTGCCTGGCTTCATCTTTTTTAAATCTGCTTCTGTCTCTTCAACAGTGATTTTCTGAACGGAACAGTACACGGGAGGAGCAAAGGGAATGGCTGGATGGGCAAACTCCACCGTCGAGAGATCCTCGAAGTAGTTGCACCATCGATTCAAGACCATTTTACGGTACATAGGAGATGTCCATTCTCATCGTTGATGCCAAAGAGCTTTTCAACATCCTCGATTTAGCGATGACGGACCTTGGCGAGCCGATAAGGAAATCACCATCGCGCGACTCAAGTTTCATGATGACATCATCGTAATGAGTGGCTCTTGCAATGGCCACTGCCCTCTTGGCCAATCTCTTCGCTTCCTGATACAAGCGCCATTTCGGGTTGCCTTGCCGCTGAGGAATGCACGGTATAACCTCTTCTTCTCACGGACTTTTTCTTCAACCTCGCTAGTCCACAGCCATGTCTGCCTGTCAACCTTGCGCCACCCCGATTTCGTAGTGCCAAGTTCGGAGCGCGCAGCATATAGCATGGCTTCTGTAGCACCCCGTCGGGTTTCTTCGACGGTCGTGACTGTCGGCAGCCGAGTGCGAAATGTTAAAGCTGCCTCGTTCTCCTTCAGTCTTTCGCCATTTAATTCTTGCTGTACCGCAACCTAGTGATCAGAGGAGCGATTTTCATAGTGCAGATCAGCGGTCGATGTTGCGTGGCGACCCTATGGCACGATATTCTAGTCAGTAACAGCCCTTGGGGTCGATTGCTCACAAGGAGAAAGTCAATTTTTGTTTTACTGCTCCTGCTATAGACGACATGAGGTGGGAGTAACGTTTTCGAAATTTCGAGTTCGCGATGGTGAGGTCGTGTGATTCTGCATAATCAAGTATCCTATTATATAAAGCGGAGAGGCATGAATCACTGACGGTCAACGGGTGCTAACGCTGTCAACGGGTGCAAACGCTGTCAACGGGTGCTAACGCTGTCAACGGGTGCAAACGCTGTCAACGGGTGCAAACGCTGTGAACGGGTGCAAAGAGGTAAACAGTGGCAGGCAGCCACTGCTGTCGGTGGTGTTTACTACCACGAGGTGTTTACGACCATGACGCTTCCACTGCCGGGTGGTCACCAAAGGACGCCCACTTGATGAGATTTCGCAAGAGGTCACCACGACTATGACGAGCCTCCGCTGCCGGGTTCAGAGAACACGTGAAGCGTTGCGAAAGAGGTCTGCGCCGCGGCATGGCTCACACCTCATGACCTGCGATGGAAGCCGTCGATGCGCTGCACCGCTTGCTTCTGCTTTGCGCGTTCTTGCCAGTGTGTTCTTCTTCATCCACCTCCCTACACATTAGCAACAGCATATGATGGCCTAAGGCGTTTCGACCGTGCACTTTCCGGGGTGGGTGTTGCATGATTTTCACGTCGAAATGAACACCTTTTAAATCAAATTGGACAGTTTTCAAACCTAATTGGACACTCTTCCAAGCTGCCCGATGAACTCTGAAATCAAATTTAACGTCTTCCAAATCGAGACGAGCTTCTTACAGGTTAAACTGCAGGGTCTTCAAGATGGTTAGAATATTTATTTAATTTTTGAGAAAAAATTCATCGAAGGACTGGATTGCGCCATGCGCTCGAAAAGTTTAACGTAACGTTAGTTTGATGGACTCGCACGCAATCGGTCCGGGTGGGTGTTGTGTGATTACGATGGCCGACGCAAGGCCTATCAGGTAAATATTGGCTTCCCTTCAGACCCTATATCGATCGATATTATTGATCGTTTCACCTGTGTTATTGGTTCTCTCTCAGACTTAATCAATCGGGTGGGTATTGCGTGATTAGCTCAGATCGCGATCAGACAACCTATCCCGTCTCGATTTGGAAGACATTCAATTTGATTCCAAAGTTCACAGGTCACAGCAAAAGACTGGATCGCGCCATGCACACAAAAAGTTCAACGCAACGTTTATTTGATCGACAAAAAAGTTAGAATATGTGTGTTTATTACAATTATTTGTGTTACACCGTTTGCAGGTGTGAAACTGCATGAAAATAGAAATTTTGCTATCAATCGAATGAAAATCGCTAATTTTCGGACGGGGCATGGCGCACTCTCTGTTTTAGCAATATAAAGTGGCCGCTTTTTTCCTCTTCAAAA
Source organism: Heligmosomoides polygyrus bakeri (assembly GCA_947359475.1). NCBI lineage: Eukaryota > Metazoa > Nematoda > Chromadorea > Rhabditida > Heligmosomidae > Heligmosomoides > Heligmosomoides polygyrus. Next base: position 46,602,256 of record OX375869.1, on the reverse strand, counting down.
CAAGCTTTAATTCACTGTTTTTCCTCAACAAATAAAACTTTTAAAATTTTTATACTACGTGTTCTCTCATTGGGAACTAAATTAAAACTTCAATTAAAGTTATACTAAAGTTTTCTTCGAACAAAAATCATCCTAACACTTTTGGAGAGTCCTCTCTAGTCTAATGTGATTGATGCATATTTCAAATTGGAAGAGTTCTCTTTGATTTGAATAGTCTTAGACTAGCTTAAAAGAGTGTCCAATTTGACGTGAAAACTGTCCAATTTGATTTCAGAACTGTCCAACTCGACGTGAAATAATATATATCAACCGATATATTGACGTTTCTCTCTGACTTAACCGATCGTTGTGGATGTTGCGTCATTAGCTCAGACCTCGAGCTCAGACAATCTATATCAACGGATATCATGATATTTCTCTCTGACTTAATCGACCGGGGTGGGTGTTGCTTGATTATGACCCAGATCTATGAAGTCTGAAAGAGAAACGATAACACTACTTGAACGATCGATAATATTGGTTGATAATGATCGTCTGAACGTTCTGTCAACCCCTGCCACTCAGACTTCATCGATCGGAGTGGTTGTTGCGTGATTAGCTCTGAACTCAATCAAACAATCTAGCTCGTCTCGATTTGGAAGACTTTCGATTTCGTTTCAAAGCTGACAAGCCACATCAAAAGACTGAATCGCGCCATGCACTCAAAAAGTTCAACGCAGTGGGTGTCCCGCGATTATGATAGCCGACGGAAGGCCAACCAGGTAAAAGATGTTTCGATGGGTAGTCGATCCTACTATAGTCGCTATCCATTCTTGAGCGTTGCTATCGGTTCTCTGCAGACTTGATCGATCTGGGTGGGTGTTCCGTGATTATGATGGCCGACGGATGGTCGATGGCCTATGTTATACTTCGGCAACGAGTCGCCGACGTCGCAGGCGGCGTCGCCGGGAGCTCCTCTGATGGAGTCTTTTAATTATTGGTTGGTTCTTCATTCCCAGCACTGCCATCATCTCCACCGTACCTTGAGTTACCAAATGAAGAAGTGCAAAAACACCCGTCCGGCGGACACCACTAGTGTCATTTTTAATCTCAACGGTCTTTTATGGTTAGTCTCACAACCATTACCTAATGCTGTACGAAAATCCGTTCAGCTTGCTGGAACGCTGAGTGTTTGAAGAGGGAGTGAAGCTTAATCCTTACGTTCCCTTTCCCTTTGTCACCTTTCTTGCTTCTATGTCGCTCTCACCCGTTTTATTCGCGTTTTCTAGGCATTTTGGCGTTCTTGCCGAGCAAATAACGCAAAACAAAACTGTGAGGAAAACTGAAAACGTGAAGAGAACAGTGAAAAATTGCGAATAACTGATACTGAGCAGCCAAAATATGAAAGACGGCCTTGAAACAGAAAATACAAAACGGCTGTAGAGAAACTGATTCAAATAAGTAGTGTTTCCTCGCTTTCTCAATAGATACAGCAAACATCGCTTTTTCGGAATGCAACTTACACTAATTAAGAGTTAAATTTTCATGCGAATTCAGAAAACTCCGCGTAAATTTAATTTCAATGCGATTGAACGGAAAAGGCCTTTGCTAAACTTCAATAAAGAAATTTAAGGAAAATGCCGGTAAATTCGTTAGATCGCTAAATCATAGTCGTTAAATGCTCAATACTGGCCCGTACTTCTATTAGTACACTGCGCTCCAATGCACCCCCGACGACGTCGCCGACGCCACCACAGAATCAGTCGACGACGTCGCCGACGGTACCGACGACGTCTGTGGCAACATTGGCGTCGGCGACGCGTCGCCGAAGTATAACACAGGCCTATCAGGAAATCAGCCACCATGGTAAAGCTTCCACCAGACAATCAATATTAACCGATATTATTGATTGGTCAATCATTGTCTGGAAGACGCTTTTGATTTGGAAATTGTTCATTTTGTTCTCAAGAACACACCTACTTCGCGCGCTGGATTACTAAGCTACTTCTACCTGCCCAGATCCTCCGATTTTCAGCGGGGGCCAGAGCAGGTCAGCGAAGAATGTTGGGAGGACCTACACTTGATTCGACTACGTCTTCAATCAAATCTTGCTCCATGGTCCTCCATTTTCGGCAATGCTTTGACCAGTTTCCATACTACAGTATGCAGGGGAGAATAGTATTATTTGTCCTAAGTTACACTTTCCGAAATTCATCACGCCTCGTGGGATAAAGCACGACGACTGGACAGAAGCGTCAGACATTCGATTAGGCTTGACGAGCTGCAATAGGCTGTGAACAGAACCTTAGACGGAGCAGGAGTGCTGCTGACATTTTCGTGAGTGCTGCACTGGGATTGACTGATACTCAACAAGGCGTCAATCGATCTGTAGGAGGCGTTCGTTTCAACGTGCTCGACTTCGACGCTAGGGATGCTTCCTTACCCAGCGTTTGTTGCCGGCGAAGCCGGCGACCAGCGCTGGGTGAGGAATCATCCCTAGCTAGGTTTGGGCTGCGTTCCTAGCGTGGCCCGCCATACCCGAAGCCGGCAAGCCTGGCGTGGCCCGCACGTCCAGCGTACGGCGCCGGCGAAGCCGGCGACGGACGCTGGATGAGGAAGCATCCCTAGCTAGGTTTGGGCTGCGTTCCTAGCGTGGCCCGCCATACCCGAAGCCGGCAAGCCTGGCGTGGCCCGCACGTCCAGCGTACGGCGCCGGCGAAGCCGGCGACGGACGCTGGATGAGGAAGCATCCCTAGCTAGGTTTGGGCTGCGTTCCTAGCGTGGCCCGCCATACCCGAAGCCGGCGAAGCCGGCAAGCCTGGCGTGGCCCGCACGTCCAGCGTACGGCGCCGGCGAAGCCCGCGACGGACGCTGGATGAGGAAGCATCCCTAGCTAGGTTTGGGCTGCGTTCCTAGCGTGGCCCGCCATACCCGAAGCCGGCAAGCCTGGCGTGGCCCGCACGTCCAGCGTACGGCGCCGGCGAAGCCCGCGACGGACGCTGGATGAAGAATCATCCCTAGCTAGCTTTGGGCTGCGTTCCTAGCGTGGCCCGCCATACCCGAAGCCGGCGAAGCCGGCAAGCCTGGCGTGGCCCGCACGTCCAGCGTACGGCGCCGGCGAAGCCGGCGACGGACGCTGGTTACCATATATAATCGAGAGAGGCATGAGTCACTGTCCGAGGACATGTTTGCACTCTTATGTGAAGCCAATATGCACTCTTATGTGAAGCCAGCATGCACTCTTAAGTGAAGCCAACATGCACTCTTATGTGAAGCCGCCCGCGCACGCTGCGATGAAGCCCGCCGCGTCCGCTGCGTCCGCTACGTCCGCTGCGTCTGCCGCATCCGCTACGTCCGCTGCGTCGGCTGCGTCCGCTGCGTCGGCTGCGCTGAAGCTTGCCACGTCTGCCGCGCTCAAGCCAGCCGCGTCCGCCGCGATAAGTGCGCCGCGTCAGCTGCGCCCGCCGCGCTAAGTCCGCCGCGTCCGCTGCGCCCACCGCTTCCGAGGATGTTTACTGCTGACGGCGCATGAACTGTCGATGGTGGCATGTTGATCCCATCTAATGTGTTTATGAACAAGCTGCCAAAGGGATGCAAAGCAGAGAACATTGTGCGATTGCTCTCGGTACGGGTTCATTCACCTTCACCCTCCATTTTCACTTCATTTTTACATCCGTCCCTTACTCCAATTTCGTCTGCATTTATGTATTTTCACACTGCCGCTGACCTTTTCCTCACCCATTTTCATTTCTCTTTCAATCTATGCACATGCTATGGACTACGTTCCTAGCGTGACCCGCCACACCCGAAGCCGGCGAAGCCGGCAAGCCTGGCGTGGCCCGCATGTCCAGCGTACGGCGCCGGCGAAGCCGGCGACGGACGCTGGCTGAGGAATCATCCCAAACTATGTTTGGGCTACGTTCCTAGTGTGGCCCGCCACACCCGAAGTCGGCGAAGCCGGCAAGCCTCGCGTGGCCCGCACGTCCAGCGTACGGCGCCGGCGAAGCCGGCGACGGACGCTGGCTGAGGAATCATCCCAAACTATGTTTGGGCTACGTTCCTAGCGTGGCCCGCCACACCCGAAGCCAGCGAAGCCGGCAAGCCTGGCGTGGCCCGCATGTCCAGCGTACGGCGCCGGCGAAGCCGGCGACGGACGCTGGTACGATCATAATTGACTTTATATGACTCATATCCGAAACCACCATGACAACTGCAACCATCTTTTGTTGTTCCAACGTGACCATTAAGATCACCTGCAACAATAATTACGTCCAGTGACGGAACTTCTGCTGTCTTCTCATTAAGCAGGCTCGAAAACTCATCCTTGTCTTTTTCGGAGCAGCCAGTCTGCGGAACATACGCAGAGAAGAGGTGATTAATTCACCGCTCAGCAGCAACAACAATTTTCATCAAGCGTTGTTAAAACGCTCCACGCTTGCAATCGCGTCTCCGAAGCGTTCGTAGACGATTATACCAACACCGCAGGTGGTCCTGGACTGCCAGAACGGCATTAATGCCTCTGCCTATTTCCCTTGACTTGCTATATGACCATCTCGTCTCTTGCGCTGCACAGAAATCAACCTTTTCTCGCTCCAGTGCTTCTGCCAACTCAACGGCGCGGGCCGACAACATACCCACATTCAGCGTTGCCACGCGAGTCTTTCCTACGTTTCGGGACTCTTGGACTAACACAGTTTCCCCGATGCCGTCCTCTCATCCAAGACCCTCGCATACTTTCCACACTCGCCTGGCTTTGCCAGTGAGCGTCGACTCCTGCGGTCGCCGTAGCATTATCTCGCAATACATGAAGCAGCATCAACCATGTGATGTGACTACGGAAATGGGTAGGCCGGCCTGTCACATGGGCCTGTCGCCTGCACCCGAGTGTCCGTGTTCGAGCTCAGCTCGCTAAAGCGGAAATTTCCAGTGACATCACAAGAAGGAACGAACATCGCCACTTCTCATTATGATAATATCAACGAGAAACTCTAGACACGCGATGGCGAACGACAACATTGGCTTGCCGAAATACGCCATCGCAAGGCCGAGGTAACGAGAAGTTCTTTGGCATCAGCTATGAGAATGGCTCTCTACTGATGAACCGCAAAAGGTCTATGAAGCGATGGCTTGGCTACTTCGAGAGAAAGTCAACAGTAGAGTTTGTCCATCAGCCTATCCCTTGCGTCCCTCCAACGCACGGTGCTGTGCGGAAGATCACTGTGGAGGAGGATGAAGTCATGTGAAGCAACAGCCCGACGATTTAACAGCCAACCTATGAAAGTCGAGGTGCTGGCACCCCGTCGAGTGGCTGACGAAATTTCCCATCAAGGTTATTGCGAAGAGGATACCTGGTAATTGGCAATAAAGCAAAAATCTTCAAGCGAATTGTGGATGGACGTGTTCGGGAGATCGTTCGGCTTCCAACCAACCATTGTGGCTTCGTAGCCGGCTGTTGCACCATCGATTCCATCAATGCCTCTTTTCTGGCAGAAAGGCATTTCGAGAAACAAAAACAACTCGCAACTTGCTTTTCTCGACTTCGAGAAAGCGTTCGATCGTGTGCCGCGTGATGTCATGTAGCCTCGTGACAGCACGGCGTTCCAGAAGCACTTATTGAGGGGGTCATTCTTTACTCTTGTCCAAAGAGGCACGTGCGAGCGCCGCGCGACATCGAAGGAGCTTCTAATCTCCGTCGGTGTTCAGCAAGGCTTCGCCTTTTCTCCACTACTTTTTGTTATCGCAATGGATATGATCTCGCGAGTACTTCAGAAATCTACTCCTTGGGCACTGCAATATGCAGATGATGCAATACTTGCCGTCTAGGACAAGGCCGAACCTGAGCGACAAGTACAAGCATGGTGTGACCGCCTCGCAACGTTCAGGCTCAAACTAATCGTCAAAAAATCCGAGTACTGGACGACAGACGTAAACGAAACTGGATCCATTGAGATCAACGACTACGCTCGTACGAGCGACACATCTCAAGTACCTGGAGTTTCAAGTTCAAGTACCTTGGTTCTGCAACTGCGCCTATTGGTAGTCTAAAAGCATCGGCACACTTTTGCGGCAAGCGGAGAGCGGAGAGCGGAGAGCGGCAAAACACGTGAATCGCACAGCTCACGCACACTCTAATCTTGCTAGCGGCAAGCGGCAGAAGCGCTACACTCTTTCCTACTGCTGCTATTCCCTTTAACGTCTGAGCTCTAGCCGATTCCTGCCACGGTTGGCTAGAGCGCAGACAGAACGCTGCGGCGGAAATCGGCAGCAAATCAGCTGCGGCGGCAATAATGATATGAATCACTATTGCCACCGTCGCACTTGCGGCGCCGCCGCCCAACATTTTGCCGCAAAGGTGTACGGCTGTAGCACAGCACCGCTCGCCCCAGGCGACAAATTCTCCATCCCTCTCCTGTGGCTAAAGATATGGTCGTCGCTTTGCCGCAAAAGTGTGCAGAGGCCTCAAAGACCAACGAAAGAGGGTTGAGAGCCACCTTAGTGTGATGGAGACGACGATGCTGCGCTAGACGGTTGGCGTCATGCGTTTGGACTGTATTTCCAATGTCTCCACAGTTGAAAGGTTTGGTGTCGCTCCGATAGGCTACGTGAAGCTCGCCTACGGTGGTATGGCCATGTTCTTCGTGCGAATAGTGGCACACTTCGGAAGATCGGCCTTAAAATAGATGTACCTGGAAGACGGCCTGAAGAGAGGCCTATGAGTTTGTTCATACTTCGAGCGACAAGAGCGACTAAGGCGATGGACGTAGTGTGGTGTACGTAAATAACTACGTACGGGACTAATTACGTACTCCACACTACACCTGTCGCCCTAGCCGCTCTTGTCGCTCGAAGAGTGAACAGGGCCTATGCGGCGCTGGCTGGATACGTTGCACATAGTCTTAACCTGACGACCGCGCGGCAAATCGCGTGTCTGGCGCGTGGGGCCGCGCGGACGCTCGAATCTGTGGAATCACCGCTTCACGTCTTTCCAAATGAAGTTCCCTCTCCAAGGGTTAGCCACAATTGGAGAAGGCCAGAACAGGTTCGAACGCAGAGCGTAGAAGATGTATTTGCTGCTATAAGAAAGCCTGCAAAGGAAAGGGCGAATCGCGCAAAGAAGGTGAGCACACGATGTAGCAAGTGTCTGAAATGATTCTGTCTGATTGTTTTCAAAATTTTCAGAAGAAGTGAGACTAGTTGTTTTGTGTATGACCATTTTTGTAAGATGTGAGTAGCTGTTCGTGAATAGTAACGATTTTTGTGAAGCTCGAGTAGTGTGTAGTTTTGATTATTCGTTATTATCAATGCTTAGAAGTGAATGACTCCCGCACCACCGTGCAGTAGCATTGCTAAGATCGAACATCTAGTGAATACTCACAAACTATGGAAAAGGGAGAAATGGGCTGAAGCGAGCAGTTCTATAACCGCGGGGCGAAATCGGCAAGCGCGGTCTTCAATGGCTTAAAGGAAGATCGTGCGAAGTGGAGTCAGCGCACTAGAACAGTGGACCCGCTGCTGTGCGTGACTGACTATACGCTGAAGAAGAGGTATGTCTCCTTCAACAAATTCAACGAGCGCATCACCACAATGTCGAAGTCACACTTGGGAAAGCAATTTATTGAGGGACACAAGATACACCTTAAAGAGAAAAATAAAAACGTAACATGAGTAAAGCTGTGCTGGCGATAAAGGGGAGGAAGACCTATCAAATCTGTACCGAAAGGGCGGAAGGTCGCCCTTTCGGTGCAGATTTGATAGCTCTTCCAAAAACCGAACCTCATGCTTGACCTCGCTTGATGGCATTTCTGTCCGTAACCGCTCCTAGGAACAACTACTCGATTATCTCAGAGAGGAACGCTCGTCGCACCCACACAGAGTTCGGATTGGATTATTCTTACATGTGTATTTAATTTTATGCTTTACTCCCTAAAAGCTCGTTCGCAAGAAAGCGCCCAAGCGTAGTCAAACTTCCCGCCTAAAACGTGTATAAATGATTTAACGACGACGACATTCAGTCAGATGAAATAGTGCAGCTTCGTTAGCCTGAAGAATTACTTGAAAGTGATTCAAAGTGTATCGCTTCCATTACAAGAGCTTCCGCTTCCGAATAATAACGTTCACTGTGACTCGAAGTAAGGAGCTACTGCTGCAGCTAGTTTTGGCACAAAACTGAAGCCTTTTTACACCTATACCCTTTTGCATGCCTGCTGCGCCTAGCTTCGCATTAATCTGATGCTCGATAGAACCATTTGCTCGACAGAAATCCAACTCTCAGCATTTGATTTCACACGTATTAGTGTTCTAGGAACTCGCCGCCTCGATGCCAGTTTTAGATGACAGCCGTCTTATTCGGCTTGTGAGGCTAAAACGGAAGAGAAAGAGCAGATAATAAACCCACACTTAGTGGTGGTTCACGTGACGCGAACAACATACAACATGGAAGAAGGGTGTGTCGTGCAGTACCACTGGCCAAAGCTAAGCCGACTCGCCCCTCGCCCGGGAGCAAAGCCGTCTCTGTTGCAGATACGCGAGCTGATCAGCAACGGGTTCCATGACGAGGCCTGCCATCTGGATCGCAGCACGTCGTCGTGCAAGCTGTCCAACCACCTGGTGCTGGGCTGCGTCGTGGGGATGGTTGCCTGCCAGAATATTCTCTGGATCGACCGTTTCACCGCCACCGCCTTCCCGACATTTCATCGCCGCTTCGGCAAATCGCTCGCCATCTGCTTGTCACTGACTACGGTAGGGCAACGATTTGGCCTTGTATGAGATGCTCTTCACATTAGAAGCATGTCTGCGCCAGTTCGTTACTGTTCTTTGAACTCGGCCTTTGATTCCAAAAATAGCGTCGTACGCCAGAACAGCTCGTATTCACCCATCAGCAGCACCTAATCGTAAGTAGTCTATAACCTCTGGCATATGAGTGGCAATGTTCGGTAGTAGAGAGTTGCTTTCATCAGTTTTTCGTTTGCTAATCGACAACTGTTCTCATAACTAGCGACAAGTGGATCCAGTCCGGGACATATGCCGTTCCACTGGAGTTCTTCAATAAGGAAGCCAAGTGAGCCTTCGCATTGTCAGCAGCACCGCTTGGAGACAAAAATGTGACCATGAAGAGAAATATTTCGACGACGACCTGATTTTCAACAGACCTGGCCACCAATGGCTCACCCGTGTTCGGCGAGCGTTATCGTTTGTGGCACTCCAAGCGATACGACGTCAGCGAGCAAACAGCAGAAAAAATTGTAGATCGACGCATATGTGGCCTCAGGACGCTGTGTTATGGTATAAGGGCAGTACGGCGACAGGCAATCTCCACAAAGGTGGTCTACCACATGGACCCATGGTCCACTGCATCAAATTAGAGGAGCCGAGACCCTGACTGGAAGCGATCTTCTCCAGCATGCGCGAGCCGAGATCGAGATCACCGAATTCATTCGGCGGTGATGAGGAGGAACATCCGAGAAAAATTAGGACAGTAATGACACCGATGCAACAGCTGTTTCCTAAACTAATTTGTGAACTTCGTCACTGACACTCAAATTTGAAGGGCACCACTAATGTTCCACCACCAGTGTTCCACCACCTAAGCGGATTTGTCGAAAAGTGGAGCTTATTTCAGTGAATCAGATGTTTTACGCCATATACTGATTTGCTAGTCATGGGAAAAAACAATTGAATACGCCGGATCACGACACTGCCTAGAACAGGGATGCCGTTCGCTCACTTGGTCTGATCGTAGCATTCTAAGTGATTTTCCAATTCAATGACGAGACGACGGGTTCAGTGTTACCGGTCTGACGCTCGTCCACAAAGCTCGTACAATCATAGACGGCTTACCGAATAAGCTACTAAGTGAATATCTTCAGAGCCTAATCGCTTTCGTGGTTCCAATCCTGCTCCTTCGAAGTGACCCCTTCGACGACATGGTGCCCACTTGCCTGATGATGCCGTCTGGGAGTTTTCGCCGCGTGAACCAACTCTTCTACTCCTTCGTTGCAATTGGAGTGATAGCCGTGATCGCCTATGTATCCCTCTATATAATATAGTGAATTTGCGAAAGAAAAGAAGGTAGGCGCCTTGCCTCCAATGGTGTGGAATCCTGCCACCACTATGTATCTGTAAGGGCTCAATTCATCCGATAACCCAGATGAATCCCATCTCCGACCAGAGTCGTATAGAAGAACGCCGTAAAATGCGAGTTAGTTCAGTCTTCGATTCAACGTCGCACTTCGCTTTCAAGCGTTCGAGAACCTGCTGATCCTGAGGTGGGTGGGAATAGTGGTGTCGGTGCAGCTGATCTTCATGACCACGTACGCGCTGGCAATGTTCCTCATTCGAACTCACGGCCACTCGCTGCCCAATGTCACCAAAGACATGCTCAGGATCTGGCTCTACGTGAGTTGAGCCTTCTTCCTCTCGAGACCCATTGCGGCCGACTCCTCCTGCGATTTCAGCTCGTTCCGTTCTCCACCGTCTCACTGCCTCTGATCTCACTCGTAGCTCTTCGACTTTGTGCAACGAAGCGCCAACGCTCCATCAATCGAATGACAACGGAGAAAAACGATGGCACAACACACACGCGGCTTCTGCTGCAAATGTGGAGCTGAATGAACATTGATACTAGCCTGCGTACTTATTTGCTCATTTATTTATTGCACCGAAATAGCAAAAGAACACCTATGACAGTCGCTTCTCTCGAGCCGATATTCGGCACGCCTCAATAGAAAAAGGAGGGCATAGACCAGCGCAGGAAGCACCGTAACCTTCAAAAATAATGGAACAGTTAGGTTGGCCTACTAGGTGTTATTCGAGTGCGAGCATGTTTTGATAACCAGCGAGGGTTCAGCAGCACTTTTTCATTGGATGCGAAATCTGCGCGCTCACAATACTTTGCTGATTGCGCATTTGAGGTGAGCACAGATTAAGTTGTGCGAACTATTTCATCAGGCAGCCCCCAATATGGAGTTTCGAAGAAGTCAAGGATCTCTATGGTGCTCATGTTCCGCCTGACACTTCGCTTTGCTTTTGCTCTCAAACTAATTCAGCTACAGCGAGGCGTTGAGGCAAGTTTTTTTTGTTAGGCTCCATCGCTACGACGGAATCCAGGAGGACCCTCGCTTCACTGCTGCCGATTTGTGCAAGCAGTTGTCAGCATCTTCCGTTATTTCAGCGCATCAACAGTTAAAAATTCCCTAAGAGCTAGGGAATCCTGCTGAGACAGAAAAGCGGAAATCCCTGATTCTGACAAGAGTTGCCTTCGCTATGCGATGTCAAGCAAGAACTTGTTCAGGGTGCTGCGGTGAATGAGCGTCTACGATGCTCAGATTTGTGAAATCAGACAGCCATGATCGAACTTTCAAAACTGCTCAGTTCACTTTCAGGTAGAACTCCCTGTAGAATGAACCCTTTGACGCTTTCAGAGTGCTCTTGTTGCAGAGGACATCGACAAGGGGCAGGCAGGGTAGCGCACGTTGGGCCACGCAATGAGCACAGCCCGTACGAAGCCATTCTCTCCTCTGCCAACATTCAGTCCACGCGGTGTTCTTGCACCGTGCGGTTGGTCTCGGCGGCGCTCTGGTGCTCCCAATCCACAAGGTGTCGAACTGCCGTCTACAGCGTCACTTAGCGTGGTGCTCCTCTACTCTCGTCAACTGCTCCAATCCGGCTCTCCGCTCGCGGTGTTCCTAGTGGCAAGGAAACGACTTTAGCAGACTCATCCCATTTTGCCACCCGGACAAGTGAAGGGGTTGCTCACCGGGATCGTTTGGAGTACGGCTACCGAAGAACATCCGGCCAATGCTCTCAGCAATGGCCTGATGCGGCTCCTAACACACTACCTGCTGGTATGGGATGCTTCGTTTCCAATGGGATGCTCTTTACAAGGTGGACGTACACTTTTGATAGCTACACTGGTCGTTGTTCGTTTGCCAACCAGCCAGAAGGAGAGCTGACTGAAATATCTCGAACTGATCAAGTACAGCAGAGCTTTACACTATGTTCCCGTTAAGGTGACGACATGCATGCAATCTTCAAAGATCAACTAAATTGCAATGAAGCGAACAGCGACAAGACACATATGTCTTCACAAATATCTAAAGGTCCAGGAGGCATGTTAAATGTTGTTTACCTCCGTTCATCTTGCCTCGGATGAAGATCACAACGTGCTCGTCTTACGGTTAGGCTTTTTTCATTTGCAGTAAGTACAAACGATATTACCAGCGAGAATGCTGCTCTTTATAATAAAGATCACGCTCCAATGGCCCACAGGGCTCCATTAGAGCAGCTTCCGCCCTCAGTGTTGTGGTGAGCTGAACAGTCGACTATGCGCTTCACGTTCCGACGGAACGAACTTCGCAATCGTTGTGAATCGAACGCCACGCCGGTCATTCATTTCAAAGAGCTTCGCCCAGCGTTCGTGGTTCCCCAGCACCAATCGACTTTGCAAACACTTCGCTCTCGCTTTGGGCCGCAGCAGCGGTAAGGCGTTCTGGTGATTGTAAGTGCTCCCTCTACTTCTACTGCTAACCATTCCTCCAACTGCCTTTGCACATGACCATGAGCGCTAGTACCGCAAATTCCAAGGCTTCACGAAAATCGTACAGTTGAGGAGGTTTGGTACCACACGATACTTCTACATTCTTCAGATATATCGGTTCCCTTACAACACCACCCTGTAGTGAACGGGTCATCTGGTCTACATTAGCGGAGCCAAGCTATGTCACCAAAAACCAGCTGGATACTCTTCGGAACCATCTGAAAGACGACGGATCGCTACTAATCAGCAGCCATGTAGAGGGGTAGTCAACCTAGAAACGGAAGGATCTTGTTTCTTAACAAGAAGGGATCAATTTCTCGGTCGATGTCAGGAAAGGGTAAACGCTTGCAGTCGGCATCTAATGGCCAGATAGGATAAATAACGATTCTCGTACCGTGTTCCACTGCTACGACATGATATCTTACGCAGGTGTCAAATGAAAGTGACACGTCGGTATAACAATCGGTGATGCCCTTGTACATCCAACGCTTTATCAAATGTCTGTGCTCCCACGTGTACGTACACTTCACTGCCTAGCATTATACAATCTTCGCGACTACAAAATTAGCGCTTTATTGGTTCCGTCCCCAAAGATTTTCCTCATGGTCTACCCCTCGCATGGGACAAAGTGGGGAGGAAGACCTTCGGAATGTGCTTCCCTGCGTACGAGCCTGTGTGTCCAATGCGGTCGTTTTGAGAATCGAAGGAAAACATCGTTCAAAACGAATTCCCGTTGGGTGCCAAACGGCGAGTCTGCTCGCTGAGGTGAGTCTTCACGAGCATCGGATTCGATGTCGGACCTCTGCTGGTCTGCCTTTTTCGAATCCTCGTGTGTTTCACGCGATTCGTGTGTGATGATGCCACGTGCTGCAGCTCTCCACTTTCCTCACTTGCGCTTTTTCCCTCCTCTTTCTCCCTTCCTCCTTTCCCTCCTCCTTTAGTCAAGATAGATACGAGCCTCATGGCAGAGGTTTGACGATAAGGCAATATGTAATACTGCCTAACGGAAGGGATAGGTAATGAAGAAGGTTTGAACGAGACATTAGCTTTATTATCTATGTACAATCTTTTCCGCCTTGCAAACAAGTGCTCCCTCCTTTTGTAGCGTCCAGCAACTTCCAGCACAGCGATCAGGAAGAACACCTGTCTAGAGGGATTTTACAACTACACCTAGCATTGATTTCGGTCCGCAAAATCATGACGGTAATGCCGCTCGACTGACTTGAAATTTTGCCCCAATTCCTCAAGTAGCGGTGGCCAGCTGTGATTTCGAATTTCCGCTCTTTCAACGCGAATCCAACCCTTGTGATAGTTGTCCAACGTCCAATATACTGCCTCAGTCATTCTCTTGTGAGAAGGGCAATGCTCTGCTCAGTAGCTGCTCGAATTCTGTAGGTGCTGTAGAAGAATAAATGAGCCATTGAGGGGTTTTGGGTCTAAAGCAATTTGCGCGATTACAACTGAACCTCGAGAAGAAGTGGCGAGCTTTTCTGCGGGCCTTGTTTTTCGGCTCTCTGCCCCAAAAGGCGAAATGTGGAGAGTAGGGGCCGGATTCGTCAACAATTAAAATAGCGGGCATGGGGGAGGGCGAAGGGGCAAGAGGTGGAGATGAAAGCTTCATCGTTAGTATCCCTACCCCTCATACCCGCGGGTTCGATCGTTGATGAATCCGGTTCCAGAGCGGTCGGGGCAGAAGCCGCTGTAGACGGGAACGCGATTCGGAATCCCCTCCCGTGCCTGATGCAGCGCACACGTGGGCCAGGTGGCAGCGGAGTCGAGCTGGCTGGCCGCCGCGGACGTGTTGAGCACCACCGACAGCGGGTTCGCGGCCGGTCGCGCTCAGGAACTCCGTCACTCTCCGGATATCGCCTGCCTGCCGGCCACTGCTTTATTGAAGTGGCCTGTGACGTGCTGTTCACTTTCAGATTTCGACTCCACTGTTCCCTGTGGATCGCGGCCGTGTGGTGTTCACGAGGGCTCAGTCGATGGCCGGTCAACGCTTGACGCCCAGGGTGCCAACGCTCGATGCCTGGCAGTCACCTGCGAGTTCAGCCTGCTCTCAACCGCTGAAGGCGATCCCACCCAGCAACCCCGTGGCTCCGATCGCTCGCCTCAAGAGCCCTGCGAAGCCGCTCAGTCTCCTCGTGCTCACATTCGTTGCGTCTGTCTCACTCGGCGCGATGGTTGCTGTCCAGACAGCCGAGTGGATCCAGCACTACTGCATCCAGGATTCACTCAGTGGTGCTGATGACGACGACTAGACCTGATTCCCGTTGGAAACGACGCAGACTTGCCTTTTCTGCTCGAGAACATTCACTGACGCTACCTAGGTTTGGGGATTCTTGCTTAAGACTGTTCGCTCTCTCATACACGTGAAGCTTCTCATTGATCATTTTCTTCTCTACACCGCAAGTTAGTTAGCACCAAATGCTAGTGAAGTGGACAGCATTTTCAAGTGTAATCAATGGCAAGTGTGCTTTTACCTCTGTAACTGTCAACCCGCTGGGCTTCTGAAGCGCTTTCTGTCTTGGTTCTTTCATCGCTGTCGGTGTTTCGCACTGGTGTATCTATGTTGAGCTGTAGACAATAATAAACGCAAATCTGACATCTGCATGGGGGAGACAAACATTGGTCCAGAACCAGTCGTGTTCCTGCCGTGTTCAGCAGCGCACGCAGCGAAGAGTAATCGCGAGTCCCACGCTTTCCAACCTTCCTTGTGTCCTGGGGTAACGGTGAAAATACCGCCAACCCTCCCGATATGGCATTCATCAGCATTCATTCATTCGCTCGTTTGGCATGGTTTTCACCGTTAAGGGCTCCGCACACATTTGCGGCGCCGGTCGCCGCTGAGCGGCATGACTCATCGTTTTCGCCGTTCGCCGCTCCGCAGAAGTGTGCGGAGGCCTTTAGAGGGCGGTAAGCGGTTGACGAATCTGGCGCCTGGAGTTTAAAACTGACCGCCATCGTTCCTGGGACGATGTGTGTGGAGGTGCTCCGCCGACCTCTGTATCTCTTCCTAGTTCGCAACGGTGACTAAGGCTGGAAAATGATTTCCGCCGTCCGATCGCGGCAAAGACCCTTCGTAGAATCCTTATTATACGTCCGCGACAGTTGGGCCTTCACTTCGTTTGAGCCGCCTTGAGATGGACACGTATAGGAGAGGCTATTAAGGCAGATTTCCAGGGGAGCACTCACGATCGATAATCGAACCCTGCTTTGATGTAGTTGACGACGTCTCTGGCCAGAGATCGTGGGAGGACACGAGGTGGCGGACTCTCTAACTCTTGAGAACAACGCGGGCCAGCAATTAAAAGCGAAGACGCGACGCTCAGCAATGTCTTCATCATTCTCCGTCATCGTCTCCTTCCAATCGATAGACATTGCTGAATCCACCGATACTGGAAGGAAGTGGTCAGCAGTAAGTAGTTCCAGTAAGCCGAGACATTGTGCTTGAAGTAGATCCTGTAGTGATTGCTTGAGACGGTCAGGTTGACTCCCTTTCGCGGTAACCTTAGTCCCCGAAATGCACAGGTGAACGTAGGCTCTATAGGGAAAACGCTTGGTTCTAGTCCATGGGTATACGGTGCCAATCGCTCTCCCCGTGGATGTGAGGATCACCGCAGAACAGTAATTTTAGAGCCCGCAGAACTAACCAGCTAACGTGTACATGAGAGTGTCCCGATTTAAAGAAAATTCAACCGAAAATCCCGTCTAACGCGATGTTCAGCTATTACCTACGGCCAGCTCAGCCCGCTGCTATGGTAGAGACGGTAGGTGAACCCAGGGATATGCTGAATGAACAGAGTCGGTGGAGTATGAATCCCACCCAGAAGGCAGGGCATGAGCGACTGAGTACCGAATTGTTCAGAACTGAACTAATCTTCCCTTTTATAGTCGTACGTTCCACTGAAGATCTCTCCAACGGAAGGGGACTATCTCGAACCTAGGCGGCTTCTGCCCTAACGAAATGAGTCGCTCTGGAAATGAATGCGGAAGCAAATTGCTGACGTTTTTCAGTGTCTTATTGAATACCGATTGTTGTTCGTCTCACAATCACCACCTATATATAAAAGAGTTTGTCCGTGGAGTGATCTAACCTAAGTGAGGTACGCTGCATCATCCACAGCGAGAGCGGTCCAGTGATCTAACCGAAGTGAGATACGCCGCATCATCTACAGCGGGGACAAAGTTTGCTATTGAACGTGAGATGTTGCTGCAGCAGGGGAAACGCAGCCCTTTACTGCTTAACACAACAGCATCTACGCACGTTTCTGAGCGTCCAGATTCAGAAGCCGACTTCGTACCATTAGCATGAGAAGACCACTAAAGGGCTAAGGGTAGAAGGGAGACTTTGAGGGTGGAGAACCGACGGTGATCAGGAGGGTGCGACCTGGAGAAGGTATCGGGATTGTGGGGGTCGATAGCGGGAACAATGAAGCAGGCCAGGAGGTGGCACCAAGAAAGGTTCAGGCAATGAGGAGGGACCAGTAGGGAGTTACCAAGCAGGGGAGGGGGACAGTAAGGAGGATCAGCAATGGGGT
Organism: Heligmosomoides polygyrus bakeri; assembly: GCA_947359475.1. Classification (NCBI taxonomy): domain Eukaryota; kingdom Metazoa; phylum Nematoda; class Chromadorea; order Rhabditida; family Heligmosomidae; genus Heligmosomoides; species Heligmosomoides polygyrus. Next base: position 46,585,201 of record OX375869.1, on the reverse strand, counting down.
CCATTACCATTAATGGAGACCGGATTAGAGGATGTGACACCGATGTCACACAATGGGCGTTCGATCGCCGTCGTCGTGTCGTGAGCATGGGAGGCCTATTTAATTGGGGTAGAGTAATAGGAAGGGTCCCGAGGGGGGGGGGAGGAATCTACCTGGAACAAGGGACCTGGAGGAGGGACCAGGACGGAGGGCGCAATGTGGCTATGGAGGGGTCAGATAACTGGGCCACACCCCGGAGTCCCTTCCCTTGCCCAAATCTGTGCTCTCCTCCGCGTCAGCGGAGGAGAGCACAGAACAGATTCTCTGTTGTTAAACTTGCTTTCAAATTTTGGGCAAGGGAAGGGACTCCGGGGTGTGGCCCAGTTATCCGACCCCTCCATAGTCACATTGCGCCGGACGGAGAACGAACAAAAAGGGAGCCGTAAGAGAATTCATACGGAGAACAAGGAATCTGCCGTATGCATTGCCTCTTCATGAACGACACAGCGCGCTTCTGAGCTTCTTGATCCAGAAAACAGGCCCTCTACGTCGCGCAGCAAGCATTTCCTGATTCTGAATACGTGTCACTGACCGTGCCGTGAGCATGGGAGGACCACTAAGGGGGTGGTGGAGAAGGGCGGTAAAGGGGACCTCTATGGTGGACCAGGAGAGCGACCAGGAAGGAAAGGAAGAACCTGGAGGAGGGGCCAGGACGGGGAAACCAGCAAGAAGAGACCAGTAGGTGTCAATAGTGGAAACAAAGAAGTGGGCCAGTAGTTGGGACCAGGAAGGTGAGAGACTAAAGAGGGGGAGAGGAGACCTGTAAAGGTGGACCAGCAATTAGATCCAGTAAGAATAAACGAGTGAGGGGGAACCTGGTTTCGGAAGACATGTCAACGACATCTGGAAACGCTAGCTATTGAGCATGAGAACAGTTGCGGAGGAGCAACCTGAGGGACAGAAGTGCTGCGCACGCAAACCAATGACGTTAATGGCCGGTCCGGAAAGAATCTCTATGATGAACGCACAGAAGTGGTGAACGGCTTGACGCCGATAAGGCACGTACCAGGTTCTAGATGCTAGCGAGTTTTACGTTTTACAAAAACTACTTTCCATAGGTCAGTGATGCTACAAAGTCGCGCCAAGCGCACAAGTGCGAGACACGCCGTTAGGCGTGTCGGAGCACTTGTGATCTTCATAATAGAGAGACTGAAGTGGTTTCGAAACGAATGACCTCTATACAGTCATCTTGTCAGTAACGATATTTACTTCGTGGGAAAGGGGAGAAGGAGAACACAGTTCTATAAACACGGCACTCGATGCCTCTCGTATTGGGGGGGGGGGGGGGGTACTCTATATTCACTTGTATTCAGTGAATGTCCACCTACTTGAATTAATCGATAAATGAGTATCGACCTGCCCCGAAAGCACAAAGGTACATACACCACCACAGATTGGATGATGGCCCCACCTACGGACAGAAGTGGACAGAAGTGCGCGTTCTTGCAGCTCTTTGTCCTCTCCATCAATATCTGAATTTGGCCAACAGAGAAACGAATGTGTTCTGTAACAAAACAGAACTGAGAAGGACACCTGTTCACACGACGCTCCGCAGGAACTGCAGCGAGGCACAGCAGAAGGAAGTGCTGCACTTGGGGACTTGGAGCTTCCATGCGAGGCACTCACATCAGGTCTTTTGCTGAAAACGTGACCGGGCAGTTGGAAATAGCTACTTCAAGCATTTACTCGAGAAAACAAGCAGCGATTACGGATCGAAACAAAGCAGAATCAGTGAGGAGAAATAACACCATACAACGGGTCCATCTGTATGCTTTTGACAAAGAACTCAGCTATACCCGCTCATACGTTCCGAAGAAGTCAGGAACACCTTCGGAGTCCCATAAGGCAAACAAGGAATAAAACCTCCGATAAGTCAATGTGGAAAAAATCAGTGAAAGTCAACAAAATCACTGCAACTAAACATCTCATGTTATTTTCTCAAAGCGTTGCGAAGAATAAAGAATCCAGTCTGGTTCAGTTTCTCTCCGGCATCTGGTTCACAGCTGATATCGACAACTTGGCCTGAAAGAAAACTGTTAGATGGAACCGCTGGCGACGACAGAGGTTTGGAACACAGTAGTGGGTGATGGCAAAATCGAAGCATACTTGTAAGCTTTCGGCTTCTCAATGATCAAGATTAGGTTAGGGTTTGCTTAGGAGACTACTTAAGCAACAAATGCTAGCTATATTCAGGGAGAAGGCCGACGCAGTTCTTCTTCCCTCTTGGGAAATCGTCAGCAAAATGTGAAATGTGAAAAGTGCGAATGCAAATCTTGCCGATCAAAGAGAAATATGCCAGCTCCTAGCTACAATTCTAACGCGCCACAACGTGCATTGGTTCTGGATCATGCACAAGTATAACTTATTCTTGCTTCCCAGACGAGCTCCAATACGAAATAATACTGCGCAGGCGCTTTTCTTTCGGATCTTATAAACGTGGGAGCCTTCTTCATGGATTTGCAGTTTCTGCGTCATTGTGTTCATTCAGCTGCTCACTAATGCCTTCACACTGACAGAGAAAAAGGGTATTTCAGGCCCATCCAAAAAGGGTAGCTCCGTGGGCAAAGAGAAGGGAAGGATCTACGAAATTGTACACCGGGGAGCATGCGTAAACACCCCCTCCCGGCGACTCAATGACTTCATCATTTAATGTACAGAAAAATGATGCCATCCACTAAAAACCAAAAAACTGAAACACAATTGTGTTGAGCTACAGAGATAGCTCTGAATCGCCATCCAGCCATATTCATTGAACCCTCTTGGTACTGGCTAAAAAGTATGCCTTTTCAATCTTGTCTGCTCTGCGAACTTTAAGACCTCACCATCAGATCAGAAGAACTGCACGTTCATTGGTTGACACTAGCACTTACCTGTTTCACATACAACGCCAAACTGATGCTACACTGCTACATCAAACTGATTTCGCGAGCCCGACATTAAAATCTCCCAAGGACGTCGTTCCCAACAGCGCAGTTTAGAAAGAACGACCATGTTCCTACAGCACAACACAAGGGTTTTTCCGCTCTGCTCCGCTAGGCAGGAAACCATGAGGTCTCACAAACGACTCACCTTAACAGTGCTTCCGCTTTTCTTTTGACAGCTGTCGTGATCCTCGTACTTCAACCAGTCGAACAGAGGCGTTGCGCAGCCAGGAGGCACTTCGGCACCAAGAAGTTTCTGCTTCAACACTTGCCTGAACGCAGATTTATAGGGAAAATGCGCAATGTGGTAGCAAGATCGAGATGCGCCTCTTTCTAGACGAAAACACGGGATTCAGGGCTGAAGAGAGAAACCACTAGGAAGAAAGCACTCACCCGATCCTCAAGTTGCCCTCTTCTGCGCTCCAGTCCTTAGTCCACATACTTATCTGAAGCAGCCGACTACGAGCGATACTATGCGGAAGACAACGCACTCGTCGCTAACCTTGCTTCCCTTTCCACGAACATTGCACACCAAGCCGCAGATGAGGTCCATGTCCTCACCGAACTGCTCGCCAATCATCGCAATCAGAATCTCCAGCCATATCAAATCCATTATCTCACCAGGTCGCCCTTTTTCGATCTGAACATGGAGAGGATCAACGGACTGCTCTCTACACACGAACGAGACAACTGGATCAGGTGCGAAAATCTGCTGATGAGGCGCTTCGGCATTTACGGGTGTACGACTCATGTCTTCAAGTGAACCGACCGTGATCAACCAGCGTCCTCCTTTCCGATTCTCCGGCACTTCCCACATTGGCTGTATGCCGTTCTTGAACACATTGTAGTCACAAAGACAGTTCAAGCCAGAAGGAGGTCGGATGTTGTTGTAGAGTCTGAACAATATCAGCTGGCAAGGAGTGCCGTTTCTTAGTGTTCGAGATGCAAGACGGCTAGAAGTCCGTCGGGTTTCAATGTACAGACACTCACGCCCAGAATTCTTCTACGGTGCTGAAGGTGCAAACAGGCTTGAGGCGATCTTCCCAACAAGCCTGCCGATCGTCGTTCAAATACCAGTACGTCCATTTCTGCTTCAGCGGGTGAAGCACCTCAAAAGCGAATACGGGTCTGCGGTCTCAGTTACAAGCACTGTTTCCATCACTAGCTGCACCAGCAAACACACTAATCAAAACGCAACATATTTTCGAAGCAGCACGATGGGCGACCATTGACTTGAACCAACCATACGCTTTTGCGCAGTCGCCAGATCTCTTAGCAAACTCAGCGACTGTAAGTGCTCAACAGAGTAAATAGCTAAGCCAAAATTTGTGAACAAAATCACTAAATAGAGGTCTCTTAGATATATACGCCGACCATTCGCGTACAGCAGTTGAAGGACAAGTAAAGAGCAGGAGATCGTGCTATTACAGAATAGGGTTAGGAATGAAGGAATCATTCACGAAGACTTGAGGAACTAGAAATGAAGGAATGAGAATTCCGCTCACTATCTCAATCGCTATAGCTAGGGTCTTTTTCAATTCGTCTTATAACGGCGTCCTATTAGGTTGTAACGAAATAAATGGCACTGAACCACTGTAAATTTAAACAGTTAATATCTCGGCTTGTAGGCAGGATTATTAATCGAAATAAAAACCATCTGATTCTACACAACTTTGCCAACGTGACACAAGCTTTTCTATCCCAGTAGCATAAAAATCAGAAGTTCTGGAATTGACGAAATCTTCGAAGGCACTTTCGGCATCCTGTTGGTATTTGAATATTTTCCCTACCAAGAAGTCGCCAAGATGCTTGAAGAAATGGTAGTCTGTTGGGGAGAGGTCGGGAGAAAACGGAGGGTGTGGTAGAGTTTCAATGCTCAGCTCATTCAATTTCTGCAACGTCATTCGTGCTACATGGAGGCGAGCATTGTCGTGCAGAAGGAGAACTCGCCTTCGGTTTACCAAGGCCGGCCGGATATCCTCCAACTTTTTCATCATTTCTTCAATTTCAATGCAGTACTTCTCTGCCGTGATGGATCCACCGGGAGGGAGGAAGCTGTGGTGAATAATTCTCAGCGAACACCACCATACTGTCACCATTACTTTCTTTTGGTGCAATTCCGGCTTCGCAAAAACCTTGGGGCTCTCATCGCTGTCCACCCACTGTGCCGATCGTCGCCTGTTGTCGTATATTATCCATTTCTCGTCACAGGTTACGATGCGATCAAGGAATGGGTCCGTTTCGTTCTATAGAAGCAGTGCGGACGAGATCTCATATCGTCGGTTTCTTTGCTCCTCAGACAGCTCGTGAGGCACCCATCTTTCCAGCTTTTTGGTCTTTCCAATTTCCTTCAGATGCCGGGCAGCTGTGTTGTGACTGACGCCAAGAACCTTCGCTATCTCCCTGATACCTTTGTGTGGATCCTCCTCTACCACGTCTCTCAGCTTGTCCTCATCAACATCACTATGCCTCCCACGACCTTCATGTTCTTCCAAGCTCTCATCTCCATTCCGGAACTTCTGATACCAACGATACGCCGTCCGAATTGTGGAACACCCTTGACCGAATGCGGCGTTGATCTTCTCGTCCGCCTCCTTAGCGGTAGTGCCCAGCTTGAATTCATACAAGTAAATGCCTCGGATTACCCTTTTGTCCATCTGCAAAAAAGTCAATAAAACTCTAAAGTTTTCCCACTTTTACATAGAAAATTTGGTACTCTCCGGTAGAGCAAAGTTTGCGCTTCTAAATGATATGCCGCATGTTACGGTTTGTTCTTGATCAAACGCGTAAAGACGCGCCAAATAATGGCGCGAGCCAGTGCCATTTAATTCGTTACAACCTAATAGTTAAGAACATAAATAGTACACCCCAAAGCATTTATCTATTACTTGGATAATTTGTCTACCATTGTTGGTTTGTCGAGTCATCACTGTCACCAGTAGTTACTGTTTGATGTTTGGAAATCTTGCAAGCCTATTCGTACGCCTTCAAGGAAGACGGGAAAGTGGATAGGGCGTAATCGGAGTTTCCGGGATGCGCTACCTGCTCTACTACAGCGAAATGTGCGGACGCGCCTTGAATGACACATGCCCCCGACTAGTTGGGACCGGCCAATACTTAAAATAGTGCACTGAATCAATCCGATCCAAAACACATGCAATGATGATTGTAACACCTAATTAAAAGGAAAAACGATGGAATCACAACCGAACTTCTACGGCTTGTGGTCACGAGTTCCACACCGCTCTAGCACAACGCTTTACTCGTTCCGCAACGCAGTGAGAAGGGCAGTCCGCCCGGAGAAGATCCAAGACGGTTGTGCTGTTCAAGAAAGGAGATAAGGAGGACCTAACTACCGTCCCATAATACTCCACGCCGAGTATGCATACAAGGCGTACATGCCAGACCATCATGATGATACTAGACGATGCACAGTCGATAGAAGGCGCCGGCTTTCGACGAAAGTTGGACAATCTGGACCACATAGTCACCTGATGTCGACTCATTTAAGCTGCTCGAGAACACCGCGAGCCTCTGGTGTTAGCCCTAATCGATTACCAGAAGACATTCGATTCGGTGGAGCTATCAAGTCTGGGAAGCAATTAACGACCAACGTGTTGGTCCGCGCCACACGAAGGTCTTCAGCAAATGCTAGTCAGGATGCACCACTGTAATACGACAGTTCAATCGCGTCCTAAAGGTGGCTTTTGAAAGAGGAGCGCAACAAGCGGACCCTATCACTACAAACTTATTTTCAGCTTGTATGGAAGCCACCATCCGTCGTTGGAATTGGAACAGTTGAGGAATCGAAACTAATGGAAGGCAGTCGAATCACCAGCGGTCCGCCGACGACGCTGTGCTCATCACGAGGAGGATACTTCGTAAATGCTCCACGACATGCAAAGCAAAGGAGTGCAATCTCGTCTAACGATCAACATGACAAAGAGGTCATATACTTCACCAGGGAATCCCTCTGGAGGAGCTCGAAGAATGTGTTCATCCCGGTCGGCTGGTTAGCATGAGGAACAGTTTGCAACTTGAAATATCTAGGAGCAAAATTGGATGGACTGCGTAGAACTCCATCAAGAATGTGGTCGAGAGCACGAGAGACATCGAACTGTGTGCCAATTTGTCCGACTCCATTCTTCCTGCCTTCTGTCCATGCTATGCACGGACGTTAACGATGTCGATGGAAGACCAACTGACCAGACCGGAAGCAAGTAGACTTGGAACGCAAAATGGTCGGTGTTTCCCTGAACCATCAGCGGATGTTCAATTATGCAATGGAAGTAAACGGGCGATGTCCAAGACGTCACCTTTACGGGGATGGGACGAGGCACCAATTCGCTGGGCATCTCATGAAACGCAATGACACACCTCACCGCAACTGCGCGCTGGGATCTCTCCACAAGAAGCGACTACGGGGGGTGGGTCGCCACTACGACGGCAAGATTTGCTTGCTAGTCGACCCAAAATCCGCGACTCCCGCTCCATTACGGCGCTTGTCCGCTGGTCATGAATGATGCAAGGCCGAGAGACGTGGAGAAAAAGTTGCGATCTCCGCAGGAGAAACCGCGGCGCAGAGGGTCGTGCGGGGGGTGGGGCACTATATAGGACAGCCCTACACAACGTTGTGTTGTAGGAAACTGAACGTTTTACGCTGCATCGGTGTGTTCTACGCCTGTAATGAACTGAGCTAGGCCGATTCTTATATAATTGCACATACACGCGTCTTCCTACCAACGCGAATATCCACTGAGTACGTGGTAACCACCCCCCCCCCCCCGAGCTTATTTGCGCCCAAATCTCTTTTGAACACGAGTCGCAAGTAACGCAAGTAAAATAATGCCTAAATGACTTCAAAAACGGACAATTTACTGCAAACTAAAGAAGACCAGATTTAGCGTAGGAGCTGACTGCACAAACGATTATCTTAGCTGCATGAGGGATGCAAAAGCCATGACCCAGTTGAAGTGGCCACAACGAGTAGCAGAATTGGAAGCGTGGAAGCGTAAGCTTCAACGGAAGCTGCACTATATTCGTAGGCGCAAACAGGGTCGGGCCGGGATCGGGGATCACCACGCCGCGCACCCATTGTGCGTCAATGCATATAACGAATGTTCATACACTAATATCTCCTCGTTTCGCTTACAGATCCGTGTTCTACCTAACTCCGAGTTGGGCACGGGAGGGAACTCCAGGGACCGGATTCATCAACGACTTACAGCAATTTAACAGAGAAAATACGGTCGAAATCCCTGATGATACCCGTGATAGCGCGGCTTATCAAGCGATATGGTGAATCATTTCGCCGCGCTATCACGGATTTCGGCTGTTTTTTCTCTGTTAAACTGCTGTAAGTCGTTGATGAATCCAGCCCCAAGATATAGGCAATTTTAACACGGCCGCGTCACTCGAGCCACACCGTGGTGTCCCTTCCCCTGCGCAAATCTGCTCTCCTTGGCGTCAGCGGAGGACAGCACAGAACAGAGCATAGCATTGTTTGTTCCTTTCCTTTACTATCAGTATGTCTTGTCTCTGTTTTTTGTGTCAACGACTCTTTTAATGAGGTGACCCCCCCCCAACCCTATTTGCGCCTATTCGTAGGTTCTGTGCACCTCAAATTGTTGTACTCAAAACTGCCCTGTACGAAATTGAGTTACCAGTTCTCCCGACACCGCAGAAAATTCGTTCTCCTTCCTCTCGTCTTCTGCCTCCTCGTTCACGTCGTTATGGTTCTCGACAGTCTCCGCGTCGGACATCGTTAGTTCGTGTATCTGGAAGTGAGCCTTATATGAAATGGAATCGGCATTCTATAGCACTGACGTCAATTTGGTATACTAGACGCGGCACAAGTATCGAGACGGCACGTGTTCGTAGCGCAGTGGCACAACACGACTTCTGCGCTCTCCTCCGTTTACGTGGAGGACCACACTAAACTAGGCAAGGACAGAAACTCGGAGACCTGGGGCCGAATTCATCAACGACTTACGTAACTTTAACGGAGAATTGTAAGCTTATCAAGCGATAAGCTGCGTTATCTGAGCTTTTAACGCGGCTTATCGCTCACCATATCGCTTGATAAGCTTACAATTCTCCGTTAAAGTCACGTAAGTCGTTAATGAATCCGGCCCCTGGGGTCAGATCCATCAACCGCTTATCGCCCTCTAACGGTGAAAATACCGCCAAACCACTGATATGACATCCTCAGCATCAGGTTTGGCGGTTCATTTCACTGTTACCGGACGGTAACCGGTTGATGAATCTGGCTCCTGGCCGAACCAACTTACCAGTTTCGAGATTCTTTGCCGGGTGATGCGGGCAAAACCCTGTCGATTACACCCCCAAGGGCGGACCAGTGAACTCATATTGACCCCTACACTTCCTCGTTAAGCTGGTGGCCAGGGGTCGGATTCATCAATGACTTGCATAACTTTAACAGAGAATTCACAGCGGGAAACTCAGAAAAACGCGGCTTGTAGCTCACCATATCGCCTGATAAGCCGCGCTATCAGGGATTTCGGCTGTCAAAAATTCTGTCAAATTGCTGTAAGTCGTTGACGAATCCGGCCCCAAGACTGCTATCAGCTTCTCAGCTCGGGGTGGAGTCTGGTTGTACTGTCTGCTTATCTGTGAAAGTCGAAGGGCATGCAAGCCCACGAGGAGAGTCCTGAGTGCTTCTCGACTTCTCCGGCACACGGATGGTGGTCGCGCCACCGGCCAGAAGTCGACCGGAAAGCGCAGCGAAGAGCGAAGCCCGAGGGCAGCGGAGCCTCCAGAAGCGACCGCTTCGGAGGAGCGCGCACTGGGGAGTGAGGGAGAAGCGGCCGCTCCCAGCGCCGCGCGCGGCGAGTCGAGCCCTCGGAGCGGGCGGCTGGCCGTCTGGCGCCTCTCGCCGAGAGAAGTCGCCAGCGCGCCTGGCGGCCGCCTCGAGGCCCTGACGAGGGAACCGCAGACGGCTCGGGAGCTCCTCCTTGCTCGAGCTGTGCGACGCAGCTCCGCCGACGCGGGAGCTGCTCAGGGACTGCAGTCCGCCCAGGGTCCCGTCGCTTGAAATCGCAGGAGGGGAGCTCGACATCGAGTGCGTCAGACGCTCGCTGGAATATCACTCCAGGTAGATGCACTCCAGGTCAGGATGCTTCGAGCTAGCAGCAGAAGCAGCATCCTCGAGATTGAGCTCTCTGCACTGCAGACGTGTTTGTTGTAGTATTAGGGGGGGGGGGGGGGGAAAGTAATGAGCCTCTCCATGCCGTGCCCATATATGTCGTGACTGGAGTCCGGTTTCGTGCTTCTCGTATTTGTACGTTTGTTTGCTACCTACTGAAGGCCACCTGAGGAGTGATCACGTTCGCCCTTTCCAGAAGCATGCCAAAACCCCAGTCCGTCTCATGCCGAAACCCCTGCCTGACGAGTCGACCTGTGTCGCGCAAATCTTGCCCAATTCCCAACCCCGAGCAGCCTGGGGCCGGATTCATCAACGACTTACGTACAATTGTATTAAAACATAAGCGTTTCCTGTATTTTTCCATCGTAAAATTTAGTTGCTAGTACAAGTTAAAACACATTTTAAAAAATATTTCGCCCAATACAGTACTAGCAACTAAATTAATTAGTTACCTTCTTCACTGATGAGCCTTGGAGTAACTAATTATAAACATGTTTTGTATGAAGATAGAGGCGAAACAAAACATGTTAAGTTATTGTTAGCTGTCGTTGTTTTAGATGATGTTTTGTCCTTTGTTCAAAATTGTTGTGTCATAGTATTTTGTGTTATTGAAGAGCTATGAAAATAATTTTAATTTTAATAAATAATAATACAGTAATTATCTAAGTACTTTGCGTATAGATTTTCACCTAATTTTATTACATAACTTCAACGGTGAATTGTAAGCTTATCAAACGATATTTATTTATTTATTTATTTATACGTCAAATAGACGTGCACAAAACGCCAGAAAGTAATATCGAAACAAGCCATGCAATGAAAAAAAAGACAACACTAAAACAACGAGAACAACAAATCACCCGACAGTTGCGACCCTTTGGCAACCAATTTTGAACTAGGGGAACAAGTGGCACAACTTGCAGCTGAGCCGGAAGAAAAGAGCATGCCCCTCTAAATGTGTGAATTTATCGCTTACTCTTGTTCAGGCTCACACCAAGGCTACCTGTCCACATCAGCCAGCTATTATTTATTTAATTAAATAAATGTAAATTTATTTATTTATTTAGGCTTGTAGATTGCTGGTTCAAATCAATCAGATAAACCATCCTTTACGGGCAGCGCGCATGTCGGCGGGGACCAACGAAGAGCATGTCCCGTAGACAGTTCTATAGAAGAGGCTATCAATAGTATGGGAAAATTCCAAGCGGACTGTGGAATATATTGGAACATGGCACCTGTGGCCCTATGGAAGGCCTTACGCAAATTACCTAGCACGTAAGTTCAAAACACATTGTGAGCCTAGAAGATTCAGCAACGCCAGGTATCCACTGCCGTAGAAAATGTACTGAAATAGGATAATTTAACTCCATAAGGAAACTAATATATTAGCTATATTCCCTTACAATAGATAACAGAACTTCGACACATGCGTACGCTGGCTGTACCTTGGGACTGGTAACTAGGACAGGTAGCCAAGAAAAATAGATGGAACAAATAGGTGCGCTAGATAAGAGGGAATAATAGCTCTAGTAAACATGCTCAGTCCTAAAACCCCAGTCGCAATAGGCCACCATCTCTATGTAGAACCAAAAATTAAGAGGATCTTACCAAAGAGTGCAGATGGCCGGTAAGTCGCAAAGTAAATCAAATTAAATAAGTGATGTTTTGCACCCACCGTCGCGGTGGGTGCACTAAAACATAATACTCTATGGCCAAAAACTAAACATAGTGCGCAAACAACAACAGCAAGCAAAACACGAAATCATTCGAATGCTTCGTCTTTTGTGTCTTTCCAATGCATTTACGCAAAATAGGAGATTCGTAATACCGTGAGCTTCATCGAAACGCAGTGAAGACCGAAACCGAATTCGTTCCGATCAAAAGTCTGGAATACCAAGAACTTGGAATAGCTTGATACTCTTCAATTTAGTTCTGAACTCGGATGTGTTCGGAGCTTCCAAAAGAGTATCGGGAAGTTTTTGTAGCCATCTAGCTCCCCGAAAAAACAGCGAGTTGAAGACCTTGGTAAATTGGTTCCTGCTGAGCCTAGGACTCTCAACTAACAGCGAAAAAGTACGCCCACGGCAAGGTCGAAAACACCAATATTTGCTCGGCCGCAGTTTCAGATCACCTTTAGGCAACTTAAAGCAAAAGACTACATCGTTGAACACTCGTCGATAAAGCAAACTTTTGAGATTGTAAAGTCTTAATCGATCAGAATAACTTGGGAGAGACGAAGGATAATTCGGATCAGGATTGCAACGATAAAGTAAAATTCGCGTGAAGTTTGTTGGACTTTCTCAATTTTCGCCTGAAGCTTCTTTGTGTGGGGACTCCAAATCTGGGATCCGTACTCCAAAACAGGAATTACATACGCCTTGTAGAGCTTCAAATATATAATAGGATCGGTACCCTCGAAGTTCCTGAATATCATAAAGACAGCCGCAAACGCCTTTTGAACTGTCCGGTTGATGTGAAGTTTTGCATCAAGATCATCATTAATAAGGATTCCAAGATCACGCACCTCCTTCACAACTTTCGGAGCCGTACCATTATAATAATATTCAAGATTATCCGGTTTTCCAATGTGCAGCACAACAGTTTTATCGAGGTTCACGGGAATGCCCCAAGTCTTGGCCCAGTCCATCATATTAGTAATGGATTGTGCTAAGGCCTGATGCACCAAAACCTTGGTGTTCTGATTGTATATACCATACACCTTTATATCGTTGGCATACATCTGAACTTTAACGTCCGAATGCGTAGAGAAACATGTGGGAATGTCTATGGTGCATAGAATAAAGAGTAGAGGCGAAAGAACACCTCCCTGAGGAACTCCACTTAAGCACGGAAGACGTTTAGAGAAGAAGTAACCAACTTTGACGTACATATATCTCTCTGCAAATATGAACGGATCCAACTCAAACGAGAGTTCTTTATCCCCAGCTTCTCTAGCTTAAACAACAACTTATCGTGATTGACTCTATCAAAGGCCTTCGATAACTCGAAATAGATGACGTCAACACTGTTAGCTTCATTCATAGCCATATTCCAGTCAAAATTGCAGTCTGCCAACTGGGTGATGGTCGACGTTCCCGCTAAAAAACCATGTTGTTCGCGAGGAATGAGTTGATTTCTAAGCAGCCAAGAGGAAATTTCGACACGAATTAGCCTTTCTAGGACTTTGATAGGAGTAGGCGTAATGCTAATTGGCCGGTACGACGAAAGTAAGTGAGGAGAAGCATTAGGCTTTGGAATAGCGGTAACTATAGATTCTTTCCACATATGGGGAACTTCACTGTACATTAACGAGATGTTCAAAATCATCGCCAAGGGCTTATATAGCGCTTGAGCACACCTTTTTAATACTATCTGTGGGATACCATCATACGGAAGAGACATAGAAGGCTTAAGAGTCTTCAAAATCTTCAAAACCTTCCTAGGTTCCACTACCACATCGGTACACATCGGTACACACATCGATATGGTGAGCGATAAGCCGCGTTATCTGAGCATTTAACGCGGCTTATCGCTCACCATATCGCTTACAATTCTCCGTTAAAGTTACGTAAGTCGTTGATGAATCCGGCCCCTGGACTCAACAGTCTCGCAAGATGTCGCCGGTCGCAAGTCAGTACCTTAACCCTGTCAAGCAGCGAGTCCAGGTGAGGTCTGGTGACCTGCTACCTACCTTCGCTCGGCGGGATGCTCACGGCGAAAAGCACCTTCTGAGCTTCTGAGTCTGCGCTCATGGACTGGTATACCGGAAGCTGTTTTCCAAAAGCACGACGAAGGACTCCAAGACCATGGTAAATGAAATAGAAGAAATGGACCGGCGACTCGCATTTATTCGGTCTCAGCGCTTCAGGAAGATCCCCTCTTCGACAACGCCGCACCCCATCAGGAAAAGTGACCACGGATAAGCTTGCTCAGCTGGGTTACGTTCACATGCCTCTCCCACAGTATTCGCCGGACACCTCTCCATGCGACTACCACTACTTCTTGAGCTTATAGGACTTCATGGTCGGAAGGGACACAAGGACCCAAGCAGACCTCGACAACCATAACGAGCAGTGGATGAACACCCGGCAGTTCTGGAAGGATGGGATCAGGAAGTTGGCTGATCGATGGCAGCAATGTCATTGACCTTAATGGCGAATACATTCCTCAGCACCGTTGAGTTGTAATTGAGTTATCCTACTATCCATCTATCTACCATCTACCTCCACCACTATATAATTGAGTTAGCTCCCCGCCCTGTCGATGATAAGGCGTATCTCACTCTGGTTAGATACCTGGCTGAGATACGTCTCGGGGAACCACGCGCACTCTCATGGAACCCCTTGCGACGCCTCAGCGTACCTCGCGCGGGCAACGTTTGTCGTTCAACATGGGATGTTGTTGCAGCAGAGGAAGCGCATCATCCTCCTGTTTGACACAATGGCGTCTGCGCGCGTTTCTGAGCGTCTGCATCAAGAAGACAGGTCCATTTCGTTGCACAACGACCGCCTGGAGTCGGAAGAAGCGAAAAGAAAGGAAGCAGAGGTCACATCGTCGTCGTACGACGACCGGCCGCACGCAGAACTCAGCTTTGTCCCATGTTGAACGGAAAACTTTACCCGCGCGAGGTACGCCTCTGCGTACCTCGCGCGGGCAACGTTTGCCGTTCAACATGTTGCAGCAGAGGAAGCGCATCATCCTCCTGTTTGACACAACGGCGTCTGCGCGCGTTTCTGAGTGCCTTAATCCAGAAGACGGGTTCCCTCCGTCGCACTACAACCGTCTGGAGTCAGAAGAGGAGACACTACCGTCTACGAAGAGGGATCGCATTCAGAACTGAACATGGGATTTGTTGCAGCAGAGGAAGCGCATCATCCTCCTGCTTGACACAACGGCGTCTGCGCGCGTTTCTGAGTGCCTGAATCCAGAAGACGGGTTCCCTTTGTCGCACTACAACCGTCTGAAGTCAGCAGAGGAGACACCACTATATCTATCTATCTATCTACCCCTATATAATTGAGTTAGCGGTCGATGACGTTTGAGTGATCTAACCTAGGTGAGATATGCCTCATCATTTACAGCGCGAGCAAAACTTGCTATTATGCGTGGGAGGTTGCTGCAGCAGGGAAAGCACAGCGCTTTACTGCTTAACACAGCAGCACCTACGCGCGTTTCTGAGCGTCCAGACTCAGAAGCCGACTTCGTGCCATTAGCATTAGAAGACCACTAAAGGGGTAAGAGTAGAAAGGAGGACATCGAGGGTGGAGAACCGTCAGTGACGAGGAGGGAGCGACCAGGAGAAGGTATCGGGATGGTGGGGGTCGATAGCGGGAACAATGAAGCAGGCCAGGAGGTGGCAGCAAGAAAGGTTCAGGCAATGAGGAGGGACCAGTAGGGAGTTACCAATCAGAGGAAGGGGACAGTAAGGAGGATCAGCGATGGGATCCATTACCATTAAGAGAGACCGGATTTAGAGGATGTGACACCGATGTCACACAATGGACGTTCGATCGCCGTCGTCGTGTCGTGAGCGTGGGAGGCCTACTTAATTGGCTAGTAAGGAGAATCCCGAGGGGAGAGGGGGATGAAGGAATCTACCTGGAAGAAGGGACCTGGAGGCGGTCCAGGACAGGGAACCAACAAGAAGGGAGCCGTTAGGGAATTCATATGCAGAACAAGGAATCTGCCATATGCATAGCCTCTTCATACTCGACACATGCGCGCGCTTCTAAGCTTCTGGATTCGAAAGACGGCTCTTCTGAGCTTCTAGATCCAGAAGACGGGCCCACTACGTCGCGCAACAAGCGTCTTGATTGTGAATACGTGTCACCGACGTCTGCCGTACGCACGGAAGAACCACTAAGGGAGTGGTGGAGAAGGTCAGTAGGGGGGGGGGGGGGGGACCTCTAGAGTGGACCAGGAGAGCGACCGGGAAGAAAGGAACAACCTGGAGAAGGGGCCAGGACGGAGAAACCAGCAAGAAGAGAGCAGTAGGGGATCAATAGTGGAAACAAAGAAGTGGGCCAGGAGCTGGGGTCAGGAAGATGGGGAAGGGAAGACTAGTAAAGACGGACCAGCAATTAGATCCAGTAAGAAGAAACGAGTGAGGGGGAACCTGGCTTTGGAAGACATGTCAACGATATCTGGAAACGCTAGCTGTTGAGCATGAGAACGGTTGCGGAGGAGCAACCTGAGGGGCAGAAGTAGTGCGCAGCACAAACCAATGACGTTAATGGCCGGTCCGGAGAGAATGTCTGTGGCATCTCGCATACCTCCGAGTCGCGCCAGCGATTGTCCGAATCGCTGCGCATTGCACAGCGATTGCAATCGCTGCAACTGTGTCGGTCCGCGGAAGGCGGGCGTGGCGGGTCGGCAATTGGCTAGATGAGAGATCCCGACGCGATTGTCGCGGGAGCGAATTGGAGTTATGCCAGATGCGTACGTTGAAGGTGCCGAAGTAGTGAAGGGCTTGATGACGATAAAGTACGCACCAGGTCCTAGATGTTAGCGAATTTTATGATTTACCAAAACTGCTTTCCATTGATCGATGATGCTGTAATGTCGCGCGAAGCGCGCAAGTGCGAGACACGCCGTAAGGCGTGTCGGAGCACTTGTCCTACTATATATAAAGGAGCAAGCGTGTGTGTGTGTGTGTGTGTGTGTGTGTGTGCGTGTGTGTGTGTGTGTGTGTGTGTGTGTGTGTGTCCGTCCGTCCGTCCGTCCGTCCGTCCGTCCGTCCGTCCGTCCGTCCGTCACACTTTGAGTTGGGGCGCGGCAGCTGAACACGTCGGCAACCGTGCATGGCGAGCCGCCGACGTGCCGAACACGTCGGCAACCGTGCATGGCGAGCCGCAGACGTGCCGAACACGTCGGCAACCGTGCCTGGCGATGCCGCAGGCGTGCCGAACACGTCGGCAACCGTGCCTGGCGAGCCGCAGACGTGCCGAACACGTCGGCAACCGTGCCTGGCGATGCCGCAGACGTGCCGAACACGTCGGCAACCGTGCCTGGCGATGCCGTAGACGTGCCGAACACGTCGGCAACCCTGCATGGCGAGCCGTAGATGTGCCGAACCCGTCGGCGACCGTGCATGGCGAGGCATCGACGTGCCGAACACGTCGGCGACCGTGCATGGCGAGCCGTAGACGTGCCGAACCCGTCGGCGACCGTGCATGGCGAGGCATCGACGTGCCGAACACGTCGGCGACCGTGCATGGCGAGCCGTAGACGTGCCGAACACGTCGGCGACCGTGCATGGCGAGCCGTAGACGTGCCGAGCACGTCGGCAACCCTGCATGGCGAGCCGTAGACGTGCCGAACCCGTCGGCGACCGTGCATGGCGAGCCGTAGACGTGCCGAACACGTCGGCGACCGTGCATGGCGAGCCGTAGACGTGCCGAACACGTCGGCAAACGTGCATGGCGAGCCGTCGACGCGCCGAACACGTCGGCAACCCTGCATGGCGAGCCGTAGATGTGCCGAACCCGTCGGCGACCGTGCATGGCGAGCCGTAGATGTGCCGAACCCGTCGGCGACCGTGCATGGCGAGGCATCGACGTGCCGAACACGTCGGCGACCGTGCATGGCGAGCCGTAGACGTGCCGAACCCGTCGGCGACCGTGCATGGCGAGGCATCGACGTGCCGAACACGTCGGCGACCGTGCATGGCGAGCCGTAGACGTGCCGAACACGTCGGCGACCGTGCATGGCGAGCCGTAGACGTGCCGAACACGTCGGCAAACGTGCATGGCGAGCCGTCGACGCGCCGAACACGTCGGCAACCGTGCATGGCGAGCCGTAGACGTGCCGAACACGTCGGCAAACGTGCCTGGGCATTTAGATGACCATCGACGGGAGGCGTTGACAGCAGGGAAGGCAATCGATATCGATCGATGTTATCGATTTTTTGTGGATGTCGTTCGGGCGGCACGAAACTTTAGCCCTGGGGGTAATCGAGGTCGCTGAACACGAATCTGGAGCCGGCCAATCGATATCGATCGATATTATCGATTTTTGTGGATGTCGTTCAAGCGGCACGAAACTTCAGCCCGGGGGGTAATCGAGGTCGCTGAACACGAATCTGAAGTCGACCAATCGATATCAATCGATATTATCGATTTTTTGTGGATGTCATGCAAGCGCTCTGAAACATCAGCCGTGGGGGTAATCGAGGTCGCTGAACACGAATCGGAAGTCGACCGATCGATATCAATCGATATCGTCGATTTTTTGCGGATGTCGTTCAAGCGGCACGAAGCTTCAGCTCTGGGGGTAATGGAGGTCGCTGAACACGAATCTGAAGTTCGTTTTTAAACTGTTGATCGCCATCAATCGATATTGGGCAAATAAACATTTTTGTGCATGTCGTCCATTTTTTCGCTTTTTTTTCCAACTTGCCCTCATCGACGTGGTTAAGATGTTCTTCCTGAGGAAACTATGACATAGGTATCAGCTACAATTAATGATGAGAAGTTATTGCTACGGCGAAGCCGTCAAGAAGCTGGTGTACATATAAAGTTACAGTGTGTGTGTGCGTGTTTCCGTCCGTCACAACTTGAGTGGGGGCACTGCGTATTGGAAGCGATTGTTGAACATCGACGTGCTTGGCGATGCCGTAGACCTGCCGAACACATCGGCAACCGTGCATGGCGAGGCATCGACGTGCCGAACACGTCGGCGACCGTGCATGGCGAGCCGTAGACGTGCCGAACACGTCGGCAACCATGCATGGCGAGCCGGGGACGTGCCGAACACGTCGGCAACCGTGCATGGCGAGCCGTAGACGTTGATCATCGACGGGAGGGATTTTTGGAGGCAATCGATATCGATCGATATTGTCGATTTTTTGAGGATGACGTTCAAGCGGCACGAAACTTTACCCCTAGGGGTGATCGAGGTCGCTGAACCCGAATCTGAAGTTTGTTTTTGAACTGTCGATCGCCATCAATCGATATTGGGCAAATAAGCGTTTTTGTAGATGTCGTCCATTTTTTCGCTTTTTTTCTCGACGACGTAGTTAATCGACGTAGTTAAGATGTTCTTACTGAAGAAACCATGACAAAGGTGTCAGCTACAATTGATGATGAGAAGTTATTGCCACGGCGAAGCCGTCAAAAAGCTGTCGGTGCGGCCGAGAGGCCGCACGGACGGCTGGTAAAGAGATAAGGAAATTTACTGAATTTGTCTCATTACTTTTGGCTCACCCTAATAACTGTATTTTCTGTTTTACGTTAATAAGTCTCCTTAAAAGCTAGTATGTACTGCCCTTTTAGGTCATGTCCAGTCACGGTCGCACGGAAAAGTACCAACATTGGACGTATTCGTTGTGTTTTGTTGTTTGCGATTTGATTGCAATTGCTACCATCGCGTATTCCTTTGGGTTCTAATAGGGCAGAGGGCCCAGGCGCGAGAAATGATGGCTTTCGGATGGGTTCAGCGCGCTGAGCAAGGGAAGGAACTCCTGGGTGTGGTCAATCTTGGCACAGGTGGAGAAGCGGTCCACATCCTGGAATTCTTTGCAAGCCCCGCCTCTCTCCTGCAGCTTGCTTGATTGAACAGCGCATGTTGACATCACAATGCCTGCTGTTCAGGCTTAATATTAGCGGTACTCTGAGCTTTAGTGCAAAGGACCTTGTTTACGTATAGCCTTTTTCAGGCCCTTTTATCCTCATTACTGATTGGCTGAGATTTCCCCATACCTCTATATACTCAGGGAGTATTCATCGAAGCGCAGTTTGGGAAATTATGCCCAATGAAAGCACCGGCGAGAGGAAGCGTAATGCAGCAGTTTCCTCGCCTTGTTATTAAGAAAAGAAGAACGCTCTCCTAGGGGACTCTCGTCAAATTTCGCGAAAGCGATATTACCTCACTCAGTCCGAATTGTGCCATACTTATATTGACCAGGGAAGGGTCTCAGCGTATGCCTGAACAGATGAAGAGGATAGTACAGCCAGAATCTTCACCCTTCATATAGTAGAAAAAACATGCTTCGTTTTTGCTGAGTCCTTCAACCCAAAGAGCTACGGGATCTCGAAGTTGGGTACAGGATTTCACCGTCAGCGCATACCCACGTGCATACGTCTGCGCGTTGATTTATGGGACGTATAGAAAGGCTCTGTGGAAAGCGAATCGGTGGCTCAGCGGGGTGCGACGTTGCTTAGCAGGTGCCAGCCAGGTGCTCATCTTCGTGCTATGCACTATTTTTGCTCCTTTTCTGACCGCTGCCTCCGTTACCAATTTACTTCCTACACGTCTCCTACGCGGCTCCAGGACCTAACTCCAACGCGACGCCGCGCGCTAGCCGCGTGCGACGTCACGGCGCTGAAACGCGGATGTGCGCTTGGTGAGGCATGGTTAGCCGCGAAGCACGAAATGTTCTCAGTGTTTAAGCTCCCGACCACATTTCTAGCAAGAAACTTAATCGATCCCTCAGAATGTGGTAGGCAACAGTCTGCTGTAGGAAAAGTGATCCGAGAATGGGTGATAGTGACCTTTTCCGTAGCATAACCATAATCACGGGTAAAAATTGACGGAAGAAGTTGTAGTTGACAAATACTGACGCTAGAAACCATCCACATGACCAGAATTCCTGTATAAACTGCCGATGATCGTCCTACTGAAACCACATTCATTTACCATCTCCAAGAAACGTTGAAATAAGGCAAAGCCGTGCCGCATTTTCCAGTAGGAAGAGTTTCTAGCCGTCGGAAGCATCGGACAGCGACAACTCATCCAATTTCGCGACGCGACGCTAGGGGGGTTCGCGCGGCGTTGGAGTTATGTCTGCCTCCGCTCCTACACATTTATTTCAATCTGAATTGTCAAACAAGGGTCAGATTCGTGGTCAACATTCCAAATAACATCCTGGAGGGTTCGGCAAAATCCATGATTATGAACTCGACAGCCTTAGTCACCCATACCTGCCGTAAGGTCACCCATTCGCTGAAAGACGCAAAACATTGTATAACACAGAAAGTGAGTGAAGCAGAGCTCATAGTGAACCCTTATTTGACAACTTAGAGTAAAATAAATGTGTAGGAGATCTGTAGGAAGTAGGGTAATTTAAAATGCCCTTAAGGCACTACAGGAGGCACATTTCATGACTACAGAGGTCAAGGAGCGGTCGAATTTTTTTGCCCAAACCTCTCCCAGGGAGCTATTTGGGGTGCAGATCACGGAACTGACATCCGTTTTTCGTATTACGTTGGAGTCAGGGATATTCGTTTAACGATTAACGATTTACAGATTTACCTGATTTACCGGCATTTTCGATAAAACTTTTTAACGAAATTTAACGACGAAAAATTCCGTTAAATTGCATTAACGACATTTTATGACAAATTTTAAAATTTTGCTTCCTCTCCATGTAAATGCATTTTGGTCAATTTTTTGGACGAGCTTTCGCAATATAACGAGGAGACCTTCTACTTACTTGAATCAGTGTAGGGAATTGGGAAAAGTTTCGAGAGTTGTTGGCATCTTCCTTGCTGCTTGACCAATTTATTTGCGTGCGGCCCCACTTTTCTCTGCCGTAGTTTCGCGTTGTTCACTTCCTGGTCCGCTTCTTGCGTTTGACTGCTACGTCTTGGTTACTATATACTTACCAGCCAGTCAACTTTCATAGTTTTTTGTAATATTTGTTTTATAAGTGGGGTTGAAAAGGCATAGAAAACGCGAAGAAAACTACGAAACAAAAATTATGCGAAAAAACAAGGATCGGAATTTAAGCAAGGAAAGAAATGGGCTCCTTCCCTCTTCTCCGCAAGTTTTCCGAAGTTTTTTTTCAGAAAGAAAGGAATTTTTCGTGCAGCATTAGCCAGTGACTGTGGAACTACTTGAAGGCAATTTTGAGCTCCGCCTAATTGATAGGGCGTGGCTGCTGGTACTTCCTTAGCCTCGGTTTTACTGAATTTCATGCCGTGCATGTCAACTACTTCCCTTAACTATTTCGTCTCCTCCAAGGGATTTCTTCGCAGTGTTTTTTGGGATAAGCACAAATATACACGTGAAACAGTGAACATATGTATATGAAAGCACTATCATTAAATAAAAAAGATATGAAGTTGATGAACACTCTTTGTCAGTTGTTATATAGGGTAGTATAAAAACTGGTACTTTACATGCAGTCTACTGCATGAAAATGTTTTTAAAGGTTTACGAAAAGGTATATCTTTGAAGGTGTAGATCTGGCTCTAGCAAGACATTTTCTTTATGTCTGTGGAATTTTTCTCTAATCTGCGAATGTACTATAAAGCCGTTCATCAATACGAAATGTGCTCTACAAAAGTGGGAAAAAATCGATAGCTCAAGGCACATTCGGACCTCAAGCAAATGTGCAGTACAGTTTGGAACTAGGCGCTTCAAGAAGAAAAACGGAGTGGTCAATTGCTGAAAAATCGTAAAGGAGCGATAGACAGTGGCGAGTCCTATTTGGAGCAATTGGGAAGAATAACAACAAGAACACTGTTAATATAGGACGAGGAAAGCCATGTTAAATACTCGTGTCCCTTGTGCATTTCCTTGAAATACAAAGGACTAACTAGTAAGAGTTTAACAATTGAAATCTACGTTGCCTGGGCGGCAAAGGCAAAAACACCCAATGCAGAAAATTCGATTCGATTAAAATTTGGTCAACGGTTCGTGGCTGTTTATTGGATTTTCTGCTGTCGTCTGCAGTAAGAACAGAACCTTTTGGAACACAGATAAGCATTCTGCAAACAGGCAGATCTACTTCGTAGATGTCTGCCAAGGACGGACCGCACCAAGGGATTTGCTGTGGCCGCTGTCTGGCTGAATTCTTCATTAAACATTCTATTGTTTCCCAAAACATTATCGCAGTGTAGAAGAATGTTGAGATTCAAAAGTCTACTTAGCGAAGTCATGTTTTGCAGAAATTTTCGTCAAGAAGAAAAAAGCTCAAAAACGTGGAGCCGTACACGATGCACTTCTGATCTTCCCAGAAACTGGACGACGTTTCAACTGCTGAAGGAACTAGGCATAGTAAGACACTTCCTACTAATAATGTACTATTAAATGTGTAATAATTTTATATGAACTATTTTTATGGTGGTGTCCGACGACATCGTCGGACAATGTAGTGAATTGGTTAAAAGTCTTTTTTCTGTTTGGTTTGAGAATCTTAATGGTTTTCTCGCTTATTTCGTTGATGACAAATGGAATGTTGTTATTTGTTGTGAAGACGAAAGCAAAGTCATATAAGTGTCATGCAGATGGAGTCCAAAAAAATCAATAAGAAAATCATCTGGCTTTTTGTATACCTAAGTACAGCCAAAGGAATGCAGCTAAGGAATATATTATTTAACGAATTTACCGATTTTAACGCAAAAATGTTTCGTTAAAATATGGTCGCTAAAAATTTGCCGAAAATTTTTTAACGCACACCCCTGGTTGGAGTACAGTATGTTACAGTAGGTAGGGGTGACTAACAAGGGAAGGGCCTAAAGCGTATGTCTGAAGAAGGGAGTCATATAGTGAGAATTCCCACCTCAATTAATATAAAAATGTGTTTTTTTTGCCAAGTCGTTAAACCCAAGAAGTAGGGAGTCCTCGAAGTCACAATGGAATACGGCGCATAACGAGTTTGTGCTCCAAGGGTCAAGCTTCAGGTTCAGGAATCGAAGGGGGGTGGGCCATTCTGTGGTCTCGTCTGAAGGGGGTCGGATTCTTTCGGTTTTGGCAGAGAATTCTCTCCGAACTCAGGTTTTTAGATGTTGTTTGCATCTATTAAAAGTTATTTTTTCCAGGTGTGGCTAAGACAATGTGGAGAATGGAAGTGGATACTGAATTTTTAAATACTGATTGTTGAGCAGTAAAAAAAAGATTTTCTGTTCGCATACCTAGAGTCAATTAAAGGTTTTCAATTTTTTTCAGACTTTCCCAGGATGTCATGGATAGGAGATTTTTCTACCTGAAGGCTGCGACATCTACGTCCAAAATTGTATTGCATAAAATTTCAAGTGTTAATTATTGTCGACGACCTAAGTGCTTTCCCCACAAGATTTTCGAAGTGTTCTTCGAATTGATGATGGAATGAAAACGAAGGATGGACTTGCTACGAAAACAATTTTTTCTCTTCTGCAGGAATAGCATCAGGAAGTGAAATTGTGAATAGTTTATGTCCGTTCGACACATAGTGATAAAACTTTTTTTTCTGAAACGATCTTCTATACGATCAGACGTCCCGATTTTGCACCATTGCCGAAGAAATATCGGCTGCCCCTTCATCATATGGTAGCTGTTTTTTGTTTTTAGAACCTGTTTTTTGAAGCATAGAATCTACATTTATTAACGCTTTGTGAATTTTTCAGAGCCCCAAAAACATCCGAGTTACGGCAGTTTACGTGCGTCTACCTCGTTCTCTGATGTCATCGATCGCAACTGAAGGGTTGACTTCTCGCGGAAAAAATTTCTACCGTCTGAAGGAAAGAGCATCCGGAAGTTACTGTACCGTATTAAATTTTAGGTCGTGATTTTTGTAGACCAAAAAAACAAAGCTTCATTGCAGCGATCTTCGATATGATTAGGGCGAATTGTGTTCAAGACTTTTTCTGAAAACCAATATTTTCAACCTAAAACGGACTACCTATGCAGTTAAAAATTGCCACCAAAAGTTTCAATTCCTGATTAGTGCACAGTAATAAAGGCATGATTTGCTGAGTCGAACAGGTTGCATTGACCCTAGGAATCGGATTCATCAACGACTTACGTAACTTCAACAGAGAATTCACGGCAGAAAACTCAGATAACGCGGCTTATCGCTCACCATATCGCTTGATAAGCCGCGCTATCTGAGCTTTTCGTTGTGAATTCTCTATTAAAGTTATGTAAGTCGTTGATGATTCCGACCCTTAGGCTCAATTCAACCTGTTCGATCCAGCAAATCATGCTTTTTTTACTGTGCACTGATCAGGAATTGAAACTTTGGGTAGCAATTTTTAACTGCATAGGTACTCTGTTTTAGGTAGAAAACATTTGTTTTTCAGAAAAAAATTTGAACACAATTCGCCCCAATCATATCGAAGATGGCTGCAGCGAAGCTTTGTCTTTCTACTGTACAATAGCCACAAACTAAAATTTTATACGGTACAGTTTCACTCTTGGATGGTTTTTGCTTCAGAAGGTGGAACATTTTTTCCGCGAGAAGCCCATCCTTCGGTTGCGATCGATGATGTCAGAGAACGAGGTAGACGCACGTAAACTGCCATAACTCGGAGGTTTTTGAGGATCTGAAAAATTCACAATGCCTTAATAAATGTGAACCCTTTGCTTTAAAAAACAGGTTCTAAAAATAACAGCTTCCATGTGATTCGGTGGTCGATATTTTTTTCGGTAAATGGTGCCGACAGCTGATTGGGACGCCTGATCATTCTGAAGATCATTTAAAAAACATTTTTGTCACTGTGCCAAGCAAGGCATGGAATTTTATAAGGTGCAATATCGCTGTCATTGCCTTCTGATGCTGTTTCCTGCAGAAGAGAGAAAATTATTTGTGACAAGGCCATCCTTCAGTAGCATCACCGTCATCGATTAGAAGAGCGTGTCAAGAATTTTCGAAGCAAGAGCACTTAAGCCAACATTAGCAGCTAGCACTAAGAATTTTATTGAGTACAATTTACAATGCAGATGCTGCTATTTCAGGTAGAAAAATCTGTCGTGTCCGTGAGATCCTCGGAAAATCTCAAAAGTTGAACTGGCATTAATTAATTCGAGAACTGCTCGTAAAAGTTCTTAATTTTTAACTGTAGAACAGTCAAAATATTGATATCAAAATACTACATTTTTAAAACTTTTCGACGTTTTTTCTAACAAACCATCTAATCAAGAAATTAATCAATAATATGACTTTTACAAATGAATTTCCACAATATTAGTGTTGCACCTGAAAAAAATCAACCTATTAACGTGTACAACAATCACATAACAATTTGAAAAATGGAACACAGATGAGAAATAGAACGATGATCTAGACAAGGCGTTTGGAGGGGGGGGGGGTCGTAAATTTAACTGAAACGTGGCTCTCCGAAAATATTAAAGATAGTGAAGTCCTTGGTGGACTTCCTTTTGTGATCTTTAGAAATGACCGAAAAAATGGTAAAGGCGGCGGTGTATGTAGTATATATAGAGATACCATTTGCGTCAAGCAAGCACATTTCTATTCCGAATCCTGCTCTGAATTTCTTTGCCTGGATCTAATAAGTCCTGAGTTTGCTTGTACCACCAGATACATTCTTGTCTATAGGCTGCCCAGCGCATTCTGACACGATGACGAACAGCTCTTGTCTCGCTAACCAACTTGTGCATTTATCATCTGCCTCTTTTGGTAACTTCTTTGACAGTTGCAATCTTGTTCAATGTGTTACGAAACCTACTCGTGGGGACGCTATCCTTGATTTAATAATGTCATCTCCCCACGTCTGTACCGATGTTTTACATCTTCCTCCATTCTATACGTCAGACCTTATGATGCTTGAGTTCCGCTGTACTACTTCGTATAAGCCTCGGTGGCGATGTCCGTCCCTCCTCGTGGTGCCACTGGAAACTGCTCGCTTTGTGAGCTAAGCTAAGAACGGACACTCAAATGCAGGCGACAGGCCCTTGTGACACGAAGAGCCTACGAAGACCCATGTCATATCACATGGTGTATGTGGTGTATGATGAGTCATGTTTTTCGAGATTGTGCTACGGCGTCCGCGGGAGCCGCACTCGCAGAGCCCGGCGAGTGTGGAAAGTATGCGAGGGTCCCTGATGCGAGGACGGCATCGGGGGGCAATTGAGCTAGAAAGTCCGTAACGTTTATATTTATTTGATAGTTACTTTTACAGCAGGTTCGGATGTTTGTCCCGACTTCTCAAGGGACTCCTCATGACTTATCAATATCTCCTCCGCGCTAACTCCGCGCTAACAAGGCTACGTCGTTATGTCGCACATGTCCTTCGACACAGTAACATCACATCTCCCATAAATAGGCTTGTCCACGAGATTCTTTTACTGACGTCTTGAATGGTACTCCCCGACTCCCTCTGTTCTTGGCTTCCTTTGTTTCACTTACCCTTCGCGTTCCTAAGTGCTTTTCCTCGAAATACTTAAATTTTTCCTAGAGTAAGGTTTTTACTGCCTTTTAGTAGTGTTGAGTGATATCAATTCGGAAAGCACAGGTGCTGCAGGCAACGACTCTCTTTGGCTTGAAGAAATCACTGTTTTATTTTTATACGGTTACAACCAGTTAGAGTCAGTTTGCTGCGTCAACTCTTTTACCTGACTATATCTTTGCATCTCTATATCTTTGCACCACGGATCTCCCTCGACAGAGAGCCTTCGGGCTCTCTTGCTAAGAGATCTCGGTCCGCTTGTCGCAGGGCCACGTGGCGCGTCCCAGGGTGGTAGATAGGGGAATTAAACGCGAACCAAATGCGACCGTGTACTGCCCAGAGACGCAGGTGGGGTGCAGGGATGGACTCCTTGCTCGTGCTGTGTCGGGCCGACGCGTTTCTTGTGCGTGGGAGCGGCATGTTCATGCACAGTGTGCGTGGGTGTGTCCGTGACTGTGCGGATTGTAACTGAGTCGGCCCGGCCAAAAGCTTGCACTCGGTAGACTGGGAGTACATGTAAGGCAATTTGAGGCCGCCTTGAGTCTCGCCCCGTCCCTTCGGGCAGTCTGGTTGGCTGCCCGGAGTTCGTCGCCCGCGCGACAGAGCCCGACTAGCTACCCGTGTGTATTCCAGTCAAAAAAAAAACGTCAGCACTAAAGGGCCTCATTCCGCTGACCCCGAAAGAGCCCCATTTCTGCAGCGATGGGAAGGACGAGTACGGAGAGGCTGCTAAAATCTCACGGCCTAACCAGGCTGCGCAAATTGAGAAGGACTAGGATGACGATCTGTACTTACAACGCCAGCACACTCGTATCGGAAGCATCCGTCGAGGACCTGATGATGCAAGCCAGGAAGATCAAGTACGACGTCATCGGACTGACCGAGACGAGAAGGCACCACCCCCTTCACGCCGCCTACGACTCCGGAGAAGAACTGTTCCTCGGAACATGCAACAGCAGGGGAGTAGGCGGCGTTGGTGTCCTCGTCAACACGCACTTGGCCATGAACATCGATTCGTACGAGTCTCTGACAACCCGAATCGGACGTCTGCAACTGAAGCGATGAGGATCCGTGCCAGCCTTGACTGCATTCGTCGCCTATGCCCCAACATCTGACTACGACGACGAAGAGATCGAAGCCTTCTACGTGGAGCTGGAGAAGTTCTATAAGGAAGATCACACCTACAAGGTGATCGTCGGGGACTTCAACGCCAAGATCGGGCCACGACGGTCGCCGGAAGAACTTCACATCGGAACCCACGGTTTGGAGTGGAACGAGCAAGGTGAAAGGCTGCCTGAGTTTATGATGTCGACTAAGACCAGCCATGGAAACTCACAATTCCAGAAGCCTCCCTCCCTACGATGGACCTGGGAATCCCCCGGTGGCCAGTTCCACAACGAGATCATCCACATCATCTTCAATCGCAAGTATTGTCCCAGAACGACCATCAACTGGGACTTTTACACCTCTCTTGCCAGCCTTTGGGAAGATACCGTTGTGGACAACATCGACGAGGAATACGACCACTTCGTGCACCATCTCCGCGATAGTGCTAAGGGAGGCGCTAGCTTGAAGACCACCAAGAGACGCCTCCCGAAACTCTCGAGCTGATACGCCAGCGTGGAGCAGCACGAGCGTCAGGCAACTACCAGCTGACGTCCAAGCTTGCGAAGCTATGCAGAGCGGCGATAAAGGAGGATCTTAAGGAGAGAAGGGCGGAAGTGTTGGCTGAAGGTGCAGAGGCAGGTTGAGCATCCGCAATGCCCGCCTGAACTTCGCCAACTTCAAGACCAAGATGACCGCTCTCCGACGTCCTGACGGAACCGTCACCTATTCCAGAAGGACCATGGAGAAGGTCTGCACGACTTCTACTCCGATCTCTTCGATAGCCACGTCCACGTGCCCCCATGCCATCATCCGCAGGATGGATACGTTGTCCCCTCTGTTCTCCCTTCCGAGATCCGGCGCGCCATCTCGTCGGTGAAGAAATGTACAGCACCTGGTCCCGAAAGGAGCAGACCCGAACACCTGACGAACCTCCCGCCAGCGCTAATCAATAGCCTGGCGCGGCTCTTCACGCGCTACCTGTCGGAGTGCAAGGTTCCATCTCAGTGGAAGACCAGCACGACCGTCTTGCTGTACAAGAAGGGAGACGTGCACGACATTGGCAACTATCGCCCGATCTGCTGCTGTCCGTAGACTACAAGCTGTTCACTCGAGTCATTCTGAATAGGATCAGCGGAACGCTGGACGAAGGACAGCCATGCGAACAAGCAGGATTTCGGAGAGGATTCAGCACGATCGACCACATACACCATTACGAAGCTCATCGAAGAATTGCGAGAGTACAAGCTGCCGCTGTGCCTTACGTTCATCGACCTGAAGAAGGCATTCGACTCCGTGGAGACTGAAGCGATCCTCGAAGCCTTGCTCACTCAGGGCGTTCCTACTCAGCTCCTCAGAGTCCTCCGAGAGCTGTACAGTGGGTTCACGACCAAGATCTCTCCATTCTACAACGACGTCGTCATCGACGTGAAGAGAGGGGTTGGGCAGGGATACTACATCCCGAAGCTCTTCAGCGCCACCGTCGAAAACGTCATGCGCTAACTAGAATGGGTCACATGGGAGTGAAAGTTGACGGCCGGCAACTGCACCATCTTCGCTTCGCTGACGACATTGTGCTCATAACACCGAGCATCAGGCAGTCGGAGGGAATACTGGCCGACTTCGATCGTGTATGTGGGAACGTTGGACTGCAGCTGAATCTTACAAAGACGATGTTCATGAGGAAGGGACAGGTTTCTGATGCCCCATTCTCGCTCAACGGAACGAACATCTCCGAATGCTCCAGCTATGTATATCTGGGTCGTGAAGTCAATATGGCCAACGACCTAGCACCGGAGCTGAGCAGGAGGAAACGAGCAGCTTGGGGAGCTTTCAAGAGCGTCGAAGAAGTCGAAGAACGTCCGATTCCATGCCCACCTATTCGACTCTACTGTTCTTCCTGCCCTAACATACGCCACAGAGACCTGGGCTATACGAAAGCAGGATGAGCAGGCGAACGCTGTCGCGTGGGCCAAGCTGTCGAAAATTAGGTGGGCCGGCCACGTAATGCGCTTCGCAGACCCCGCTGGACGAGAGCCGTTACCGACTGGATTCCGCGGGATGTTTGGAACACCAGGACGCCCACCAACGCGTTGGTCGGACTTGTTCGCGAAAGCCCTGAACAACCGATAATACGCTCTTCGTGTCCCTCGAGCGAGGAGGATCCATTGGAGCACTCTGGCACGCGAGAGGGACGGATGGAAACGCTGCTGGCGCCCTCTCCAGCAAGTCGCTGATCAACGGATACAGGTGACACAGATGATATCTTTGCATATCTATGTCTCTGCGGGTCTTCTTAGTAGGCCGTCGCCTGGGGTGCGTAGTAGTTTAAAGAGGTTCTTGGAAGATAGAACCCGCCCGGTATGTTTATGCCAGTTGCGTAAATACTAAGTCGTAGCACTCAAGGTGGAGAGCCATTGATTCTCTGTAATATAAGTTGGGAAGCAGTTGTTTCCTAATTATAGTTTTAAATTTATGATATTTATTATCGCCAAAGTTCTCTTATATTGCAGACAGTTTTTTTCGGATAGTTTTTTAAGTCAAGTAGAGCCGCAGTATAGACCTGTTCTTTTCCTCGTTCCTAGTACACTGGTTTTTTTTACTCATTATAAGAATATGTTTGTAGGATTACGATTTTTTTAGGCACGACTCCTCAGTTCCCTACCTAGTTGTGCCTTGATTCTCGTTCCTTCCTTGTTCTATTATTGCGTTCTTGACATACTGATCATATTTTTATTCTTTGTGAAGTGCTGACTGTTTTTTCTTTTTGACGCACTCATGAGTGCATGAAGTAAATAAATAGATAAATTTTCGGAAAAAATTTAATCCCACGCTTGACCCTGGTTTGGAGGTCTTGTACGCCCTTGATGCCTCTGCCGGCAGGCGGCCCCGAGTTCAGTGGAACTGACGTTGCTTCTGTTGCTTCTTGCGGGGGGATCGGATATTTGAGTCTTCTGCGCTGCTGCATTTTTGCATTTCAACTGACTGGTTGAGATTTGGGGATTCTGATGTCTATACCTTTTTCAGCCACGGATCTCCCTCGATAGAGAGCCTTCGGGCTCTCTTGTTAAGAGGGATCTCGGGCCGCTTGTCGCAGGGCCACGTGGCGCGTCCCCGGGTGGTGGATAGGGGAATTAAACGCGAACCAAATGCGACCGTGTACTGCCCAGAGACGCAGGTGGGATGCAGGGGATGGACTCCTTGCTCCTGCTGTGTCGGGTCGATGCGTTCCTTGTGCGTGGGAGCGGCATGTTCGTGCACAGTGTGCGTGGATGTGTCCGTGACTGTGCGGATTGTAACTGTGTCGGCTCGGCCAAAAGCTTGCACTCGGTAGACTGGGAGTACATGTAAGGCGATTCGAGGCCGCCTTAAGTCTCGCCCCGTCCCTTCGGGCAGTCTGGCTGGCTGCCCGGAGTACCCCGCCCGCACGACAGAGCCTGACTAGCTACCCGTGTTGTATTCCAGTCAAACACAGCAGCACTAAAGGGCCTCATTCCCCTGACCCCGAAAGAGCCCCCATTTCTGCAGCGATGGGAAGGACGAGTACGGAGAGGCTGCTAAAATCTCAGGGCCTAACCAGGCTGCGCAAACTGAGAAGGACTAGGATGACGATCTGTACTTACAACGCCCGCACGCTTGCGTCGGAAGCATCCGTCGAGGACCTGATGATGCAAGCCAGGAAGATCAAGTACGACGTCATCGGACTGACCGAGACGAGAAGACACCACCCCCTACACGCCGCCTACGACTCCGGAGAAGAACTGTTCCTCGGAACATGCGACAGCAGGGGAGTAGGCGGCGTTGGTGTCCTCGTCAACACGCACTTGGCCATGAACATCGATTCGTACGAGTCTCTGACAAGCCGAATCGGACGTCTGCGACTGAAGCGATGTGGCTCCGTGCCAGCCTTGACTGTGTTCGTCGCGTATGCCCCAACATCCGACTACGACGACGAAGACGTCGAGGCCTTCTACGTGGAGCTGGAGAAGTTCTATAAGGAAGATCACACCTTCTACAAGGTGATCGTCGGCGACTTCAATGCCAAGATCGGGCCACGAAGGTCGCTGGAAGAACTTCACATCGGAACCCACGGTTTGGAGTGGAACGAGCAAGGTGAAAGGCTGTCTGAGTTTATCATGTCGACCAAGACCATCCATGGAAACTCGCAGTTCCAGAAGCCTCCCTCCCTACGATGGACCTGGGAATCCCCCGGTGGCCAGTTCCACAACGAGATCGACCACATCATCTTCAATCGCAAGTATTGCCTGACCGATGTCTCCGTTGTCCCCAAGTTCTACACGGGATCGGACCACCGCCTCCTTCGCGCGAGGTTCCGCTTTTCGCGTCAAGGAGAGAAGGCCGCGAAGTTCAAGAAGAGGAGTCCCAGAACGACCATCAACTGGGATCTCTACACCTCTCTTGTCGGCCTTTGGGAAGATGCCGTCATGGACAACGTCGACGAGGAATACGATCGCTTCGTGCACCATCTCCACGATAGTGCTAAGGGAGCCGAGAGCTTGAAGACCACCAAGAGACGCCTGTCTCCGGAAACTCTCGAGCTGATACGCCAACGTGGAGCAGCACGAGCGTCAGGCAACTATCAACTGACGTCCGAGCTTGCAAAGCTATGCAGAGCGGCGATAAAGGAAGATCTGAAGGAGAGAAGGGCGGAAGTGTTGGCTGAAGCAGCAGAGGCAGGGCTGAGCATCCGCAATGCCCGCCGGAACTTCGCCAACTTCAAGACCAAGATGACCGCTCTCCGACGTCCTGACGGAACCGTCACCTCTTCCAGAAGGACCATGGAGAAAGTCATCCACGACTTCTACTCCGATCTCTTCGATAGCCACGTCCACCTGCCCCTACGCCATCTTCCGCAGGATGGATACGTCATCCCCTCTGTTCTCCCTTCCGAGATCCGACACGCCATCTCGTCGGTGAAGAAACGTACAGCACCCGGTCCTGACAGGATCAGAGCTGAACACCTGAAGAACCTCCCGCCAGCGCTCATCAACACCTTGGCGCGGCTCTTCACACGCTACCTATCCGAATGCAAGGTTCCATCTCAGTGGAAGACCAGCAAGACCGTCTTGCTGTACAAGAAGGGAGACGTGCACGACATTGGCAACTATCGCCCGATCTGCCTGCTGTCGGTAGTCTACAAGCTGTTCACTCGAGTCATCCTGAATAGGATTAGTAGAACGCTGGACGAAGGACAGCCATGCGAACAAGCAGGATTTCGGAGAGGATTCAGCACGATCGACCACATACACACCATTACGAAGCTCATCGAAGTGTCGCGAGAGTACAAGCTGCCGCTTTGCCTTACGTTCATTGACCTGAAGAAGGCATTCGACTCCGTCGAGACTGAAGCGGTTATGGAAGCCCTGCTCACCCAGGGCGTTCCTACTCAGTACATCAGAGTCCTTCGAGAGCTGTACAGTGGATTCACGACCAAGATCTCACCATTCTACAACGACGTCGTCATTGACGTGAAGAGAGGGGTTCGACAAGGGGATACCATATCCCCGAAGCTCTTCAGCGCCACCCTCGAAAACGTCATGCGCGAACTAGAATGGGATGACATGGGAGTGAAGGTCGACGGCCGGCAACTGCACCATCTTCGCTTCGCTGACGACACCGTGCTCATAACACCGAGCATCACTCAGGCGGAGCGAATGCTGGCCGACTTCGATCGTGTATGTGGAAGCGTTGGACTGCAGCTGAATCTTACGAAGACGATGTTCATGAAGAACGGATGGGTTTCTGATGCCCCATTCTCGCTCAACGGAACGAACATCTCCGAATGCTCCAGCTATGTGTATCTGGGTCGCGAAGTCAACATGGCCAACGACCTAGCACCAGAGCTGAGCAGGAGGAAACGAGCGGCTTGGGGAGCTTTCAAGAGCGTCGAAGAAGTCGTGAAGAAAACGAAGAACGTCCGACTCCGTGCCCACCTATTCGACTCCACTGTTCTTCCTGCCCTAACATACGCCTCAGAGACCTGGGCTATACGAAAGCAGGATGAACACGCGATCAGCGTCGCGCAGCGTGGAATCGAGAGGACGATGCTCGGAGTGACACGACTCACGCAAGTGAGAGAAGGCCTCCGGAGTTCCGAGCTTCGCCGACGTTCGAAGATCAGAGACGCTGTCGCATGGGCCAAGTCGTCGAAAATTAGGTGGGCCGGCCACGTAATGCGATTCGCAGACACCCGCTGGACGAGAGCCGTCACAGATTGGATTCCGCGGGATGTCAAAAGAACACCAGGACGCCCACCAACGCGTTGGTCGGACTTCTTCGTGAAAGCCCTGAACGACCGATATGACGCTCTTCGTGTTCCTCGAGCGAGGAGGATCCATTGGACCACTCTGGCACGCGACAGGGACGAATGGAGACGCTGCTGGCGCCCGCTCGAGCAAGTCGATGATCAACGGGACGACAGGTGATACAGGTGATACCTTTTTCAGAGTTTTTATGCATAATTTTTCAGATGAATGCTGTGGTATTCAACATGATGATCACTATTCACTTTGTCCTTTTGGATGATCCAGCTGCCACTTGTCCTACTATACATAAGCGTTGCACAGAAGTACTGAGCATTCAAAGCAGTGACGTTACTGGACGATCCGGAGAGAACGTCTACGATAAACTTACGGAACTGAAGAACGGATTCATGCAAAAGTACGACGCGTCGCGTGCGCAACGCGGGAGTATACTCAGTCTGCTCTTTTCTTCAGTCATAGCTCGTCCAAGGAGGGCTTAACAACACGCCACGCTACCGTAATCGGGGACGGTGGCAGGCGGCGGCGGACCGCTACCGTAATACAGGGAGACACCTAACGTACGAACCCGAAGTATGCCAAAGGCCTTTTTGTAGGTTAGTGATATTGCAAGGTCGCGCGAAGCGCGCAAGTGCGAGAGACGTCGTTAGGCGTATCGGAGCACTTGTGTGTAAATGTTCAACATCAGTGATACACAGGTACAAAGTGCAAGGAACAGCGCTCAAATGAGAAACGGTCTGTGGATCTCGGCAAATTATCCTAAACGGCGTCGAAACAATATAGAATATGTACTATATTTTACTATATAGAATAATATTAGGGCATCCGGAAACTTTTGAGAAAAGTCGGAACATTCATAGTATTCAAACTGCAACTGGACAAAAATTAGTCAATCAACAATGTTTGATTCCTTGGTGGCCCAACCTTCCTCCATCGTTCAAGCAGGGAAAAATGGCTTTCTCCAAGAAGAGCAGGGTGTGACGCTGCCCATTCGTCGACTGAGCGCGCGATATCGTCGTTGCTGTGAAACTGCCGTCTACGGCAGAAGTGCTCAAGACTGCGGAAAGCGTGGAAATCACAGGTAGAGAGATCCGGGGAGTAAGGTGAATGGGGCAGCCACACAATGTTCAGTTTCTCTAACTGAGTCTGGGTAGTCTTTGCGAAGTGTGGCCTTGCATTATCCATCAGAAGATGAATCTTGCTTTTTCACATGTGGTCAGCGGGTAACCTGGACTTCATCTCTACCAGTTGTAAGGAGAAGAGGTTAGCTTCAATCAACTGCCCAACCGGCGGGACCTTGTAGTAAACGACACCCCTGCTACAATAGTACAAAGAGAGCAGGTGCTTCCTGCCGTGGATATCTCTCTTTGGGATGGGCTGTGGGTCTTTATCGTGAGGCAGCCACTGTAGCTTCCTGTCCGAGTTGGTGTACGTTATCCACTTCTCATCCATGCCCACTATCGTCTCAGTCCATACGGTCGTTCGGTAGAAGGAGAGTAGAGAAGAGCAAACCTTCACACGTATGTTTTGCTCGGCGGCTGTCAGATCGGGAGGTAACGATATGAGGACGCTTTGTCACGAGACCGGATCGAGTGAGGATATCATAGACGATAAATTTAGGAGTGCCTGTCTCCCTATCTATAGCTCATGCAGACTTAGCTGGATCAGCTTGAGCAGACGCGGGGACGACCGTTGTAGATCTCGATTTGAGGACGTCCGGATCGAGCAGCATCCGGCTATGCCAACGGGTTGATAACGCTGACTTGGGGGCCGAACGTTTCACAACTCAGACACCGCCCTTAGGCCGTGAAGAACGGCTACGGCGAGAACTCCTGTTTCCTCGGAGGCAGTTTACACTATTGGGCAAGGGCCAGAGTCGCGCGGGAGTGCGTCGTAGAGCCAGCCCGGAGTACCACAGCGCTTAGTGCAGCACATGTTGCGCTACGAACTCGCTCGCGCCTGCATTTGCGAGCTGTCGCCCCACTCGTTTGATAGGTTTGATTCTATATGCATTGTTCACAGCGTAGTCTAAAGTCTCTCCGGGGCAGAGTACAGCAATTGCTGACTAGAGCGGCCGAAAATTTCTGATAAAACTCCACAAACGCTCACTTTACAAGCTGTCACGCCCATTCGTTTGAAAGATTCGATTCTATATGCACTGTTCTCCAAAGCCTAGCTGAACAGCCTTAGAGAAATTCCTGAGAAGGGCGGCTGGAAATTTCTGATAACCTTCTCTAAACGATGCGAAATAGTCTTGAGGATTTCGCATTTCCCAGTAAGCGAAGATAGAAGCGCAGTGGATATGCGCTCGCTCACTCGAGTGATAGGTTCGATTCTGTATGCATTGTGCACGGCGCACTCTCAGAGTATTCCTGGCATGGCAGCGCACTGGCAACGTACGCCATGCTTGAGATACTCTGAAAGCACGCATGTCCTAAAACTGCTTTAATCGCAAAAGCGTGCTCCAGTCACTTTTTGGGCCACCCACGGCGAAAATATGAGTGTTCATATGTTCACTGCGTGTAATCGATGTATACTGACTGTGCTCCTCCCAAAGAAAACTGCCAATAGAGCCCTCGAAGAAGACGAAAAGGTTAAGCCAAATAGTTGACATGCACGGCATGAAATTCAGTAAACGCGAAGCATTGACAGTACGCTCTCTCAGTTAGGCGAAGGTCAAGGGTCAATGTTACCTTAATGCGGTTCTACAACCACCAGCAGATGTGGCACGCAGAACCCGTCCAGCATCCGGGAGAGCTTGCGGGGAAGAGGGGAGGAGCATTTTCTACAAGTTTTTAGTTTCCTATCCTTGTTTTCTTGCATTATTTGGTTTCGTAGTTTTCTTCACGTTTCCTATGCCTTTTCAACCCCATTTATGAAAAAATATCACAAAAACCTCTTAAAAAGACTGACTGGTTGGTAAATATGAAGTTTTAATATGTAGCGATTAAAGGAAAGAAACGGTTTAGGAAGTCCAAAAATGGGAAACTACGGCAGAGAGAGGTGGAAGCGCACACAAGTATGTAAAATGGTCAAGGAGCAATAAACTACGAGGATGAAGAAGAAGTAAAATTTCAAAAACGGTACAAAATGTCGTTAATGCAATTTATTTCGTCGTTAGATTTCATTAAAACGTTTTAACGAAAAATGCTGGTAGATCCGGTAAATCGGTAATTCGTTAATCGTTAAGCGCACACCGCTGAGCCATACGCACCCTGACGCTCTGCCCGTTCAAAGTATCCTGAGCTTGGGCGATCCACCGTCAAAGATATAGTTCTACAGCAATCCTCCATGGTTAAGCCAAGAAAGAAAAAACGGCTGGCATACGCCGTCTTGTCGAAGGCACCCTTGGCTTCTGTCATGAGCTCTCAGTTCATGGTGTTGAATCATCGCCCGCCCACTTCTCTCCGCATAAAAGCTGCATCTCAGCGGAATCGTGGCTCGGAGACGAGCGGAGCGAGGCTTATCGCCCGCCCAGTCGGACCCGCTAACTGACTAACCAAGAGACAGAGAATAAGAAAGCGATCCAATTCAAGTAGTCCAATTAAGCCCAAGTTGGATTCCACTGAATAACAAACAACTCAAACGAGCTCCACTCAGTTTGATTATTTGGATGGTCGATTTGGTGCTCTATGTTTTAGTCTTACTCTTATGGCAGATTGTGGGTCTGAGAGAATAAAAAAATGCAAGTGTGAGAAAACAGCAGAATACACACTTCATTTACATTGTGAAGTGATGCATTCCAAACAGCTTCGGTCACCACTCCCCGTTACTGACAAGGTGACCCATGGAGTAAGCGATTTATAAATATACCAGGCGTTCAGCGGCCTAGTGGCCGCCAGACGTCTGGTTCCCAAACCCCGAGAATAGAACAACCCCAATCTTCCTTCATTCTGCTTAAGGCCTTCTTTAGACTAAGTAAAAAACCGGTTTTACTATACAGAAAAGTGAAGCGAGATAGGTAGGGCAGAATCTTCACTGCTCTTATGAAACCCATCCGCCCTCTACGGCATGTAGGCGATTTATTCTCCGAAGTGCCCGCTTTCTTCGTGGCGAGAAACAGATCATGGGAGTCCCTATCCGAAGAACTTAATCGGCAGAAACACAATAAAAATTAATCGGTATTGGTAGACAGGTCGACAGGTCGATACTGTTTACGGTCATACAGCAGTAATACTCCGAATCCCATAGTAATACAGTAATACTCCAATCCCACTTTCTCTACCTCTTCTCCCTCCTCCCTTCCCCGCTAATACTTCCTTACCTATGTGCTGGCAAAGAAGTGAGAATCAAGCACACACATGTGACACTGAGTCGAGACTCACGCGTCACCAGTGATATGCGGAATTTCCGTTTCCATGTTCCGTGATTCTGGTTTCTGCCCGTTTTGGGCTCTTCCGTTCCGTTCTGTGTTCTGCCTGTTCTTGGAAGGCGGAAACGGAAATGGGCACTGTTCCACACTATTTCCTATTAAACACAATCAGCTTATCAATTCTAGAGTGATAACAATTGAAGATTTTCTCGTTTTTAATATGCAAAGTTGAACCTAAGAATAAGGGTTTCTCCCTCCAATGTCCTCCTCAGTAGCTCAACACCAATTAGTTTTTGTTTATGGATCCTTTTCGTCACTCGACTTCCACCAGTCCCCTTCCCCATTCAGTTGACTTTGTTTATTACTACTCGATTGAAAAGCTCCAACACATGCTCACACTACTCCACTCTACTAGACCACGTCGAAAGATTTTGTTATCCCACTTTTGCGAACGCACTGCATCTGCCGCAATGTACACTACTCCAGCTCGTTCAGCTCCGGCGAGTTCGCCCGAAACTCGTCCATCCCACCAGCGAGAGAGGGGAGCTTCTCCCAAGGCGACGCACGCGCGCGCGACCGCACGCGACAAATTGAGTATCGCTGCCGCCACCCCACGGGTAACGTTTGCCGTTCAACATGGGATGTTGTTGCAGTAGAGAACGCATAGCCTCCTCCTGCTTGACCCAACGGCGTCTGCGCGCGTTTCTGAGCTCGTGGATCCAGAAGCCGGGTCCCACCACCTGTATCACCTGTCGTCCCGTTGATCATCGAGTTGCTCGAGCGGGCCCCAGCAGCGTCTCCATTCGTCCCTCTC
Organism: Heligmosomoides polygyrus bakeri; assembly: GCA_947359475.1. Lineage (NCBI taxonomy): Eukaryota > Metazoa > Nematoda > Chromadorea > Rhabditida > Heligmosomidae > Heligmosomoides > Heligmosomoides polygyrus. The sequence continues at coordinate 46,545,457 of OX375869.1, read as the reverse complement.
GCGTGCCAGAGTGCTCCAATGGATCCTCCTCGCTCGAAGAGCGTCATATCGGTCGTTCAGGGCTTTCACGAAGAAGTCCGACCAACGCGTTGGTGGGCGTCCTGGTGTTCTCTTGACATCCCGCGGGTCCCATATGTCACATAATAAGCGTCGGAAGTCAGAATAGGAGACATCGTCGTCCTACGATGAGCGATCCCGGTCAGAATTGAAAACAAGCAGAGGAAGCGCAACCTCCTCCTGCTTGACACATCGGCGTCTGAGCGCGTTTCTGAGCTCGTGGATCCTCTAGACGGACCCTATTCGTCGCACAACAACCTTCTGGAGTCAGAAGAAGCAACAAGAAAGGGAGCAGAGGTCACACCGTCGCATTCAGAACTCGGCATTATCCCATGTTGAACGGGGTACTTTACCCGCGCGAGGTACGCCTCTGCGAAGCAGCGCCCTCGGAGACGTATTTTCTACATCGCGCAACCAGCGTCTAGAGTGAGAAGAAGTGTCATCGACGTCGTGTGACAAGCGGTCCCTTTCAAAATTCACCATCATCCCATGTTGAACGGAAACGGAAAATGTTACCTGCGCGAGACACTCTGCGTCCTTACCGACGTCTTCCATGAGCATGGGGGGCTACTAACAAGAGGTGGTGAAGAAGGAAGTAAGGGGACCTCCAGGGTGGGCCAGGTGAGCGACGAGGAAGGAAAAGAACAACCTGGAGGAGGGACCAGGACGGGGAAGCCAGCAAGAAGAGACCAGTAAGGGGGTCAACAGTAGAAACAAGGAAGTGGGCAAAGAGTTGGGACCAGGAACGTGGGGGGGGGGGAAGACCAGTAAAGACAGATCAGCAATTCGATCCAGTAAGAAGTAGCGAGTAAAGGGGAACTTGGCGTCAGGATTCGGAAAACGTGTCAGCGATATCCGGAAACGCAAGCTGTTAAGCATGAGAACGGTTGCGGAGGAACACCCTGAGGGACAGGATTACTGCGCATCCCAAATCAATGACGTTACTGCATGGTCTGGAGAAAATGTATATGATGAATGTACCGAAGTGGTGAAGGGCTTGATGCCGATAAAGTGCGCAGCAGTTCCTAGATGTCAGCGAATTTTAAGTTTGACAAAAACCACTTTCTTCAGTGATGCTGCAAAGTCGCGCGAAGCGTGTAAGTGCTATTAAAGTGGGCCAAAAGTAATGAGACAAATTCAACAAATTTCTTTATCTCTTTATAACTTAATTACAATTCAACGGTGATGAGGAACGTATTCGCCATTAAGGTCAATGACATTGCTGCCACCGATCAGCCAACTTCCTGATCCCATCCTTCCGGAACTGCTTAGGCCTGGTGCTGATACACTGCTCGTTATGGTTGTCGAGGTCTGCTTGGGTCCTTGTGTCCCTTTCGACTATGAAGTCCTGTAGGCTCAAGAAGTAGTGGTAGTCGCATGGAGAGGTGTCCGGCGAATACTGTGGGAGAGGCATGTGAACGTAGCCCAGCTGAGCAAGCTTATCCGTGGTCACTTTTCCCGATGGGGTGCGGCATTGTCGAAGAGGGGACCTTCTTGAAGCGCTGAGACCGAATAAATGCGAGTCGCCGGTCCATCTCTTCTATTTCATTTACCATGGTCTTGGAGTCCATCGTCGTGCTTTTTGAAAATAGCCTTCAGTATACCGTTACAAGGGCGCGGACACAAAGGCTCAGAAAGTGCTCACCGTGAACATTTCGCCGAGCGAAGGTCGGTAACAGGTCACCAGGCCTCACCCAGACTCTCTGCTTGGCAGGGTTAAGGTGGAAGACGTGCTTCTCACCTTGCGTGATTATTGAGTCCAGGCTGCTCGGGGTTGGGAATTGGGCGAGTTTTGCGCGACACAGCTCGACTGGCCAGACTGGGGTTTCGGCATGAGACGGACTGGAGTTTTGGCATGCTTCTGGAAAGGGCGAAAGTGGTCACTTCTCAGGTGACTTTCAGTAAGTAGCAAACAAACATACAAATACGAGAAGCACGAAACCGGACTCAAGTCACGACATATATGGGCGCGGCGTGGAGAGTCTCATTACTTTTGGCCCACCCTAATAGACACGCCGTTAGGCGTGACGGAACACTTGGGGATATATATTTATGAAAAATTAAATGAAGAAGCGAGTTTTGATTCATTTCCGTTCCCTGATTCGTATTCTGGTTTCCGCTCATTTTAAGCTCTTCCGTTCCGTATTCCGTGTTTCACTTTTCTCAGAAAATTTTCTGCACATCCCTGGCTTTTATCCGAGGTGCGCGATTTCAAAATGGAGCAAAGAAATTGAACGGGTTATCCGATTTTATCCGAATCATCTCGTTTCACTATATTTCGCGGACCCCGGATTTTTGGATGATTCAGATAAGGGCAATTTTGAGGATCCCGAATTTTCGGATGATTTGGATAACGGCAATTTCGCAGGGGCCGGATAATTGGATGATCCAAATCGGATATTCAAAAATGATTCATTCGGATCCAATGTATAACACACACACGCTTACTCATTTATACATAGTAGGATTCTTCTGCACTTCTGTATGATTGCCAAATCGCTTACAGCCGCTTCCTTGATGGCAATGTTGCCAACTTTCAAAAGGTGTTTGCCTGTTTTGAAACACCATGTGTTTGGCTACTTCTACACCTGCTGTGACCTTACGGACCTATAACAATTGTTACGAGACTTCTCCTTCACCAGGCTGCTTCGTTGGAACACCTATTGAAAACACATGATGGAACTGCCGTTTTCCAAGATAATAGTGAATGACAATCTAATCTTTCATGTATGCAAATCACACAGCTAACAACTCAGTCCGTCACAATTTCATAAATCATAATTTCAAGGATCGACCGACGCTATAATGTAACAGCCTCAACGAAATGCACGTTATTAATTGTATATACACGACTACTTGAAAGAAAAAACTAAGCGGAGATAGTGTTACTCGTCAAACGAAACCCGATGTGGAAAATTCGAAGCGCATCTCGATCGCGCAGATGAGGTGAGTGTTGGATGATTCACTGGAAGACCTTTGAAAAGGTAAAGGAATTGCTTACAATGCACTTAAAGACTATATCTTAAAGTTTTTCGCAGGCAAGGGGGGTGGTCTCTCCAACGGCGGTTGGGATTTTGACGACGGCCTCGTGGGAACAAGAGGAGGAGCATCCAAAATGCTAGAAGGCGTTGTCGAGGTCTCAAAACCGTCAGCGAACTTCAACTCGAGCCAAGGACTCGACCACCCTCCCGTGTGGCTGCTAGGTCGGAATTCGGCCGGGAAGGCGAATGAGTGCTGAACAGACGGCGGAAGCATTGGTGGTCTTGGAGGAGAGGTCTCCGGAGGAGGGTGGCGTTTGTACAGCGATGAGGTGTCACTCAGCGAAGAAGGAGGCTTCGTCGAGATCGCTATAGATTCTGGCTCATCTATTGCCTTTCTCGAGCCGATTTTGCAGAAACCTGAACAGCGAGAGTGAGAGGAGTGGACCCCAAAAAGGCTTCCGAATGCGGTATTACCGCGAACGAATAAGGAGAGCATCAGTGGAAGGAAGATGAGCCCGTGGATCAGACCGATGGAGATCGCTAGAAACACCTGGAACAACATCTTGTGAAGGACTTTTGGGTACCAAGTATTATGACGACAACATTGTAGAGTTTATGGATGGTTAGCTGGGAAACGGTTAAATGAACAAACCGTCTTGAAGAACGTGACGATCATGTAAGCAGGAACATCGGCCAGAACTGCTACGGCCAGAATAGTCGAAGCAGCACCTGGAAGAAGGACACCCAGAATCAGTACATGTTAACACTAACTCTATATAAGAGAGAATGAAGAAACCTTGGACGACAGGCCACCCAAGGTCGCCGAGAGCGTCGCGCACCCTGTCGCGCGGATCCTCTTCCTTGGAGATCACGTAGCCATAAGTGATGTGGGCGGAGTAATCCACCGAGAACCCAACCGACATGATGATGGTGATCATCGAGATCGCATCCTGAAACGGCTCTTTCACGACTCAAGTGACAAGGGTGTCGAGCAGAAGCGCACCAGGTTGACACCCCACAGTGTCATGTAGCCGAGGACACCCAAGTCGATGGAGCCGATCGTGAAGGCGACCCAGAGGGCACAGAACGGCTGAGGAATGAGCAGGAAGGCGATGAACAGCATGCAGAGCACCGCGATCACGATGTCTTGCACCTGAACAAACATACATCAAAAAACTATGGAAGTACTATGGCCGATTAAGGCGCTTATAGGGCACAAACGGCCCCCTCATTTATGCTTAATGGGGTGACAGTGAACGGTCTTTTACAGGAGACCCACGCTTGCATATTCCGCTAGAGTAGGGGGAGCTGAAACGAACTGCGGTTTACACGCCTTCAATACATATACACGACATACCGTGTTTGGCACCACCAAATCGTACTGGTCGGTGAAGAGCCAGAGCGGCATGAACGTCGTGATGTTGTACTGCGGATACCTCGATGCAACCTGAATGTGTGCATGCGTCACTCTCAACCCCCTCTTTGTTCGACTTCAATCTTCCGTCGGTCCGTATGTGCACACTGAAGAGAGCCTTTTTGACAGGAAACACTAGTGTTCTTAGAGATAAATTCGATCTTTTAAATCCGACTGCGTGCCTTTTACCTGCATAATCGAAAAGTGATGAGCAACGGAGGCGTAATGGAATCGCAGATTCCATTACGCCTCCGTTGCTGGTCATCTGTATAATACCGGACGGAGTTTAATAATAATTTGAGCAAAATAACCATGCATTGCTATGCCGTCACTTTTCTTTGTTTGTTTTGTATCCATTCCATATGACTGGTACATTGTTTTGACTCAAGTCAGTGCCATAGACAACGAGTCTCACCCTTGAACCTTTTAACGTTGAAGTTGTGCAAGGGTGAATGGCATTTCCGTTCTCATCATCGTGTCCCACTTTCAAGGTTTCTTTCTACAGCCCTTTTTGTCGATACAAAAACCTCATGGTGTTTCTCTTTTACAAAACCCATGGGAAATATAACACAATTAAAGTACGCCAGCAGGTCGCCTTATCCTGCGCATCATGAGTAGACTTCAGGTTCAAACACCTTATAGACCAGTGTTACCAGCACACCGGTTAGTCACCTCTCGAAAACTCTTGGTAGCCATCTGCTGTCGGGTGGTGCTCGATATGTCACGCATGCCAATGAGGAACCTAAAACTCAAAGTAAAACTGGCTGCAAATAAAAGAAAAAGAAGGAGGCTGGGAGGAAAGCGGGCAGTTCTGTCTCTTGCAAGATATCCTGAGGCTCTTTGCTTGCATGCTGACCTGAAAGCGAAAATGTATGGCCGCTCGTGGTCGTCAAGAGTCCATTTCACATCCTCCATCCAGGGATCTGCGTCGTGTGTGTAGAGGTAGTGCGACACCATTTCGTAGAAAGACTGAAAACAGCTCCGTTCACTGGAACGACGTGACGGGGCAGTTGTGTATCAAAAATAGCCACTGGAAACGTTAAAGAATCAGAAAATGATTCTTTTTTGTAGCTGAAAGCAGACTAAAAACAGCTGCATTGAGTGGAACCATTGCAGTATTTCCAATCTTTAACAACAATGGCAAGAGAAACATGTCTAGGAAAACGCTTCGCCCTCCTCCAAGCTCTGAAAGGCTCAAAAGTTTAGCACCTCGGAGCTTATAAATATAGACGTAACGGTTCTGGGTCACTCGAAAAAGCTTCATCACTGAATCTATCGATACGATGCCCAACGTGAAAGCCCACAGAAAACGCAGACACTCGCCTCGTCTTTCATAGTGGCGTTCATCTCAGTGTGGTAGTAGCGCTCCATCTCGAACATCCAGAACTGAACGCTTTGGTCGCCGATGGCATGTGGAGCGTTGGCGAAGGTCGAGACCATCTGGCGAATGTTCTCCCTTTCTCGCGAGCTGCGAAGGTCTGGCGCGCTGCTCACGACAATCTGCAACGCATGGATTTTCGTACCCGTAAAGAACGAGAAACCACGAACAGTCAACTCTCGATGGAACATAGACGAGAGCTCTTGTTGCTGACGAGGTCTGTGCAAATAAAACCGATTACTAATAACCTTTGCTTTGTAAACAAATAGTCAGTTAGAGCTCCGGAACTGTTCGAAGGCATTTTTGAGCCACTCTTGCGTACGGTGGAAATTCCCCTACGAAAGCATTCCAGTACGTACAGAAAATGACGCTGTGAGGGCGCCAATATATAATGTATGTGATCTCCTAATCTCCTAGATAAGAGATTAAGAAATCACATACATTATATATTTCTTTAACCTATTAACCTGCTTAGTAGATTCCATTGTAAACCACTCTAGAGGTAGATCATCAAATACTGAAAGTGATAGTTTGAATGTGACTTAGAAGCTTCGCGATGGTTCGTGAAAAGTACTATGGTTCCCCCAAATGTCCTACCAACCATTTTGTGCTATTGTTCGCTCCGCTGTTCCTTCCAGTTTTATACTATTGACCACTATTTCGATAAAATTTCGCTCCTGCACCACTAGAAAAGGAAACCAGGGTTTGTCGTTGGCACCCCATTTGAAGAGACGCGCGCAAGGGAATTAAAGTCGAGACTAACTGAGCTTCTTTCTTTTTCACATGGACGGAGGCGTCTCAGCAGGGTACTTTTTGATACCACAAGCCTTAAGCTAAATTATGGAATCATCATTTAGGTTTTGATTCTACCTCTTCCTCTGTACGATCGTCTCGTAGCAAGACTCTCAATCATCATAGTGCTCTCTCCTTTTGGGATAGTGCCTTCGCTTCTGCCCCGGTTTTTGGACAGCGCTTTCCTGACCTAGCACTGAAATTTCGATTTAATTCTGGCTTTCAGGATCAGGGCACAGCCGAACTACTCAAAATAGCGGCCAATGCTGAACACTTTTAGGACACTGGAAGCTACGAAAGGCATGAGTTTTGTAAATTCTCTAGGAAACGATGTTGTCGAGCACGCGTGAGCCACCGAGCCATACAGCCCGATGACGCAGGGAACCGTGATGATTCTGAAGACGATGGACAACGTCGAACTGTTGTAACACTGCAGTGTTAAGGACGCCAATGTTGATGCTATAAAAACAGTCGACTGCGAAGACTTTGTTGACCTGTAAAGCGGATAACGGCAAGACACGCTGAGCAGCTTGTCGGAGCACTTGTTGGGATCAACTGCCCTGCTAAGCGCAAAAATACAGTCTTCCATGAAAATGTGGCAACTGGTGTATGCATCATCAATCGATTTGAAACGGAGCCTTGTCAACGGCATGGCGCAAGCTTTACGCATAACACACCAAGTTCAGATATTTGAAGAGGACGAGGGAGCGAAGGGTCAGGACTTGCTAAATATTTAAAAATACACCAAAAAACCTAGTGTGGCACAAGAAATGTAACCGACTAGCAACTTGCAATGCCGAGGCGTGAAGAAGAGAGAAGCTGGAGATGCGGTCAGCTTTTGATAAACCTGTTTCCTTCTCATGGCTCTCATATTTCTGTGCTCGGTTCCTACTGCATGACGGCACAGGCGAGCGAGCTCTGCTGGAAGAGCGAGGACGGATCAACATTAGGGCGGGGCCTCCCTCGCACACCATGTTGTGCTTCAAGTCGGCTAGGCCAAGGTTACATAAGTAAAGAAGCCCCAGCAAGTAGCAAACTGGCTTCTCTTGTGACATGCGCATTTTAGATTTTAATAGTTGAATTCGGGCGCATTTTTCGCATCGTTATTGCCGAGAACTAAGCAATGACTCAGAGCTCTGGAGAGAAGAACCGCTGCGTCAGCTTGCGGTTTTTCTTACCTGCAGAGTGGCCCCGTAGTGCCAGAAGTGCCGTTCCAGCGAGAGGTAGTGCGGCTTTGCGTACGAGTCATCGACCTAGAGCACAGAGTTCATGATAGGCGCTGTTGTGCGATCAGTGTAAAGAACAACCTCACCAGAAGGTTCACCGGCTCCAGGCCTTCCCTGAGATGCATGCAGCCGTAGATCGCGAATCCAACGTAGATGCAATACCACAGCGCGGCGATTGCCTTGATCGCCGGCTGCATCAGGATCGGAGCGTACCTGAAATGACAGGTGTCGTGATCACCAGACCGAAGAAGCGCTTTCATGCACCAAGGCAGCCTACCAGTTTTGGAAGAACTTGGTCGCGGTGCAGTGCTTACGATTCGAGGCATGCGTCGGGTCCGGATGCGCTCGCGAGCCGAGCCAGAGAAGTCGTGCAGACGCCGAGGATGCCACCTAAGAACGAGCAGCGCCTTCTAGTTTAGCCATCTCTCGGAGCGGATGCTTCAAACCTTTGGAGGTACTGTAGTCTTCATTAAGAGGCAGTGCCGTCCTTCGGCTTCCCATTTAGTGGCCAGGGCAAGTAGTGCACAGAAGAAAGTGATCTGCAACTTCCACCTCAACCTCTGAAGAACCAAAGCCACTGAGCTCCGCTCAACCTGGATCACCTGATATAAGAAGGTGAGCACTAGAGCGCAGCAGGTGTATATGCAGAAGATCTGCACAGCCGGAATGGTGGTGATCGTACCGACTCCGAACGAGAAGGCATCTGAAAGCGACTGCTGGCACACTACTGCCCGTCATGGCGATGCGCAGAACAAGCACAGTGAGCTGTCAGCATCACGTCAAAAGACACAGACAAAATCCACCCGGCTCTTAGTATTTATTAGTCTGCAATGAACGCCTTGTCAGTTTTCGACGCCCACAACCAAAGACAACCAAAGACAATAAGTGTACTCAGGATCGGTCTAACCATAAGAACTGTCATATATGCCACACTTCCGTCGACAAGGGCATGCAGTGTCTCACCACTTCGAAAATCCTTTCAATTTCTTAGCTTGAAGCCATAAAGGCGAATTCAACGTCACGCTACGAGTGACGAGTGTTGTTTCCTTTGAACGCATGTTTGGATAAAGTATGCAGCAAGCAGTAGGATATACACCTCGGTGCAAAATTATAGGTTCACCCCACGATTTGTCCATTAGTACCCAAAGAACCCGCTGTCGAGGCTCAATGAAGTAGAAGTATTTTCAGCAGGATGTCTAATCAGTGCAGGATACCACGAACTTCCGTTGAAAAGTTAACGAATGGAGACTGGTGCAAAATATAAGTTCACATCATAAAATTCCTGATTAATCGCAAAGGTACCTACAGTCACAGGAAGATTAGTATTTCGCCACATCACCTTTGTTGTAAACAACATCGAAAGTTCCATTTGGCATGCTTCTGATAAGGTTATCAACAACAGTTGGCTCTACATTGGTCCGTGCATCAAGCATGCGTTCTTCAGATCAGAAGCCGAAGTGTAAGTGGTTCCATTTCTGCACACTTTGTGTTTAAGAATGCCCACAAGTTCTCTATTGGGTTGAAATCTGGAGAATAACTAGGCCACTCCAAAAGCTGAATTCTGTTGAAGCAAAGCCAATCTGTAGTTGGCTGTGATACGTGTTTGGATGCATCCCGATGGAAAATGTACAAAAATGGAACCACTGACAGTTCGGTTTCTGAAGATCGCCATACTTGATGCATGCACCAATGTAGAGCCAACTGTTATTGACAACGTATCAGTATTATGCCAAATAGAGCTCTCGATGTTGTTTACAACAAAGATGATGTGACGAAGTACTAATCTTACTTTGACTGCAGGTACCTTAGTGACTAATCAGGTTTTTTTGATGAAGTGATCTTACAGTACCGCGCATATGATCTGGCCAATTGCCGAAAAGAACGCTTTGGAGCGCTCCAAAGCGGCTTTTCTAAATAATTTTTTAAATCACGAACTTGTGAAAAGAAACATATATTTGAGCTCAGTGCTCGAGCTCTATCTTCTGACATCTAAACCAATACAGGTGAACAATGCATATAGGCCGGACATAATCAATCCAGTGGACGCCATAGCCCGTACAGTGGGCGTTTGGGAGTTTTATGAGAAATTCTCAGCCGCCTTACTCAGGAATTGCTCTAGGGTTGTCCAACTAGCCTTTCGAGTGCGCTGGGAACAATGCATATAGAATCGAACCTATTAATCCAGAAGAGGGATGGGACAGCTTGTAGAGTGAGCGTTTGAGGGGTTTTATCAACAAAACAAAAAAATCCCAGCCGCTCTACTCAGGAATTGCTCTAAAACTGTCTTACTAGCTTTTTGAGTGCGCCGCCCACAACGCATATAGGATCGAACCTATCAATCGAGTGGGACGGCCGCTCGCAAATTTGTACGCGCAGGCCTGTTCGGAGCGCAATAACTCTGTCAAGTTCGAATCGTTTCGGCTGCAACTTGTGGACCTCATAGGCATTAAAACTGTCTAGTAGTGCATTAAAGTAGAATTTTGTAGCTTAGGAGGAGGCAATGTTACAGGGGTGCAGGTGAGGCTTGTGTGACGCATGTTTTCCGATTTCGGTGGATCAGGACCACTCCGGCGCTTCAAGGTAAAGGCCTTAAAATGCGTAAGCAAGCAGAGCGCCTAAGGTACTTTAAGTTGACGTCCTCAGAACTCCTCAGTTGCCTAAACTGCCTTAGCCTCAGCTGCCAGTTTGAAGCGGCGGAAGGTAGCGGTTAGATTTTCTTGCGCTCTTACTCGCCCAGATTTGAGTGTTCGACACTCGCAATGGTACCGTCCTGTTCAGCATGAAAAGCGCTATCGAATGGTTCCAATTATTTCAATTCGATCGATTTTGGAAACATCGATTTTTTGGCAGATACGCATCGAGGACGAGGCCGCACGACGGCAGACGGACGATGACGTCATCGAAAATCGATATTCTCGAATTGGGCCATGCACGATACCATTCGATAGAGCATTTCATGATGAATTGAATGGAGTTGTAGAGGGTGGGAAAAACTGTAATGTGGGCGAGTAAGAGCGAGGAGAACATCGACCGTTGCTGTGCTTAATTGCACGCGCGGGCGTGTTCTGAGCGCTATAACTCTGTCATGTGTGAACCTTTCCGGCTTAAGGATTTTGTAGGCAGTTCAATGCTCTAGTAGTGCGATGAAAACAGCGATGTAGCTTATGATTGGACAAAGTTACAGCTGTGCGAAGATGCAGGTCAGCCTTGTGTGACACGATTTTTTCCAATTTCAGTCGTCCCCTGCGGGCACAGCCGGAGAGCTAACGGCCTGCAAATGCGCAGAATGCGCAGACGAGCAGAACACGTAAGATGCTTTAAGATAACCTGCTTACACAACTCTCTAGCTGCCTGAACTGCATTAGCCCAAGCTGCCATTTAGGGGCGTCTTACTTAGCGGATGAAGTTTCCTGCGTCCTTACTCGCCCGCATTAGAGCTTTCGACACTCGCAGTAACACCTCGCAATAACAATATATTCAACACGAAAAGCTCTATTGAATGATGTCAATCTCGACCAATTTCAGAAAAATCGAGTTTTTCGACAATTTCCTATCGAAGAGGGCGCTCTAGGCCGAGCCTGCGCTGCCGATAACGTCATCGAAAATCGATATTTTCGAAATTGGCCAAACTTCCCCGCCCAAAATCGCCTATGGGCCTATTTCGAGCGCTGATTACGAATCCGACGTCCGATTTTGGAAATTTCGTTGACTTCGGTAAATTATTTCCCGTTTGAGGGTGGTCGGATCAGCATATCTGATTATGTTCAAACTGCTTTGCTCGAACTTCCTATGGGGGGAGGGGCTTATTCGGGTTGCCGAACACGATGCCAAAGTCCATTTGGGAGGGACGAGGAGTGCGCGGCGCAGTCTTGATATATTTGGCAAAAAACTCGTTGCTTTTCCAGCACCTTGGCGTCAACATGAAAGTACTTATTGACGCCAAATGCTAATCCTTTGTGTGTCCTCTACAGTGCAGTCATTCCTCGTAAGACGCTCTGGCAAGACAGGGCTCTGTGAGAGGAGCGATTTTTAATGCAACCTTCCTTTAAAAAACGCAACTTTAACTTTATCAGACCATGGCTTACTATGTAGTTAAGTTTAGACAGGTATAAAATGGTTTGCAAAAAGAAATAAAATATCAATCCGGCTATGATCTACTGGTACGGATGACTTTGCAAAAAAGATCTCGGCAGGCTTCAGATTTGCAGCTAAAAATCAGAACAGTTGCACTTAATCTAAAATGCCCCTTTTCTCCCAAAAGTTGCAACTTAAAAACGGGGTAGTTCCGCACGATGCGCTCTATGAGATAAATCTGCTCTGTTCACATGTGTCGGCTGCAGCCCCTGGGTGAGACAGAGGGGCCCTCTACAGCCGCGCGTTTCGGTGGCCCCAAATTTCATAATATGAGCATCTAGCCATCCATCTCAACAAATGTCGCCAATCGTCTCCATCTGCTTTCTTACAACAATCATCTTATTCCATGTTCGACTTTCCATAAATCTCGGCGTAGTGAATGTGTAGTTCTGAGTTCGAATGCGTCAGCTAGGCAAGATAGTACAGGTTTATTCGGCTGACGTTTCGGACTTAGCGCCTTCGTCGGAGCCTAGAAGTGCAGAGAAGGCTCCGTTGGAATCGCCAACAGACCAAAAAATCATTTTATTTATTTCTATTTATTTATTTATTTATTTATTTAAAAATGGGTGCGTGTAGCGCAGTCGGAGGAGGCGCGACTGCCGCGTGCACCCGATACCAGGTTCCTGGTTCGGACTTCCCGCCCAGGCCGACCAAGATTTCCATCCCACCGGGGTCGGTGAATGGGGACCAGAACTTGTCTGGGAAGGATAAAGCGCTGGCTTGTTCATCGGCTGGCCACCGCAAGTCATTGTATGGCCAAATACGCATTCATGTGGCCTCCACGACATCCCGTAGAAGTAGAATGCGCTGGCGCATCCCAGAAGGGATTGAGTGACGCCGTCCTTTATCCTTTTATCCTTTATTTAAAAATCTTGCCCAAATAATGTGGATCTTTTAGGTCGTCATTTGTTTCCTAAACATCTGAATCCACCAAAAGCTACATAACTATAGAAGAAAGAGGTTCTATCCCACTCACTGTTCCTTCTACTGCAGCTGCAGTTGCACTGTAGATTATGGGCTAATGGCAAGTCATAACTCATGAAGTTAAGGTGTTGTAATATTAATTATTGGTAATCCATTCATTTCTAGAATTTTATGGCCAGACAAATACTTGCAAGTAGCCGCATTTCTGCTCTGTATTAAGCACAGAACATTGGATGTGTAGCTGGGTATTAAAGTGAGCTTTTGTATTACGAATGCCGGGTGACAAACTGACAGAGCTTTCCTCACGACCCAATACATGGTTCCCATCTTCTCTCCAGGGCAAATAACGAACCAGTAAGCGCGGTGATCAGGATGGACACGGCAGCGTCAGCCATGCACTCGCCAATTCGCTGTTCGACCGGCAGCACTCGAGACGTCCTCTTCACTGCTGCCACCATCAGAAACATATTGTCGGTCCCGACGGCTGAAATCGCATGCACTTGGAGGTCTCTCAATTCAGAGGGAAAGCCCTTAACCTCCTGGCAGACGTCTGCCCCTCCGTTATCACAATCGTACCCAGTACAGTGATAGGCAGTGAGGTGATGCGTGTGAATCAGGGCTACTGCTCCGTGCTAGCAGGACAGGATCATGATATCTGAACATCACTCACCAACCACCAGAAAAGGCATCACAGCCACGATGTCGTTGTACTGTACGTCGAGCAGGACAAGTCCGCCCATGGCGCTGGCGATTCCCATTCCTGCGTTGAAGACGCCAAGAACTGACAGGATGGGCTTCGACAGCACCCAGTCGATGTAGAACGTTCCTGAAAGGGAAAAGTTCTATTCAGGAGCCAATCAACGTTCGCTAATTCTGCACGAGTCGACCCTTCCTTTTCTCCACACTGTTCACCTCCGCGCTTCATGTCACCTACATATCTGAAATCCGGCCCCCCTCCCCTCCGCCCTCGACGGATTCTCCTTATCAACACATTGTGAATTCGGTGCACGACGTAGAGCGGAGCAAATTGTGGCGCTCTTCAACCAGGGATGTTGACCGCGTTGGGGATAAATCTCAGCGACTATTCTTCTGATTACGCGGCAGCTCACTCCCGAGCACGCTGAGTCATCGCTGAGGGGCGGATTCAAGACAGGAGAAGGCCAGTGGCGGCGCTTCCAGACAGGAGAAAGCCAGTGGCTCATGTTTATCTCATGCGCCGGCTTGCTCAGGGAGGGAAGGCTACGGGCAAAGCAGATAGGAGAACGAGAAGAACACATTGCCGGATTCGGAGTTATGAATCCTGAGCAATGGCTATCCTACAACCCTAGGCCACTTGACTTTCGATTCCCCACATTGAGCTGGACTGCAAGGTATATTCACCGATCATTTGTCCATCCTACTAAAATCAGAAATAGGACATCTATGTGCATTATGGAATCTGGGAGAAACTAATCCATCTTCTCGTCAAGAATGGTCCCGGTATGTTTCTATGGGTGAACATGGAAGCGCAAGGGCACAGGTTCATTAGAGGGGGCCCTTGACCGGGCCAAGTATCAATGGAATTCAGCGGGTCGGAGGCGCTTCCCTGCAAAGGATGAACCTCAAATGGCGTACAAGTTTCTGTAGCCAACTTTCGCCGATAGGTTACATGAAACTTGGAGAACGAGGATTCTGTAGCTTCGTAAATCATTCCTTTAATATCCACGGAACTCGCACCACCAGCTTTTTTGTAGGGGAGGAGGACTCAGTCCTGACAACTTGCTTCACTAAATGTTCCCTCTCGCACACCAACATTTGTAAATCTTTCGCTGTTCCTGCTTTCTGTCTGCTCCTTCGCGAAGGTTTTGCACATAGCACATAACGACAGCACCCATTTAACAGATTTGGACAAGAAGGCTGAATTTAATGCGTTAGAAGTTGATAAGCTTTATAGAGATGTCTCTGAATTATAAAGCGACATCATACTATATCAGCGTTTAGAGGCTACATATGCAGGCTTTTTTGCCTCATCGTTACACCCCATTTAGCTTGTGGACAAATCAGGCGTTCATTGTGGCCCACTGCCAACAATTGCTCAAGAATTTCAAGAATTCTACCAATCAAAATGATTAGAAATTCGGACGTCCGTATGTAGACCCTTCATTGCCCTAAGTGAACTCTGTACTTTCACGGTTGGGCTCCAGGACTTCCGCATCGGGACCAAGAAATGATTTCGTTACGATCAAAATTCTTGCGCCAGGCGGGACTCGAACCCGCATCTTTTGCTTCCCGGCCAGCGATGTTCGCCTTACACAAGCGTCGCTGCTTGACCGCACGTAACATCCGCGACTCGAACCCGCATCTTCTGCTTTCCGGGCAGCGATGTTCGCCTTACACCACCAGCGCTGTTTGATCGCACGTAACATCCACGTCCCGCCTGGCGCAAGAGTTTTGATCGCAACAGAACATCCTGTAACAACTTATAGCCTCTCTATCAGCCGCTCCAAGCTTAAGCAAATGTGTTAAAACAAGAAATGATTGTTAGGCGGTGGAGAGACAACGTGCCATGATGAGACGTTGGTTGCGGAAGTATCGGGCGAGAGAGCATGTTCCCACAGGAGACGGCGACTCCATGCGAAGCAGCGCGCCAGCGACAAGAGACTGCAGACGCGCTGCGAAACGGCAGCGGCCAGCCGGAGCTGGGACGAACGGGGGCGAGTTGCCCGTCAACCTAATCTTCTACTAGTGATTGATGTTGTTGTGCGCTCTTATTTATTGATTGCTTTTTTCGGTCATTTTTGACTAACCTTTCGTCAGTTTTTCTAGTTTTAGCTAGAGATAAAGCCCATCGCCACCATTATCTCTCCTATCGGGTTTTGATCGCGTTCTAGGACGTATGCAATAAATAAGTAAATAAAACTAAACACCGATTTGTTCAGAAACACCGGCTGCTTTCCTCTTCAGTTGTGATATGTCGAGTCGGCGCTTCTTCGGGCGTCTTCCAGGCTGTTTTCTCGACACATCGAAATCAAGGGCTATCTTGCGGACGCCTCTCCACGCAGAACGTGGCCGTACCATCGTAGTCGGGTGTCGCACAGTTTATCAACTATAGGCACGACACCGAACTCGGACATCCTTTCAGGCCTGGCTCAGACACGTTACACCAGCCAACCAGCGCAGCAATTTCCTCTATTAGGGGGGGGGGGCAAAAGTAATGAGACAAAATGAAAAAAATCTTTATCTCTTTATAACTCAATTACAACTCAACGATGCTGAGGAGTGTATTTGCCATTAAGGGCAAGGACCTAGCTGCCATCGCTCAGCCAACTTCCTGATCCCATCCTTCCAGAACTGCTTGGGCCTGGTGTTGATCAACTACTCGATATGGTTGTCAAGGACTGCTTGGGTTCTTGTGTCCCTTCCGACTAGAAAGTCCTATAGGCTCAAGAAGTAGTGGTAGTCGCATGGAGAGATGTCCAGCGAATACGATGAGTGAGGCATGTGAACGTAGCCCAGCGGCCAAGCTTATCCGTGGTTACTTGCTCCCGATGGGGTGCGGCGTTGTCGAAGAGGAGAACTTTCTTGAAGCGCTGCGAATGAATAAGAGCGAGTCGCCGGCCCATCTCTTCTATTTCATTCACAATGGCCTTGGAGTTCATCGTAGTGCTCTTGGGAAACAGCTTCCGGTAAACCGATCCACGGGAGCAGACCCAAAAGCTCCAAAGATGCTTCTCGCCGTGAACATCTCGAGGAACGAACTTCGGTAACAGCTCACCAGTCCTCACCCAGACTCGCTGCTTGGCAGGGTTAAGGTAGAAGACGTACTTCTCATCTTGCGTGAATATTGAGCCCAGGCTGCTCGGGGTTGGGAATTGGGCGAGATTTGCGCGACACAAATCGACTCGTCAGACAGGGGTTTCGACATGAGACAGGCTGGGGTTTTGGCATGCTTTTGGAAAGGGCGGAAGTGGTAACTTCTCAGATGGGCTTCAGTAAGTAGCATACAAACATACAAATACGACAAGCACGAAACCAGACTCCAGCCACGAGATATATGGACACGGCATGGGGTGTCTCATTACTTTTACCCCCCTCCCCTAATATGGCGCCAAACTGGGTTACAGTTCCCTTATCGTAGGACAGCACCCAGCAGCATGATAGATAGCACCGGCTTGACGACGGTTCTGTATGTCTTCGACTTTTGTATCTGGCATATTCTCGTCACAGGACAATCCAGTCTACGCGCATCGCTTAGAACAAGCTGCACTTAATCTGAGTTCTCTTCGAGCAGCAGACCACCGTTGAGCCTACTGCTGACTACTTGAATAAGTACTTGGGTGTTTGAGTATCGAACTGTTCGCTCGCCCGGTGTCCTGAACTTCAAAGAGGCCGTGCTCGTTTACGGCATTCGTTAGATGCTCGGTCTTCTTGACGCTCAGCTTGAGTCCGAACGTCCATCCGCACCAAGGTTGTTCCTGTCTCTCGAGTTCAACTTCACCTTTGCAAGCCAGCATTGTGTCGTCAGCACAAAGCAACGTGTAAGGGAGCGGCTAGTGAAGATCACATGTAGCGACATGTATCCCTTACGGTAACAAAATGAGTATCGAAAGCGCGCATCCTTGACGTAGTGCGACAGAGATGAAACTTGCAGCTACCCTCGTGTCTCGCAGCCCCAGCGTGACCGCTGAGATCATCTTGAAACCTATTCCCAACAACTCGAGGTTTGATGAATAGGAGCACGATGTCAAGAAGTTGGCAGGCCGAAAGTCTCCAAATCAGACGTTCTCACAAGGATTTCTGAAAACTCGTCTCGATAGTGTGGATGAGCACTGAAAGGTGACTACGGCGAGGATATCGTGGATGTCGCAGCGTCGGTGGTGTACAATAGCGCTCATGTTTTTTGGTTTTGGGCGGAGAAGACGTAAAAATGGATGGAGGTCTCCGCCGTGTAGATTTAATTTCATAAGTAACCGGAACAGTTTTTCCAAAACCGCTGAGTGGTGCATCATCATTGGATAGAGCACCCAGAGTGGATTTGACAGCATTTATTTTTCCAACAGGCCACTTAGAAGGGAGTTATGGAAAAGCGGCGAAAATGGCGTTTTTTTTGCTTCCATTCCGCCCAAAAACCAAAAGACAGGAGCGGTATTGTAATAGCGAAGCATCTGTCCAGATAGTGGATCGCTCGGGTACGAGTCTGATCGAGCGCCATGGATATGACCGCCGTAACACATCAATCCGAGAGCTTGTACTATCGATCAAACAAGAAATAAAATAGAATGAAATAGTACGACTCGGATCCATATAAGCTGGTTTCATTGCCGCCATTTCTTCACCGTAAGCAGATGGAGAGGAGAGCACTCGCCAAAGGAATTAGTGCGTCACTGATTGCAATTCTGATTCTGCCATCAAGTACTTAACATAATTGTGGCATCAAGTCAACTCAATGTCGTCACCAATCTTGTACAGGATAGCATGCCTAGAGCACCCCCTCATTTCCACGTATTGAAGAATAATCATCCACAGTGCGTCCACACTATTGGTCGAATACCTTAGGTACGGTTCTTAAGAGCTCTTGGTAGTAGTAGCAAGGCACCTGGGAACAGTGGCACGATTCCAAGTCACCATCAGCGACTTCTGTTCTCTCCTATAACTGCGGTGCCGATCCAAGATCAAGATAGGGTGGAAGCGTCGATTAAAACGGATACACAGGCCGGCATAACGCCAGCGCGTAAGGATGAAACAGAAGGCTAACCTTTTATAGTGACCAGTGAGCAGATGACGGCAAATACGACGAGAATCACAAACGCCGCAATGAATCTGAAATGTCGTCCAGTCGATTGCGCCTTTCCTACACCTGGGTCTCATCCCAAAAGTAGAATTCTTTCGGAGAGCTCGTTTCTCAGACCTCCTTGTTGAAATATGTGCAGTGGTACTTTCTTTTCTCACTTGACGTAACACACGTTACGAATTGTAGCAGCAAAGGACCCACCTGGGTATTAGGCTGTCTGCGTTTCTTTTGAGCTCCTCCGCCAAGGTTTGGGAATGGAAGTAGGTGATCGAAATGAACGGATCTTCAGGATAGTGGTCCATATGTATTTTGAACGTCTTAAAGTCACCATCAAACAGCATCTTTGCATCGAAAATCCCACCGTACCTTCTCCCATACTCCCGACACATAGGAGACGTTTGTCGGGAAGAACTTCAACTGGTACACCAACAGCCATGCTCGCGCCGATGCTAAGATTATGGTGCCATTGTCGTCCTTGCTCAAGGAAACTCCGCCGAGACCGGCGCCCAAGTAGCCGCTTCTGCAAGGTGGATGTTGAGAGGCGAAAGGTTCGCGAGATGCAACTGCACACCTGTTTCCCATTCGGAACGTTGGGTAGGTGATGTTGATGCCATGATTATAGAGCTCGGAAATGATCTGGATGTGACTGTTTCCCGGACATCCCTTGTTCTTCCACTGCAGACAGAGATCTCGGTAGGTGTAGCTTTTGTTCCGAAACTTCACCTGAAAGAGACATCTCTCTGAACGGCACTGTTCTGAAGTAATCATTGATGATCTTTCGCTTCAATTCTTCCCTTCCGGAGTAAGAACGACTCAGAAAAGCTGGTACGAAACTGCGTTTCAAGAACTTTCGACGTTATTTTCTTCTGCTTATATGTAGTCACTACTCCTTTATGACTTTAGACTGACTCAATCACTTCGTCAAGGAGAATCATCGCTTGTCTAGGCCAAAGAAGCCATCCTATTACGTTGTAATATTCAATCAAAGATACGCCAAATAAATTTTTAAAAAAATATGAAATTAAGCAGAGCTGGTATTATGTCAGCGCTAGCAGCTCCTTTGGAAACGAAGGGCGAGAAGCACAAACCCGTATCCGATTCTGAATGTACATGTCGAGTCGCTTGATGGCTCGCGCATATTCGGGCAGCAGAATGTTCCCGCCGTTCTTCGCGACAACAGTGAGCTGTAAGCACGGCGATGAGGGAAAGCTAGAACGTCGATCGTATTCAAGGAGGCGAGCCCCACAGAAAGCCGGTCAAGCCGACCGGTGGACTCCTCTTCACCCTCTTAAAGACGGTTCGTCACCGACATCTGGTTCAACATAGCGGTTCTTTGTTAGCAGCTTCGATTACCAGCCAACCATTTTCGGGCTTAAACCGTTCGCCTGCTATGCAATGCCAATCCACTCTCTTACGAGACCGAATCATACCAAAGGGCCGGAACTCTGTCAAGACGATACTTATACCCCAGATCTGTGCCATACATTTTTTGCTTTTTTTTGCTAGCTCTGAGGAAGACGAAACGAGCCGAGCTCTGAGGAAGATGCTCTCCTTCTCACAAGAAAAAGCGCAATCCATGATTGATCAAACGTTTGCTTACAAATTTATATAGACAGAAATGTGTTTATACACAGAGGGCTTTGCTCTCTGGTGTTTATATAAGTTTCCACCCCTTTCTCCTCAAGTGGAAAAGTGAATAAAATGCAATAATTAGCCCACATACCCTAGGAGATCTTGACTTTTCAAGGATGAGACGCTGATAATTAGCTCTCCTGGCCCCCACTGGAAATACTGCCCTAACGGAAACAAAGTTTAGGGGAAGGACTACACATTGGAGTGGGGATATAAATGATAGAGGATTCAAACCAGCATATTAGGATGAAAGTATATCCGCTTAAAAACCTGATAACTCAACTTTTAAAAGCAACCATACAGAAACATTGCTTCAACATCATCTGTGTGTGGTCTTTCCGAACCCACATCCGCTCATTATAGGAGTTTTGGCGATTCCTCTGAAGACGTTTACTAGGAGCTTATTACTAGGGGCAATACAGTTTGGACGCCTAGTTCTCTATTTACGTAGGTAGCCTTCCCAACGAGTGCCCATCGTCGCCGCATTTATAGCTAGCAGAGCTTTTCCAAGAGCAATGCTCGAACTTTTTGAGTGAGTCTGCTCGCCCCAAGTGTAAACGCTTCTACTTGCACTTCAATTTTAAACGGAATGCCACCTGACGGAGTAAGCGAAGGCCCCACCTGAGCTTCACGGCTTTGAGTCACTGCCCGTCCTGGCACGTAGTTGTCTTCACCCAGTGGCCACAGGTCGTGGATGACCTGAAGTCTGTCACCATGCTATGAATCACGAAGGTCAATCTCTATCGGAATTTGGACAGATTTGCCGTAAAAAACACAAATAGGAAATTACAAAGAGCTTAGGTGTAGATTACATTATGATGGTATCGAATTCATACAATACCGCCCGCGTCGCGCGGTCAAAAAGACAGTTTGCGACGGAAAAATCCGTCGAAAACCGTCGCATGCTCATAACTCCTTTAATTTTGATTTGTTTCAGAAACAGTTGGTGCGAAAATACAGGTGAGGCTTGTGTGACGCATTTTTTTCCGATTTCGGTGGGCCACTGCGGGACGATCCGACGAGCAAACGGCCTTGAAACGCGCAGACAAACAGAGTACTTAAGGTGCTTCGCTATGACGTGCTCAAAACTCCTCAGCTTCCTAAACTGTCTTAGCCTCAGCTGCCAGTTTAAAGCGGCGGAAGATAGCGGTTAGAGTTTATTGCGCTCTTACTCGCCCAGATGTGAGTGTTCGACAGGAACAATGGCACCATTCTGTTCAGCATGAGAAGCGCTATCGAACGGTACCAATCCCGACCGACTCCGGAAACATAGATTTTTTGACAGATTCGCATCGAGGGCGAGGCCGCTCGAGGCCTCGGCAGACGGACGATGACGTCATCGAAAACCGATGTTTTCGAAATGGGCCATGCTTGGTACCGTTCGATGGAGCTTTTCATGCTGAATTTAAATGTTTTATTGAGAGTAGAGAAAACTGTATTCTGAGAGAGTAAGAGCGAGGAAAAGATCGTCCGTTGTTGTGCTAAATTGCGCGCGCGGGTGTGTTCTAGGTGCAATAACTCTGTCATTTGTAAACCTTTCCGGTTGCAGCTTGTCGGTTTTGTAGGCAGTAAAATGTAGAGCGCTAAAATACAGCGATGTAGCTTATGATTGGACAAAGTTACAGCGGTGCGAAAATGCAGGTTAGCCTTGCGTGGCACGATTTCTTCCAAATTCAGTCGACCCCTGCGGAAAAACGCAGAGAGCTAATGGCCTACAAGTGCACAGCCGAGCAGAACGCCTAAGGTTCTTTACGATGGCATGCGCGCAACTCCTTAGCTGATTAAACTGCCTTAGCACCAGCTACCATTTTAGGGCGGCGGAGTTTTAGTGTTGAAGTTTCCTGCGCCATTATTCGCCCAGGTTTGAATGTTGGACGCTCGCAGTTTCGCCGTCCTGTTCGGCATAGAAAGCGCTATCGAATGGTACCAATTTCGACCGATTTTGGAAACATCGATTTTTTGACAATTTCCCATCGAGGACGGGGGCGCTCCAGGACGAGCCTGCGCGGACGATGACGTCATCGAAAATCGATATTTTCGAAATTGGCCAAACTTTCTAGTCCAAAATCATCTAGGGGTTATTTGGGGCGCTGATTACGAACCCGACGTCCGTTTTTGAAAATTCCGCCGATTTCGGTAGGTTTCGGATATTCTTCACGATAATTGGAGGTGGTCGGGTCAGGATCACCGATTTTGCTCAACTTCGTATAGGGGCGGGTACTTATTCGGGGTGCCGAACACGATGCCGAAGTTCATTCGGACGCTTACGGCAGGAGACCGCCCATACCGATAACTGAGGGTGATCGGTGGTCCTGACACGACCACCCTCAAACGGGAAGTAACCTAGTGAAATCGGCGGAATTTTCAAAAACGTGGTCGGATTCGTAATCAGCTCTCAAATAACCGCCTAGGTGATATTGGACGAAGTTTGCACGAGGAAATTTGGCCAATTTCGAACACATCGGTTTTCGATGACGTCATCGTCTGCGCCGGCTTGGCCAGTGGCGCCCACGTCCTCGATGAGAAATTGTCAAAAAATCATTTCTTTGAAATTGGTTGAGAGTGACACCATTCGATAGAGCTTTTTGTGGTGAACAAAACGGTGGACCTCACATGCATATTCGGAGCGCTGTAATTTAGTCCATTCATGAGCTACACCGTTGTTTTTTAGAGCACTCCAAGAACCTTGTGCTGCCTACAAAGTCCTCGAGTAGCAGCCGGAACGATTTGATCTTGATAGAGTTATTGAAGCTACGATGCGCGAAGCTGATGCGCGAAGCTCGCTTGCGATGGTACGGCCACGTTCTGCGTGGGAAAGAAGACAGCGTCCGCAAGATTGGCCTTGAGTTGGAAGTATCTGGAAAGCGGCCTAGAGGACGCCCGAAGCAGCGTTGGTCCGATACGTTACACATGGACATGAAAGTAACTGGCGTTCACCCTGATGAAGCGCAGGATCGAGAAAGGTGGCGTCACGACACCAGAAGAGCGGACCCCGCGACGAAGCGGGTCAAACGCTGAAGAAGAAGAAGAAGAAGAAGAAGAAGAGTTATTGAAGCTACGAACTCGCCCGCGCGTGCATTTGCGAGCGGTCGCCCCACTGCGTTGATAGGTTCTATTCTACATGCATTGTTCACAGCGTACTCTAAAGTCTCGCGGGGACAGAATAGAGCAATTCCTGAGTAGGGCGGGCGGAAATTACTAATCGAATCTAATTTTAAACGGTCCTATCGTATATGCATTTTGCTCTCTCTTCTCGCTTCTTAAAACCTCTTCGTTTGTATAAGCTGCTGTCAGTGTGTGCACTAAAGCACCTAAAGAGGGTAAGCGCTGCTGTTTAGCACGACATTTGAACCGCTTCCGCTCACTCGATTGATAGGCTCGATCCTACATGCATTGTGTACGGCACACTCCAAAGGCTCGTCGGACTGCCTGGAGCAAACCCTAAGTAGGACGACCGAAAATTTCTTGTAAAATTCTCCGAACGGTGCAAGATAGTCTTGAAGGCTTTACGTTTTCCGTTAAATGAAGATAGAAACCCAGTGGGCATGCTTCCGCCCATTCGATTGATAAGTTTAACGCCATATGCATTGTGCACGGCTCACTCTCGGAAGATTCCAGGCATGACAGAGCACTGACAACGCACGCCATGCTTGAGATACTCCGAAAACACTGCACGTCACATGCACGTCCTGGAAAATAAGGTGTTCCAATCGCAAAAGCGTGCTGCAGTTATTTCTTTAGGCCACCCACAGCGAAAACGCGGTGGCCTGGTGAAGTTTTACACATGTTTTGATAGATCTCGAGGAGAAGAATCGAATGGTGTCAACTGTTTCTGAAACAACTCAACATTAAAAGAGATATGAGCATGCGACGGTTTGTGACGGATTTTCCCGTCGCAAACCGTCTTTTTGACCGCGCGACGCGGGCGGTTTGTACTACGCCACTGATGCTAGAGCAGAACAGAATGACGTAGGAGACTGACATTGAGGTTTTTAAAGGAGGAAACTTGCCTGTCTCTCAGTCTTCGATGGTGCGTCGGTTGGAGTGTACAGGTATATCGCATCAGTTTGAGGATTCAAGTAGAAGAATCCTGAAGGAGACACGGCCTTTCAAATGCGTTTCTGTCCCGTCGCGCGTATCCTAGATGATGCCCTCTGCTCGAGGAATTTTGATTTCCGAACAGTGCGTTGTTCTTACACATCTACATGAAGGCATGTACAGGTACAGGGTGGCCCATAACTACAGCAACATAAACATAGTTGCACAAAAGCGTTGAGAGTGAACCAAATTTGACGCAGTTTGAGACACCATTTACCCATACAGCAAAGATTACGATGTAGCAATACTGTTTATAACGGTTAATTTTCGGTTTAGCGAGAGCCCTCAGATCCAGTCACATATTAGCTTTGCAGGCCGCGTCGCACCGCCTCTTATGGAGTTTTATTCCTCATTTCCCTCAAACAGACGTAGACATTTCGCCCTTTCGCCGTGTTGAGCAGATCAGTTTCTCTAGGCGTGGATGAAAAGTTGAGGATTAAGCCCACTCGTTTGTAGGCACAAGGTGGACGGATGGACATGAACCCGCTACGTCTTTTCCTTTTGCTGTTAGAATCGTTGCTGTACCGGAATTCACACTTTACTCCTGAACAGCGCGATTGGGGAGAGAAAAGATATTGTTTTATCGCGATGGGATAATTGGACGAAGGCTTTTACTGACCTCCATTCTTTTTACAGGAAAATCTAGACTGCGTGGATCTGGAATCTTTCAACCATGGGAGAAGAAGAACTACTATCCGCGGATAGTCTTCGCCTGCCTTTCGGTTCGTCGCGAATAAACTTAAGCACGCCCGTTATTCTGACCTCTCTAGAGTAGCTCAGCTTTGAGAATTTTTACGCCAATGGAAGCAGAAGTTGGATTCCAAGCGTACGCTCTAGCTGCAATAGTGCATTATCCTTCCTATTCTCTTCTGCTCACAGCAGAGTTCACGCCTCATTCACACCTTGTGAACTTTCCTTGCAGATTCTTTTCGACTACACCCTGGACAAAGGCAGGCTGCGCACATGGCGAATAGCTAAATTTGTTCTCTTGCAGGGCAAGTGATCGCCAGATTGACGCCGTGTTTGAACCGAAACGCAGCTGGAGGTAAGGTGTGAGCTGTGGCAGTCGTTGATGTTAGCATTGCACCGGCCGATGGAAACCCTTTTAGGTTCTCAAATTGAATTCTCACCAAAGTTTGCTAAACCGGTCTCTAAAAGGGCGTACTGCATCTGAGATACAGAGGAACAGAAAGAGTACAAACAAACCTGTAGACAAATACAGAGCCATCAGAACTGGAAATGCAATGAATGGAAACTGGTGACGAGATACAAATGCGCCATAGCTGTAGAAGAACCTGGCCAGAGGCCGCTCCAAGCAGCCGAACTCGAGCATTTCTTTCGATTCTGCGTCAAGGTGCTCTAATTGCACATCTGAAAGGAGATCTATAGCAAGTGGACGGATTGAAGCACCGTGCGCAATGCAAACGTAAGAAGGATCCTCGAGTAAATAAAGGTTAGTTCAACCAAGATCTCTTATTGATGGATGATATTAACTGCGATGAATATGGTTAGATGCCTTTCTTGATCAGTGGAGGTGCTGCGGGAAGCCGAGGAACATTCCGTGCAGTAGCGATGACGGCATTGTACACATGTTCAGAGTTCGTGCTGCCATGCTGTTTTGCACTGTTCAATGGGAGTATTCTGTAGAGTTGTTACGAGTTCTGCCATGGATTCCTCGCAGCATTCCTGCAGCGGATTTCCGTGCTGCTTGTCTGCAAATGTGGCCAACAGGGCAGAGAGGGGCTGCGGGGCTTCTGCCCCCACATTCCGGCGTGCGGCAGTAGAAGGCGAGCGCGCGAGAAGATCGGCTCCTTGTATCCGGTGCGCGGTACTGACGGGCTGCTCAGACCGAACTTCTGAATAAACTTGAGAACAGCTTGTAGCGACACGATGCTCGCAAACTTGATTGTTTCCAGCAATCTTTATTGCGTGAAGAATAAAGGGTGGCAGTTGGCGGTCCTTAGTCTACGCCTGCATCTTCGCCCTCCACAAGAAGTTTGATACCATTGTTGCGGCCGCAGAAGGGTGAAGGGCTTGAGTGTTTTCGACGTCATTCCAACATGAAAACGATTCGGTGGGCTTACAAGATCACTGCTTCCTCCCGGCTGCATATTTTGCATGTGCAAGGCGAGGTCTTGGGTGCTGAAACAGTCCACCGCATGCTTTGGTGCTTCGGGATTGAGTGACACTCGCAATAGAACTGCTCTCAGGCATGTCTAGTTGGGATGGAAGCCGTGAGTGTGAGCCGTGAAAAAGATCCTTTCTAGCAGCGCTATCCATTCAATTCACTCAACTTGCGAAGATCTTCAATCAACAGAATCAACACATACCACCTCAAAGGAACGACAAGGAACAAGGAAACAACGCAAAAGAATGATAAGATGACAAAGCAGGGATTGAATTGCAGGCCGGGGTATAATTAAAAAAATTTATTCCTTCAAATACCATGTACATTCACACGTACTTTCGCAGGCCACTCTAACATCGAAAAGAGCTATCCCTTGAGTTATTCGTTGTGACAAAATCCAAAAAATATTTGGAAGAAGCGAGGCAGAATAGGGAAAAGTAAGCAAGCAAGTAAGCTATCTAAACCGGAGTAACCAGCAACTATACGTCGAACTTCTCTCACGGGCAACTCTCACTCCAGTACGACCTTATCAAGATTATGCGTGGCTTACAAGAGCACGAAGTATAGAAGGCCGTTGTAGCGACAGCGAATCGTTTTCGACTCTTTTCCCTTTGAAAACATAAGCCACTGAGTAGTCTTTGAGACCACAAGAAAAACCCGTGGACATCAGCAACTGCTAGCAGAATGGGGAACTGGCCCATCAGATGCGGTCATACGAGAGCACCTGGAGCCCAACTGTTGAACGGAGCGTTTCTCTTCGAGCACAAGAGTGGTGAACTGAGGCTTCACAAGCCTTATTTCTGAGAGGCAACTTACATCCTATTCACCTATAGTTCTCATATTTCCTTTATACTTCATGATCAGATGAGCCAAAACAGAAAAACGTCAATGTGTCCGAGTTCGAGACGCATTTGACATGCAATGATGGCTATCTCCGCTGGCGTTGAACAATCGGAACAGCCACTGCGCCACGCACCTCTATATGTGACTACTTTCGGCATAACTCCGAGCTAATTCCAAATCACCAAATCCTCTTCCTCTCCTAAACTTGACGATTAACGGACAACCACCAGTTTAGAGGAATCACAAAGGGTAGGGGCAATCGCTGCCTTCCGTGAACTGTTTGAAGGGATTTCCCTTCACCTCTCAAGATTTTCAGAAGTGTTATGTAGAAAGTACTCTCCGTAGGCTTTTCCCACTTTCAGCAGTATGCGTAGAGGTGTTTCCGAAGTAGGGATCACTACTTCGAATGACAGAACACATTCATCGAGATTTCTTGAAGGCGTTCTTGGCACCGATGGGACTTTTTCCCGAAAATATTCGGCGAGATGAGATCGTAAGGCGATCGGAGAGTGATGGCTTTTCTTCGCACGAGACGCTGAATGTCGAGCGACCCGAATCTCGTTGGCCTCATGGATACTTGAGCACCTCGAAAACAACGCAGAGCCGCACACATCGCCTCCGTTTGATCACGGTCGCAGTTTCCCGGTTCTCCTGCGAAGAAGAACATAGGAGTCGTAGTTGAGATCTTGCAGCAGAACTTTCAATTTAAGGAAGTGGCTAGCTCTGAGCCGTTAAACGATGACATTTTAGCGAGCTGAGTGGATCATTTGTTTGACATGAAGCTCCCGATTTCTCGTAGCAGGCTCAATTCAATGGAAAAAGTGCATGCCAAACGCATAGAGACTAGATTTCGACACCAACAAGGACAGAAATCCAGACGATATTTTTGTGCTCCCGCTAGGGAAGTGCAGCTTCAATTCAAAACATTGATTGCTATCCTACCGCTAATCTTGGTGGACTTCTAATATGAAGAGTAAAGGATAAGTGAGCAAAGGTAGGCGAGGTGGCGTTTGTGGGATTCGCCACGCATTCTACCTCTACGGGATGGCCATGTGAAGACAATTCGAACGCATATTTGGCCTTTACCTACAAGGACGATGTAGTGATCGCCAGTCGATGAACAAGTAAGCGCTTCATCCTTCCCGGACTCGGACGAGTCTAACACCAATTCACCGGCCCCAAAGGGAATGCAGGCAGGTGGGCCCTTTCAGAAAATCCGAATCAGGAACCTTGGATCGGTGCGCACGTGTGCTTCGCACCAACAGACATGATGGAAGGGGATAGCGAATGAGCTCCATGCGCTAGCAGAAAACTCGTGAATTGCCACTCTGCTATGGGGTTTACCAGTTCGATTGAAGACAGACACATCAACTGACTGTTGGCAGAAATATTCTTTTAAAGTCTCCCCTGGGCGCGTGTAGCGCAGTCGGAGGAGGCGCGACTGCCGCGTGCACCCGATAGCAGGTTCGGATTTCCCGCCCAGGACAACCAAGCCTTCCATCCCTCCGGGGTAGGTGAATTGGTACCAGACTTGTCTGGGAAGGATAAAGCGCTGACTTGTTCATCGGCTGGCCACCGCAAGTCATTGTATGGCCAAATACGCATTCATGTCGCCTCCACGATATCCCCTAGAAGTAGAATGCGCTGGCGCATTCCAGTAACGCCGTCCTTTATCCTTTATCCTTATCCTAAAGCCTCCTCTAAGTTCGAGTTGACACTTTTGATGAGTCGAGTTCGCTCTGGCCATGAGCATGAATACGGTCATCGGCCAAGTCGTCTCTTCTTGCTATTCACAATCGGATATTCTAGGTAACACGCCACGCACGCTGTCGGAATCGTCATTTCCAGAGGGTTTATGATCCGCGATCAGGCAGCGACATTTCTATGTTTGGGAGCTTTCAGATAAGCGGTGCTTCATCAGTGCAAAGGATTCAAGATACACTTTGAAGGATTTATAGGCTAAGTGTCGATCTCCTTATGGGGAATTAGGACGTGCAAGTTTCATGATATGCGAAATCCTTCGTTTTGCTAGTTATGAAAGTATCATCAATTTCAAGACACAAAGCAAGAAGGAATAGCATGCGACAAAAACAGTCGAAAATGCAACGAATAAATAATAAACATCAGCTGTGAAGCTAGGATGGGCCGGCGGAGACCGAAAAATTGTCATGATCGATCCGCACAACATGTATTCTGCTCAGGTCTTTTGAAAAATCAGACGCTTATCCCTATTCTTACCTTCTCATCCTTTATTCCTTTACTAAGCACTTCCGATTCGCCCCTTGTTTCTGTTTTTTTTTTGTTGGAGTTTTTGTTGTCAGCGTTTACTGTACTGATAGGTGGAGGACGCTTGTTTCCATGGACCTTCTCATCCTTCCATCAGATTAGCTGAGATTGTTCGTCTGTTTTAGCTGTTGTTTCTGTTTTTTCCTCATGTGGCGCGTCTTATGACGTATTCAATAAATAAATAATTAAATAAATAAATGTACTGCGATTAACGGCAGAAGTTCTATTGGGTCTGACCCAGATGCGGGCCAGGTTAAGCAAGAGGTGTCAGCGCCAGTTCTCCCCAGCACATTCGATTAGCAGACTCCCCTTCTGCTGGTCAGATCCTGACCCAGACCCTGGTCTGGCAAGCACTCAAAAACCACTGAGGGCCATCGAAGCCTGTTTCCCGGCACAGTGGCGGAGTTGTGAAGTCATGCGCAGTGCTCATGCAGAGGTGTTCGCACTCTACAACGGTATAGATATGACTGCTCTGGTGATGCCAGCAAGATCTCTGTATTCAGAAGGAAACTGTACGATGTCAATGTGATGCTCGGCTCACGGGTTTTCACTTCTTTCCGAAGGCGCCCTCTTTCCCCGTTTTCTGTTTGCGCAACGCATCGGTTTAAGGATGATTCCTTGACTAACCTCACACCGTTTTTACCCGTACTCGCATGATCTGAATAGCTCGTTCGAGTTACATTGCGGCGTGCCTCGGGGCCAAGGGCCAAAGCTTGAGAACAGAAACACCTCTGTAGCGCCATGCCAAAATTGATGGGAGTTGCTGTATGAAATGCGCCAGAGACAACCTTACAGCAGTCATGTCTTCTCTGCCGAGCAAAGGAGTGGTGGGGTTTGCGATGTAGAGCAGAATGAAGGGAGCTTCTCATCTACTGCGAAGCGCAGAGGGGAGCCTGATCCGTCGCGAGTGGAGGTAGCGATCGATTCTGAGCAGGAAGACGGCGGTTTTGCAGATGTTTCAGCCCTGACCCAGGGGGCGTGGTCGGGGATCAATTAACTGGGTCAAGCACTGATTACTGTCATCGCGGTCGCAACACGCTGCGAGCGGCGACGGGCGACTCGGCCAGCACGACTCGATTCAGCGGGAACGTCTTCAGGGAGCGGCTCCTCGGCAGGCATGCGAACTCTGTTGAGAACTCCATAGTGGGACTGGACCCGAGCGACTTGCCCAATCTCCAGACCTTCTGGCTAGCTACCCCTTGCATTGTGCTTTGCACATCGGGAGCGTTGCAGTTGGATTTGAATTTGAGTGGGCTTAACCGGCGCATCAAGCAGCAGCTAATCCAGGAGTCGATCAGCGAATCCCGAGAAATCTGAGGCTTGGCTTGCATTGTCTAGTGCGACAACAGAACGAATAAAGTTCTCCTATCACCAAATCAGGAATTCGCCTCGGAAAGTTTATGCTGCGAAGAAGGAGCACCTCATCTGTGGGAACGGTGTTTTCACTTCTCGCACCGTTCTTCTTAGAACTAGCCAACCAAACGTAACGCATTCAGCAATTCGAAAGGGTTCATACAAACTTTTGGCCAAGAATAAGGCGTAAATGTCAAATCTTTTAGAAGATTTGTTTAGTGATCTGTTTTCTGAATGGCAGCTAACAAAGCTATAAACACCACACGGGTCGAAATCTTCAACAAGACGCGGTAGCATGGTCTACTGCTGAGATAGTAGATTTGAGGCAATTGCTGAAATAAAAGCTATAAGCACAATACAGGGCAGTGTTTTTGACTAGACTCACTACTCTATATAATAGAATCTCTATGAAGATCGGTACGGTAAATAAGTATAAATGACGGCGTGGGTCAATCCCTTGGGATGAGCCACGCACTCTACTTCGATGTCGTCGCGGCGATTTGAATATCTGGGCATACAATAACCTGCGGAGGCCAGTCGATGAACAAGTCAGCGATTTATCCTTTCTATATAAGTGTGGTACTAATTCACCGACCCCAGAGGATGGAAGGTTTCGTTGGTCTGGGCGGGAAATTCGAACCAGGAACCTTGCATCGGGTCACACGACTTCCGGCGCCTACTCCGATTCCGCTACGCGGTAAATAATCGACAAAATATATAAAACAGCCAGTCTGCCCGTCTGCCCCCACTGTCCGCGCGTGCGACCATCCGCACAGTTGCAGGTGAAAGCGCTGCATTCCACCCTACTACGGCATCTCCCCTTGATCGATGTTACCAAAGGAAACACTGGTTAGAGATATCGCAAACATTCCAAATGTACACGCACCTTCAAGAGCGGCTGGAAGATGCCAGCCAATGAGCATTCCAAAACCTTCTCACCGATGAAAGGTCGCTGCGACTGAGCTAATGAGGTGACTTGCTATCGGGAGAGTTTCCCTATACCCTTCTCAATGAATTTGGCGGTTGTTTTCGCTTCACTAGTAGTCGTGAGCGCGTGATCTGCTTCTGCTTGAGAGAGCCCACGCTATTTCACCCACCCGGATCGACTGCAGGCTAGGCCAACAGGGTCTTCAATTCATCTAGTTGAATTCACTCACGTCTCAGTGACGCTTTTGATGAGCCGTGACCCCTTCCATAGACCCTGCATGCTCGCGGTGCAGCGGCCTGCTGTTCAACGAACTTAATCACGTCCTGCGTTAATGGCATAGGTCGTATGTAACAGCGTGGCACATCTGCTACACTCCAGAATACCTCCATTCTGTTTCGAAACCCTGTGAAAGTCTGCCCATTTCTCGGACGTACGCTCCGGAGAACGCACTCCAGTCGCTCCACTCTCTGAGAAGCGGTCTAGGCCAAAGTGTCGTAGCACCTCCTCGTTCATCATTTCTTTGTACAAAAAAGCGTTGCAGAGTCCATTTCTCCGTCATGAATTTGAAAAACATTGTAAATCGCTACAGTGAGGTAGCGGAGTTAATAGCGGGCTAGAAAATAAAAAACAAGAAGAAGAATCGAGGAGGACAATAGAATCGCCGACGGAGGAGGGGAAGCCAGGAATCAGGTTCAGACTTCAGTTAACGGCTTACTGCAGCACTCTCACGAATAATTTCCAGTTTTTACAGAAGAAAACTGAATCCTTGTGGCAGCTTCGTGATTTCGTAAACAGTGAGAAGAGCGTGTTGGCATACATAAGAAGAGCGCTTATCGAGGAAGATCTTGCCTAATGTTCTAATATCATATAATGATGAACAATGCACGTATCCTCGATCCTACAATGGCTGGAGTTAAGGCCGTGTGAAGTCTGGCTGCACTCATCGTCTCTCTGGATCGAAATATTTACACGACGAGGATCCTCAACGCAGAAACATTCATGCTCATGTGGTTGTGCGCAGATGGTTACGACTTGGATGCAATGTTCGTTTCCGTGGTGACAGTCCAGAGAAGTTCTGTGGTGGCGGCCGGGCGTACACTTCAGCTATTCTACCGTGCATCTCTTCACATTCAGGCATCGAAATGGAGCCCTATTCGGAGTTGTCTCATTTCTCATACTGGAGACAGCTGAACGACGACAACCTACACCCTAGCAAAGATAGTGGGGCAGAGTCCTTTCAGAAGGAGAGGCTTTTCTTACGAGACTCAGAGCAAAGGCTCGCCAAGCGGAAAACGTGGGCTGCCACAGCAGGAGTAGTGGACCGGAATGTCAGGGCCATAATAGGGCCGTGAGTAGGAGGACAGCGACGTGGAAAGTTTTAGAGCGGCGAGTGAGCGCCGGCCGG
This sequence comes from Heligmosomoides polygyrus bakeri, assembly GCA_947359475.1. Taxonomy (NCBI): domain Eukaryota; kingdom Metazoa; phylum Nematoda; class Chromadorea; order Rhabditida; family Heligmosomidae; genus Heligmosomoides; species Heligmosomoides polygyrus. Next base: position 46,512,108 of record OX375869.1, on the reverse strand, counting down.
TGCGCGGCGCACGCAGTGACCTGATTTCCCCTCCAGCAGCTATTTTCACTGGCGGAACCCGACGCGTCCCGGTTCCCCTCCCCTCCCTATCCCTAATCTTCGACTGTTCCGCCTCACAGTGGAGGCCCACATCGAAGTTGAAGTTGGCGCCCGCAGGAACTAGAGTGTCAGGGCAATGGAAAAACGGGAAATGGACCAAGGAAGAAGAAAATCCCGTCTTACCTTGAGCTCGCTATTCTTCCAGAGATCCCCTTCGTTACTCTCCTTACATTCCAGCGTAGATCCCACTTTTCCAAAAAAATTTCTAAAAATCGCGTCTCAAACTGACCTTTTCTTACGATTCTGGGTTGTGAATCCCATTTCACAACTCTGAACGAGTTACAAAAACGGTTGTTATTTCTATCGAAAAGGTCCATGCTATCATTGCGTCTGCGCTCTCCAGCTTTCTGAAAGGTCATCGACACCCCACTGCAAGATCGCATGCTGCCAACTGCTTTACCTGGCCGGTCGGTCTACGGAGAAAATGCCCGCAACCGGGGGAGAAAATGCCTGCAACCAACGGAGAAAATTCCCGCAACCGTGAAAGGCAATGCCAAGATCAACGTGCAGTACACCAGAACGTATAGTGTAGTGGTATAGCGTAGTAGTACATAGAGAATGCAAGTGCCTCAGAATATACATGTAACATCGTGTGATAACTAGGAAAAATGCGATGATAAAGCAAACAACTGTGGGCGGTAAACGCCATCAAGGAGACTCGGAATAGATTGGGAACTGTTTGGAGAACCGTTCATTTGGAGAGTCTGAACCGGAAACGTCGTTAATCTAATACATCGCTAATCTAATTTCTGTAATGCTTCAACCAAATTTAAGCTTAAATAAGAAGTCGATCGAAAAAATATTCATACGTGAAGAATGCCTTACATTTCCAAACACAAGAGCTTTATAGGTTTTCGCTATGGTAGTGCACCGCAAGTTCTGCTCATTTAATGGCAACTGAAACGCATAGACCGGCGTCATTTCAAGGGTTTTTTGTAAAGCCTTCTATTCAGCAACCAACCGTGTATTCTCATATTTAAATCCTTTCTGCAGTTATGTGGAAATTCTTGAAGAAGAAGAAAAAACAAAGCAACGTTCTCAATCTAACTCAAAGAAAAAATTCTACACTAAGAGAAACTTCATTAAAATGCACACGAAACATTTACAATGTCAGCGGTGTTCCCGGGGAAGAAATGCTTCGAAAGAAAAGAAGTGTCGAAATGCGTATCGAACATCTCCTAAGAGCGTAGGGTTCAGCCTTCCCGAGCACGTTCACTTCCAAAATGTCTTCTTCGGAAATTGTCATGCTATCATCCCGTACCAATGGACAATACACTCTAGCCATGGCTTTTCTTTTGGCATCAACAACAAAATGTACTGAAAACACAGCAGCCGTATTTTTCATGAACGGTGCTTCCAATTTTTACTCTCTCACCGTATTCTGACTTACCGATGGCTTTTGCTAATTGGATTCGAGCAGAGATTCATGTAGACGTAGGTGTATCGTGCATTTGGAACAATTCTTAACTATCTTGTGTTTCATAGAAACTTTAGCGGAGCTCGCGGACTGACAGTAGTGACCACGAAGAGCGTGTGTTATGAAGTTAGTTCCTCTCATCTAAAATGCATGATTACACCACTATTGCAAGAATAGCCAGAAATCCGTTTATGCTTACGGTGATATTTCATGCTGGGACAAACATTTTCCAGCAGTAGATGTACACCCTTTTTGAGAAGGGCTCAGCTTTTCTGGTGTGGGTTCGTACGACATCTCGTGGATTTCAAGTGATAGAAAATGACCACACATGCCCTGTCTCTCGTAATCTGGCCGGTCCGTGATCACGTTTCAGCGGACGTTGAAACACTGACGGTCCTAAGAAATCTCTCTCAAATGGTTTTTGTCAATATATACCAACAAGTTGGGCCGTCCGACGAGGTAGTACTGCCAACTGTGTTCTTCAGCGATTGCGCTTAAAACAATATCTGTGTTATAAAGTGGCTCTTCCGCCACTTCTGATCCTAATCTCTTTCAAAGTCCTTAGATGACCATTTGGGCTTCCTGCAAGAAGTACACTAAATTTGAGAGCTCTGCTGATATGAAATATATATGTACCCTTTCTTTTACTCCATGGAACCCAAAATAGAAAGAAGTTCGGGGTAGTTAGTTGATAAAGAAATGAAAAGGTCCGATATTTTTATTTATTTATTTATTTATTTAGACGTGCAAATAGATACAATTACATGCAGTGAAAATACAAAACACTCGACAACAAAACACAGCACAACAAAACAGCACTACAACACAACGCATAGTAACTACTTAGCTACTCTAGGAGATACCTGTCCACGAGCCTTTTAAACTGACCAGCTAATGAATTAGGGAGCGCATATTTTTTTTTTGGGAATGTAGAAAACTCAGAGCCGGTCCTTTGGGTAAAAAAAGAAGCAGGGATGGAGCTCTTGGCCTTGGAGAAGTGAATTTTCCTCAGGCTACCTCTTGTGTTGGAATTTTGTAGCGCGTAGAACTCATCAAGCTTTAGTGCTACCAGTTCAGTAACCATTTTGAAAATCATGAGCAGGTCATTCCGTTTCCTACGAGTCTCAAGACTGGAGATTCTGAAAATTTCGTTGCGATTAGAGGCAGAAGGTAGCGGCATGCTACTATCTTCAGACGATCGATCTTTTACATTACGCCCTCGTGGTCCCTTCAGCGGAGAAGTGGAGCATAATTTATGTTGCCTTTAATGGGGGAATATTTTGGTCCTAAGAGCCCTTATTTTTACTAGCAAGGTACTTTCTCCACCGATCTACATATAAGTAAAAATAAAGGCCCGGGGACCTTAGCTTATTTTTAGACAGGCTGATAACCAACAGTAGCTTTTGAATTATGATCGTGTTATCGCGCGGCTTCAGAAAGAGAGTCTCGGTCCAGAGATTTCGAGCTGTGAGAGTTTCTAATAAAGCCCGGCCTTCTTTCAATCTGAAGACTCAGAATCGAATGCCTCCGGTTACCGTTCATGAGTGTAGTGCCCAACGCAAAATCCTGTACACTTGGATTTGAATCGTCTACTGTTTTCGCCCTCCCCCCCCCCCCGCTACCGGCAAGAAGATTGAACCCTGCATTCGGAGTTAGGGGAACCACCTCGTCGTTGGTCAGTAACAGCTCTACGGCGTGCGATCGCCATGGAATTCGGAGCGGCAGAAGTGTCGTGTTGCAATCGGCGACTCGTGACGTCGAAACCCTCGTATCGCGCCGGCTGCCGCCGGCGACCTACATTACTCGCTCTCACTGACCGCATAGCGCAGGGCCCCTGCTTGAGCGGGGCACGATCCACTCGTGGACGATAGGCTCTCCCGTTCTCCGCTCTAGTACACCTATGCTCGAATGACCCATTCGCATAGGTATTCGAATGAGTTTTACTCGAATTTGAATATTCAAATTCCAATATTCGAAAAATCACGTTTTCGATTGTATTTGAATTCGAATTTTCAAAAAATTGCGTTTTTCGAATGTATTCGAATTTGAATTTTCAAAAAATCGCGTTTTTGAATGTATACGAATTCGAATGTTCAAAAATCGCGTTTTTCGAATATATTCGGTTTTGAATGCTCGAAAATTTTCGTATTCGAAACCGTTCGAATATTCGAAATTTCCCAGGAAGCCAAAATAATTCGAGTGTCCCAAAAGTGTCATTCGATGCCCAACAAGAATTTGTGTAACGGCGTATTCTGAAAGGGCTTGTTAGGTTTTCAGGCAGTTAGGATCTCCAAAACGGTTCTTTCTGTGAATCAGATCTCTGTTACGATAGCGCCTCGCCGATTCTGGCCATTACTACGTCTGTGCGAGAGGCCGAGGAAGAGTAGGAATTCTTAACTGCAAAAAAAAAACTCAAAAATGATGATTCAAACGGTGCTTCAAACAGACGCTACTTGTCCTTCACTCTGCAGTTAGGAGTCTGGTCATAAAATGTCTGCAAGTGGTACATAGTGGTGGTTAACAGGGGCGCTTCGGTCTCGTGCCACGTGCGATGTCTCCTTGTGCAGAGCAGTGCCTTTTGGAGTCGGCCTTGTGATTTTCATCTCGCTACTCGTTATGCTCTTCTGCTCCTCCGTGGTCGCTGAATGCTCTTCTTCTGGTTTTCGTCTCTACATCTCCGGTTCCGCAAAAGCTGTATTATTAGGTTGTACGGAGAGTTCTCAGCGTTTTGAGTGCTTCACTTTGAACTACCATAACTTTCTCAAATCTTATCGTATTCAGTCAAATAGGCACCGTTCGAAGCAGCACACTTTTGGAAACGGGCCACCAGTTGAATTAATCCATCAGCGAAAAAATTAGGTGATCGAGATTCAACAAAATCCAAGAAAGCTGTTTTGGCTTGGTCCTCATTGGTGAAAGGTTTTACCAGCAGGAAAGTTCTGAAAGTGTTTGAAAAGGTGGTAGTCGGTTGGTGAGAGGTGTGGAGAATATGGCGGGTGAGGCAAACTTCGACCCTTAATTCGTTTAATTTTCGAATAGTGATTTGTGTTGTAATGGATCGTGCCGCCGCCGACCACCACACAATGACCATTACCTTTCTTTGATGGAGGCTCACCTCTGGAAAATGCCTGGGGGAGGGGTTGTCCAACCACTGTCCCGACGTTTCCTATTATCATGTGGAATCCACTTTTCATCACAAGTGATGATTTGGCCCAAAAACGGGTCAGTTTTGTTGCATGAAAGTAGAGAAGATCAAATTTCGAAACATGACCATTTTTGCTGCTCACAACTCGTGGGTCACCCACTTTTCGAGCTTTTTCACCTTCCCAAGGGATTTGACGCATCCGCAACAGCAGTTTTACTGACGTCTAGCTCTTCCGTGATCTCGCGAACCGTCTAGGACGGTTCAGCTCCCACCAATTCCTCCAACTCGTCGTACAGGATTGCCCCAGGTCGACCGCTACGGGGTTCATCTTCGAGGTTGAAATCTCCTGTAGGAAATTTACTGAACCACTGGCGCACAGTGCTTTCTCCAACACTATTGAGTCCCCATGCTTGATTGATTTGTCGAGCTGCCTCGGCTGCGGACTGTCCCAATTCGAAGTTGAAATAAGACACCGTTCGGAATTGCTCCTTCGACACACTTCAATAAGCCCTTCATGCACAGAAATATAAAACAACGTTGAAGCATAAAATACTTAGTCAGATGGATCGAAAAATTCTGTGCAGATACCATTAATGCGCAACGCACGGTGAATGTTCACTTAATAATAGACGAATGAAAAGTAGTAACACAAAACGCTGATAACATTCCGGACAACCTAATAAGGTGAACTTCTTCCTCACCGGTCAGTTGTTTTTGAGAGTCGGCACGCATTCTACGTCTACGGATGTCGTGGAGACAGTTTGATTGCGTATGTGGCCTAAACAATGACTTGCGCTGGTCAGCCGATGTCTAAGTCACTGCTTTAGCCTTCGAAAGAAAATCTGGTAGCAGTTCGGTGACCACCCCGTAAGGCTTGCTTGGCCTGGGCGGGACCCAAACCAATAGCCTTTGTTCGGGGTAAACACGACAACCTGCATCTCCTGCTGTGCTTCCATGTATACGTGTAACTATAGTATAGACACATTTTTGTCCAAGCCTTATGATGAAGAAAGACGTTATGGTACTTAGCGGGCTGGTGCCCGCTGCGAGATTGCACATGGTCTTGGAACACTCACATAAACACGGTTTCTGTGAGCACAGACCTAGGCATGTGACGGAACTCCGGGGTCTGGCCGATTTAACTTACCCCTTTTAAGAATCCTTGTAGGTGTGCAGTGGGCACCAGCCCGCTTAGTACCGAAGTTATTGTTTTGTTTCTTCTTCTACAGTGGCACAGTGCATAGAGTTGTTTATTCGACCAGCTGTTATCGATAGATTTTATCGATTTTTGCTCTGAGTTGGCCACTGGGAGTGGGAGTCGCGTGTCGGCCGTATGATAGACTTCACAAAAGGGAGGCGGTGTAGATCGACTGGCTGTTATTTATCGATCGATTTTTGTTGTTGTTGTTTACCGTTTAATCAATAATCAATATGTTGGCTGGAGGATTGTCACATTAGCCAGTTCTTCGCAAATCAGAAATATCTGTTTCTACCACTTGGATGAATCAGCAGGAAAAAATGAGACCGGCCCTCATGGCTGGCCTATTCCTAGTTACTTGTAATCCTACTATGTGTAAGTTTTCTACACATTTTTACGATGCACAAGGAGGGTTTATAAGAGGCCTGTCGAGGAGAGGCCTGTCGGGGAAAACCTCAACTAACAATAAGAATGAATCCTTTATGTATTGCTTCCACTTTTCTTCCGGGCTCTCCTCTATCATGTCTATCAGGTAGCCTGATTTTTCATTCGAATTCGAATACTCGAATGTTCAAAAAAATCGGGTTTTTCGAATGTATTCGAATTCGAGTATTCAGAAAAACGACGTTTTTCGAATATATTCGATTTCAAATGTTCGAAAATTTTCGGTATTCGAAAACATTCGAATATTCGAAATTTTCGCGAGAGCATAGGTATACTCTCTAGAGTGCCGATCCGCATGTAAGCCGCGTCCGAAAGACGGTGCGCTTCCGCTTCCGAAGTCTGCAAATTTGCGAGCACCAATCCACGTCACACTGCATGCCATTCTTGCTTCGTGCACATCCGCATCATACTTTTAAGGCGACGAGCCGGAGACCAGCGCAGGTCCTCATCGCAGCACCAGAGGTGCCGCCTTCCATCCCAGTCTCCTAAACACATACGCTTCTTCACTTATTTATGTAGGTTGGCGCGATTTCCCTCCGAAGTCTCTAATCTGCAGAAAAATTGATAAAATCAATCGATAATGGTCGGCCGATCTACTTGCCGTCCGATGGGCAGAGCAATTGATGAAATCAATCGATATTGGTCGGCTGATCGGTTCTACTTACTTTCCGGTGGCAAACACATTCGGTTGATTCTTGCGGTAGTAAATCTCTCTCCCCCTATGACGCAAATACGTACACAAGGGCGCATTCTCACTTATTGTATAGGATAGTGGATGAAGTCTGTGAAGTATCTTCTGAATCCACCCCTTGTTGTTCGGTACCTGTGACACGTCTTCTGAACACACGCTTTTTCACGGCACCTGTGAAACATGTTTTAGATTGGGAGTCTCGCCGCACGATCGCCATACCCCTTTCAATGAATGCCAAAACTGCAGTATCGGCTGCCAATTCCGACAATTGCCTCTGGTTAACATCAAAAGCGGGCGGCATACGTTGTCGTATCAACATGCGGCAACTGCGGTCCTTGATTTCGTCCACCGCATGCGAAGGATGGACTTTTGACTTTTGACTTTTATTACATGTGGAACCACATGTGGGATTTAAAGAACAACAGCAACAACAAACCCAAGGAAAAATAGAACAGACCTGGCTACAATAGATCACACTGCATTGTAGGACCTACAACAAGAGTGGAAGAAGAATGAAACACAACGGCAAGAAGAAAGGCTGATTTTATGGAAACGACTAAATGTCAACACTTCAGGTGCACAGATAAAACGCTTTTGAACTTAGCCAACCCGTCAGGGACCTGCACTTTTTTGCTCAGTTTGGAATACTCCGATCCGGCTTTGAAAGTGAAGAAATGCCGCCTAAGCGTTGTACGTGGCTGTTTAAGCACCAGCTTACGCTCAAGTCCTCGTGTGCGTGAGCATGCAAAGGTGAAGAATTTATCAGGATTTAAACCAACTAGTGTTCCCACTATTTTGTGTGCCATAATGAGATCATTTCTTTTCCTTCTAAGGTAAAGACTGTCAAGTTTTAACATTTTGTTCCTGATTAAACCACGAGGTATACTGTTGTAGGTGAACCCGAGAGCTCTAATGAATACTTTCCTCGTGAAATTATTTTGAACCTTCTCTAGCATATCAATTGCGGTCTTCTTTCTTGGATAGAAAACACATGTGCCGTATTCAAGAATTGGGCGAACGTAAATTTTATACGCCTTAATGTGTAGGGAAGGATCACTTGAACTGAGGGACTTAAACAAGAGGAATAACCTCTGCGTGGCCTTACTAGAAATGAGTTTGCAATGATCATCAAAGCTAAGTTTTGAATCGAGGAGAAAGCCAAGGTCTCTAATACAGTCAACACCTTCAAGTACCATTTATCTGGTAGGCGTGTCTGGGATTAGAGGGTCCCAGATGAAACACCTTAGTTTTATTAACAGACAAGGGGAGCTTCCATAATTTCGACCATAGAACAACCTCATTTATTGCGGCTTGAATGCTAATCGAGTCATCCTCATTCTGCAAACTACTAAAAATCTTTATGTCATCCGCAAACAACTTACAAGTAACACCTAGTCGTTCGATTTCCAGCGGCAGATCATTAATATAAATAATGAATAATAAAGGTGACAACACCCCACCTTGAGGCACACCACTAGGTGCTCCCTTAATACTAGATAGGCAGCCATTAACCTTCACCTGAAAGGTACGATTGTGAAGAAAACTTTCGATCCAAGCTAATATTCGATGATGTATTCCCACCTGATTTAATTTTAATAGCAGCAATTTGTGCGAGACTCTATCAAATGCTTTTTCAAAGTTCGAAGTAAACCACATCGATATAGCGCTTTCTATCAATTTCCAAGGTCCAATCGTCAAGAGATTCCAGGATCTGTGTTTCAGTTGATCTCCCTTTTCTGAAACCATGTTGGCAATGAGACAAAATACAATTAGATTCCAAATGATTAACGATACCAATTTTAAGGATTTTTTCGAAAAGTCTGCAAAAAACGGAGGTGATACTTACAGGCCTGTAATTATTAGGATTACTATACGGAGGTTTCTTGGGAATTGGTGTAATGAATGAATGCCTCCACTTCCTAGGCACTTCCGCACGAACAAATATTAAGTTAAACAGAAACTCAAGAGGGGTCGCAATGTGATGAGCAACCTTCTTTATGAATTGAAAAGGAATACCATCGGGCGTCTCCGATGATGCACTTGGCCACCTTGAGAGAAGTTCTAAGATTTTAACACGACTAAACCAGACTGAATCTTGCATTGCTGGAAAACTTTTACCTAGAAATGGCATGTGGTCATCACTTTCCTTGACATAAACACTTTAAAAGAAATCCGCAAGGAGTTCTGCTTTGTCCATATCGGAGGAAACGATCGATCCGTCATCCCTATGTAAGGTGGCTACCGGTTGCTTGCTTTTAATTTTTGAGTTAATGAACTTGTAAAAAGCCAATTTGTTCCCAGATTCTAGGATTTTTTTCTCCACTGACTTATTGAATTCGGCTAGTTTTTTAACAAATAAATCAGACGCTTTTTTGTAAAATCTTCAGGTGTCTACAGTATTGTCAACATGGCCCTCTTGTACGATTCAACCTTAGCTCTATATAACCTATCAAGATAACCAGGAAGCCTAGTTTTAGAAACCGGAGTTTTCCGCAAAGGGACGAACAGCGATACAACATGCTTCAAAATGAAAATGAACGTCTCATACATCTCATTAACATTTCCAGAACTAAGAAAAGAGCTTGTCCAGTCAATGGTATCTAAATACGTACCTATAATTTCGTAATTTGCCTTTTTGAAATCAGCAAAGTAAATGGACTGCTCACGTGGAACGAAAGCTGTAAGACGAAAAAGAATGGTGGCATGGTCGCTAGATCCTATAGGAGAACTAACTTCAATTTGCTTTAGAGATCCCAACTCATTGGTAAATAACAAATCTAGCATCTTATTACCCCGCGTATTAGATGTAATATGCGGTGTGTAGTTGTGCGAGGACAACAGCGTGAGAAAAGCATGGGGAGCCAGACTAGATGACGGATCTACAGCCCATTGTATGTCCGGAAAATTGAAATCGCCCATTAGAAAGCAGGGGATGTCGCAAGAAGTTAAGTCACTTATGCATTTGTAAAGTTGTTCACTAAGTTTAGCAGCGCATCTAGGGACCCTATAAACAACTATGAATCGGTGCTTCCCCCCGTTGAAGTACAGATCGCAGGCGAGAATGTCGTAACCATGTGGCACGCTTTCTTGATAAACCAAACCTGGAAACAGTTTAAAGCGCGACACCGCCCCCTTTTTTCTTAAGCCTGTCACAGCGAAAAGTGGTGTACGACGAGCATAAGTCACTAATAAGAGATTCGATCTTCACTCTAGGTTTAAGCCACGTTTCCGTTACCGCAGCAACACTAACCTCGCGCGAAATAGCAGAATACACCAACGACTGAGCATTTTTTTTGTAGGGCCCTGACATTAGAACATAAACAAAGTAATCCACTACCTGAAGTCCTGGAAGCATTTAGTAGTTTACCGATTTTTCTAAGACAGGAGGAGGAGTAGAGCAATCGTTTGCCACTTCAGACGTAGCTTGGTTTCCTGACATAGCAGAAGGATCAGCTGAGGTGGAGGAATTGGAAGCAATATGAGAACCATTGTACACGACACGGTTTACGGCAGTATTGCTAGTTGAATGAGTGGCTGAATGAGCGGTAGTTTTCATTGTGTAACCCTGTTTGTGAAGAATATTGTTTGATAAGCATTCCACCCGTTTACGCTCTCCTTCCTCTTTAGTTAGGGAGGGAAAACCCCCCTATGAGGAAAAAGACGTAATCGAAGGGCACGCTTGATACATTCCTTTTGGAAACCAGAAGTAGGCAAGATATTTCAAGAGACGATTTTTATTTGGGATGGAACGACCCATCCTATAAACCGTAGTGGGCAGGCATTCAAGACCGAGAAAAGCAAGCAATTGATTGACACAATAGAAGTCATTCTGAACACTATCGATGGAGTTAGCTGAGTGATGCTCTGGAACTCCAATTATAACGACAGAATCAGAGTCACTATCAGATGAACTAACCGGGTGAGGAACGGAGGAGCTATTTAAGGACGAAACAATAGGAACAGAAGAGGGACTTGCTGTTAACAACGAGTCTATTCTCCGCATCAAAGCCAAATTTTCCTCCCTGAGACGTTTATTGTCTTCCATGAGCTCGATACAGCGCTTATTGAGTTCCATCATGTCCCTTTTGCATTCGAGAATCGCGTCCATGACCAGAGCCTGGAATCTGTCCGCAGCCATCGGGGCTATGCGCTGCGGCGACGTCGAAGAAGTGCGGACCCTCTTTGCTGGAAGAGACGCGGACCGAGAGGGGGATAACAGTTCCTTCGAAACCATTGACACCGGCAATCAATAATCGATAATCCGGCACAGAGTGATCAGCACCGAACACGAAGACGACTGTCGGAGTGAATACGAAATCGAGAAGAATTACCTAGGAATGTGGCGATTGTAATCCAGATATAATGATAGAGTCCCCGCCACTAGGACCAGCACGGTGCAAGTACCAGTCGATCGAGTATCCGGCAGTCCAAAACGTTTGAAATATAGCAGCAGCACAGTAAGTACGTAGCGATTGTTCTAGTCGAACGAGTACTAGAGCTGCCGTAGCTGATGAGGAACAGCAGCAGGAGTCAGTTGGGTACGAGAATAGGAATAGGCAGGGGCGAGAATATTGACGCCCAGCGAGGACCGAGAACCGACCGCACGCGGTCCGTGATTGCGTGCGAATGACTTTTCGCGGGAACAATTCTCTACCATCAGAAGGAAAGAAGGTCAGAGAGTGCAATTGTACCATTCAAAAATACAAGCCTTGTGCATCCTGCAGCAAAAAAAACAAGCTTTCCGCTGCGATATTCGGCTAGGATAATCACGTTCAAAATTCTCGCTTTTCATGAAATCAAAACTATTTTCTACATAAAGTAGGCAACCCCTATAGTTGAAATTTTTCCAGAAAAAGTTCCAAATTTTGATCGATACACAGTGAAAAATTGGGATTTTCTGAGTCGAACGAGTCGGCTCGATCGCCGGTCGGTTTGCACCAATGTCATTGGAGCGTCAGAATTGGACGTTCACAAAAATGATCATAACTCGATAATTTTTCTAGTTTTAAAAATTCCGCTAGCTTTTCAATAATACAAGAAAAATTGTTTCTTACTGTAGAAACAATTTTCAAAAGAGAGGTCTTCATGTGCGGTGGAGGGGGCTCGATTTCTAGTCGATTTTGGAGAAACGATTTATCCATTGAAAGCGTCGATGAGGAGCGAAGTGGGGAGAAAATAAGTAATTGCGGCCAGCGGCTTCCCAGCACTACTGCTCCCAGGCGGGATCCAATTCACAGTCGGCGGATTGAAATGCGCCACTTCGACACCCACCACCCTCAGCCAGCTTGCAAAACAAGCACAGAAAGGCCTCCCCAAAGTTGGACGATAACGGCCGAAAAGCAGAAAGAGCCCGTCGTGCGGACGACGAAGACGAAGACGAAGCTACCTGTCCTCCTCGTTGCCTGACGAGTTGAGTCGGCCCAAGCAAAAAATTCACCTGCTAGTTGCAATTGCACTGCTAACTCGTGCTACGTCAGCGTAATTCTTGGTGCAGCAAAGGATGAATAAAGAACGCCGTTACTTATTTCCTTTTGCGATGCGCCACGCGTTCTACCTCTACTTGGCGTCGTGAGGGCAATTTGATTGCGTATTTGGCCTAGATGACGGGACTGTCGATGAAGAAGCCAGTGTTTTATTATTCCTAGACCACACTGGTAGCACTTCGCCAATCCTCGGGAGGTGAAAGGCTTGGCTGACCTCGGCGAGAATTCGAACCAGGAACCTGGTGTCGGGTGCACGCGACAGCCGGAACCTCTGACTGCGCTCGGCGCGCCCTCTTCCTGCAATATGGGAGCAAATGTATCGTTTTGCTGAGTTACCCACCGCGAATTGTTCCTCAAGCAGTTTTCCCGATATAAGAAAACAGAAGATTGCCTTCGATATTTATTCATTTTATTGATTTATTAAGGCATAGATGAATGCCTAGCGTGAACAGCGTAAAAACAACAACAAACAATCTGTGACACGAATATACAACCATCCTATAAATCACGCAGTGCAACACTAATAATACCCAGTTATCAAGAAATTCCCGGACCGCCTGTGACAATTCTTCTGCACGCTTGCGCAGACAGCATCGTCAAATCGTGGTGCCTGCCAAGCAATAAGTTGAATTCCTTAAGAATGCTGTAGGTCAGCAAATCTGATCTATCCCGTGATTTAGCGACAGGGACCCGATATGCTTGAAGACGAAATCCGTTGAGTGAAAGGTGACGTTTTAAATTTCCACGAGTATCGGGTAGTCGGGAGGACGCGGTACGAAAATCCAGGTGAAGTGCCGCAAAGCGAGACCGAGGAGCCAGGACCAACTAGGGAAGCGTTTCGACCTCCCATGGAACTTCAAGGGGAGAGTCATTAGAAAGAGCATGGAATACTGTTTACGAATATGTTTGTCAAAATTGCAAAATGAACCTACTGAGCGAGTTATGACTTGTTGAAGTTGGGTGGGCCGAACTGGAGACTGGAGCTGGCGCGAGAGTGATAAGGAATCGGGTCACTGTGAGAACGGTTTGCGGGCGGCGGTGGTGGCGCAGAGGTAGTGCTTCGACTCGTCGGGTGTGAGGTCGTTGGTTCAATTTCCGGCGCTGCCATTCCTTTTGCACTTCATGATTTATCGTCGAAATGACCTTCTATTCTAAATTATGGCACGTGTTTGATCAAATAGCCGGTAAAAACTATCATACACGTTCATAAAAATGACTGAAGGAAAAAATTGCTAAGGTGACATTTTTATTCACTGTTTTGCACAAATAGAGTCAAAAACTTATATTGAACGAATGGAGGTGTTTCTAGCAACTTTACCATTCATGGTGCAATGCAAGAAATGTGTGAAGCAAACATGTTCTTCACACACTGCACATCTTGTGCATGTAGCCCCGCCACAACCGGCAGCAAAACGGTCAATTGTACCAAAGGCAAACAAATACCCACCAGGAGTGACAAACGTATCTGTGTGATCATCAAGGCATCATGAGTACTCAGTTTGAAAACTTAGGGGCACAGAACATCTTGTAAATAGACCCTTCAATAGGTTAATCCTACACAACACGCACACAACTACAATTTCACAACCCCAGATGTCCAGGAGGGGTCGATAAAATTTATTGGCCTAAACTTCGCCCAAGGGTGTTATTTGGGGTGGTGATGATGAATCCGGCATCCGTTTTTAAAATTTCGGCTGATTACGGCTTACGTTAGCAGCAGTCTTACACCCGCACCGCATCCTATCGTATTCTAGGCAATACCAAACACGGATGTCAGATTCGTGACCAGTACCTCAAATTACACTCATCATAGGGAACGTTTGGGCGAGATCCTTGATCATAACCTCATCAGCATTAGTCATCTATTACGATCGACCGAAGTTTTAATAACGGAGGTCAGATTCGTGATCGACCCCACAAATAGCCTCCTTGGACGAAGTTTGGGAGAAAAATGGTTTTGGACACCTTCTTGACCTCTGTCGAGGCTGTGAAAGTATTGTATCATACTATATACAATAGGGCCGGTCGTCTCCTTGGGACATGCTTTAACCACAAGGTTTGGATCTTCGAAGTGAACCCGCTGCGGAAATGTTCCTTGCTTTTCTTGGAAAAGCACACATAGTGTCATAATTCGTAATAAAAGGAAATTTCGAAGATAAATCATGTTGTACAAAAAGCGGAACAACGGAGGGAACTGAACCAATGACGTATCGGATAGACCGATGCACTACCCTTGCTCCACGCCGTCACTGGCCAACCCTCTTGCGGAGCCCCATCCCTCTCCGCTCCCGCGCCAGCTCCAGCATGCAGGCCGGTCCACCCAACTTCAACAAGTCACAACTCGCTCAGGAGTTTCATTTTGCAATTGTGACACACTTATTTGTTATCAGCATTCCGAGCTTTTCTAGTGACCCTATTCTGCGCTTGAAGTTCCATGGGAGGTCGAAACCCTTCCCTAGTAAAATCCCCATCCCGGTGTTTCCCCGCCTGGAGACCCACACATCCCGCCCATGTCGAGGAGAATGTTCGAGAAAGCAGGTGCCACATGTCAGCACCATGCCGTCGTTGATCAATGCGCTCCCACCTAGAGCCTCATTGGCAGTCTGGAGCAAATTATGGTTAAGTGAGCAGCTGGAAGAGAGTGGCCACCTCCACCGAGCTCCTTATACACCTCGTCCACCGTTTCTCATCATTCGGGTTTTACCTCCTGGTAATTAGTCCCTTGACGTATTTAGGGGGATTCCACCGCTGTATTTCCGTGGCAGATAGGCTTTCGTTGAATTTTCTAGGTGTTCCCTAGAAAATGTGAGTCGCGTAACTCTTAGGTGAAGAATGGTGTTGAGGGAAACGGCTTCGCTCTCTCAGTCGGCGTGCAAACGGCTATCTTCTTGGAGAGAAAGTATCCGCTATCTTCTTCAGGGCTAATGTTCACTCCTGAGCTACTATTATATTTAGTCACGAAAGCGACAACGACTCCTATGGGCGACAACGGCGCAAGGAATTCACGATTTCAAGAATCAAGCGCATTTCGGATTGATCGAGATCGGCTGCAGGATCTAGTACTGCTCATGTTTCTAGTACTGGAACAAGCCATAACCCTATGCAGCTCTACCGCTCGGTGACGAAACTACATTCCCTCTCGTTATGATGCGTTTGAAGGGAAAATCCGCTTTATAACGGGAGTCACATCCAAACCGGAGCTGATCTTTTTTGGCCATTTTACGTACAGATTTATCCAAAATCACATGCAGTAACTACATATGACTATAGCAATGGAATATGTGACCATGAAGAGAGCGTTGTGGCAAAGGACATCTTTAGATTACTAATGAGGTCCTATGCTTACAGATACTCTCTGCTGTATGCATAAGTATGGCAGACATGTGTGAGGAATAACGAGTACCAGAGCTTAGACGAGGTCATCAGCAAAAGTGTGTAGCCTGGTGTTGCAAGATCTTTTCTTGCGATCAAAACTCTTGCGCCAAGCGGGACTTGAGCCCGCACTCCCTGCCTTCCGAGCAGGATGTTAGCCCATTAAGCTATCAGCGCTGTTAAATCTCGCGCCGCATCCCCCATGTCCGCGCAGTGGCATCTCACATCCCTTCACGGTATTGGGATGTTCCGTGTGATCAAACAGCGCTCTTGCTGTAATCCTGCCCGATGGTCGGGTCATGGCCACCTATTTCCCACATGCTTCGCCCAGAGAGCTTAGTAAGGTGCTGATCACTTATGTAAGGTTTGTTTTTAAACTCTCGGTTGATTACGATTGGTCAAAGTAGGTATGAATGGGTAAGGGCATTCATCTATGTCCACCCATACTTATACCCATCGTAATCATCGAAATTTTAGAAACAAAGCTTAGGTAAGTGATCGGCGCCGTAAGCAGCCTTTCTAGGCTGCTTAGGTGAAGAAACTTTTCCACGTGAGGAGTCGTGAGAATACAATAGCAGCTGTGAATCAGATTTCTATTCTAATGACCTTATCCGTTGCGACTTCACACAGAGTCCTTGATTGTGGCAGATCTTTTTTTTGGGAAGTACAAAAGCGCTTCCCCACAGTAGAGCCGAATCACTCCGTCTACTGCCCCACAGCTACCGCTCTTTCCACCCTACTCAAGCTCGTCCTCCTGTGATTGATGGACTCCACATGAAGAGGGCTAGGAAGGCAAACTGAAAATGGTCCACAACTCCGCTCCCAGATGTGGAACCCACATTTGGAATCGTGATTCAAAGCCGCATCCAGTGACATACCTACATTCCGCTCAACGTGCCATGGTTACATGGTATGCTTTCGTTGTAAGATCATATAAAGCAACGTCACTGCGTTTTCATGATGCAGTGGCCCACATTTCTTTCCTTCCTACGATCCGCAACCACCTAGGACCCACTCCAAGGTAAAGTGTTGTTATTCACCTGAGATCGGAATGTTCGGGGCTCTCCTACACCTTTGACGCGTATTGCACAACAACCGTCACACATTCGTCAGTTTAGAACAACTCATTTCAATGAGAAGCTGCTATGAAACAACAACAATTCATTCTCAACAGCAACGACGCCAAAATCTTTGGACAACGGAACCATAACGTCGAAAACACGCGCAAATTTGATATCGAAACGCACTACGCACATTTAACACAGGCCAATCTGAATACAAGCCTACTATTAAAACTGCTTCACCATGGTTGGCTTTGGGTGATAGAAGAGGGCGGAGTGCATGACGACCTCCGAAAGGCTGCCTATCAGTGAAGGACGATACTGCCCGACGGTGTCCGTAGCCTTGCCTTCCAGGACAAGCAGCCCGTGAAGACGTTGTTCAACCTGCAAATTAATCAGCGATAAAGGAAGAAGGATAAAGCGTGATGCGAACCTACACCAATGGAGCTGTGTCACGGATTCCTCCTCAACTTTATATTCTGCAGCTAATTTAGAACAACATCTGATCGTCTTACATATATACCAGACGTTCAGCGGCCTCGAGGCCGCCAAACGCCTGGTTGGGAGCTTCGCCCCCAAACCCCGAATATAGAACAGCCCGACCGTGTTCTTTTCTTCTTTAGGCCCTCTTGTTTTCATTTCATTCTCCGAAGTACATGTTCTACTAAGTCCTGAGGAACAGACTGTGAGAGTCTCAACTCAAAGTGCTTAATCTGCGGAAACATAAATGAAGCCAATGGGTGTCGGTAGACCGCTCGATACCGTTAACTGTCCGACAGCAATCATGTTCCTCCAATAACTAACCATTCTCCTTACCCTCACTCTCAACCCCGCCAGTACCCCTTACAGTTGTGCCGGAGTGAAATATATATAAAAAACTAAAGGCGTATTGAGAGTCAAGTACGCGCACACTTGTCGAACGAAATCTTTAAAAAGTTCTCACGAATACTGTGCAAAGTATGATTTGTGGAACGACTTCTGGATCTGGATGCACGTTGTACGACGTCTGGGTCACGTGTTCTGAATCCGGACGCATGTTGATATCGTCTGTGATACATATGCTGAACCCCAATGCACGTGTAACGACGTAAGCAGCTTTTTCTGAAGCCTGATACCCGTTGGACGATACTAATAAAAAATCATGGTCCGCCCTTACTGGTCCGCTTCACTGGACCCCTCCTTCAGTAGTCCCATCTTCACTGGTCCCCTTTACCGTCTCTCCCCCCCCCCCCCCCCCTTATACTGGTCCCCTCTTCATTAGGCCTCCTTCACCACCCCTCCCCCCGTTACCGGTCCCTCTCACCGGACCCTTCCCTGCAGTGGTCCCCTCTTAGTGGTTACTGGACCCTCTTTTGCTGGTCCCCCATTACTGATCCCCCTTTACTGGTCACCCATCGGTGACATGTCGTCTGAACCGGGACACCCCTTGCACGATATCGATGAGACCCCTTCTTAACCCAAGCATCCATTCCGCGACACGGGTGACACAACTCCTGAACCCGGACGCCTGGCCAGCGACGTTGGTAACACGTCTTTTCAAACCGTTCGTACTTTGCGCGACATCGGTGACACCTCTTCTGATCCTAGACACCCACTGCGCAACATGGGTGGCACAACTCCTGAACCCGGACGCCTGCTGAACGCCGACGGTGAGATGTCTTCTCAACCCAGACGCCCTTTGCGCTACATCTGCGTCACGTCTTCTGACGCACGCTACACGACGTGGGTCACACCTCGTCTCAACCCGGACGCCTGTCACTCGACGCCTATGAAAGGACGGATGGACAGACGGACGGACACACGGAAGGACAGACACAACCGCTTACTCTTTTATATATATATATATATATCCTACTATATATAAAGGAGTTAGCGGTTGTCCGTCCGTCCGTCTGCTCTTCCGTCTGGCCTTTCCTAGAAGTCGAGTAGCAGGCGTCTGTGTTCATACGAGGTGCCACTCACGCCGTGTCGAGACCGTCAGAAAAGTGTCACCGATGTCGCACAAAGGGCGTCCGGGTTGAGAAAACATGTCACCGACGCTGTACAACAGGCGCCCGGGTTCAGAAGACATGCCATCGATGTCGCGTAATGGGGGTCTGGGTCCAGAAGACATATCACCGATGTCACGCAAGGGGTGTCTGGGCTTACCAGGAAACTATCTCAACGGTAGGTCGGAACGACCCAAGTGTTGTATATGGGCAAAATCGCCTCTCTCTGGGAAACAACGAAATGCATATATCTCGACCCCAATACAACTCTGCGCAGAGCTAGGGAGGACGGAAATTCGGCCGTTTGCTGCTTTAGTACTCAGCCTGCACGCGTAGGGCGAGCTCAAGTTGGCTGGAAACAGCGATCGTGGGGATTAAGCCATCCCTCTACCCTCTGCGCCACCGCTGCTCACTCGTCATCGCTGTTTCTAGCCAACTTGAGCCCGCCCTTCGCGAGCCGGTAGAGGGTTAACGCCGCCAACGGCCCAGCTTCCGTCGTCGCTAACTCTGCGCAGAATTGTATTGGGGTCGAGATATTTGCATTTCGTTGTTTCCCAGAGAGAGGCGATTCTGCCCATATATAACACTTGGGCCGTTCCGACCTACCGTTGAGATAGTTTCCTGGTTAGAAGAGGTATTACGGACTTCATGCAAGGGGTGTCTCGGTTCAGAAGAGATGTCACCTACGTCGCACAAGTGGTGTCCGGATTCCGAACACGTCTAATGGGAGACCACTAAAGGGAAGACCAGTGAGCAGGAGTCCAGTGAAGGATGGGAGGACCAGTGAAGAGGGGAGAGGTACCAGTAAGTGTAGGACCTTTAGTGGGAGCCAGTGAAGGGGACCAATAAAGAATACCACTAAGGTGAGGGTTGGGGGGGGGGGGGGGAGTGAACGAGAACCAATGAAGAGGATCCTATGAAGGGGAAACCGGTAAAGGGGGAACCATTAAAGAAGCACCAGTGGAGAGTGGATCAGTGAAGGTAGGACCAGTAATGGCGGCCAGTGAAGGGGGGGGGGGGGGGAGTAAAGGAGGGACCGGTAAAGGGACCATAAATGGGGGCAGTGAAGGAGACCAATGAAGGGTACCGCTTAGGTGAAGGGGCAGTAAGGGGGGGGGGGGGGCAAAAAGGGGGAGAGTGAACGGGAACCAGTGAAGTCCTGTGAAGGGGAGGGGGGGGGGGGGGGGGAGGCGGTAAAGTGGGAATCAGTGAAGGTGTGACCAGTAATGAGGGCCAGTGAAGGGGGCTGCGCCAAAAGAGGGGGACAGTGAAAGGGTACCAGTCTCTACCTGCACATGGGTAAGGGGGTATTGTGTATTGTCGGGGGGGGGGGGGGGGAGTAGGGAGAATGACTTCGACAATCGGAGGATTATTATTGCCGTCGGATATTTAGCGGTATAGAGCTCTCACAAGATTATCACAATCTGTTCCTCGCCACGCCACGTGTACTTCGGAGAATAAATCGGCATAAGTGCGATAGAGAGTGGGTAGGCTTCATAGGAGCAGTTATGAAGATTGTGTTCTACCGTCCCACTTTCCCGTAAAACCAGTTTTTCACTTTAACGCGAGTAAGAAGGTCTAGACGGGAGTGTTCTATTCTCGGGGTTTGGGGCGAAGCCCCCAACCAGACGTTTGGCGGCCGCTAGGAACGCTGAACGTATATATATATATATATATATATATATATATATATATATATATATATTGTTTATTTATTTATTTAGTAGGATAGGATATCATTTTCAACGTTAAACTGGACAGTCTTCTGAACAGGCCTATAGCTTTTGAAATCAAAGTGAACATCTTCTAAAACAGAACGAGCTCCTCCCACATTGAGCTAGAGATTCCAAAATGCTTAGAATAATTTTTTGTTCAAGGAAAATTTTAGTAGACCTTTCCTTGACGTTTTAATTCATTTATTCAATAGGTGAACATTGTTTGAAATTTTATAAAAACCTCTTTGAGGAAAAATGGAGGTTTAAACATTGTTTAAAGAGCAGGAAGGCGACAATCTTTAGTGCCAAGAGATATTGTGCCATGCGCTCGTCCAACACTTCACTTTTATCCGACTGATGACAAAATTTCTGTTTACTTTCAGTTTTCACACCTGCAAACGATGCAACAAATATACTTGCAAAGAACATACATGTTCTCAGTTTGATGCTTCATGTAAGCAGCATTTGCACTATGAATGAAATAAAAACCGCGACGAGCTTTTCGGGTGTGATCTTGTCTTTTAATGCGCTCCGAGTACCACATAGCGCACAGTCACCGCAGGCAAAAGTAGGGTCACTATCGGAGAATCGATGCAGGTGCTATGAAGTCGATAAGAGGTTTCAGATTGTTCGCTTTCAGTGCAGATCGGTGTGCGGCTCGGATGGCCTAGTGGGTGGTATAGTTCTGCTCAAGTGACCTATCCAAATAGGCATTCGAACGATTTTCATGCGAATTTGGATATGCGGAATTTGTGAGCATTTGATACCATTAGAACACTCGAAAAAATTCAGGAACACAACTACGGGGAGTGGCAACCTTTACCTATGAACAGAAGGACGAGGCTTGCATCCCGTGTATTCCATCCCTTTTGGACTTTTGCAAAACTCACATTTTCCAGCACATGATGCGGCTAGTGATACTTTGGCATGGCACCTACATATCTACATATGACACGTTCTTGAAACAACGGCTCAGCTCAAACAATCACCTCCTAAAACAGAGGAAGTCCTCCATACTCTAGAGGCAATACACTGCATGTTGAACGCTGCAGTATCGTCATCTCGTTACTACAACCTCATACAAAGTCGATTTTCAGATAACGAATTGGTTACAAACAAACAAGGGTGAATTGCCGACGTAAGTGGTAGGCGGTGAGGAACATAACGCGTAAAGCAGCACGAATGGTTATACAATTTAAGCATCGAAGGAAAGCCACACGGTTCTGTGCACTTATCCTTCACATGAAACAAGATTCATGGAGGACAAGCATTCGGTGTGACCCTCAAAAGGCCCCCTTACTCGGTGAAGTAGCCAGCTACCAAGTAAACTGTCAGGCTCTTGAAATAGGCATAGTATAGAAGTCGGTGAACCAGCGAGACCACCTAGATATTATGGCCACCACTGGATTTGTGCTTTGCTTGTGCATTGAGATCAACTGCAGTTTGAGGAACGTGTCATATTGAGCTATGTGGGTACCATGCTATAGTACCGCTATATGGATTACACACATGAACATTTAAGTTTTGAGAAATGCGAAATAGACACAGCGCATCTGGAAGATAGAAAATGAAATGGGTAAGAGAAATACACGATATCTTGGTTTGAGGAACGTGTCATATTCAGCTACGTCGCTGTCACAAAATCGCTAGTGGCTTAAACTGATATAACGAACACTAGCGATCGTATTTACTCATTTCTACTTTCTAACGGAGCTCATCCTTTCCTCGTGATAACCTGAGAAAACCTCATCCTGCCCAATCAACTCCCTCGTGTATTTTAAAGTAAACATCTGAGAGTAAATTCGCATGCACGGATTGGCATACCTCTTGCTGTTCCTTCTTCAGCATCTGCCGTCTCTTCTCCATCTCTTCTGATCTCTCTTTCTTCTCCGTCAGGAACCTTTGATGAAGCTCCTCGAGTCGTCTTTCTTTCTCTTGTTCCACACGAGCACGAAGCTGCGCCTCAGCCCATGCCTTCAAGATACAGTATCATTCGGAACATCGAACAAACGGGTCACGGTAGTGGAAGGAACGCAGGTTTCACACACCTTCCTCGTCTTGACATGCTCGGGTTGTTTCTGCACATGATACGCTATTTTCAACTCTTTTATTACGCGTTCAAAAGCATCCGAGTCCCGTTCTCTGAATTTGGATTGACTGAGATAAGAAGAACACAGACGTTAGGCAAATATAATTCGCGAACCGAAGCAGTCGAAGACACTTCCTCCTGAAGTTGATGATGAGCCAAATTCGATGCGTCAACCATGTCGGTTTCTAAAAATGGCTAGCTATGAGCAAATATTAGACTGTCCAGAGCGAAAGCTAACTCATCGATATTATTCAAAGGCACAGTTCATAAAAGCAGTGGTTTCTGACTCTATCTACCTGCTTCCGGAGGCCCATTTCCAAGATAAAAGCTCGAGTACGCTTGAAGTACATACCTTTCATGATGGGTTCAATCGCCATGGGATAACCCTTCTTTTCAAAATGCTATGTTCAAAATTCTCAAATATTGAATATAGTGGCAAACATATGCAATGTGTTGGTTGAAAAAACATGCAGATATGGGCAAGAGCTTAGATACTGCTCTTTCGCGGGAGGTGAAAAGTATAACACAACTGAGTTGTGCACATAAGAACGAAACCAGTTCATCCACCAAGCATCGCCACCTCCGAAACTGTTCAGATCAGAATTTCAAATATTAAGATGAGGATTGGGCGCGTGTAGCGCAGCCGAAGAATGCAGCCCTCGTGTGCACCCGGTAAGAGGTTCCTGGTTCAGATTCCGTGTCCAGGCAAATCAAAGCTTCCATCCCTCCGGGGGTACCAGATGACGACAAGTCGTCTCCTTTGACGGATTCCGCGCCCCATTTCGACTGCCGCGCGCCCGCTCTGGGTCTCCTCCTTCCCCGGGCTATTTCCCTAGGTTTCCTGATTTTCAGGGTCTTCCTAGGAATCAGCGCTCCCAGCCTTCTTCATGGTCTTGGCGGCCATTCGAACGGCTGTGCGCGTCCGGGAGGGGTCGTTAGGAGGGGTTTCGCTCTGCGCGTGTGTTTTCGTCTTTGTTTCTCTCGTCTTACTCCTTGCGCGTACTCTTTAGGGGTTTCATTGTGTTCGTTGTGCGTTGTTTTTTGTAGTTTCATTGTACTCTTCTGTGTTCCTGCATATTTTGGTGTTATAGTCGATTTGTCTTGTTCTTGGTTCGGTTATCTCTCATATGTCTTGTTCGTATGTTTCGTTTATCTCTTATATGATATCCGCGCTATTCCTATTCGTATCATTTTGGTCTCTATTTGTGTTTGCCTAGTATCCTCCATGTTTATCATCGCGTTGTGCATGTTATTGCCTTATCTCATTATAGTTCATTGCCATCGATGCTCTTAATGTATTGTTTCGTTCGCGTGCGCTTGTTATTTATATTTATTTAAAATAAAGGTTTAATTACCCAAGTTTGAGGTGACTCCCTTTGCGTCTGGTCGCATCAACTACTTATTCCGCGTGGCAGCACATTCTGTGTATTCGTTTGGAGTCACTTCAATTGGTGCATCGGCCGACTGCGTTATTCTCTATTTTTGGTCGGATTCAATTGGTGCATCGGCCGATCTGTATTCTGCTGACAACAGCTGGTCCAGTGCGCGTTCGACTTCGGATCGAGGACCAACAGCGACAACGACAGGTCGGAAATTAAGCCAATTTCAACACTTTGATCGCGTTTCTAGTTGTCTGGTTTTTCACTTAAGCTGTAGTTTCTTCTGGTTTGGTGGCGCGTATTAGGTTGTAGACTACGTCCTAGGCTAAGTAACTGACGCGCATTCTTCGGTTTCATTTACCGTTGTTTGTTTCGTCCACTTGTCCTTTACATCAAGAAGGACAGCATGTCGACACAGTTTTCGTCATACAAGCGGGTCTTGACCCAGGCTTGCAACAAAGTGGAAGCAGTGGTAGCGCGTGCACAGAAGGACTACTTCGACGCAACGGGAACCGAGGAGGACCGAAACTCAAGGGAAGAGAAGAAGAGATACAGCGAGCTGCAGGAACTGCTAGGCGCTATCGAGACAGGAACATCAAAGGTCGAGGAGTTATGGCAGAAGTATGAGAGCGCGTTCAATGATAGGACGGATGGACCGTCCAATTCAGAACAAGAGGACTTCGAACAATATTCGAAGAAAGCGGAAGCAACTCTTAGCTCTGCATACGATGTCACGATGGCGATTCAAGGTCGATTGCGTACCTTTACGTCACCCAAAGGAAACCGGGAAGTTCCTCACACAAGCGCGTCGGACAGCGCATCGCAGGACTTTCATTTCCAGACGAAAAGGGTCGACCTACCCACCGTGCCCATCCCTAGTTTCAGTGGAAATGTATGGGATTGGGACAATTTCTGGACATTGTTTTCTACAAACGTCCACTCACAGCCATTACCTCCGATCTATAAGTTCAACTACCTTCTGGACGCATTGAAGGGAGAAGCGCGTGATGCAGTTAGGAAGTTCCAGATCACAGAGGACAACTACCAGAAAGCGATCGACTTCGTTCACACCAATTATGGTAACAAGGAGGAGCTAGTACATCGCCTGATTGCAAGGATGGAGGCAGCATCATTACGATCGCCATCAGTCAAGGATCAGCGCGTACTACTAGAACAGATCCAAGCGATCATGTCTCAACTCAAAGACAAGGGCGAAAGTGTGGACAGCCAGTGGCTCGTAAAGCAGGTCTTGTCCAAATTCCCGGAACGCTTACAGAGGAAAGCGTTAAAAAAGAAACGTTCCATGGAGGGACAGTTTCTGATGGAGCATCTTCTCGATGCCCTGGATCAGTTCATCGCGGATGAGGAAATGATTGCTCTGTTCACGTCAAGCAACAGTGTGGCACAGCAACAGCAGCCACAGAACGTGAACCTTCAGAAGCAACAGACTTCACGAGGAAGTTTGCCGTGCATGTACTGTGGCGAGGACCACAAAGCAGGTGCATGCACAAGGTATGGCACCCCGCAGGAGCGGGCCAACTACTTACGTGAGCACAAGCTGTGCTTTATCTGCGCGTCTCCTCATCACGCAACGTCGGACTGCAAGAAACGGCCATGTTTCGCATGTCAGGGTAGACATCACACATCATGCTGCTTCAAAGCAACGGCCGCTCCAGAAACGTCGACATCACGGCAGGGAAAATCCACCGCTCCAACTACACCGAATGAGAAGGTGAAGTTTGCCAAGAAGGCAAGCCCTACATCGGCAGCGACTCACCAGCTGAGCAGCCAAGATCAGGATCACGTCACAGCGCGTATAGAACAGCAAGAGGATCCAGTAGCTCAACTCCATTCGAGCGAAGGCATACCGAGCACTCGCGAAACCTACTTACCAGTAGGAGAGCTCACGATCATGGACCCCTCTTCGCGTGAACTAAGAAAAGTACCGGCACTGCTAGATTCAGGTGCCGAGTGCTCCTTCATCGATCAAAAGCTGGCAGAGGAGCTATGCCTGCCGACCCTGGGCACGACAACTTTGCGCGTAAGAACCTTCGGCTCGGATCGCGTACAGGAGTGCGTGAGTCGCAAGGTACCTTTGGAGATGTGGGACGATAAAGGCAAGCCGTGGTCACTGGAGCTTCTCACCCACGAAACGCTCACTAGCACCCTACGAACACCTCCAGTGCTAGAAGAAGATGTCGCGTTCATCAAGTCACAGAACATTAATGTGAACTTGGTGCAATCACAAGCAGCTATCAAGCCGTTGATCCTTCTAGGAAGCGATCAATTATGGCAACTCATTTGTCATGATGAGGCTCACATATGCCTTCCGTCCGGTTTATACCTGTTGCCCACCCGTCTGGGGCATTTACTAACCGGACAAGTCCACGGTACTCTCCAACATCTGCGAGTGCAGAAGAAGGATGAAGCACGGAGAGGGTGGAATGAGTCGAGGTCAATCGAGACCGACATTAACGCGTTCTCTATCGAAGATCCAACGGAAGTGAGGGATGAACATGCGCGTTGGCAGCGTTTCTGGACTATGGAGCAAGAGGCTGAGGACGATTTCGCGCAGCCTGAAAAGGAGGTCCAAGCAGCGATAGATAAGAAAGTACTGGACGAGTTCCGAAGCACAGTCCAGAGGAAAGATGATGGATACTATGTACGCTTGCCGTGGAAACAGATCCCTGTTGCGCTTCCGGATAATAGAGCGATCGCGTTACGAACACTCGACAGTGTATGGAATTCCCTTCGGAAAGACGCTGCCCTTCTGGACAAATACAACGAGACGTTCGAAGAGCAAAAACGATTAAACGTCATCGAACCAGTGGCTGAAAGAGATGTGGTGGAGGGAACAATACATTACCTCCCACATCAGGCTGTGCTCACGCCGCACAAGAACACGACGAAACTAAGGATAGTTTTCGACGCGTCAGCCCACTACAAGGATTGCCCTTCGCTGAACGACGCTCTTCACAGAGGACCAGTCCTGTTACCCAAAATGTACGGACTTCTTCTCCGATTCCGTATCGGTCGCGTCGCGTTGATTTCCGATGTGGAAAAGGCATTCTTGCAAGTGCGGCTTCATGAGGTGGACAGAGATGCCACCCGCTGTTTGTGGCTACGTGACCACAAGAAACCTCCGAGCAAGGAGAATCTGCAGGTTTATCGCTTCACGCGCGTAACCTTTGGACTACTTCCATCCCCGTTTCTACTTGCGGCTACCACGTACTATCATTTGGATCAGTATCCAAATGACGTCGAACTCGTAAAGGACATCAAGGATAACCTTTACGTCGACAATCTTCTCGTGACAACGGATACACCTGAAGATGGACTTCGCGTGTACTCCAGAACGAAAGAAATCTTCAACGAGTTGAAGATGAACCTTCGGGAATTCGCGTCCAACGATCGAGCAGTCATGGAGACTATTCCCGCAGCGGATAGATCGACCGAAGAGGATCCGAAGGTTCTAGGTATCAAATGGAACAGATCCGAGGATCAATTCCAGGTGGGCTGCACAATGCCCAGGCAAGAAGTTGCCACTAAACGGTCAGTGGCAAGCGCGATTGCATCAGTGTACGACCCTATGGGTTGGATGTTGCCGTTGGTACACAAGGCAAAGCTCTTCCTGCAATCGCTATGGAGAAACGAAATGGACTGGGACACACCGCTCCCACCAGAACGTCAGCGAGAATGGGAAGCCATTTCTGCGGATATAGATGGATTCCTTAAGACAATTCCGCGTTTCTTGTTGCCTAAGTCATCAAAGGCACAGCTGATCACTTGTGCGGATGCCAGCAGTGAGGCGTTCGCAGCATGCGCGTATCTATACTTCTCTTCGGAAGCGAATTTGGTCATGGCCAAAGGTAGATTGCCTAGTCTAAAGGCAAAGATGACCATACCGAAGTTGGAGCTGAACGCTCTAAGGTTGGCAATGCAGCTGACGGATTCAGTGATATCGCAGATCTCGTCGAGCATCACAGTCGAGCGCGTACTCATTCTATCGGACTCCGAGATCGCACTGAATTGGATCAGGACAACGCAGCGTCCAGATGTCGGTCCTTTCGTCAGGAATCGCGTATTCGAAATACACAGCATTGTCAGATCCCTGGAAGAAAGGGGATATGCCGTGCAATTCGGGCACATTTCGTCTCAGGAAAATCCGGCGGATTGTGCGACAAGAGGCCTGGACAGATGGCAGTTGGTCGACCATTTGTGGTGGACAGGACCAAAGTTTCTTTCCCAACCGACAGAGGTCTGGGATAGCGCGTATACACCAATAACTCTGCTAAACGATGAGAGTGGAGCGAGCAGACCGCAAGACGGTGAGAACAAGGTTGCGGAGGGACCGCAGAACACCAGGGTCTTCGCTCAATCGCAGGCGGTCTACACGGATATCTTCCGGGAGATCCGAGGCTCGGATTTACGTAAGATTCAGAGAGTTGTGGCCTATGTCCTACGTTTCATCAAGCTACTCGTTGCGCGTGTTAACGAGAGACAGAACGTACCAATAAGGCTGTCTCAACTACTTGACGAGCTAGCTCCAGCAGATACTCCTATTCCGAATGGAATGGAGATAAGAGCAGCATGCAAGGCCATTGTGAAGCAACACCAACTCTCTAGGATAACGCCGACAATTCGGAAGTCATTCCGTCATCTTCAGCCGTATGAAGATGAACAAGGGATTCTTCGTTGTCGTGGCCGTCTAGGAAAAAGTAGTCTAGACGAGCAAGCCAAGTTTCCTATGCTTGTGCTACAGAAGACATGGTTATCCAAGCTCATAATCATGGATTGTCATCGAGAACTCCATACTAGCATCAGTCACACGATGTGTCGCGTACGTGAACGGTATTGGATACCGAAATTGCGGGCAGAAGTGACGACGATCATACGTCGCTGTATGGAGTGTCAGAAGATGAACAACTTGCCCTACAAGTATCCCGATCAAGGGCACTTACCAGCGCGTAGAGTGACAAGATCGCGTCCGTTCCAGCACATAGGCCTGGACTATTTCGGACCGCTCTCCGTAAAGGGCGAAGCAGGCCCAGAGAAGTGCTACGGATGCATTATCACTTGTCTTGTCACCAGGTTGATACACTTGGAACTTGTGTCGGACGTCTCGACAATAGCATTTTTACACATGTTACGGCGATTCTTCGCGAGGCGAGGGATCCCGAAGTCCATCACGAGCGACAACGCACCAACTTTCGCGTTAGTAGACGTCATACTCTCAGAGTGGTTGGATAGAGCGAAGGACGACCCAACCATTGCTAAGGAGATCAGCAGTCGCCAGATCCAGTGGACGTATAACACTCCCTATGCACCGTGGCAGGGAGGCGTCTATGAGCGCTCGATCAGATCCGTCAAACTGGCCATGAACAAGACGCTAGGAAAGGTCACTCCATCGCGGGAGGAGCTCGGAACGCTGATCGTGGAGATCGAAAGCATGTTGAACACTCGACCACTACTCTACGTCGAGTCGGAGGAAGGTTCAGAGCGCGTACTTAGACCGATAGACTTCCTTCAGAACGAGTTTGAAGTGCTCCCTCCAATGCAAACAGGAGATGACCTTCTTGAAGATCAGGACTACCTTAGTCCAGCTGAACGCCTAGCATCCCAGACGAAGCTGCAAGTTGTGCAGGCCATTGACAGTTCCTGCAAGATCACGGAGCAGTTCTGGCAGCAGTGGCAGTCGCAGTACTTGACGTCTTTGAGAGAAAAACATCAGAAGGAAGTTGGACACAGACGAGGATCGCGTATCGCTCCGAAGGTTGGACAAGTCGTGCTCATCTGTGACGCATTACAGCCACGCTACATGTGGAAAATGGGACGAGTCGACGAGCTCGTAAGCAATAAGGAAGGTGTCGTCAGAGAGGCATCCATTATGTTACCATCGCGTAGGAAAATTAGGAGGCCAGTAAACCTCCTAGTGCCTCTAGAACTCGACGACACGAGCACTGATGTGGACACGGAGTCTACATCTCAGCAGCATCCCGAAAGTTCGCCCGAAGTCGTGGAGGGCGAAGTGGATGAAAGCCAACCAGTCGACACAGAACCTTCACGCTATAATTTCCGCCCAACGAGGAGGGTCGACTACAGGAAGTTGGCGAGTTTAAACGCCGTACTGACCTTTTCGGTTACGTGGGTGTCGGTCGACGACCCAATGGAACAGATACCAGCGATGGTATCCGACGACGAACAAGACCCAGGAGACCTAAATCTCCAACCGATCGAAGGGTTCGAACCAGATCTTGCTGAGGCGGAGGACGTCGTGCGCGACGAGCAGCAAGAAGACGTCGAGAGCGGTAATCCAGGATCAGAAGTCCGCGTGCAGCAAGACGACGTCGAGGAGGAGGATCCGGGACCGGAGGTGCGCGTGCAACAGTTGAACATCGAGGAGACTGATCCGGAACCGGAAGTGCGCGTAGGACAAGGCAATGGACAGCGATGCAAGTGTCGGCACAAGAGGTGCTTCGATTGTCAGAGAATCGAGGGAACAGCATTCGAGGACCTGATTCCCATAGACGAGGGTCAGCACGGGGCCCTCGGTAACGTTCTTCACAAGGAGCTAAGGATCCAAGAGCTGGAGGACGACGGACGACGGCTGACGCTGGAGGACAATGGACGACGGCTGACGGGCCTGTGGCAGTTCTTCAGCGAGCAGCGGACCAGCAAGGACGGAGGACCACATCAACGCGGGCCGGAGTGACGACAAGTCGTCTCCTTTGACGGATTCCGCGCCCCATTTCGACTGCCGCGCGCCCGCTCTGGGTCTCCTCCTTCCCCGGGCTATTTCCCTAGGTTTCCTGATTTTCAGGGTCTTCCTAGGAATCAGCGCTCCCAGCCTTCTTCATGGTCTTGGCGGCAATTCGAACGGCTGTGCGCGTCCGGGAGGGGTCGTTAGGAGGGGTTTCGCTCTGCGCGTGTGTTTTCGTCTTTGTTTCTCTCGTCTTACTCCTTGCGCGTACTCTTTAGGGGTTTCATTGTGTTCGTGGTGCGTTGTTTTTTGTAGTTTCATTGTACTCTTCTGTGTTCCTCCATATTTTGGTGTTATAGTCGATTTGTCTTGTTCTTGGTTCGGTTATCTCTCATATGTCTTGTTCGTATGTTTCGTTTATCTCTTATATGATATCCGCGCTATTCCTATTCGTATCATTTTGGTCTCTATTTGTGTTTGCCTAGTATCCTCCATGTTTATCATCGCGTTGTGCATGTTATTGCCTTATCTCATTATAGTTCATTGCCATCGATGCTCTTAATGTATTGTTTCGTTCGCGTGCGCTTGTTATTTATATTTATTTAAAATAAAGGTTTAATTACCCAAGTTTGAGGTGACTTCCTTTGCGTCTGGTCGCATCAACTACTTATTCCGCGTGGCAGCACATTCTGTGTATTCGTTTGGAGTCACTTCACCAGATTTGTCGGCTAAGGATAGAGCGCTGACTTGTTCAGTGGCTAGCCACAGCATAATAAAGACAATTAAAAAGAGAGAAAGAAAGAGAATATTAAATTAATAACAATAGCAAGGACTAACCTTTGGAGTCTCCTTTGAAATGTCCTCAACTAGTAACGACCAATGACGTATCAACGCAGTCATCCAAGCAACTGTAAGTGTGCGCAGTGTCTGGGTCTATGTAAGGAAAACTAACTGTATAACTTGGATATCTTGTCATGACAAACCGCTTAGAATACGCTCACTTTCTTTTGAAGCCTCTTCCTCAGTGGAAACCTCGAAGGCTATTGGAGAACATAATGATCTTGCTACAAAGGTTTGAGCAATTTGGCAAGACTGATGTCATCTGTCAGCGCAATAAACCTAAACTTCTTTCCGAGCGAATGGATTTCCCATAAGAAAATGTTCAAGACGCATCACACGAGAAAACACTTGGAATTAAATTTCACGCATTTTCCTTCAATACCAACAACTACATCTACGTATTCGCATAAGAACGTGGGTCATAAACTTGAATTTGATAAAGGGATGTTGTAGGTCACAGCATTGCAGCCACCACATCATGTATGAAAGATGGACCTTAATATCGACGCATGAAAGAGTCAAGAAGCAGAGCCGGCCTCATACGCTGCACATTGCCTTGAAAGTAGCTGTCGTACACCCTGATCAAGATCGGGATAAGAAAAGACAGTGTGAAAACACCTGCAAGGTGGACCAGGAACGAACTCGAACAGACAGTGGAGACTAAGAAGATTCAGCAAAGTAGCCAATGCAAACTCACTCTTCATCTCTAGGCTGCCATTATCCAAAGAGTGCTGATTTACCTTTCCGATGAGTTGAGCTTTCCATTCTGACGATTTGTCACGACGAGTGCCAAATCCGATGCTAAATTTC
Organism: Heligmosomoides polygyrus bakeri; assembly: GCA_947359475.1. Classification (NCBI taxonomy): domain Eukaryota; kingdom Metazoa; phylum Nematoda; class Chromadorea; order Rhabditida; family Heligmosomidae; genus Heligmosomoides; species Heligmosomoides polygyrus. Next base: position 46,479,677 of record OX375869.1, on the reverse strand, counting down.
GACAACGTCGGTTTTTGCAGAATGTATAGCTAAAACTGACAAGACTCAAAACAATAAACTAGACTGGTTTACTTCATCACCTGACCCTTCATATCCTAATGGATTGCTCTATTACAGTATTAGGTTGAAAGAGCTTGGAATGAAAAGTCTTCTATACATGAAGGGTTTTGCAGAGATTGTGATGACGTCCAAATTTTTAGATGAATCTCGCGGTTTTTCTTCCATGTTCCGACGCGCGATTAAACCTCCCAAAGTAGCGATGGTTTTTTTCTGACACAAAATGGCGGAAATAGACGCATTTTTCAGATCGCATACATACATCGTTGCTGGACCATAAGAGGCTTTCGGCTGCACCACACAACTCTATCCGTTGCTCTAGTTAATGACGGCGATGGTAGTCTACGACGTCAATGTCACTATGCAAATGTAAATGTTGGATGACAGGTTTAAAAAACTACGAGGAGGAGTGCGATCACCTATGTGATGTTTATTCGGTGTTGACTTTGTGCGCTAACTGAGCTGATAACGTGTCAGATTATCTACTGTCACGAACAGTACTTCAGCGATGATACGGATAATTCTCGTCAAGACTGCTGCAAGGGCGAGTTTCCTTTACATAAAGAAATGCCTACTCTTAAGTGCGTTCAGTAACTCACGGAGTGTTACAGTGGAAATCTTACCACAACAGCTCCTTTCTCTGAATACTTTTCAAATTCCTGACAACATTTTGGGGATTCTCGTCAGGTGCAATTATATGCCAACAGCAGAATTTTAAAAAGCAGAGTAGACGCATGGGTTTATACAATGTCAAAACACCAAACTTCCGACACTATAGCCAAGCGCTTGGCTGAATCAAGATATAGTTGTCAGAATCATTGTATCAACCTACACAGGATATAGTTTCCACTACAAAGCATGTTCGAAACACCAAACTTCCGACACTATACTTAAAAGCACAAAGAAAGATTGACGTTCCATCTTCTCTACGAGCAAGGCCGATAATCGGATATGGTATTGTTTTGACAACTACTGTTAAAAACGGACTGACATTCTCCGCTGTTCAGCCCTTTATCACTAAGCGATCGCCAGCAAAAGGTGATTGCCAGGCCGACCAATTGCTCCCGTCGCGAAGCATGAACAGACGCTTAACAATCTCGTAGTTCAGCAACGATATCTTGTATACGTCATGAAAAACTTGTCGCTACTTCGGCAGACTGGGTCGCAAGTCCAAGTTGTAGTGTTTTCGAGTAGAAGGCCATGTTTTAATATTGATACACACAGATTTGGTCGGAAATCGCTTTTCCTCAAAACGATATATGTAAGAAATATTTTCTTCCGAGTAGCGCATTGGATCAATTAGCTACAGGTGGATCTTATGGCGAAGAGAAAGTCCACTTCTGGAGCTTGATTTCATGAGCGTGACTGGTTTGAACGGCGGACTTTTTATACCACTTCAGTTTTGGCGCTTGGTGCTTGCTTATTTCCGTGACTTGTAAATAAACCATGTGGATGTTTGGCGCTACTCACCGTATTGCATCGAGCTGCGATTAGATCGCCGTTTCGTTCCGGAAAATTTTGGCTGTGATCTTAGCAGTTACGTTGTGCTTTCCCACTTCATTTTATCCTCTTCCCTTTTTTCTTCACAAATTTCCTCCGAATTTTCTTTAAACGGCATCTTGCTTACACTGTTGTGAGCGATTTTTCTTCTTCCATTCGGACTTTGTTCTTACGCCTCGGGTTTGTATCAGATCCAAGAGGCACCTCAGAATAACCTTGGTTAGTTGCGCTGCCCAGGCTGATTTCACGCATATTCAACCTAGTGCAACATCTATACCATTTACGAGGCTATAGATATACCGCCTTCACCTAAGTTTTTCAGCATCTATTGCTGACAAACTCAGATGAAGGCGGTATTTCAGCATCTTTTAATACTTTATATTAGCATATGAGCGGTTTCGCAAGGTCCTAAAGAATTTAAACAGCCTTACTCCTTGACCAAAACTTTCTAGTGTCGAAAACTACAACGCTTTTCATTGTTAATAATGATCCTCATATTTAGCAGGCCCAAATTCTTCGTTCTTGCTTCTGTGGCTCTAGTAGCTCTGACACAGATGAGACTAACTACCACGGCTCGTATATTCGTTAGCATCACAGTGCTGATGTGCTCACGCAAAGGTGATGCCCCCATTTCTAACAATAATCAAGAGGGAGCCGATTACAGGGAACCACTGCGGTGTAGCAACCAACGCCTAACTTGGATTTTCAGGTAGCATCCTCATTTAGGCGGCATTGACAAGCTTCCGATATAATCAATGAAAATATTACAGTAAGGAAAGAAAAGTGCAAGTTTTCAGCCCAGCGCGGCCAAGAAATTTCAGAAACGAATCTGGACCTGAATATCTTCTTCACGCTGTCTGGGGCGTTCTTCAGCGCATCCAAATCCTTGTACGGAGAGCGGGGAGCTTCGAGATCCAAGTCTGGCAACCCGAATTTCACACGGTCAGCCACCTTGAAATAGTCTTATTAAGCAGTTGCAGCTAATCAAGCGGAACGTGGTGGCATACCAAGTTGTCTTGAGCCTTCAATCCCAGGTCTCGCTCCGATCCAATTTTCTCGTAGTAGAGCTTGCCCAGTGCATCGATGTAGTTTTCGTCTACAAATTCAAAGCACCAGATTCCACACACCAATTACCTCATGGCCTGATACACAGTACCCAAAAATGCTTACACTGTTTGAAGCGTCATAAAATTGTAGAATAGATCAGAATTTTCTTTGGAACTATTTGTGTTATCTGAAAACATCTTTGGTTGGGGTGATTCTCTTTTTACTTCGGTCCCGACAGCTTTGACGAAGGCCAGGAGGACGAGATATTAGCTGAATAAAAATTGGTGTACTGAATTGACATCACACCAACAAAAAACAACTTCCTTCATCCGAAGAGTGTCCAAAATCCAAAAGAGGGTGATTGCCGTACAAGCTGCCCACTCAAGGACCTCGGAGGAACAAACATGAACATTACCAGGATCTACGTGCGCAGACACTTTCGTATCTCAGCACCCCTCCCCCTTCCATACTATGATAGGTCTCATTGAAATACGCAAGACCAGGCGCGGCGTAGTCTCAACATCTAACACATGAGATTTTTGCTCTCTTGCACTATAAATAATCAAAAAAAACTGTAGCTAAAGTGGCAAGCACTGCATGGTGACTCAAACAGTGCTATCATTTTTCTGGATTCCGCACTATTCAGAAGTCGTGGGAGACCAGTATAGTTCGAGAAACGATAAAGTGTACAGATCAATGACTCCTACCAAGCGGCAGCTCCTTCGCGGCCTTTTCAAAGTAATCGGGATCCTGCTTTGCAGGGTCGGTAACTGTCTTGTGAATGTTGAAGAACGTTGTTCGGCCCCTGGCAACCAGAGCTGAACAATGGAATGCGCGTCGGGAAATCGACTGCATCACGCGAACTTGTGGCACCACTGAAATGGTGCTCGATGAATGGTTGCTGGAGAGTCGCCGAAGAAGGAAACCCTTGCACACGAAGAACAGAACACTTGCTATGCTTCTCAAAGTCGAGAATGACCCATGCGATAACAACCCTTCTCTGGAACACTCACGAAGTTTTTGAAGTTCTATATTTGACTCGCGCGCAAAAAAAAACGCAATTAAACACCAAACTGATAGGAACATACCAGGGGCGATTACCGGATTCACCGGATATTTTTCGAAAAAAAAATCTGTTAAATTGCATTAACGACATTTCAGGAACCATTTTTGAAATTCTACTTCTTACCCATGCAAATGCACTTCGGACGAATTCGTTTTGGACGAGCTTTCGCAGCATCGTTGCGATGGAAATCCTCTGGTTACTTGAATCGGTGGAAATAGCCAGTCCGCGGCGAAACGTCTTAGCCGAATTGTTTCCACAATTCGACGCCTTCTGTGGGGTTTAGTTAGGAAATGTCTATTGTTTCCTTAGTTGTACTTCCTCGGTAGCTTTTTTAAGTCAGGAATTTGCTCCATAATCCACATCTATGTAGCATTTCGCAACACTACTTAATTGTCAGGTACTTATACTCATGCCAAAACTGCTCCCATCACTTAATTGGAAGGTCCACTGTTTGGTTCTGTGCTCTTTGAGAGCAGATCAGGCAAGGGAAAGAACTCCTATATGTGCTTCATCTAGCTACTTGCGCCAAAACTGCTCCCATTGCTCAACGGTTCCCACATCTAAATCACTTTCTGATCAAACTCCTACAGAAGAAGTGGAGTTGTGGAAACAATAGTCATTTTCTAATTAGAACCTCACCGAATTCGTTCATTTGTGGGAACAACATCATGCTAGAACCATTTCCTAATTAAACTATCAGAGAAGCAGCCAAATTGTGAAACAACAGCAGTAAAACGCTTCCCCAGGCAGTCATGTGGAACAAGCGAGGAAATGTCGAGAAGGCTAGGATAGGGCGTCCGAAAGTTTCCGCGCTCCATCTCCAATCGCGATATGTTTTAGCAGTCTCTCAGTACACTGTAATGTTTGGAACACTTTCCAAAAGCTAAGCGAACTAGGCATAGTAAAAAATGTTATTTTGGAAATCTTGTTGTTAGATTGTTGTTTGGTTTTGAAATCTTAATGATTTTTCTCGTTTTGCAGTTTTATTGATGATAGACGTAGATGGACTGCTATTATTTGTTGTGAAGATGAATGCGTAGTCATAGAACTGCCATGTAAATGGAGTCAAAAAAAAAATCAAAAGATCTGGTTTCTCACATACTAAAATACAGCCAAGCTGACTGCAGCTAACAAGGGAAGGGTCTGAAGCGTATGTTTGAACGGGGAGAGCGAGTCATATAGGGAGAATCCCCACCCCTCAGCTAGTATAAAAATGCGTTTATTTTTTGCCAATTCGTTGAACCCAAGGGGTAGGGGACCTTGAAGTCACAAAGGAATACGGCGCATCACGAGTGTACGCCCGCGATGCCTCTGCTGGCAAGCGGCTCGAAGCGCAGTGGGAGTGACGTTGCTTCACGGGAGGAAGGTCGGGGGTTCGGTTCTTCCGGGCTGCTGTATTTTTGCATTTCGACTGATTGGTTGAGATTTGGGGGATTCTGACGTCTATGCAATTTCCAGACGTTTTTATACCGAATTTTCAAGCTGAATGCTGTGATATTCCACATGATAATGTACAAATGTTCAACACCACTACACAGGCACAAAGTGCATGAAGCAACACTGGGCACAATACGGGCAGCGTATAGAGGCTACAAGCTCACCACAGTTTGTTTCCTTACATGGACCAATGACCTCGGAGAAAAGACCATCCTGCTCGGATTTTCAGAAGCGACCAGGATGTGACGTCGGAGGTGGTTAACATTAGAGACGACGTCTGTGGATCCCGCAAATTAAGCTAAATGGCATCGATACACTCTTTCCCTCCCTCTTTCCCTCATCTTTGCCTGTCACCTGGAAATCAGAGGTCTGTTGATGGTTTTCTAAAAACTAACACCAACCATGTCCGCCAATGTTTGAGTGGTAATCCACCTGCTCACGCTGAATTGTGCCCAGCTTTAGACAAGGAACCTTCGAGGGAAGAAATCAAGCTGACCGAACGGATGGCCAGCATACTAAAGGACTTCAAAGCACGCCAACTTGAAGTTGACGAAGACGTTTCGGTTAAAAACCGGTCAGTAATAAACAAGTCGTAAGAAAGGTACTCTCCATAGTGCACAGCTGAAAAAATGCACAGAAACGTCTGAAAATGGTATAGACGTCAGAATCCCCAAATCTCAACCAGTCAGTTGAAATGCAAAAATGCAGCAGCGCAAAAGAACCGAACCCCCGACCTTCCTCGCATGAAGCAACGTCACTATCCACTGCGCTCCAGCCCGCTTGCCGGCAGAGCCAGCTACAAGACCCCAAAACTCATGGTACGCCATATTCCATTGTAATTTCAAGGTCCCCCTACTCCTTGGATTAACGACTTGGCAAAAAATAAACGCCTTTTTATACTAGCTGAGAAGTGGGGATTCTCCCTGTATGACTCGCTCTCCCCAGAGATACTATTCAGACCCTTCCCTTGAAAGGGAAATTTTATTTAACGAGTTTACCGATTTTAACGCAAGAAAAATCGTTAAAAATAGTCGTTAAAAATTTACTGAAAAACTTAATGCACACCCCTGGTACATCCTGTGTTTCAAACTGTTCAAAACATCAAAAAGTAGTAGGACCCTGAAAGGCCGTTAGCTGTGTTCTTCATGGAGCACCCTATTTCACGCGCGAGATACTTGCTGTCTTCCATTTTTTTCGAAAGCGCAAGGGCCTGTTCATACTCCGCGACAGGAGGGACGTGGAGAAGCGCATAGAAAACAGCTATAGCATTGTTTCTTATCCTTATTATCAGCGTGTCTAGCAGTCTTGGAATTTTGAAAAACGCCTAAATTGAAATTCGATAGAATCTTACGATTTTTATTCGGATGAAGAAAAAACGTAGTGGAAAACTCATGCAGGATCACGTAGTCATTGCAGCTTTCTCACCAATGTTTTTTTCACTTCTGTGTTATTCCGATATAGAACAGATCGCTCTGCTATTAAATTCGTTTAAGATGTTTGTTGTATTATTTCCACATTGAACTAGACAGTCCGCAAAGCAAATTGGATACTTTTGAGGCTCTTTAAATGAAACTGGGCAGCTCCAAAATCGAAACGAAGGCGTTCGAAATTATACTATCCAAGAAGGTCAAAATAAACCTTCAATGTAACGCATTTGCTATAACCTTCAAAAAGTGACTGTAATGTTGTGTCTCGGAGTGAGAGAATGGTGGAGTTCTTCGCCCGCACGACAGAGCCTGACTAGCTACCCGTGTTGTATTCCAGTCAAACACAGCAGCACTAAAGGGCCTCATTCCCCTGACCCCGAAAGAGCCCCCATTTCTGCAGCGATGGGAAGGACGAGTACGGAGAGGCTGCTAAAATCTCAGGGCCTAACCAGGCTGCGCAAACTGAGAAGGACTAGGATGACGATCTGTACTTACAACGCCCGCACGCTTGCGTCGGAAGCATCCGTCGAGGACCTGATGATGCAAGCCAGGAAGATCAAGTACGACGTCATCGGACTGACCGAGACGAGAAGACACCACTCCCTACACGCCGCCTACGACTCCGGAGAAGAACTGTTCCTCGGAACATGCGACAGCAGGGGAGTAGGCGGCGTTGGTGTCCTCGTCAACACGCACTTGGCCATGAACATCGATTCGTACGAGTCTCTGACAAGCCGAATCGGACGTCTGCGACTGAAGCGATGTGGCTCCGTGCCAGCCTTGACTGTGTTCGTCGCGTATGCCCCAACATCCGACTACGACGACGAAGACGTCGAGGCCTTCTACGTGGAGCTGGAGAAGTTCTATAAGGAAGATCACACCTTCTACAAGGTGATCGTCGGCGACTTCAACGCCAAGATCGGGCCACGAAGGTCGCCGGAAGAACTTCACATCGGAACCCACGGTTTGGAGTGGAACGAGCAAGGTGAAAGGCTGTCTGAGTTTATCATGTCGACCAAGACCATCCATGGAAACTCGCAGTTCCAGAAGCCTCCCTCCCTACGATGGACCTGGGAATCCCCCGGTGGCCAGTTCCACAACGAGATCGACCACATCATCTTCAATCGCAAGTATTGCCTGACCGATGTCTCCGTTGTCCCCAAGTTCTACACGGGATCGGACCACCGCCTCCTTCGCGCGAGGTTCCGCTTTTCGCGTCAAGGAGAGAAGGCCGCGAAGTTCAAGAAGAGGAGTCCCAGAACGACCATCAACTGGGATCTCTACACCTCTCTTGTCGGCCTTTGGGAAGATGCCGTCATGGACAACGTCGACGAGGAATACGATCGCTTCGTGCACCATCTCCACGATAGTGCTAAGGGAGCCGAGAGCTTGAAGACCACCAAGAGACGCCTGTCTCCGGAAACTCTCGAGCTGATACGCCAACGTGGAGCAGCACGAGCGTCAGGCAACTATCAACTGACGTCCGAGCTTGCAAAGCTATGCAGAGCGGCGATAAAGGAAGATCTGAAGGAGAGAAGGGCGGAAGTGTTGGCTGAAGCAGCAGAGGTAGGGCTGAGCATCCGCAATGCCCGCCGGAACTTCGCCAACTTCAAGACCAAGATGACCGCTCTCCGACGTCCTGACGGAACCGTCACCTCTTCCAGAAGGACCATGGAGAAAGTCATCCACGACTTCTACTCCGATCTCTTCGATAGCCACGTCCACCTGCCCCTACGCCATCTTCCGCAGGATGGATACGTCATCCCCTCTGTTCTCCCTTCCGAGATCCGACACGCCATCTCGTCGGTGAAGAAACGTACAGCACCCGGTCCTGACAGGATCAGAGCTGAACACCTGAAGAACCTCCCGCCAGCGCTCATCAACACCTTGGCGCGGCTCTTCACACGCTACCTGTCCGAATGCAAGGTTCCATCTCAGTGGAAGACCAGCAAGACCGTCTTGCTGTACAAGAAGGGAGACGTGCACGACATTGGCAACTATCGCCCGATCTGCCTGTTGTCCGTAGTCTATAAACTGTTCACTCGAGTCATCCTGAATAGGATCAGCAGAACACTGGACGAAGGACAGCCATGCGAACAAGCAGGATTTCGGAGAGGATTCAGCACGATCGACCACATACACACCATTACGAAGCTCATCGAAGTGTCGCGAGAGTACAAGCTACCGCTGTGCCTTACGTTCATCGACCTGAAGAAGGCATTCGACTCCGTCGAAACTGAAGCGGTCATGGAAGCCCTGCTCACCCAGGGCGTTCCTACTCAGTACATCAGAGTCCTTCGAGAGCTGTACAGTGGATTCACGACCAAGATCTCACCATTCTACAACGACGTCGTCATTGACGTGAAGAGAGGGGTTCGGCAAGGGGATACCATATCCCCGAAGCTCTTCAGCGCCACCCTCGAAAACGTCATGCGCGAACTAGAATGGGATGACATGGGAGTGAAGGTCGACGGCCGGCAACTGCACCATCTTCGCTTCGCTGACGACATCGTGCTCATAACACCGAGCATCAGTCAGGCGGAACGAATGCTGGCCGACTTCGATCGTGTATGTGGAAGCGTTGGACTGCAGCTGAATCTTACGAAGACGATGTTCATGAAGAACGGATGGGTTTCTGATGCCCCATTCTCGCTCAACGGAACGAACATCTCCGAATGCTCCAGCTATGTGTATCTGGGTCGCGAAGTCAACATGGCCAACGACCTAGCACCAGAGCTGAGCAGGAGGAAACGAGCGGCTTGGGGAGCTTTCAAGAGCGTCGAAGAAGTCGTGAAGAACACGAAGAACGTCCGACTCCGTGCCCACCTATTCGACTCCACTGTTCTTCCTGCCCTAACATACGCCTCAGAGACCTGGGCTATACGAAAGCAGGATGAACACGCGATCAGCGTCGCGCAGCGTGGAATCGAGAGGACGATGCTCGGAGTGACACGACTCACGCAAGTGAGAGAAGGCCTCCGGAGTTCCGAGCTTCGCCGACGTTCGAAGATCAGAGACGCTGTCGCATGGGCCAAGTAGTCGAAAATTAGGTGGGCCGGCCACGTAATGCGATTCGCAGACACCCGCTGGACGAGAGCCGTCACAGACTGGATTCCGCGGGATGTCAAAAGAACACCAGGACGCCCACCAACGCGTTGGTCGGACTTCTTCGTGAAAGCCCTGAACGACCGATATGACGCTCTTCGTGTCCCTCGAGCGAGGAGGATCCATTGGACCACTCTGGCACGCGACAGGGACGAATGGAGACGCTGCTGGCGCCCGCTCGAGCAAGTCGACGATCAACGGGACGACAGGTGATACAGGTGAATGTTGTGTCTGAAATAGGAAAAATATTTACGTTGTTTAAGCTACCAAAATCAACCATGTGATGTGACAACGGATATTCGTAGGCCGGCCTGTCACAAAGGCCTGTCGCCTGCATTCGATTGTCCGTGTTTAGCTCGGCTCGGCAGTTTTCAGTGGCACCACGTGGGGGAACGGACATCACCACTGTGTTCCGCGTGAGGTGATATGGCATGCTTTAAGACAGCATAACGTTCCCGAGGAGCTTATTGAGTGGGTGCGGTTACCGTACTCTTGTCCGAGGAGTAGAGTGCAAGCGTTAGCAGGTACGTCGATGGAGTTCCCCATCTCTGTCGGAGTACATCAAGGGTCTTCGCTCTCCGCGCTGTTCTTAGTCGTTATGGATGCCATATCACGTGATCTTCAGCGGCCAGTCCCTTGGCCGTTGCTCTGTGCTGATTGAACTCCAGCGGTAGGTACAAGCTTGGTGCGATCGCTTGGGGAGATTTGGACTCAAACTTAATGTCAAAAGTACTTGACGACTGACGAAAATGAGTCCAGCTCCATTAAGGTGAAAGCCATTGACCTGCCATGTACTTCGGTATTCAAGTACCTGGGATCAACAATCGCGTCCGATGGCGGCCTACTCGATGAAGCCAACTCACGCGCGAATACAGCGTGATCCAAATGGCGCTCTCTAGCGGGAGTGCTCTGTGCCAAGAGAATACCAGAGCGCTAAAATCGAAGATCTACAGAGCAGTCGCCCGACCGATAGCTATTTACGGAGCTGAGTGCTGGCCCGTCACTAAAGAAGTTGAAAGGCGCCCCAGCGTACTGGAAACGAAGATGCTGCGGTGGACTGCCGCAGTTACGTGTTTGGACCGAGCGCTAAACGACACCATTCGGCAAAGATTTGTCACCCGACAGTTGAGAAGCTGCGCGAAGCTTGTCTGAGATGGTACGGCCACGTTCTTCGCGCAAAAGGTGACACTGACAGACTGGTGTTAACCTCGAGGTGCCCTGAAAGCGGCCAGAGGGAGACCAAGGCAGCGCTGGCTGGATACGCTGCATAAGGACTTGAAGATGGCTAGATTGCACCCTGATCAGGCATTTGATCGGGAAAAGTGGCGCCAATATTCCAGGCGAGCGGACCCTGCTGAAGAAGGAGATGCTAGCAGAATGGCTTTCAGCTTGTTTTGAAGCACGAAAAATCAACACTTTTTGATATGCTTCAAGAAGAGAGCCTATGCGCTCATCCAACACGTCTCCTCGTTCGATTGTTTGATTGATAGGGAAACTGCTGCTTACTTGGAGCTGCACAGTGGAGATTACTGCAACTGCTTTTGCCGTCGTGTGAATTAGTGCGTACTCCGCAAAAGCAACATTCGCCATTAATCAAACGAAAGCGGGAAAGCGGAGAGGAAGGATCTCCAGGATGTGGGCAATCTTAACACGGGTGCGCCAGTCGGGTCACACTCCGAAGTCCCTTCTCCCATGCTACGTGCTCCGCGTCGGTGGACGAGAGCACATAACACAGCTGTAGCATTGTTTCTTTGTCTTTATTACTACTGTCTACTATTACTGTCTTTATCGCTGCGTCCCGTTCTTTTTCTCCTGCGTTACTGAAACCTTTTTTATAAGGTGACTATTCCCCCTCCCCCGGAGTAAGATAGCGACAAAAAAGCACCAACGTGGAAGAAGAGAAATGAGGGAGAGAAATGGTTAGTGAAGAAAGCAGGTAAGCAATGCTGTGAGTATACTTCCGATGTGTTGTGCCAGACGAGGTTTTTTAGGTGGATCTTGATTACTGTGGCCTGACTCGACCTTCTGTAAATCAGCTGCACTCAACTTGCGGCATCCGCTTCCCTGGTGCAGCGTTTGCCAACCGCTATTTTGCTCACTTTGCGGGTAGATCAAGATGCCTGAGCTCCATTGCTTCTGATGGTGAGAGGAAGGCAAATCTGGACACATTGCATCGCTGGTTCAGATACACACTTCGGGTAGTTCCCTGGTAGATCGAGTCCGCTATCTCACTCTGAAGTGGACCGGCACACCCTCACCGGAGGGAGAGAAACGCGTCGTAGTTCGGAGTTTGCTCGACGTTCGAGAATTAGGGGCTGGAGCTGGAAACACATCGAAGCGGTTTATGACGTAGAATTTGTCGACACCTACTGGGTGTAATCCGTAAATTTAGAGGAACTCTAGGCTAGTCGTTAATAATGGCTTCATTCCGCGAACGAGTGAGGCCATTATCAGCGCGCTTGCGAGGTTGGAGTTTAATCCACAACCGTGACCGAGAGCGTTGAATTGTTCCTGTCGAGTTTTATTCATCATCTCGAATCCGACCATTAAAAGCACTATGTTACATTGCCCGCTACTCAGTGGTCACCCTTCAAAAGAGTCAAGCGCATGCCTTGAGAACTTTAAAACCTTCGGAGCTACTTTAAAAGGATGGGACCGCAATTGAACGGATAAATGATGCCGGTGTGATCCATACATATCTTTATATTACATGTGATGAGTAGCGTTCCAAGATATGATTGCAAAACTATCGCAGATTCACAGGGGCGAACTCAGCACTATCAACAACGTCGCAGCGAGTACAAATTCGTCGTGAGTTCAACAATCCGGTGTGGTGAGCTAAGACAACGTGTCAGAGTGCAAAGTGAAGACAAAGCAGAAGTGATGATATGTATATCGTACGCATGTGACACTCAAACAAGGCTGGAGAGCGACGGAGAGCAGGAGTACAAAAAAGGCACCTCATTAGACCACCTCGATACACATGGGAATGAATCTACCAATTATCCGAACATGGCAACGTTTACTGGGTTCGTCGCACTCCTAAGTGGTGCTGACACAACAGCAGAGTTTGACGACGAACCCGTCAAGAACAACCAATCGATATCTATCATAAGTGTATTGCTTAGTGAAATAAGTCGAATGTGAAGGAGCGGTGAAGATGGCTGGTATTGCGCAGAAGGGAAGGACACGGAGGATGTCTGCAGCGAGCTTACGACGACGAGCCGCCAGAAAAGAACTAGGCCCACAGAAGGCCGCATTCGGTGTTGCGCTCCCTGAGCCGATCACATGTTCTCGTACTGGTCGATTCGCCGCTTCGTGTTTCCGCCACGAATCTGACGCAGCGTCTTGTACTTGTCCCGGCCGGCGCGCTTGTTCTCCATGTGCAGCACGTCGTAGTCGGTGACGGCGCGCTCGTCCTTCACCACCTCTAGCTCGCGAGTCAGCATCTGCAACGACATAAGTGGAACCGCGTCATGTATTACCACGGGCAAGCCGGCCCAACCGTGTCTTATTTTTCGACACACCCTCTCCACAGATGGATTCTGTTTCCGGCTACAATAATACTTTGAACTCTCCACGAGCGACTGTTATGAAACCATTTTGATAGCACAGTTTCAATTCTTCTGTGCCACTTGGGTCTGCTAAGATGTAGATTTAATGTGGCTGACGATCCGACGATTCCGTCGTTATCAAAGGCCTGGAATAAGTTCGAGTTCCTACAGAAGAGCACTCATGTCGCCAACTGCTCTAGTTTTCCCAACCCTGTTAGCTTCAATGGAATCCTAGGAGTGTTAAAAAGAAACAACTCCCACATGAACGCAACTCATCGCCGCTCCACCAGCGCGTAATTCCGCCCAACTACATGACAATCCTTGAGCAAGCCAGACACACGTGGTATATTAAGGTATACAAAGCGCGTCAAAAGTTCTTGGACACATGTGATTGACCGCCAAAACGGTTGCTTAGAAGCAAATCAGATGAGATTCATAACATTTATTACTACTGACCAGGCACATATAAAGAAGCGGTTAAATTTCGAAATGGTCTCCTTTAGCACGAACACACGCCTTCAATCGCTCGGCGAACGCATCCACGGCGGCACGCAGGACGTCCCCATCAATCTCCTCCCAGGCTTTCTTCAGGGCTCTTTGAAATGAAGCTGTGTCCTTGTGGGATGTTGCACAGGCATTACTCTTCAACATAGACCAGATTGTGCAGTCCATTGGATTGAGGTTCGGGCTGTGAGGGGGTCACTCTTCGGCTGAGATGAAATTCGGAAAATTGCCGGCGCACCACTTTTGTGCCACTTCAGCCTTGTGTGCGGGCGCAGAATCCTGTTGGTAAGTCCAGTCGCAATTTATAAGATGCAAAGATGCCCAAAGAAGAATCTCTTTCTTCAGGATGTCCTCCTTCGACGTTGCAGCTTCTCCATGGCAGTGCGCAAACTTTTGGCATCAGCCATCTTGAACGAAAGAACATTCAGTCCCGAAAAACTGGTATATGAGAGGGCAAGGGTAGGGCAATAATACCACATAAAAGTTTGGAGGAGCGAAGCGCATCATCCTATACAATGAGCACGAAACAGAACAGTTTAAAAACTTGACACTCGTTATACGGACCCCGAGGATCATGGTACCTTACAGCTCACATAATGGAATGAAGGGCAAAAAGTCGCTCGTAATGCAGACACACTCGTTCCTGTTAATCACTGTTGGATTCATCACTGTCGTTCATGAACCCAGAAGAACTCAAGGGTCTTCCCGTCTCCAATTTTATTTTCCTCTATTTTCTGCATCGTTTACGATCGAGCAGGCCCGAAGGCAATTGCGTGATTGAGTCGTTTAATGTGACATGGCATTTTGTGGCATTTTACATCAACGTAGACAACGCTAACGCTGCTCTGCAAGCCCATTCGGAAATGCCTGATGAAGGGGACAATGTTACATTCGGTTTGAGCAAGTCGCACATGACTAGTAAAGAATGCCTGAACTATCATTCAATGAAGGGGATATGCGATGGAACGGCGCTTAGCACCAAACTCAGCGATCTGCTTTATGAGCAGAATTGACGGCCGGTGCTGGAGTGAAGACCCGTAATGTATTGTCGATATATCGACGATTGCTGTGTTATAACGACAACACAATCCGAAATCGATTAGTTGTTTATCATCCTTAACGCACAATCTGAGTACGACAAGTTCACTCGAGAAATCTCCTCTCAAGGTTGGCTACTCTACGCGGCGAATTTAATGTGAAGTGGTATCGCAGCTCCAAAAACAGTTTCCGTGCATAGACTCGCTCATCTTATGGCTGTGAAACGTGCTGTGCATCGCAATATATAGAACAGCAGTAGGCGTGTGCAGGAGCGAGAGGAATCATGTATGCTGACCTCCCGCAGCCTCTGGGCGCGACCAAGGCAACGGCCGGATGACCGAGCGCGACATGGCCACGTTACAATGTCTCCCGGGGACGAAGTCTGTCTCCAACTATATGTCAATACGTACCAAGTCACGCAGCACAAGAGTGAACAGATTTGAACAACGACGTTGTCCTATTTAACACCCATGGGGAAAACACCAAACGGCTGCCAGTTGGTAACCGTCTTTATGACCGCGCCTAAATAACTGCATAACGATGAACTGCGTGATTTGTACCTATGGAAGGAATGAAGACTGCGCTCAAAAGGGAGTAATATGCTAAATTCAGGGTTCCCCTGCAGTACGCATTGAAAGCTGGTGGAGTGCTAACTGCTCCCGTAAGCCCACCTCGAGGAGTTTCACAACGGACACGATTTCAACATCAAATACACGATGGTACTCCACGAAAACGAAATTGGCTATTGAGGCCTTCTGGATCCATATACGTAATCCAACAAAGATTCACTGGACGAGTGCGTTTGCATCACAAATAACCTTTTGACCTTCATTCCACCGGATAAGCTGTAAAGCGTCATGATCCTCTGGGTCTGTATACCTTATCGTTAGTATACCGGGTGTGTTGCACTTCCTCATTGGATGGTTGTCATGTAATTGGACGGTATTTCAGCGCTGGCGGAGCAACGGCGAGTTGCGTTCGTGTGGAAGTTGCTTCTTTTTAACAGTCTTAGGATATCATTGGAACTAGCTGGGTTGGGAAAACTAGAGCAGCTGGCGATATGAGTGCACTGTCTGCAGGAATGCGAACCATTCCGGCCTTTGATAACGACGGAATCGTCGGAACGTCAGGCACAATAAATCTACATTCTAACAAAGCTGCGTAGCACAGAAGAATTTGAATAATTTGTTAATTTTTTCGGTTCACTGCATATCCAGAAACACCTAGAGTTGAAAATTGGGGGAATATCTTACTGCCACAACTGCTACACAGAGGAATTTTTGATTTTTTTTGAGTGAATTAACGAACAAGCAAAACTGATTTTTAAATTTTCGAATGATCAGCCCAATGAATGGCTAATTTTTTTTTATTTCAAATAACAAAGCAAGCAAATAACTCGAAATTGAACTTTGAATTTTCGAATTTTTTTTGAATTTTTTTTTTCAGCTTCGATTGAAGGAACTTTCTTTCACTCCCACGATAGTTTTTAAAACTTAGCATCAAGTGATTATATGTGGCATCGCAATCATTATTATACAGGGTGTCTGAAAAAAATTCATACACTGCTTTAAAAGTGATAACTTTGCTCACAGTAAAGCTACTTAAGAAGTTAACTGCTGCTATGAAAGCTTAAGAAAATAGAAATTCTTTGACATCCCAAACGTTCAGCGGCCTAGCGGTCGCCAAACTTTTGGTTGGGGGCTTCGCCCCAAACCCCGATAATAGGACAACGCCAACCTTTCTCCTTTCTTCTTTAGGCCTTCTTACTTTTACTAAGTAAAAAACTGGTTTTACTATATAGATTATAGTGCACTGTGATATTTATTTATTTATTGGGATATGGTAGGGCATAATCTTCACTGCTGCTATGAAGCCCATCCACCCTCTATCGCATGTACGCGATTTATTCTCCGAAACACCCAATCTACATAGCAAGAAACAGATCTTGAGAGTCCCAGTCTGAATTGGGATCTGCAGAAACATAATTAAAATTATCGGTATTGGTCGACACAGTTTACTGCCCGGCGGTAATAATGCTCCTCCGAATCACATAGTCACTCTCCTATCTCTCTTCCTCCCCCCTTCCCACCAATACTTCCTTACCGATGTGCTGGCAAAGAAACTGAGTGAGAGACAAGCGTGCATATGTGACACTGAGTCTCGACTTACGTGTCACCACGTTGCCATGACGTCTTTAACACTTGTGTACCCAGACATACCTGCCACGACTTCTGTGACTCGTTTTCAGAAGCTCGACGCACATTGGTCGATATTGAGGGGAAATACTGGTCCCTTTATCCCCCCCCCCCTCCAGTGGTCTCCCTTTGCTGATCTCCTTTTCACTGGTCCCCCTCCTACTGGTCCCCCTTACTCGGAATTCTACGCGAGTTGGACGTCTGCGACACGTCTTCTGAATCACTACGTTCCGCACTTGATCCCCTGACGCGCTGCCCGCTCAACATATCGCACGCTTGGGTGATCCGCCGCCAAGGTTATCAGTTCGCCAGCAATCCCCCATGGTTAAGCTCAAAGAAAAACCGACTGGGATCCGCCGCACGCCATCTCTTGGCTTCAGTCCCCCTCCCGTGACGGACACGTGACATTAGCCGCTTATATATAGTAGGATAAGCGGCATGGAATGCGCCATGCTCCCGCCTGCAACCTTGCATTTCAGACTCGATTTATTTATTTATTTATTTATTTATTTATTCGTGTCAGTGCAGCCACAAGATAACAAATGGGGAACAAAAGAGCAAAGAAAAACCGGCATTGCAAAAAAACGTAAAGGCTGAAAGAAAATTATAACAAAGTATAAGGAAGAGATTTAGTTCACAAGCATAGTAAGCAGGAAAGGATGGGAATTATAGCATTCTCATAGCCAACTTCTGCTGAGTCAATGCAGGAAGATGCAAAAAAACTACTCTCGTGATGATGCCGACAGCAAAAAAATCCACCGGTTTCGACGGAGATGCAGTTCATAAATTTAGCAGACAGCTATGATACTACTACCATAGAGTCGCAATCAGCTTTAACATGGCAGGCGGGCCTTGTGTATGATTGTGATTGTGCATGGGCTGAAGGCCTATTGCAATCTTTCTACTGCTTGGCTTAATTAACCTGTGCTGCATTTCATTTAATGTGTAGAGATTGACGATCATGTGAAAGACATGCGACATGCGAGTTTCTTGATTGCACGATTTAAATGTGAGCAGGAGCCCCATTTTCCAAGTCGGATTCTGTGGACTGATGAAGCAACATTCAAGCTGAATGGAGAGGTTAATTGGAATAACTGCAGCTACTGGACGACGGAAAACGTTCAAAGACGCACAGCACAGGTTAATGTGACCAAGCAGCAACAAGACTGTAACAAGCATCTAGCCCATGCACAATCAATCAAGCCTGAAATGCAAAATACAAGGTTTCAGTCAGAGGTATGGCGCAATCTTGCCTATTTACACGCTAACAATAATCTCGTCACCCTGTGATTTCATTGATTTGCGATTCTCAAACGTTTTCAAAAGATTCACTAGCAGTAGTGCTACAACCTTTCACTTAATACCTTCATTTTTAGGGTGCTCTGCATTTGTCGCAAGCCGTAGTGTGCTTTTAAGTTCTAAACTTTAAAAGGAGCACAAAACAACCGAAATTGTCAATTTTTTAAGGAAATTATAACATGTGTTCAAGCGAAACACAATCAATCGCGTGTAAAATACAAAATTTCAGTGCATGGCGCATTCCACGCTGCTCATGAAAACTTCTATCACCTTGAGCTTTCATATAAGCGCTTAACTTCTTCAGTACCTTCACCGTGAGCAAATCACCACAATCTTGGTTCCACAGCTCGAACAGTCCTATTGGTATCAGGGTACACATTTTTTGAGACACACTGTATATGGCATCCACTAAGCATCCGTAGTCAACCAAATGCGATTTGCTTCGACCGACACCATTTTACGTCAAACGTGCCACTTATAACGTAAACTGTATAGTTATTAAATCAGAGTGAGACCTTCAGATTCCAAACGGACGAAATTTGAAGGTCTCACTTTGATAGAAAAATCCCCCAAATCAAATTAGACACTCCAAAACGCCGAAAACAAATTCTTGAATCTCTCTGAGATTTTAAAAAATTTATAAGTTGCCTCCACATGAAGATTTTCTAGTGTTCGGCGTAGATTTCAAACTCAACTCATTAGTTATGAGCATACCCGTAAATGCGTTGGTCTTTGTAGCAGCGCGCGTAAGTCTATCACACAGTTAAAACACTTGATACGCAGACCACTGGATCTAAAAATCCCTCAAAGCATTAGAAACATAACATTGGCCAGATTTGATGCAAGACTAAAGGCGAGGATCAAAACAACAATATTTGCCATTTTCGCGCCAAACTTTTGAAGTCAAATTTTGCACTTTTCAAAACCAACTGAACACTTCCCAAATCTAAATGGACACTCTTCTAAGCAAGCTTGACGCTTTTGAAATCAAACTAAACATCTTCCAAATCACAACTTTCACATAAAAATGGACACTCCGAAATCGTTAGGACAATTTTTTGTCCAGGAAAAACTTTGTACGACTTCCTTTTAAA
This sequence comes from Heligmosomoides polygyrus bakeri, assembly GCA_947359475.1. NCBI lineage: Eukaryota > Metazoa > Nematoda > Chromadorea > Rhabditida > Heligmosomidae > Heligmosomoides > Heligmosomoides polygyrus. The sequence continues at coordinate 46,460,354 of OX375869.1, read as the reverse complement.
GTTCTTAACTCACCTGCCCCAACGAGTGAGCAAACTGTTTGAAATTTCATTTTTTAAGGAGTGAAGCAATGAATGAAACTCAGTTTTAAACCATTGGAAGACGGCAACTACTTAATGTATTAAAAGAAGAAATTGCGGGTTGAGACAGTGATTGTTCAAATCTCTCGTTCCCACGCTACTTTCAGCAACAAGGCGAGCTCGGATAGCACTGTCAAGCTATGGCAGCGCGCTCCCTTCCCTCGGCGACACTATAGCCAATGTGGCGCGCTATGATTGCGCGAGTAGATTCGCGAACTCAAACGACAGCCGCTAAAGAAATAATAACATGGCTTCAGATTCCAGCCATTTGCACTCACCCGCAAGGATTTGAATGATAACAGTAATTCCATTAAAAAATTTGATCGGGGGTGGGGAGGGTCCAACTGATACTCGCATTTAATTTAAGAAATCACCTGACGCTTTTACGTCAGCACACTGCCTAGTCAACTAGAAATGCCGTTGTAGGCATCATTTGACCGATTTTCAGGTCTACAGAGGAAGGTAAGGAAGGAAAGGTGGTTGTATTAGGGGGGGGGGGGGGGCAAAAGTAATGAAACACCCCATGCTGTGTCCACATATCTCGTGGCTGGAGTCTGGTTTCGTGCTTCTCGTATTTGTATATTTGTATGCTACTTACTGGAGGCCACTTGAGAAGTTACCACCTGAAAACCAAAACCCCAGTCTGTCTCATGTCGAAACCCCGTTCTGACGAGTCGACCTGTGTCGCGCAAATCTCGCCCAACTCCCAACCCCGAGCAGCCTGGGCTCAATATTCATGCAAGATGAGAAGTACGTCTTCTACCTTAACCCTGCCAAGCAGCGAGTCTGGGTGAGGCCTGGTGACCTGTTACCGATCTTCGTTCGGCGAGATGTTCACGGCGAGAAGCACCTTTGGAGCTTCTGGATCTGCACCCATGGATCGGTTTACCGGAAGCTGTTTCCCAAGAGCACTACGATGAACTCCAAGGCCATGGTGAACAAAATAGAAGAGATGGGCCGGCGACTCGCTCTTATTCATTCGCAGCGCTTCATAAAGGTTCTCCTCTTCGACAACGCCGCACCCCATCGGAAACAAGTAACCACGGATAAGCTTGGCCAGCTGGGCTACGTTGACATGTCTCATCCACCGTATTCGCCGGACATCTCTCTATGCGACTACCACTACTTCTTGAGCCTACAGGACTTCCTGGTCGGAAGGGACACAAGAACCCAAGCAGTGCTTGACAACCATATCGAGCAGTTGATCAACACCAGGCCCAAGCTGTTCTTGAAGGATGGGATCAGGAAGTTAGCTGAGCGATGGCAGCGAGGCCATTGCCCTTAATGACAAATACATTCTCAGCATCGTTGAGTTGTAAATGAGTTATAAAGAGATAAAGATTTTTTTCAATTACTTTTGCCCAAAGATTTTTTTCAATTACTTTTGCCCCCCCCCCCCCCTAATAGTTTGTTGCTTGCTTATTTTTATTTCTTTATCATAATTTAAACGACCCCTCCCCATTAGGCTTGCACGAAAGCGCTCTTTGCCAACCAGTAGACTCATTCATCGTTACTTGCCTGTTCCGCAAACAGTTTAATAGTCCTACGGAAACATGCACGACTAAATAAGTTACGACTAAGTTTTCGGATGCAGCCGCTTTCTTGCTTCAAGTATAGTGCATCCTCGCTACAAGCCACAGACCCCTCCTTGCGTTACATCCCGTCCCTCTAGCGGAATTTCGGAAAGGAAGGCGTTTGCATTTTGCATAGTTTTAGCATCTGAAAGAGTCACGTACACGTTCCCAAACAGAGACCACATCAGGCAAAGTGGACAGAAATCGAAATGGTTCAGGAGCTCCGATGCAGACAGACGATAACCAAGCAACGCGAAATGTTCCACAGTCTTCGCTAACCATTAGATACCGTAAGATGCACGAGTTTGCTGTAGCAAAACCTGTTCCTTCTACTTTGGAGCGATCCCGAAAACTCTTCATGATCGATCCAAAGTCTCCACTTTTCCTATGTTCTCCCATCAAATTCACTGGGAACTCGACCTTTTCGAAGAAATTTCCCCAATTTTGCAATTGCCTACCTCATCGGTAGTATGGTTGAATTTGTTTTAGCAGACCCTGAAACTCCTCAAGTCCAATGATCTACTCCTACAGCTTCTATTCCGTTCGGAGCCTCTTCATTCTCTCTTTCGCGATTCAGTCGCTTTTTCCCCGTCTCCGAATAAGTGCAATATTTCACCATATGGAAAAAATTTTCATGAGCAGGTCCTAAGTGGTCGATATAAGACTATACTATATCCTTTGTGCTAACAGCAAGGAACATTTTGTTTAGGTGAGCGTTACGCCGCCCTTGCTCGAAGAGACTCCAATAACTGATTATTCTGTCGACAAAGGCTGATTACTCATAATTAACAACTTTCCGTTGTGCCGCTGCCCTTGAGTGGAGCGAACAGATTAAAAAACATACCGGACAAGGTGATCAAGGCTGTAGTACTGTTTGCCCAACCGTATTCACGTTCCGAAGCAGACGAGATGCAAACAACGAGATCAAAACAAAATGATGCCCAGTTCTACTTAGTGGTACTTCAGAACGTAAAACAAATGACCCTCTAGTCTCTTAGCTTAAATTGGCTCAACAGTTCCGTTTATGTGGAATTACAAAGTGGCTTATATCATACTCCTTTCGTTCCTTTAAAAAAGACGGCCGTAGAACCACTAATCACGTACAGCAAGCAAGCTTAGCACCCCAAGCAACACAGAACACAGATAACACGAAATCGATGACGAAGCTTAATTGTGCTGACATACGGGCTTCCTCTCGATGAGTGAATTCCAAACATACCTCCAGTTTCGATTTTATGCTTTGATTCTGCTCAGCTGCAGTGATGCGGTCCAGCTCTCGCTGTGGAACGTGCTGATCGGCTTCGGTAGTGAGCTCTTTAGACACAGATATGGGTTTCGGCGAGAAAAGGAAAAACAGAATGCACGCTGACTCACCTGTAACGCCGTTTTCGTCCTCGTCTGTGTGGTTATCCTCACGAGTTAGCATTGTATGCTGCACCTATAAACGACAAACGATGACGGCAATTCCAGCAGGGTGAAACCCTATGCGAACGAGAAAGAATACCGTGTGAGTATGGTGATTGATGACAGACGTGTGCTTCATCACGGATTCGCGTCTCGCCGCTTCAACCTCATCTTGAAGACGATGAGTAACTTCTGTCTGGCGCTGAACCTCTGTGCGCATCGCATGTACCTACAGCAGTACAATCAGCGCAAAAGACTTGCATCGAAACAACATGAAGGCTCACTTCGCCCTCGCGCACGGCGACCTCCTCTCTCAGCCGACGCCTTTCCTCTTCGCTCATCGCTTTCTCGGATTGTAGCTGTGCGGTCAACTCGCGAAGCTCGACCTCCTTCGATTCGAGGGCTTCTTTCGCCTAAACGTACTCAGAGTAGGTCCCATCATCCATATCAATGATCAACCGCATACTCCGGTTAAAACCAAAACGAGGTGTATCACACAGAAGCACCAACCAACTGCAGCTGCCTGAGCTGGATTTCGAGATTGTGGATAGTGTTCTGTGCCTCAAGAAGCTCTCGTTTAGCGCGCTCCATGTCCTCCTGCATGCGCCGCATGCGATCCTCTGCTTCACGCTGACGTGCTTCAGCTTGTTCACGAGCAGACATTTCCTAAACACGTAACGTAGCAATTCATAAGAATCGGATGTTTCAGTTCACTGGAGCACTATATACTACTTGGAACAAACTTCGCAGGTACGCGAGGAAATCCGAAGGACAAAGTATACCCTCTAGGCAACGTTTTTTTGAATAGGCCAAGTCTTTACTATAACGCTAGATATCTGATGCAGTTCTATCACCTTGTCGAAAAGATTGCGCCAGGCTGAACTCGAACCCGCAACTTGCGCGCTCGTGGACCCAACATCGAACAGCGCCGCTTGTGTAACGGGCTAACATCATGCCGAGAGAAAGCAGAGGGTGCGAGTTCGAGACACCCCTGTAGCAGGTTTTGACCACGCAACAAACACTCTAGCAACATTCCTTTGTCTGTATTTTATTTATTTATTTGGAAGGGGATAGAGGAAACAGAAGAAATGAAAGATTTCGAGACGTGGTTGCCACCCTTGCCGCTAGAGTGCAGTGAAAAATGAAAAACGAGTAGAAGCTAGGGTTTCAGTTAGCGACTTAAAAAACACGTTAGAAACGCATTCCTATGGATGACTCGTGAAAACGGCTTGTTTCGTCCCCGAAGTTACATATCGGGTGATGCGCTGCACATCAGATAACAGTACATCTAAGCAAACCTTGTTGAGCCTTTCCTGTTCAGCTTGCTTGAGCGCACGCTCCTCTCTTGCCTGTTGCTTCATTTGTTGAACCTAGATAAAGAATTGATAAAGTACTCATTTTCTGACACAAGAAGACATAAAGGCCAACCGCGAATGGCGTATGGTAGCCAGTAAAATTTCATGAAGGACAACATATCTGTCACCCCCTCGAGAAACTGCCACTTGCACAGCCCCATAACTTTATCTACACAGCTCGTCGAAGGCGATGGTTCCAGAGTACTTGAGTTTCTTTTAAGGTGGGAAACCTGTGGCGCGATAGAAGTCATCGCAATGAGGCTACGTGAGCAGACGAACCTCAATTGTATCAGGTTTGCGACGACGCATGTACAGTTCGTGATTTCCCATGCAAAGCGCAAGGATACGCTTATTGATGCGTAGCCGAGGAGCATAGAACACGAAGTCCTGAACGATTTCATGGGCACTTAATGACGAAAAAGAGAGCCGTCACTAGCAGTGATTCAAAACGGCATCCGCAGACTAACGTTGGCTTTCTTGTCGATTGGCTTGATAACAAACTTCTTGTCGTTGAAAGAGATATTGCGGATTTCAGACCATGGAAATCCGACCTTAAACAGAGCATTTAAATGTTTCCTCCCTTACACGGAATAGCCTAAGCGTACCTTTGGAGACAGCTTATCCGACTTCTCATAGATGTTGAGGCCTAGGGCATCAACTCCGAGGTACAGATCTGTGCCCTTCTTGTTTCGAATTTCAAAGTACTGAAATGGGGTTAACGCTTCGTTACACTCGAGCACGAAAACGGACACGTTCAGCACTCACGTTAACACCATACATTTCGAGGTCCTGCGCCAGCTTTAGATACTCGGTCATGGCCTGCTCGCGGCTTGTGCCTTTGTGATCTGCCCACCAAGTCATGATCCGCTTCTCCCACTCGTCGGAGCTCATCTTGAACTGCCCCGCTACTCGCTGAGGCAGTAGTCTGGAAAATTTCGATAGATTATCCACGCTGACAAACGCGCAGTAGCAGCAGCCACGCCAATCTCACCTGTCTGCCGTGAGACAGCCGGGTTTGTGGGTTTCCGGCTGGTAGTCTCCGTACTTCGCTTGCATTGCAAACGATGCCAACAAAACGGATGTCTCAGGTGAGCAGTACACTTCGTCGGAAAGGATCGCATCCTTCACTTGTAGGTAGAACAGGCGCTGAAAGTAGTACTTCCCTCGTTGTCATCAGCATTCCAGCTAATCGATGAGGCTTGCGGAGTTCTTCATTCCAAAGTCTGACGAGCTAATGAGACCGGAAAGAGGAACTTTGGTTGGTAGTTACGTACACAACAAAATCCCCGACAGCTTCCGCACATCTAATATTGAAATTGCTCGTCTTCTGCTGCCCAACTCGAATTATGAAGTCAGGTTCGTAGTATGGCTTAGTGCCTTCGCCGTTGCATGATAATACCTTCTTCCCATAAAGTTTCAGGGGAACCACTCTCCTGACATTTAGCGGGGCAAGGGCTTTGCGTTTTGAGAAAATTGAGATAGTAGACACGCCCGCCATAAGCAGTTACGGCAATCTCCAAATAAAGAAAACCAGCATGAAATAATATATTACCTTCCACATTTGGCCCTTCTTTTTCCTCAACACTAGTAGCTCTTTAATCACTGGGCATCATAATGGATGTCTAAAGCATGACACACGAGTGGGTATTGATGAACTTCAGGCAAGAATCCCCCTACCGTTCAATCACCTCTAGTTCCTTTTTTGCATGAAAGTAGAATGTTGAAGAAATAATACACAAAGGTAATCGGAACGTAGTACATCATCTCAAAAACACAGCACACAGACTTGGGATGGAAATGGGCACGACCCCGAATGTGTCACACCGCGAACTATTATATTTACCCACACCTCACTCCTAATGAAGCCACTAGTTCTGATCAAGAGAAACTACAGACATGGATTTGCTCCTGATTCCATAACATGTTTCTTTTCTCGAAAGCAAAGGCGTGAGAGTCGGCGGACAAGGTATAGGATATTTCGCCTTCCAATACCGCTCTGCAATGGTGTACTTCCATTACCGTTCTGTTTTCAGATCCGAAGCAGCTAAGGATTGCCGCGGTTTGTCGTACGAAAACGGTATGGAACAGTATGTTTCGATTCAGTACAGTCGACCACGCGATGGCGAGTAGGCTACAATCGACGCACGGATGTCAGACTTTTTGAGAAAATTCTCCTCTCTTCGCTATTTAAGGTAAATAGGAACATGCTTGAAACAGCATGTGAGATGTATAAGGAGCTACCAACTTGACCACGTCACGTCGTTATGCTCAGGGCCTGCTGCCTTCCAACACCGTCCTGCAACGGTGTTTTTCCAATAGTTCATCTTTCAGATCAGATTCAGCCGAGAGTTTTGGCACAGTTGATCGCACGAATAATGCATGGAAGTGCTATCGCAATAATCTTAACCAGATAGCAATGCGATGACACACAAACGTCAAAGAATCCACCGCCAACGCCTTAGCGCCCAAAATATGTGCGTTGTTCAACGATTACTCATCATAGCTATCACCATCAGAAAAGCAAACGAGGAAAACCGGCTGGAAATTCATCACCAGTTGGGTCTTCGCCCCTTCTGCCGTCCTCCGCAAATAAGGAATGTCGGTTTTTCTCTCGGCCAGTACGCTATCAGCTTCCAGAAAGGCGTCAGAAGTAGCACGAACAATCAATACGTGCATACCTCTCACGGTCTCCGTCGAGCGACCAACAACTGATCCCTGCCCCGACGAATCTTTCGTGATACGACTTCCTAGATAAGACGGCAAAAGCCCAAATGTCGTGTGTCTCTATGAAATGCACTAAACAAATACCTCTGCAAAGTAGGGGCACGGTTAACGACTTTCGTTCCCAAAATATTCAAAACCACTATGGTAAGCGACTCCGAGTGATTAGGAACCGAAATGGAGCCCTTGGTAGAGCCAAAACTGCTGCCTGCGGCAGTATCTGACGCTACGCAATATTTTTGGAGCTCAGTTTCACTACAGAGTAAAGGTGGACACTGTCAGTGCAGCGCACTGCGCTACATAATCGGATCGACTACGAAATGCGGCGACCGACAATACACAGATAATTCGACTAGCTGATGGCATTAAGACCAAAAAGGTTTATACAATTTGCATGACTCACTATGCGTGCATAGGAACAGTCGACTCTCCCAAGAAAGAGATTGCGGAAGAAGTGAGATTGCTAACCGAGTATACTCAAGAGGATAATCTATTGGGAGCACAACACAGAATGAACTCCATAGCCCCAAAACGAAGCGGCAATGAGCGAAAACGTTCACCGACTACACTTGAGTTTTAACTAATGATGCAACCGATCGTAGCAGCTTTCAATCTGATTTGAGATTTATTGAACTTTTCTTCGAGATCTGCAAGTGAAGGACCCTGGTGCATTCTCGAGGACTATATAGTACGTGAATAGAAGTATGACGAATTGGGATGAGAAAGAATAAGAGAGGCGAGGAAAAAAGGGACCCGATAAGCCTGAATTTGACAGCAGTGTTGTAAACCAAATGCCCTGCTCAAAGACAAAACTAACCATAGTGACATCCTGTATGATTTCCTCGCCAACGTCTTCTGGATAAAACTTCGCGCGGAACTTGAACATAAGCGTCTGGTCCTTCTTGACATCTTGAGAGAGCACCTTCTTGTTCAATTTCAGCCACGTTGGAAACCCTACAACAGCAGAGTTGAAGGACTATTGCTCATACGTGTGCCTTTCGAGGAAGAGAGAACAGCACACTCTGGTGCTCTTAGCAAGGCAAACACGAGAACGCATCTCATCTAATCGCTACTCAACCGCACTTGGAGCGGAAGCGCTAAAGCACTTGAAACAGAAATATGCGCATGCAAAAGGTTAACAAGCAAACTGCGGGGTACCAACGACTGCGCAGGAAAGATGAAAACAGCACTTAAGGAACTTGTACCTTTCGTGTCCGTGTATTGCAGACCAAAATACCATATTTCCCGAAGACCAATAGTTTTGACGACCTTAAATGACAGAGTTTGGACAAAATAAGTCGCTTCGACTTCTCGAAATTATTCGAAAAGGGATCAACGGATCAAGAGACGGGAACAACGAACCTGATCGAACAGTTGTTTGCCAGTGGTATTTGACTGGATCGCGAACTCCAGCTCGGCGTCCATGGTGGTAACGCGAACATTGATCTTGAAATAAGTGTTACTTAGCATTGCACACGGAACTTACGGATCAAAAAGCCATGTTGGGTAAGACCTACATCCGGAGAGGGCGCCATGGTCGCGGACGGGCAAACTGCAAGCACTACCCATCGCTCGGCTCCGCCCTCTACATGGCACGAGAGCGCCCAGAAAAACGCGCTGCATTTCGGACGGGAAGATGTTTGGCCAACCACGCTCTCACAAATAGGGATGTATTCAGACATCGTCGTAGATTACACCTCATAGTGACCTGACAATTACTCTACCAGACACACTGTTCAGGGAAAGTGCTATCCGCATTCGGGTGTAAGCTGCGGGAAATGAGCATTGCCAGCTACTATTTGAGTGTGAGTGCTTCGGGTATGACGAGTTTCCACTGCATTCCTACTCTCGTGGTACCTCGCAGCACTCCAGCATTCCCCATTTTTTGCATCGCTGCTAATAAATCTCCTTTCCCACTTGTGGTCGCTGTTCCCGCTGTATAGTTGCGTATCAGTTTCCGGCTCAAAGAGACACTCGGAATATTGGTAGCACATTGTGCGTTAATGGGACAATTGAACAGCCACTCAGCTCTTCAGTACTCTGTGTGGTTCGAACAATGATCAACGTGACCTCTCTATCCCACATCAGTCGATCGACTTCAAACAAACAAAAATCGATGACCGGTTGGTATTTGTTACCAGACTGAATTTGCCTAGCAATACACAGCCTTGTTAGCAGCTACCCATGAGAAGATCTGCAGGGCTTAGAAGATGTTTCGCAACGAATACCTGCTAATGAAGAAGAGAAGGATGCTACCAGAGCTTATTCTCCCTCAGAACTAATAATAGTTTACTATATAACAGTAAGTAAGGAAGGAAAACTATAACGTATCGTATTTACAAATTCTTAAATCCAATCAATGATTTAAATGCCTTATATGTTTCGGACTTTATTTTCAGTAAATACGATTAACAATATGCCTGACACATCAGTAGCAGAAATTTTTGAACATAGGACTTGCTGTAGAAAATCTAAGCGAAATAACCTCAAGAATATGGCCCACTACTGCAAAAATGAATAGGGATTCTGTTCCCTTGATCAACTTCCGTTTTTCTTCTAAAACTAGCGTTTCTAGTATTCACTGTCTACTACAACAATGTAAAAGGAACAAAGCATCTGCTGAAGATTGGACGGGGCAGGGCAGTAAAACATGCAGTCACCTTTTATTAAGATCTGCCTGTACATATGAACAGACCGCACTGATGTCTGAACTGCGTCTCAAAAGAGGTAGCACCCACCACCGACAACTTCCTGTTACATAAACCTGTCTCATGCTTCATTCACTCTTCTTTTTCGGAGACCATTAAAACAACCGCGTTCAGTTTCTATTGCTAGTGACATTATGCTGTTTTGAAAAAATCAGGTAGGGACCGTCGGGAATTCTAAATCTTAAAGTTAATCTTCCGGATTTATAAAAGCGTACACATTATGACCAGAATTTTTCTACTCTAAATCACCAAAAGCAGACATCCCAGCTCGGCTATAACTATGTTGAACTCGTTAGCAATCGCTCCCAGGCAAACGTATGGCCAGTCGCCCCTTGAGAACTCGTTTGCACCACTTTACACCGCGAAGCTTTGAGAGAACTAAGCTGTCAAAGAGACGGGGTTCGATAATATGCAAATAGCAAGCTCACAGAAATGTAAAATGTTTATGAACAAAACCTACTGCTTTTTTAGACATGTTGGTCTGCTTTAATAGCACACAGCGTGCGAGTAGGTGCTACGTCTACGGTTCCGACGGCCTTAACAATTCTGAAAAGAAACGCTTAGAGTATATGAAGAGATTTCTTATTGAAACCGGTTTGAAGTAACTCGAAAAACAATCAAATTAAAGACGCGGAGACTCGATGTTAAATCTAAGGCCAGAAACAACTTCATCGATTGGAATGAGGTGGTTCACATCTTCTTTTTCAAGCAAACAGTGATCATTTCCTCGCCATCACCTCTCAAATCTATAGAGTTACACTTGAATACTTTATGGGGACATAGGAATAACCTAGTGTTTTTCCTAATCGGACAAATTAAATCTTACCGACATGAACAACCCTACTTTGAAGCAAGGCACATGAAAGCGAGAACCGTGTGGTAGGCAAACCTGAAGGAGAAAGATCAACAGGAGGAGATAGGATTCCCGAAGCCCACCCATCCTCGACATACGGTACGAGTTCAGAAACAAGACAACACCACAAAAACGGTTGGAGGTCTGGACAGCGGTTAAACGAGAAATCACTGTAGAATCTCAAAGAAATGGTACGGGTGGTCGCAAGTGGAGACAAGGATGAGAGAAGCCACTAAATGCGCCGGAGCATTTGTAGATTGATATTTCCAAGCATACGTTCAGCAGCGTACCGGCCGCCAAATGTCTGGTTGGGATTCCCACCCCCCCCCCCACCCACTAATCCCCAAAAATAGGACATATTGGTCGCGGCAGATTCCATGGGCCTTCTCACCTTCATTACTAAGAAACTGTTCTTTCTCACATACAAGAGAGTATAGGGAAGTAAGAATCCGGAAGCTCAAGGCTGACCTATGCCCTGACTCATTGCCCGCCTAATCACCTCGAACTTGAATGATTGGCTGCTAATCCTATAAATTCGGTGATAGATGTACATGATTAAAGAAACAGCTGGCCTCTCATGGCCGCTTCGCAAGGTCCCTGCTCGCCCGGACAGATTCCAGATTCGTGTTATAGTTACAAAGGACGATCCAGAAGAAGAACAAAAGGGATGTCTCACCTTACACCTGGACAGCTTAGAGATGACGATATAGTAAAACTGCTGAACTTTTCGATTGCCACTAGTATTCTAAGCGCTACTCTTTAATCACAACTTATTTATTAACGAGAACATTCTGTTCATTGCATAAACAACCACGACAATGCAGTTTTATGTGAACAAGCATTTCTATACGCGTTCGGGAGTGCAGTCGGAGGAGGTGCCGGTTGTCGCGTGCACTGATCCAAGGTTTCTCGTTAGGACTTCCCTCCCAGGCCAACCAAGTCTTCCATCTCTTCGGGGTCAGAGAATTAGCACCAGATTTGTCTAGGAAGGATAACCCACTCACTTCTTCATCAGCTAGCCACTGTAGTTCACTGTATAGGGCAATTAAGCACTTGAATTGCTTCCACGATATTCTACAGGAAACTGAAGGGAAAAGTTGACCAATTATGTAGTGTAGCTAACACTACTCGATCCCATCAACAAAAAAAACTCTGGACACTACTGTCCTTCCACGACTCCCGAGGTCGAGTAGAATCGAAAAAAACGCACAAACTTCGCCCAGGGTTATTTGAGGTGCTGATCACGAATTTAATATTCGTTTTTGGAATTTCGGCCCTGCGGCAGGCTACGGTAGGTACGGGTGAGTAAAGCTGTCGCGGTCGATGATTTAGCCTCAACTTCGAAACTTGCTCCAGCTGCGAAGCAAACAGAATCTACTTAGAACATCTATCAAGTTTTGAAGCAGGTGTCTGGTAATTTGAAGTCTCTTAAAGGCATACCAATGAGATTCTACGTGTAAGGTCTAGCAGGTAGTTCTTGTTCCGAAGAAGATACAAGAGAACTCGCACAGGCGCTGCAGAGGAAAGATTGCGCGCTGCTTTCTCCTGCGAGATAAGCCCAACCCCTAGGAATTTTATCCGTGGAACAACCAAAAAAGGTTTGCTGAAGGTTTTCGGTGGATCCTATGGTTTGCTCGTCCTTAGTTATAAAGGACGCTTAAGTCTGCTCGTAACTTTCTGCCGAACCAGGAAGCACGTAAAATATAGTCGTATGTGAAGATCTTAGCTTTGTCCACAGCTCTTTCAGAGAACTTGGTCAACGATGTCTAGATGTGTCATTCTATTGAGACAGGTGATGCAGTTTTTCTCGTTCAGCGCTTCCATGCTTTCCACGGTTCTGAGTTTGTTTGGCATTTTTCTTCATGGTTAATTCCATTCGTTGCTAGTGCACCAAAAGTCGATGCCTTTTCATAAGACTTGGCCGTTCGAAGGCACTTTTTAGAAGTTTTTCGTTTTTTGTTGTTGTTTTTGCGGAGAAACTCCGCAATACTTATCCCTCTCACTGTGTTCTTGAATACGGTGAGCGGTAACGGCATAAATTTGAGTCCGTCACTATGCTCGACTTGGATGATGTCTTGTTAACTCAGTGGCAGCTAGGGCCTGTTCATACTTCGCTCCTGTTGCGAAGTATGAACACGCACCTACGCTTACGGACGATAGCGCTCAAGGAAACGACCGGCTGGTATGCACTGTAGCTTCCAAATGGTACCTAATTGTTAGTGACGGACAAGCTCAATAATATAGTGCCTGATTATCATAAATGCTTCCCGAGTAGGAACCGACAACCATAAGGACTGCTCAACACAAGAAAAAACAGAGAAAAACCATGTCGGATCAAGTTGCGCTTTTTGAATCGCGAAACCAACTTCTCATACTACCTACCACTACCTGAGATTAAGAAAAGGTCTTGTCTGCGGCTTCAAGTTAGACAGAGTGGAAGAAGTAGACTCCTAACCCTAACCTAATATGGAGTTTGAACTTCAAATTTGCATTAAGTCAGATCCGTGACACCTGTCGCTCCCAATGCACAATCATCAGCAATCCGCGCTAAAGACAATATTGAACTCGCAACCCTAAACGATATGAACTGTGAAAGCCTACTACCAATTGAGAAGCAGACGACAATTGTTCTACAATAACAAGCTTGCTGTTATCTACACCTTCGGGCAAAGTCTATGGTTTGTCGCTGCTGAAACCAAGCATAGCACTTCGCAGCTATACGGTCTAAAACACGGATGCAGTTCGACGTTGCGAAATAGAAAGACAGCCTGGAAGCGCTTGAGAGTGCAGGGGAATCGCTTCATGCAATCGATTGAGCCGTGAATAAGGCGCAGACGTGATCGAGATAATATTTATAGTGGAAGGCGGCTATCACACAGCATCAGAAAGCAATTCAGAAGATGACTCTGCCACGAATCTAAGCCAGTTTCTGCATCACTGCACATCACATGAACAGCGGATATGCTAGGCAAGCAGAAGGAGCGCCGAAAAGCGCCCGGAATGGACAAACAGCATTCAGCTCTCCAAATCATGGTGAGGTGGGGGACTGTCTGATATCTGACCGCACGAATGAACAGCACACAGGACGAGTACTTCCCTCTTCGTCTCGGCACGGGCTGCCGGGTAAGACGTGAAGAAGGGAACCACTAGGAAGACATGAGTTGAGGAAATCCTCCACACATGGCGGGGAAGGGAAAAAAGAATTTCACCAGGTGCGAAAGGGTGAAGTAGGCATAGCTTCATGCATGAAAAACTGCTAGCAAGACAGAGGCAATTTGTGCATAAGAACAGGAATTACAATGATGAGACAGCGGCGTGACGAGCGCAGAAAAACTCGGTCATATTAGAATAGGAATTGGAAGTCGCCAGATTTGTATCAGCTCACGCGAATTACCACCGACTTCCCCGCTGAACGCGCAACCGGAATAAGTAGTCGGTCGCTCTGAGTTCAACGCTTGAACCCCTGCTGCGAGAGATTGCATGAAAATTGCCGTCGGAATCTACTGCTGAAGCAAAGCCCTGCCATTTTGGACGCTTATCTCCGGGCAGCCACAGATTCCAGGACTAATTAACTTACGAAGGTGCTCTGCCCTGGGAAATCAGAGCTGTCCTGCACATGCATGCAAACGTCGGAGCTTGCCCTCGCCAGCTTCCCTTTCATGAAAGGCTTTATTCTTTGGGATCTTTCTCACGGATCATAGAAAAAGAACAGATTTTGGTGGTGTCCGAAGAGTGCGAAAAGTGGACACTTCAGCGCCCATAACGTAGCATTTTCAAAAGCCAAATACGCGATGAGGAAGCGCGTCGATACTTATTTGCGCCGTAGCGATAAAAGAGATGTAGGTGCAACCCCAGTTGGTGGTGGCCGCTCTCAAACGATTTCCCGACCTAGCGAAATACAATAAATGGGCAACTTGCAGAAATTAGTGAACTATGCCAATCTGGTTGCCCAACAGACTCAGTTTCCGAGTTCATAGTCGGAGAGGGGAACATAAAAACGAGCAATCTCAGCGCAAATCTAGTAGCAGTGGAATAGATTTGCACAGAGAACGGATCATGTACAAGCAGCTAAAACAGATAACAGTAAAATAGAATAAAAATGACTCAATTCACCATCAATCAGTGTTTCAGGCGCAAGCAATACAATGTGTTTCACGTCGTGATCCCTTGCGAACGTCCCGACCTAGTTCACAAATGTTATAGCATGTTTTCTGTGCTAAATATTATGATATCATTAGTGCAGTCGTTTTCCAAGGTATGGGTAAGTACAATATATTTCAATACTGAACCCACTCAGTTCGTATGAAGTCGTCAAGAGTGGCCACCACTAACTAAGATTGCACCGAGATGTAATAAATAAATAAACTGCTGTTAACTGCGCAATTTATGCATTGCTGCGAATAAACAGAGGCCCTCTTATTCAAGTTGAGCACTTCTTCAAACATTTTCATACCTTGGCTTTATATTCTCGCAGGATGACTACTGCAATCGAAAGACCTGCTTTTAGGTTTTGTGGCTAGCTATATCGCCAACAGATCATCAGACTAGACGAGACCTTGAGCATGAAGTCCAGGAATTAGTATGTTTTCATAAGGCTGGCTCTTCCCTATTAAAAAAAAGAATTGTCCTAAATTGTCCTGCAGAATCAACTCATTGCAATAGGTTGTTCACCTCCTTCAAAACAGCTGCTTTGAACACTGAAAAAATCGACATTACATTCGTGACTAAGACGACTGGATAAACGTGACTAAAACGAGACGACAAATCATGGTGCTCCGTTTATAATTAATGAAGATGATTCAACAGGGAATATGCCTGTCTCCGTGAATATCAATAGAACCTTCTAGGGCTTGCTTCATTCAGTTCCTTCGTAACGATTCTGTGCAAGGGCTCCCGGGCACCGCGTTTTGCCACAAGTTTTTTTTTTCACAGATCTAGATGCCCTGAGGCATTCGTATGCTGTTCTTCCTGTAAACCCTTAACCAAAACGCAACGTTTGCATCTCCGCTCGGTTTCGACATGTTGGGGATTGAGATGAACACCTAATAGGAGCGCGGAATCTCTGTCCCGTAAAATAGACGACAACCGGAATGTACAGAGAGCGCCTCAGATATTTTGCACGCATTTGGAAACACGCTTCGTCAAAGGCAACAATACCCAACCTTGCTGACGAGAAGCACCCCTTCATCCACACGGGTGGAGACGCGGAGAAGAGCAGATTCCCACCGGGTTCGGGTGTGGCGGTACATAACCAGATCAGTGCTGCTACCATTCTCAAAGCAAGGCATCTGCGGTGAAACTTTTTGGTTGGTAAGAGTGGAGAGAGCGGGTAAGCAGGCTAGAATTCCCGCTGATATTTGTGCTGAACTCGTCTCTCCCACACTGAGTTTATATGATCAGCATATTCTGCACATGCTCGACATTATACTTGTGCTCGAATAATCGAATTCGAATAATTATTCGAATAATTTATTCGAATTCGATTTTCGATTATTTGATTATTCGAGTTTCGCAAATTCGAATAATTATTCGAATTCGATTATTCGAGTTTCGCAATTTCGAATAATTATTCGAATTCGATTATTCGAGTTTCGCAAATTCGAATAATTATTCGAATTCGATTATTCGAGGTTCGAAAATTCGAATAATTATTCGAATTCGATTATTCGAGGGTCAAAAATTCGAATAATTATTCGAATTCGATTATTCGGGGTTCGAAAATTCGAATAATATTCGAATTTCGAATACTTGCTTGTTTCGAATGTGACATAATGATGATCTTTGTAAGCGACGTTCATTCCGGTGACACTGTTTTCGATAGCACACAGTCGAGGATCTCGCCGTTACGAAAACGAGTACTAGTGTATTTAGTGTACCGCACTAGATCTTGTTCAAAATAGGTCTACTAGAGGTAATCTGCCATGGGAAGAACGAATATCATAATCGTTTTTTGCGGAAATGCTTTATAAGCCAATTATATTAAGTTCAAATCGCCCTAGGCCTTGCGAAATAGGGCGCGCTGGTAGGAGACGCAGAAACCGCCCCATACACTAGTGCCCGAAAACGCATTCAAATATTTATTTATTTACTTATTTTTATACGCGGGTATAAGTATAGGAGGTATATATATATATATATATATATATATATATATATAATTTTCCTTTAAAGGCTTCAAAAATTCAACCCCTGCTCCATATGTGAAAAATGCGGATCTTACCTTGCTTTTGCTCTGGGAAGTTGAATTTTCCATTGAGCACCTCTTGTAGGAGAAGAGGAGACCGAATAAAACTAGAGGGCACCATACCATTTATCAACTTGTAAATCGTGACTAGATCATATTTTTTCTATTATACGATACGCAAGAGCACGTTAGTTAAGGATCATCTTTCTGGGCAGTGTCAAAGGTGCCGTGGTATGCTGTTGTAATTGTAATATATCCGTGAACTCCTATCCAAAATTTCCCAGTGAAGCTGATCCGCACCAATTCAATTCTAGCTACTTCTCTTTTGCATTAAGACTAAACACAGCGGTACCGTAGTGCAGGTGTAGTACAAGTTCTAGTTCAGTGCTAGTACATAGTACAAGTGCTCAGTCACGCACTTGCTGTTGATGTTGCAGTATCACTACGCCAAGAACAATCAATTCAAGCTGCTTGCTATACCAACTCAGCCCTCTTCAGTTCCTAGCAGTACAGATGGCAATATTTGAGAACCCTATTGTGCTAACCTTACTGGGTGCGTGTAGCGCAGCCGGAGGAGGTGCCGGCTGTCGCGTGCACCCGATACCAGGTTCCTGGTTTGGATTTCCCGCCCGGCCAACCAAGCCTTCCATCTTTCCGGGGTCAGTGAACTGGTACCAGACTTATCTGGGAAGAAGAGAGCGCAGACTTGTTCATCGGCTGGCCACGGCAAGTCATGTATGGCCAGATACGCATTCAAATCGCCTCCACGATATCCCGTAGAAGTAGAATGCTTGGCGCATCCCAAAGGGGATTGAGTACCGCCGTCCTTTATCCTTATCCTTTATTGTGTTCCAACCTTGATCAGGTGAGTAGTTTTATGAAGCCAGTATGAAGCCATCCATTCCTCCCCCCCCCCACCACCACTACGCTTAATATCGGCATCATCAGAAGGTTCAGTGATGTCGAATCTTCTTCTGATCAGTGCCTTCGTCCCCAAGGTCATTCGACGACCCACTTGATGCCCCAAAGCACCGGTCCTCCACTTCACTCTAGCCCCAATTTGACTGCAGGCAGCTCCACTCTCTATCCTCGAACAGTGGACCTCGGGCAAAAATTGAAATTCTCTATAGGTATTGAGCTTCTGATCGATTTTGATCCTACGACAAAATGCCTTTTTGTCGGAACCGATCGTTCCCAGCGCTTCTATTAGGTTGGTGCAAAAGTGATGTAGGTTTTTTGTTTTCCTTGTTTCAACACTATTTTTAACAACAAACTAAGACTATTTCACAAGGTATTATACATTGTTGGAAAAGTTATTACATGCGCTTTCTAAGTATGTATTAGGCTGTCCGGAAAGCTCTCAGCGTTTTGAGTGAACTACCATAACTTTCTCAAATCTTATCGGGTTTGGTCGAATCAGCACACTGTTACCAACGGGCCAACAGTCGACTTATTCCATCAGCGAAAAAGTTATGTGGTGAGATTGAGATTTTTGTGATGAGATTCGACAAAATCCATGAAAGCTGTTTTGGCTTGGTCCTGATTGGTGAAGGTTTTACAGTTCTGAAAGTGTTTGAAAGGGTGGTAGTCGGTTGGTGAGAGGTCTGGAGAATATGGCCGGTGAAGCAGAACTTCAACCCTTAATTCGTTCAATTTTCGAGTAGCGATTTGTGAAGCGTGTGGGCGGGCGTTATCGTGCCAAAGAACCGGGCCTCTTCTGTTGACCAATGCTGGCTAAAGTTAATGCAGTTTTCGGTGCATTTCGTCGATTTCCTTCCAGTTGGTGTCTGCCGTGATCGCTTGGCCTATTGCCAAAAAGTTTTAATGGATCACACTAGCCGCCGACCACCACACAGTCACCATCACCTTTCTTTGTTGGAGGCTCGCCTTTGGAAAATGTCTATGGGATAAATCGGAGTCCAACCACTGCTCGGAACGTTTCCTGTTATCATACAGAAACCACTTTTCATTACAAGTGATGATTCGATCCCGAAACGGGTCAATTTTGTTGCGTAAAAGTAGAGAAGAACAAACCTCGAAACGTGACTATTTTTGCCGCTCACTCAACTCGTGGGGCATCCACTTTTCGAGCTTTTTCACCTTCCCAAGGCGTTTCAAAGCATCTTCGAGGCTGAAATCTCCGGTCCAAGATTTACTGAACCACTGGCATACAGTGCTTTCTCCAGAACTATTAGGCCCCCACACTTGGTTGATTTGTCGGGCTGTCTCGGCTGCGGATTGTCCCAATTTGAAGTTAAAATTAAATATCTTTCGGAATTACTCCTTCGACATCCTTCCAAAAGCCCTTCAAGAACAAAATTGTAATAAAACGTTGAAACATAATTTATTTAGCCAGATAGAGCGAAAAATTCTGTACAGAAAGTAGCATTAATGCGCAGTGCAAGTTGAATTTTTACATAATAATAGACGATAGAGAACACACAGTAACAAGAACAAGCAGTAGTAAAACAAAACGCTGAGAACTTTCCGAACAACATAATATATGGAACTTGATTTGAGTCGGCTGTTTAAAAATAATTTGGTTTTTATTTTTAGATGTCCAAACGCGATTTTCGTAAAATTTTCCGGCTTTGGCTGATGTCGGGGAACTTCCTTTTGATTCAGCCACTAGGCCAACGCGCCTGTTATCATAAAGTATTCATCTCTCATCGGAAGTCACAATCCGTTCGAGAAACGGATCGTTGGCATTGGGCAAAAGATGGGCCGACGATATCTCAAGACGACGATTTTTCTGACTTTCGGTCAATTTAGTTTCTTGGTCTTCCCAGTTTGCTTCAAATGGCGAACAACTGTAATGTGATCGACGTCGAGATCTTCGGCAATATCTCGCGTGGTTTGCGCGGATCAGCTTCGACTGACGCCTTCTATGGATCATTATCAACGGCTCTCATGTGGTTCGTCTTCGAGGCTGGTGTTGCCGGCACGAAACTTTTGGAACCATTTCGTACTGTGCATTCGTTGATCCTTCCCTGGTCCCATACTTCGTTTATATTTTGAGCGGTCTGAGCGGAATTTCGGCCCAGTTTCAACTCGCAGAAGTAAATCTGACCAAAATTGCGTTTAGACATCTGAAAATAAAAACCAAATTATCTTTTTAAATAAGCGATTTGAGTTAAATTCCATATACACACATAGAAATCGCATATAATAAGCTTTCCAACAATGTATAACACCTTATGAAAAGTCTTATGGTTAGTTTATTGAAAAATAGTGTTAAAACCAAAAAGACAGAGAACCTGCATTTCTTTTGCACCAATCTAATAATGCTAAGTTGAACAGAAAATTTTTCCACACGGGACCGCTACGGCAGGTACGGGCTGCCTAACTGTCATTGACATGCAAACAAAGAAACTTCACTTTCAAGCTCCAATCAACAATATCGGTCGATATTGAGCTCTCGATCAAAACCTTTCACTCGCTATAAAGCACACGTTTTTTGCATTCCTCCGTCATTACTCAAGAAGGTTGTTGCATCATTAGCTATACTTACCAGTCGGTTAGTACATTTTTGATTCCATTCGTGTAAAGAATATAATTTGTCTTCAACACCTCTTCATCTTGAAACAGTTTGGCTGTTCGAAAATAAAAAGGGCCCATGCACTGTACTACCGAGGTCGAAAAAAAAATAGTTATTCATACTTCGCTACGAATTGGGTTGCTCATCACGAATCTGACATCGGTTTCTGAATTTCCGGTTTCTTATGGCAGGTTAACTCTTTCACGACACGCGTATTTTTCCCGCGCGCCGAGTGAATACGGTTTTTGGCTTGCTTAATGGGGAAATCAAAAATGCTCACCTTTCCACTTACAAGGAGCTCGAAGAACGTAAACGACATTTGTTGCCATGCTTTTGTTCAAAAATGCGTTGGAAATGGCGATAAAAGCTCTCACTGACGATAAATCGCAAAACGCAATAACAATGGTGTGTGCGGGAATCGAACCCATGACCACTCTCTGTGAAGCGAGAACAATTCCGCTGCGCCGCCGCCTAAGGTGGCCAGGCCGCTAACGACAATGCTGATTGCGCAACACTGCCTCCACGCTGCATCAACGCACGCGGCACACATTCCGCAGACTTTGGGGCAGCTAGTGCTTGCTTATGAAATCCGTTTGGCAAATTTGGTATAAATATTTGTAATCAGCGTTTCGATCTCTTTCACAAGACGTAGGTATGTCCGAAGTTCTATGGGAAGCTGAAGGCATTCCGCGGTTAGTGGTTCCTCCTTTACGAGTCTCCCTTACTCTTCCAAATTGCCAAGCACGTTGGACGACGTCTTCGGCACGTCAGCTGAACTCCGACCAACTTTGGACGACGTTTTCGGCATGTCTGTTGAACACTCACCCACGTTGGACGACGTCTTAGTTAAAGGAAAAATCTCACTGTCCTTATTATGTGTGAAGTTTATTCGATTATTCGATTTATTCGGATATTCGATTATTCGTTCGTTCGAATAACTGAAAAATTGGGTTATTCGATTATTCGGAAATTCGAATAACCGAAAAACAGGGTTATTCGATTATTCGGAAATTCGAATAAGCGAAAAATGGGGTTATTCGATTATTCGGAAATTCGAATAAGCGAAAAATGGGGTTATTCGATTATTCGGAAATTCGAATAACTGAAAAATTGGGGTTATTCGATTATTCGTTCATTCGAATTTTCGAAAAATGGGGTTATTCGATTATTCGGAAATTCGAATAACCGAAAAAATGTGGTTATTCGATTATTCGTTCATTCGAAAAATTTTGGAAAAGCACAAGTATACTCGACATGACGAATCCGAGAACTGCAGCAGAAAACGAATTTCTGCGAGAAGGAGCCCCACAGTTCGCCAAAAGTCCAAGGCTTCTAACGCATGCACAAGCAGCGCAGATGCATACAGGCATCGAAGCTGGCACGCCCTGGTAACCCGCCACTCTGGCCTGAAAGACGTGTTTCGCTCCAGCACTTCCTGAGCTTGAGGGCTGCCCATGAAGCCTCTCCACATACTTTCTGAGCAACAGAGTGCTCCCTCGGCTGAGAGGCAGCGAAACGATGGCTCTCGCTGACTTGGGAGGTGTTCTCTTACTCTCTTCCGCAGACCCATACTTTTCCCCTCGCTATAAAAGTGAGACAGGGACGTCGCACATATATGCGTTAGCACTGCTCGCTTAAGAGGGTAAATCCGTTGAGAAAACGTTCCGGATTTTCATCCGTGTTTGCTGGAGTGTTTCATAAAAATTGTTCGATTCGGAGCGAGGGGAGCGCTGACGTACACATAGCAAGGCTTCGAACACAATAAATGACGCAGAAGAATGGAGGAAGAAAGCAACTGTTGGCGCAAAACAGAGTGCTTTTCGTAGTTTAGAAACCTGTTGGCTCGGGAGTCACCTTGTAAAGCAACCCTAAACTATTTTTTTCTCTTGCACGAAGCTTAAAAAAAGTTGCCTCCGGTATACTACGGCAAAAACTCCATTTTGTATTTCTATTCCAAGCACAACAACGGATATTCAGCACTGGTGTGTTCTACTACTGTGCTGAACTCAGCTAGGCCACTTCTGATGTAATTGGGCATTCAACTTGCATTCCAACCAAGGCGGATACCCACTTAATGTAAAATGACATCCTCCCCCCCCCCCCCCCCCGAGCCACACTGCGCCCCGAGACAATCTTTGAGGAGAATCCATTTCAAAGAACAACAGGATTCAACTAACAGCGCTCTCCTACTGTTCCAGCAACTCGAGAAGGCATCAGCCACTGCTATTTCGCTTCAATAGTCTATTATTTTCACTGCAACAAATCAACGATTCTAGAGAAGGTCCTGAGGAAAACTCTAAAAACTCCACCCATTCCGAACTAAGATGTCTGATTCCCACGGAGTGTGCTAGGGAAAACCGAAAGCAATGACCAAATGGGAACGAAGAAGAAAACTGGAATGCGAGAACCACGAGTATTTTAAAGGCGCCTGGATCGCATTTATTCGGCGCCGGCGACTGCCGCGTCGCGACATCGCTCTCATCGCGTTGGGCGCTGCGTCTGCCGCACTGCGACGTCTCCTTCTAGGCCCTGTTGCTTTGGAGCGCACAATCTGCCGCAATAACACGCGACTCGACGGAGTGTCCAGCTGATCGCGCAGAGGAGATGCGAGGATACTACCGCGGGCATTGCGAAGGCAATTCTAATGGAGTCCAATCGCGGACTGGCGGCAGCTGACTGAAGGGTCAACCTCCCAGACAGGTCTCGGTTGCAGTGCACCATTTCTTGAGGGGTAGCCGGCACTTGGTCTGGGACCTGAAGCTTGGATCAAATCTCAATGCATGCAGCAGTCAGCGACTGCTTTAGCTCGTGGTCAGCTGGAAGCGGGTCATCGAGGCAGGACTGACCGTAGCGAACCCGGGGGCGCTGAGGTCACCAAGCGCATATTGTGGCAGGGAAGATAGTTCGCTATAGCTGAACTATGGATGCGACTGCACAAACAAGGGCAGGTCACTGGTAGAGATAAGGCATGGGACGGGGACAGGCACGACGCTTCGCCGCCCGGATGGACCAACTGCCGGGAGGCGCTCTGTTCCGTCGAGCACGACCACGACTATGGCGCTTCTCTTCACTTGAACTGGTTTCCCGTGCAAGACATGGCCTCCTCCAACCATCACGCCCGCTTTTTCCCCCGCGGGACTCATGATAGTGCCAGCCTCAGCATGGTCTTCAGAGCGGCGATCGATTCGACGACGATCTCAGAGCGGTGACGGCGGCTCGCCTTCAGTTCTTCTAGGGCGAAGGAGTTCGCGCTCCATGGACTGCGAGCCGACGTCGTGGATTCGCACAGCAGAACGCATCCACCGGCGAGATCTTTACGGGATGACCTAGAAGGGCACCGAGGGCTCGAAATCGATCGAAAGCGACGGAGCAGCAGCAGGCTATGAATCACTGAGTGGTGTTATGTATGGTGAACGGGCCGCGGCCCAGGAAGCCCTAGCAATGCTTTCGTGCAGTGCTGGACAGTCGGCGTCTCGTGAAGCCAGCTGCAGCCATCAACTGAGAGGGTGGGCCAGTGGCACCGAGGGAGGGAGATGTTGGAGTGAGTCTCTTCGTGGCTTCCCCTTTACCAATGCGAGTACTCTGTGCAGCTCCAACAAGAAACACATTTGCGGAAAGAGATCAAACCCGAGTATCCCTTCCTTCAGACTGACAGTGGGTTCACGAGAGATGTCTCATTGCTCCCCGACATGTACGTCGAGCAATCGAGAATCGGATGGTGTGGACTCATTCTATGCAGCGTTTAGTCATGCAACAATTCCAGCAGCGGAGAATCCGCTGAACTGGAGGCACATTAGTTTGCAAGAGGAAGGTCGGGCATTTGAACGACAGACTCCAAATCGTAACGAAAATCCCCGTCTAAAGTTAACGGTAAGGTGAGCCCGCAACCTAAAGCCTGTCTAAAAATCCAAGACAAAGATGAAGCAAACTTCTTTGACAAGTACAAATGATGGATTACTACGGTTCTCTTCTGGAAATGCCGGGGTTTCAACCTAATTGCTGGTAACTTCTTCGTGTCCGTACAACTATCACATTTTGAACACAGAACAGATCAACATTAGCTGTGGAACCCATTACAGCACCGCTGTTTCGATATCATCTTTCTGGGAGGATGGCACACTGACGTGTCCATCGGAACTCCACCGGAGGACATCTTACTGGGCCGAGTATGCATTCAAATTGCCTCCACGACGTCTCCTCGCAGTAGGATGCGTGGCGCATCCGGAACTGGACTGATTAGTGAACGATGGCTTTCACTATCTCCCATTGTAATCACAGTACTACAGTGAGCAGCATGCTGTTCAAATGCTGGAGTGTCACGCCCAGCACAGCAGCGGCAATAACACCTGGTTCGCGCCAGCGGACAACAAGGACTGAGGCCACCTTGTTATCAACCTGCAAATCAGCCGCCTTTGGCTATCACGATGCGTTTTGAAAAATCTCTCTCTTTACGCCCGTGTCTCACCCGCCGCACGTCACCATTTTTGGCTTTGTGTATGGCTTGTGCCAAGCAATCACTATGTTATTTACATAGGTGGAACGAGAGTAGGCTACCAGTTGGTCTTGAGGGTTCTGAATTCGACATTGGACAACGCGCACGGTACTTTCAAGCACAAGCGTCGCTATTCGGATGGACAGACGAAAACGCTATACTATCTGAGCTGAAGTAGGGACACCAGCCGCGCTAAGATGCCTAGATGTGCAAAAACCACTCCGTCGAAGAACGACAGTTCCTGCTCGAAGTGGAAAAGGGCGACCAATCGAGCTGATGAGTCGCTAAGGTCGGGGTGCTACCTATGTATTATGCCAGCGACTGCAAGAAATTCACTGAAGCGGAGGCGAATCTAAGAAGCGAGCTACACCAGAAGTTCGGTATACGGGGTATTCACGGAAAAATGAGTGCAGAAAACGACGTTCGCATTCGGAGAAGCAAGAATGGAGGAGAACGGACGAGTTGATCCTGCCAGTGACCTGGCAGAAAGCTGGTCGACTTCTGCTAGTGCATCTTACGCTTGAATTTGGTCTCGTTCTTTGGGTATTTGCGCGTGTGCCATCAACGACCAGTCATGCCCTAACGTACATGCTAGACGACCTTGGAGCAGAACTAGAAGTAAGAAAATAATGCGGGGGGGGATGGGAATGAGTTTTCTACTCAGCATGGGTACTCCCCTGTACGCAAGCCCGGGTAAATTAGCATGTTGCAACTCCAGTGGCGACCCACCAACGCACTGGGACCGCGTCAGAATATTAAGTCGTAGTGAGGGAAAAGTAGGGAAAAGGACCACAGGAAAGGGCTCCCTCTTCGAGTCGATTGCGCTCGGTGAAAGTCAGTGGCGAGATAAGGCGGAAATGGGGAGGCTGAGTAGGCTGGCTGCATGGGCAGCACGGGAACCGTAGGAAGGCCGCAGCCTGGACCACGCGAGAGTCGATCGCTTGCTGACCGATGTCGGATCTGATCAGATGGCAAAGAGACACCGGGAAAAGTGTGGGTGGCGCGGACGAGGGAGATAACCCACATAGCGGGGACGCCGGAGAAGGCGAGCCTGGACGAGGAGGCCGACCTCCTCGGGCATCTCCAGCCAGGGCAGCGCAGCCGACGACTACTGACTCAAAACAACGCTGATAGTGCTGCGTGACGCCCTAACGACGTCTACAAACATGAATTTCGATAGCCGGCCCGGCCGACGCCAAGCCCCGCTCGCCGACCAGACGTCGCGAGGTGAGTCACGCGACGGTCGAAGCGACGATCTTGGCTTTTCGCCGGCGTATCGATCAACTGCATCGGACGGCACGAAGAGTTTCCCGGACGGGCGTCCGTCGGAGGGACCACCGGGGTCGGCAGGGCCCGTGCTGCTCTCCCGGGCCGCTCTTTATCAGGGACCACCGATCTGCGGGAGGGCGAGCTGCCCCCTCCGTCCACAGTCGGCTGGCCGGGCCGCACCTGCCGACTTCCCGCTCACTGACAAGGACAGTCGATACCGGTGCTGCCCTAGACGGCCTGCTCGCCTCCTGCTGCTCAGAGCGGGCGACTTCCGTCGGGTCCACGGAGAACATGCCCGATTCTCACGGTCGGCGCGTCCTGCGCAGGAAGTGCCCACAGCCGTGAGAGGAAGTGGCCGAGTCGAAACCGTGAGAGGAAGTCCGTGTTCGGAGACCTGACCGAGCGCACCACTCATCGAACTGCCAACTTCTAGAGAACGGAAAAAATGTCATGCACGAAAATCACTCGACATCTCGAGACAAGCGGGCTCGAAAGATGTGGCAAGGCACTCAAAGCAACTCAGAATACTAATCCTATACTAACCATAAGAGAAACTTAAAGAAAAAAAACAGAAGCAGTTGCAATACTTGCAATGTTCCGGAGGAGAAGCGCTTCAAACGGAAAGCAGCGCTGAAATGTCGGTGCAGCCTATAACAGTTGGTGGTGGCGGCTCTTAAACGATTTCCCGACATAACGAAACACAATAAATGGGCCACAACATATAGAAATAAGAAACTACTCCAACGTGGTTGCCCAGATAGACTCAGTTTCCGAGTTTCTAAGATAGAGGGGAACCTAGAAAGGGCCATTCTCGGCGCGATTCCAGTAAGAGAGGACCCCTTACTAGATTTGCACCGAGAACGGGACTTCAAGCAGCTAAAACAGATAACATTTGTAAAATAAAATAAAAATATGCCAAGACACCATCAATCAACGCTCTGGACTGAGGCAAGACAGTGTACTTTACATCCTAACCATTTTTAAACGTCTCGAGCTAGCTTACAATCACCTGTATCACCTGTCGTCCCGTTGATCATCGACTTGCTCGAGCGGGCGCCAGCAACGTCTCCATTCGTCCCTGTCGCATGCCAGAGTGCTCCAATGGATCCTCCCCGCTCGAGGGACACGAAGAGCGTCATATTCGTCGTTCAGGGTTTTCACGAAGAAGTCCGACCAACGCGTTGGTGGGCGTCCTGGTGTTCTCTTGACATCCCGCGGAATCCAGTCGGTGACGGCTCTCGTCCAGCGGGTGTCTGCGAAGCGCATTACGTGGCCGGCCCACCTAATTTTCGACAACTTGGCCCACGCGACAGCGTCTCTGATCTTCGAACGTCGGCGAAGCTCGGAACTCCGGAGGCCTTCTCTCACTTGCATGAGTCGCGTCAGTCCGAGCATCGTCCTCTCGATTCCACGCTGCGCGACGCTAATTGCGTGTTCATCCTGCTTTCGTGTAGCCCAGGTCTCTGAGGCGTATGTTAGGGCAGGAAGTACAGTGAAGTCGAATAGGTGGGCACGGAGTCGGACGTCCTTCGTCTTCTTCACGACTTCTCCAACCCTCTTGAAAGCTCCCCAAACCGTTCGTTTCCTCCTGCTCAGATTTCGCGACCCAGATACACATATGTAGCTGGAGCATTCGGAGATGTTCGTTCTGTTGAGTGAGAATGGGGCATCATATACTTGTCCGTTCCTCATGATCATCTCTTCGTAAGATTCAGCTGCAGTCCAACGTTCCCACAAACACGATCGAAGTCAGCCAGCATTTGCTCCGCCTGACTGATGCTCGAGCTTACAAATGTTATATATTTATTATCATGCTTTCTGTGTTATTATTTTGATTTCTTTATGCAGTTGTATTCTAAGGACTGAGTAAGTTCAATATATTTCAGTACTGAACACATTCAGTTCTTACGAAATCGTTTAAGAGTGGCCACCACCAACTTGGACTGCACCGAAATGTCTATGCTCAATTCCTGCTCTAGTGAATAAAGAAATGATTAGTCAAAAATGAACAGGAAGATCTCGTCATCAATAAAATTTATTCCTCAAATTGTAAAGAACTTCACAAATAGCACTTACACACTCTACGGGTTATATCGGCGGCTGGCATTGCGCATTTTCTCCTTGACTGCCGACATCCCCCTCCTGCTGCGGGCATTTTCTCGCACCGAACACGGGCGGAGTGGTTCGGACATTCTCTCTCGCAACCCCGTCGCCACCCCTCGAAACTCCCTCCGAACTTTGTCCTGCCTCAGCCGTAGGTCGGGCTGCGGGGAGTGCTTTACCCCGCTATCCCTACCCTAGATCCGCGCAAGAGTGCAGTGGCTGCTTTACGGTGAGAGGTAGCTTGGCGATTTCAAAAGGGAAAGGGGCAAAGCTGCGGGAGGCAACTGCGCCTTGCTCACCGCCGGTGGCATCGGAACGTGAGGTTTTGATGAACATAAGCAGGAACGCACTTATAAGTGTAGCCATGATCACCACTTGAGCTATGAACTTCGCGTGCACAACGAGACAGAATTGACGTGTAGGGAAGCAAGTGATTAACATGCGTCGCCAAGCTTTCGAAAGTCTCACAAAAAATCGACAGAACTGACTACCTAAGTCCTTCTAACCGCTACAAACCGTTTCTGCTCTGCACTTGAGCGGTCTGGTCCATAGTACGTGGCGAGCGTGAGGACCTCATCGTAGGCGTGATCCTCGGTGTTGAAGTGTTGGGCTCTGAATAGAGCTTTAGCACGAGCGGTGCAACACTTCAAAAGCCAGGCTGAGGTGCCAGACGTTGGGTGGAGCAGGCAAGCTCTGCAAATGATGGAGCTGGTCCATCGTCAGAACTTATGTTGCTCGCTTCTAAGGAAGCGGCCGCTAGTTGTCGTCAACACATTGTCCTTGCGCTCTGCTGGAATGCTGGCCTTCAACTCAAGGTGCTTAACAGTAACGTTGCCCCATACTGATAACGGCCACATCCACACCGTGACGGAACTCACTGAAGTATCACGAAAGGAGTGGAGCACTTCTCGAAGCATGCATGGAACTCGGCTTAGTCATGATCAGTACAATGAAGTGTCGAGAGCTGTCTAGTGGATCTCACGACCTCCCTAGGTGCAATAGTGTTAGCGTCTGTCCGTCTGCACGAAGCGTTTCCATGACGTCGTGCCACGAGCGTCCGGATTCAGAAGACGT
This sequence comes from Heligmosomoides polygyrus bakeri, assembly GCA_947359475.1. NCBI lineage: Eukaryota > Metazoa > Nematoda > Chromadorea > Rhabditida > Heligmosomidae > Heligmosomoides > Heligmosomoides polygyrus. The sequence continues at coordinate 46,431,001 of OX375869.1, read as the reverse complement.
GTTACTGACTTCCCGTAGCGAACGCCCGGATTCGGAAGGGGTTGGTTCGGGAAAAAGAAGAAAGCAGAGAATAACTACTGCGGGTATAGGTCGAATATTTGTCGGACAGCAAACAGTAAGCAGTATCGATCGGCCGATCAATATCGATTCATCAGTGTCCCACAGATTACACACTTTGAGTGGGAATCGCACAATTTTATTCTATACAGGGTGGTCCACATGAAGTGTTACGCGGAAAACTATATACAACTTTGCACAAACCTACTAAAATAAGAAAAGTGTAAGAGTATTGGAAAGGCAAGAAAATTCTGCATAAAATATCATACACCACATTCAGAATAAGTTCCTTTAGCTTCAATGCAAACGTGCAATCTCTTTTGGAAATTCTTGAGGGTGCGCGCGATAATTTCCGACGAAATTTCGTCCCATGCTTTCTCCAGAGCTATTTTCAGCGAATCCAGAGAACTGTGTCTGAAAGAGCAGCCTTTTTGCTCCAAGATTGACCAGATGGCGAAATCCATAGGGTTGAGATCGGGCGTGTTTGAAGGCCAAATTTCCTTCGTCCACAAATCCGGAAGACTGGTCTCACACCATTCCAGAGTCATTACAGCACCGTGAGCTGGTGCCCAATCTTGCTGGAAGGTCCAATCCATGTCCTTAACATTTTCTTGTGCCCAAGGTATTACCACGTTTTCCAGGATTTGCTTCTCGTAGACTTCGGCTTTGATCTTAATTTCTTTTTAAGTAAAAACAAGCTTGGTCTTGCCCTGCCCGGCATTTCAGCCCACATGATAAAGGGCTGTGGAAAATGAGCTCATCCGACGTTGACGGCTCTTGCGAATCCTTTTGGCAGCAGTTTCCGTTGATTCTGCACGTTTTGGAGTTGTTCGACGGTAAACATCTTCTCTTCTGTTAAGAGAACTCAGTCGCGCTTGTCACCTTGCGTAAGGGCCTTCATCTTTCTGCATTCCTCCAACTTTGAAGCCTTCAGTTTTTCCGTGAGGTGCTGTCCCTTGGCAGATTTGTAGTAATACAATCACAGATCATCACTCGTCAGTCGTTGTATAGCTGAACGAATTGCGTTGTGCTCCTTAGCTAGTTTCCTATTGTTTCTTGCAAGATTTCGGTGTAACATGTCTTTGACGGCCTTTCGAAAGGCAGAAGTTCTTGCAATTCGTCGTGGTCTTCCTCTCGGACGATTTTAGATCCCCCAGTCTCTTCGAAACGTTGGATGACGCGGTGTACTTGAATCCGACGCAGTTTGAGCATCTTTGAAGTCGTGGAAACGGACGACCCGCGTTTGAATTCATCGACTACTGCTGAACGATCCCTAAGCGAAACCATGTTTACCTAGAAACGGAAAATAAGACTGGTCATAGGTGGACTAAAAGATACGGAGAGAACGAATAACACCGTAGCAAACCACAGAAAAAGAGAGAACTTTTCGAAAACTTTGGACTTTTTGTAGCGCGTAACACTTCATGCGGACCACCCTGTATAATGAACGAGGACGCGTCTGCGTGTATGCCTGTCGGTCGATCTGTTCGTAGCCGCACATAGACGAGAGCACGCTCTGGAGTGGAATCGCATAAATGCGATGGAGGGAGGGGCTTCACAGGCGTAATTATGAGACCCTACTTTGCCGTGTCCTACTAGCCTATTCTACAGTGATGAAAGTAAGGTAAGGTAGAAAGGATGCATCGCTGCGGTCAAAGTGTTGTGTTATAGGACGACCCAAGCAGACGTTTCTCGGGTAAGCGCCAAACGTCAAGTCATTTCATGACGACGAATTCATGAACCTGAAGTAAGAGGTTCGGCGGAGGGATTCTAGAAGTTTCGAAAACGATATGAGTGACTTGAATCCTGAGCCTTTGCGAGTGAAGGTCGACAGTCGGCAACAAGAACCTAACAACGAGCATTCACTATACTTAGCTATTTATCTCTATGTTCGCATGATCGACATCAGACCGACTTGATGATGAATGTGGAAGACTTGAACTAGAGGTGAGTTCTATTATACAAAAGCGCAGTCAATAGCGAGAGCCTCTGATGCTAATTTCACGGTCAGTGGAACGGGCATCTCCGAAGAGTCCAGTCGTGTGTACTTATTTCACGAAGTGAACGTCGCCATCGACGTGAACCTGGAAAGGAGGAAGCGAGCGCCTGGAGAGCTTTCAAAAGCGTCGTAGTAGGGAATAGGATGGTGGATAATGACGGGACCTGAGCCCACCTACTGGAGTTGATCGTTCATGTGTAAGGGTACGCCTCAGAAACCTAGCCGATGAGGTAACACTTCAACACGGATTTCTGAGCTTTAAACACGTTTGAGGATCAGGGAGACTGCCACTTTGTTGAAATCGTTGAGCATTAGGTGGGCCAATCACACAGTGCAGTAAGTTTCAGGATGAAGTGATGAAACGAGACTACTGCTGCCTTCGCATCGAATATCCCTAGCAGCATCTAAATAGCCACATTAAAGTTCTTTTCATCACTCTGCGCAACAGTGTACCACCCAACGATATCAATTTGGGTGTTCGAACGTGCTTCGGACAAGTTCGAACCATTTCAGCGAATAAGATTTGACCGCAGCTGATCCAGAAACACTTGCGGAGACTGTCATATAGGCAAGATGGTTGCGTTTACACTGTTGCTTCACCTTTAAGGCGAAATAAAATGTAGAGCGGTAGTGCTTCCGAGACAGGGAAGATGCCTTTCAATTATCCTTTGAAAGGTTGGAGAAGTCAACAGGCTGATAAGAATAAAACTGCAACGCTGAACCGAACTCTGTAAGCATTCGTTTGGATAGTTTTTGATTTTTTGAAGTAGAAGACACTTGATTGCTTATATAATGGTGAATTGGGCGCGTGTAGCGCAGTCGGAGGAGGTGCTGTTGCGCGTACCCAATATCAGGTCCCTGGTTCGGATTCTCCGCTCAGGCCAGCCAAGCCTTTCACTTCCCGGGGGTCGGTGATGTGTTACCAGACTAGTCTGGGAATGATAAACACTGACTTGTTCATAGGCAGTCCACTGCAAGTCATTAAATAGGCCAAATACGCATTCCAATTGCCTCAACGATACCAAGTAGAGGTGGAATGCGTGGCGCATCCCAAAAGGAAATGAGGAACGTCGTCCCTTATCCTGTTACCTTCTCCCTCATACTGAATTGTTTGGAAGAATTGCGCGGGATTTGCTCCCCGTTTCGTAGTATTGAATGTGCCAGCAGGTGCTGTGTGATGTTCCCGTGGGGACGAGTGTGTGCTGCACACTTTGACACTCGTTCTAGGCTATGTAATCCATAAATATGAGGTCGGTATGTGGGACAATACCTGACAGGAGTGAAGGAAACGGAAATACGCAGAGACACGTTGGCCTCCCCTGCATGTAAAGCAGGGGTGTGCGTTAAACGTCTTCGGTAAATTTTCAACGACCGTTTTTTAACGAAAAAGCTTTGCGTTAAAATCGGTAAATTCGGTAAAATCGTTAAATAAAATTTTCCTTAGCTGCGGCCAGTTTGATGGTATTTTAGTATAAAAAAAAGCCAGATCTTTTTCTTTATTCGTTTTTTCGACTCCATGGCAATTATATGGCTATTTATTCGTCTTCAGAACAAATACCAGCAGTCTATCTATCATCAATAAAGTTGGTAAACGAGAAAAATCGCAAGATTTTAGGACCAAACACTAACAACAAGACTTCTAGAGTAACAAACGTCTTACTATGTGTAGCTCGTTTTGCTTGCGCCAAGTCGTCCAGTTTCTGGGAAGGTCCAAAGTGCTATGCATCGTAGCAAGGCTGATCGTTTTTATTTGTCCTGACAATTTTTTTTTTACAGAACTTGTGCTCGCTAAGCCGACTTTTACAGCACAAGATTCTTTTATACTGCCATAATTGCTTTGGAAATTACAGAATGTTTTAGTGAAGAATTCAGGTCTGGCAGTGGTCATAAATTCTTTGGCACAGTTCGTCTTTGGAAGATATTTACGAACTTCACAGATCTGTCTGTGAACTCATCGTCAGAATGGTTCCTTTTGTCAGAAGGAGGCAGAGAATCAAAGAGCCGCAGACCATTGACAAATTTTTAAGCGAATCGAATTTTTCCGCATTGAGTATCTTTTTCTCTTTCACCCAAGTATCGTGGATTTAAATCGTTAACTTCTTTCTCCTCTGTACTACAAGGAAATTCATAAGGGACTCGCGCACGCGTATGCTGACTGCACTTCTACCAAAAGTAACTGCCAAGAGAGCTCTCCAAGAGGACGAAAAGGATAGGCAGAATCGTTGACATGCACAGTATGAAATTCAATAAAAGCCAAGCAGTGACAGAACCACCAGCCGCGCTCTAACTGTTCATCTGCGTTTCGTTACGTCTTCTTCACATTTTCTATGCCTTTTCAACCCCATCTGCGAAACAAATATCACAAAAACTAAAAAAACTGACTGGCTGGTTATTATGAAGAACTAGTACATAGCACTCTTACGCTAGAAACGGCCTAAGAAGTCAAAAATGCGAAACTTCGGCAGCGAAAAGTGGGGCGCACGCAAATAAACTAGTAAAGGAGCAAGAAAAATGCCGGCAATTCTCGAAATATGAGGACTTCCTCGGTATAGTGACGATATTGTGAAAGCTCATCCAAAAAATTCGTCCAAAATGCACTTACATGAAGAAGAAGTAAAATCTCAAAAACGGCGTGTAAAACGACGTTAATGCAAATCAGCGAAAATTTTCGTCGTTAAATTTCGTTAAAAATTTTCAACGAAAAATGCCGGTAAATCCGGTAAATCGGTAAACTGTTAATCGTTAAACGCACACCCCTGATGTAAACCTATTGTCCGAAACGCTTCCCACTTGAGGTCTACAAGGAGGGGGTTATTGGAAAGGTGACGGAATCTAGCACCATCGTTCTGTCCTATGTACTGCTGAACTAATATCTCTATGACACCTAAAAACACCTGCCATTTGGCATAAACGCAAGAAGGGAGGGCTAGGATACTCCTCGCACCGCACAAAAGGTCGGAGTCTGCGTCATCAGTGAAGAAGTTTCGATCAGGAACGTATTGTCGACTCGTCGATAATTGTCGAATATCGATTCGCGTGCGTAACTATGTAGCATCATCATCAGACCCAATAATCTTAATACGATGGCGGGCAGGAAGCAATGCAAGCAATAAGTACTCGAATGTGAATTGGTCACGAAACTTCCCAGTAAACATGAAAACCTTCCGAGACCTCCAAGGGAAGAGAGTGATCGTCTCAGCTGGAAAGTGAAAACACATCGAGCACACGTGTGACAAGTGACAGTGTGACATTCACGCCTCGTAAGCCGTAAATTTTCCCCGAAACGCGTCGTAAACCATAATTATACGGATCTCTGGCTATGGAGCATCCATTTCTGACGATATTGTAGAGAAAAGAAGGCTCGAGTTCGATCGGCTGGCGTGAGGGTGCGACACGTAGTCAAATAGCTCTAAGCGTACAAAGGGCTTGGTGGTAAGCCTAGACGTTGGCACATTTGGCCCAATAGACGTTAGAAGCGTGAGCGTTAAACTGCCTAAATCTCTTAGAAACATAAACTGAATTGGATTCGCATATTTATCTAAATTGACGATGGTACATAAAATCGTTTTCAAAAGACAGAAGCTTTGAAGGGAGGAGGACGGCTGAGTGTAAAGGGTCACATATTCGACGTTGAATGCTCCACACTCGTGTCATGGCATGGAGGGAGAGTGAAGCGAGCGCGAATGAAATGTGAGAATCTCTTTGACGTGGCTACCTATAGTATTTTACCCAAGTTTCTCGAACACCTTTTGAAATTGCTCTGAACACTGGCATGTTTACGTTTTCCCATGGGGAGACTAGACCTTCTCTGGGCTTTACCTACTCAGACAAAGGTCGGTCAGTGACCGAGCATGAAAGGATTTGGGAAAGATTTACTGCTCGGTTTGAAGCTTATCGTGTCTCACCATCAGACACTAAGTTGGTTAGCGAGCGACCAAAAGATTTGGAACCGAGCACGAAAGGCGGTCACACGCCTCGCAGCACCTGTTGCTATTGCGCGGCAAGATCTAGCTCCTGCCTCTGCCTCTCACATTTGAACATTTGACTACAACGGCTGAAGGGCAGGACGGAAGGCGTGGGCTTCAATTTGGTCCAACCCACCACATATCAGCCCACCGCCCCCCCCCCCCCCCCCCCGGGCGATGCTGTGTTGCAGAGGCAAGTGCCATGAAAAATTGCGCATGGCTGAGTTCTTGTTATTACACGGTGCAATCCTAGTTTGGACTCACCAGATGGTGCAGCGCTCCTCCACTGCCTACTCTGTGGTTCCCCCCCCCCCCCCCCCCCAACTAGTGACATTAGCTGAAGTTCTCGCAGAGAATCACGAGAGGAGAACGAGATGCCCCTCCGATTAGGACAGATCCGGAGGCACTTTTCTCGGCAACACTGATTGATGTGGTTTGGCGGCTCTGAGCGCTCTGGTGTCCGCAGCAACTCCCCGGTGTTATCGGCGATGGCGGATGGGTGCGAGGCGGTCCATGAGAGCGGTTTATGGGTGTGGAAGAGTGCGGGCGACGGTCCCGGCGACTCGAATGGAGGGCGCCGGCCGCGTCATCGCCGACCACGGACGGGGCGGCTGCGAGGGTAAGGAGGTCGGGCGCCGCTTCCAATATTTCCATGACACTCAGCCGCCCCATCACTGAGGTCGTTACAATGACCTCCCCCTACTCGTGCTCCTCTATCAGCGGAGCCGATCGACGTACTCGTGAACCGATCACGGTAGGCACGGGAGCGCACTGTAGGAACTGAAACAACCGCCGGACAGCTCAAGCCGTGGGAGCGACGAACGCCTCGGCGATTCAACATACAGTGACGACTTTTCATTGCACGGGTCTTTCGCCAGCGAAATGCACTTCGCAAATATGGGAACTGCCTACTACACCTGCTACGGGGGATGTGAAGCGAAGAGTTCTTTCGGCCCCAGAAGTATTTGTGCACCAAGTTTTGGAATAAAATCAAGATTTACTTAGCTGGACTCATACTCAGGCTACTAGGAGCACCGCTCTAGCATTGCCTCTTCGTCACTACCTTCCTTTACTTTTTGGTCTTCCTTTACTGAAGAATAGAAGAAAATGCCGATATTATAATGATGTTCAAAAATCTCGTTGCAAAGCTGTCCTTGAATCCAATTGATTTCTTTGATGAGATACCGACAAGGTCTGTAAGAGGTATGCTAAAGCTTAAGGTCTCGGTTGCTAAATCGCGCATCAGATCAGACTTCCTAACCTGTAGACCTTTCAAAGGTTCCAACCTGTTGCTTGGTAAGCACGATGACGCGGGAGAACTCCCGCTGCAAACCTGTAGAAGGTGTTTCTAAAGCTGAAAATTGTGGAGTGTTCATGTCAGACTCCGCGTTGATGATGATGCACTGTTCGCTCGGCTGACGCCTTCATTTACATATGTCGCTGTAATTCCAGAGTTTTTGTGATCTTTTGTTTCAAAATTTGCTTACGATAGACACTGCTCTATCGTAAGCAAATTTTGGAACAATGCTTTCAATAAATAAATAAATAAATAAATAAATAAGCTAATTCGAAAGTCAATTGCTGTCGTAAGCAGAAACCGAATTAAAATAATTTGGCAGCAAACCTTTCTGTAGCTCCTCCTATTGCAGAGTGCCTTTAGAAAAATGTGCTGAACTCAAGATGCAATCCTGTCTAGTGCACTTTTTCAAAGTAAATACTTTTCTCAATCTTCACGTCTACTCAACCAATTAGAGACGAACCTAAATACATGTCAACCGTTTTGATTCAGCTGAAAAACTCGAGTTATTGGATAATTGTGCCACACATTGTATTCCTGCGAGATATCGAGGATGTCATTGAATGCGACTTGCCGTGGTCAGCCGATGGAAGGGTAATATAATTCGTGTCATCCACTTCATTTTTTTCGTCTGTTGCACCGGATTTTTGAAGTAGCTATAAGTAATTCCTGAATCAACGTGAAGAAGTAGCCTTTTTCAGGTGTGTACCGACTTTACATGGCTTCTCTATAGTAGTAGTAGATAGTCTTGACTTCGTTCTATACAACAATTTTTGAGCGACTCATTTCAACTAAGGACTATTCTTCCACGCGGGACTCGAACCGCCTTACACCACCGACGCTGATTGACCGCATGCAGGATCTGCGATATCCTCGACACGTATCGCAGATGTTACATGCAGTCAAACAGCGCCGGTGGTGTAAGGCGGAAAGCATCGCCGCCCGGAAAGCAGATGGTGCGGGTTCGAGTCCTGCCTAGCGCAGGAGATTTGATCGTAACAAAATATCTTGCAACAACATATAGCCTATGCATCAGCCACCCCAGGCTTTAACAAATGTGTTAAAACATTGTGACTAATCCTTCTTTTCCTTCCTCTCTCCTCCCCCTTAATTTAACCATAGTTTGGAAAATGGTGCGCTTTTATTCGGGAATTAAAGTCCACCTTCAAATAAACACCATCAAATAAACACACTAATAACGGGGAAAGCTTCCTTTCTGAGGTCTATTCTGCGAGTCGACTCCAGCGATGTGTTTGACTTCTATTCCCTCTCAACGACTCCGACACTGCTATGCTCTAGAGACTGCTATGCCAAGACACTGCTATGCCAAATGCGAAACCAGTTATGACCAACTTCAGGAGGCATCCTTGTATTTGCAGCTTTGTTCTTTCGTCATGATCAGTAGCCTCCTGACAGAAACCTCCTGGACTTGGTCAAGGCCTAAATTTTAATTTTCCTCAGCGATTCATAGATTTTGAAGGCCTTCGAAAACCTATGGTCCTTCAACGCTACAGCCGAAATCTAATGTCCATGAATAAGGTGTCAAGTTTGAAAAGCCGGAGGGTCCCTACGATCTCCCAGACCTGCGTCTGGGCAGTTTAGCCTGGTGCCTTTTGTTCTCACAAACACTGCGATGCGACCGCGGAGGAGCAGACCAGGCAGACCTCTCCTCTAGTTGGGAGCGAGGTGTCGGATTTCGAGTCTTCAATCATTGCTCCCATTGTACCGCCGGCGGTTCAGAGAACTGTCCGAGCTGCAATGCAGCAGTCGAGGGCAATAGGAGAAAAAGGAACAGATGTGCCAACGAGGTTATGACATGGTTGACTGTCACTGGAGCCGGGCAGAAACTTCGAACGGGCGAAAGCCGGACCGGTGCACGATACAAAGGCTGCAGTAAAGAAGTGAAAACTTCATACCGCGGTGACAAAGAAGCGATACCAGTTGCAAACTAGACGAGAACTCGAATTCTAGAGAGACTGGTTTGCGACAGTGTTCCAACTTCACCTGCTTTCATGAAATAGCTTGGAAAGTCTATGTCGAACCTTACGATTAGCTCCTTTTCGTGACCCAGCCCTGGTAACAGACACCCTGTCATGGGAAAGGATGGAACGTAGGATTGTGCACAGTGAAATAGGGAAAAGGACCATGGCCCTGTGGCCGTGAACTTCAGAACGAATATCAATATTCTGCAGCATATCAAAGTCAGCAACACGCAGAATGATTGTCGTTCCATAGAAGCGAGAAGAACAAATCTTCACCTTCATGGCCTTTTTGGCCTATTATGCAAAGCCACATTTCTGTTCAATAGAGTTAGGTGTAAAATCTATGCGTAAAATTGTTTAAATATTTATTATATTATTATTAGTTCAAGGCTAACCAATCAAACGGAGGATAATAACAGTAATAGTGGGCGCTCGTCGATTGATAAATTGGGCGTATGGCAAAGCAGTCGGAAGATGCGCCAGCTGTCGTGTGCTCTTTGAATAAAGGATTTTTGTTCGGATCGCGCCCTGCTCAACTACGCCTTCATCACCGCAGGTTCGGAAAATTGTTATCAGACGTACCCGTCTGGGAAGGATAAAATTGGCTTGTCCATCGGCTAGCCACTGCAAGCCATTGTGTAAGCCTCAAAGTGCCTCCATGACATCCCATAGAAGTAGGATGCGTGCCGCATCCCTTAAGCCCTAGTTTATACTTGCGTCGCTGGGCGGCGCGGCACCATGGTCGGGATAGGCCTATGTTATACTTCGGCGACGCTCTTAGGCCCCGTGCATACTTCCCGTCGCCGCGATTCCATCGCGGCGATGAGTTTTGCAGAGCGACGCGAAAGAATTTGAATTTCTCTATGCTCGACGCATCGCCCATCGCTCTGCAATGGGGCGCGACGGCGATCCGTCCAGGACCAAACGCTAAACACCGCGCGCGGCGCGAAAAAGTAGGCCATGCCCGCGATGGGCGCGGGAAACCATCGCGCATGCCGACCGTTACTGTTGCGGCGGCCGCGGCGAGGTTTCCTTTGACTATTCGACCGCGTGCGGCGGAATGGTCATGAACTGAGCGTCGCGATGGCATCGCGGCGATGGAAGTATGCCCCCGGCCTTATCGGCGACGTCGGCGGCAGTGTTACACGGGTTGCTACGCAGTGCGCAGCAGCCCGCGCAACACAGCGTCGCCGACGCGTCGCCGAAGTGTAACATAGGCCATAGGTATCGACTGGGCGAAGCGAAAAATCGATATCTATGGCGATAGTGGCGCCGCGCGTCGGCGCAAGTATAAATTTGGGCTATTGGGATTGACTAACGCCTACCTTAGCCTCATTTCTATTGATTAATTTGGAGAACTGTTTTTTATAAGCAGTGTGTTTGAGTATCGCGAGTTTTCTTCAATCGCGAACCTCCTGTCGTAATTATCTAAACACATAGCTCGAGTTATGCATTGCTCTGCTATCACAATGGCATTCCTCGTCTGCGAAAGAGTTTTGCGCGAAGAAATCCTTGGATCAACCCTAGCCCGAAGGAGGCACCGCTGGAAAAGCGTAACAAACACGAACAGGATGGTCTCTCCCGGCCTGGAAATTGCAGAGTAAGACTTCTCGTAGGCGAAATCAGTTTGTCGTCTTTGTAAGATCACTCACTTCTAATTTCACATTTCACAGGCTGATGAAGTTCCCCCCCCCCACTAGGATAGATCCAAATCCTCTATTCTCTACACACTTGCTAAACGTTTGCCTTACGAAAGGATGGAACGCTCCCAACATTGCACGGAGGGGACATTTCCAGCATATTTCGCATCCTTGTCCTTGAAGGCCTACTCCTTGACTCTTTGGTCATCTCTTTGGTTAACTGGCTTCATGGTTTTTGTGGCGCATTATGAAATGCAATAATACTTGAAAATAGAATGCTTCCAACAGAAACGAAACTATTGTTCTGAACTGTTATCACGAGGGCTATGCATGATCAGCAATGCTTCGAACCCTTGTGTTTCATTGGTATCGGTTGAATGTGGTGAGGACTTCAAGTTAAACTCATTTTTCTGCGATCTGCTATTCTAAGCATCGCTATCAAAACCTTTGTTTCGAATTTTCCATTGAGTCTTTAGTTTTTAGTTTTTTTAGTTTTTCACCGTTAAGAACGTGAATGTCAAAGGACTGATGCACCACACATTTTCAAACCACATCGTTTTTAAATGATGCTCAGACTTGACCTTAATCTGAGAGGTCGTCTCCGAGATTCTCTTCTATTTGAAGAAGTTTGGTTTTTATTGTTATCGCAAAGAGGGGATGGAATTATTTAATGCACTTTCGTTGTAACACGTATCTGTAAACGCGTTTCTCAACGAAACGGAGCATTCGTTGTCTAGTTGATCATGAAAAGAGAACGAAAAAGGGAGCATTCAAGTCGCCAAAATGGCAACTACTGTCGATCACACCCAAAATGTTCTCGCGGGCAGTTTCTAAAAGAAAATTTCCATCAGCTGTTCAACTGCCGGACATAATATGAGTTGTATAGATTCTTCAGGAAATCTAACTGTACGGAATTTCCCTAGTGGAAGGGAAGCACGAAACAAAAAAAAAAAGAGTCCAATGGAAAAGTGACATTATCGCTTTCGAGAAGAAGACAATTGAAGCTGTTCTTATAACGAGAAGTTGACCTAGTACGAAAAAACGAAAACTTGGTGCTGCTTCGTAGTTTTCCTGGTGGGTGGCTCCGAAAGGGCGTGGAATACGTCGACTACAGTCGAGGGTCGAGCACGGTTCGGGCAAGCAATGTGTTCGCCATAATCCCCTAAAGCAAATTGGTCTCGAACAGTCGCGCTCGGGACGCACTAAGTCCGACTCACGTCGAACACCAACTGGCGGGAGCGGACGCACACCGGGAAAGTAGCGGTCGCTGCCCGAGAGTTGGCAGAGAACGTGTCGCCGGTCGGGAGCAAGCCGACTTCTATCATATCATATCAATCAATCCACTTCCATATCATATCAATCCACTTCCTTTCTCTCCAGCCTTAGGAGTTTCAGCTGGGATGGAGCTCATTTCCAATATTCTGCTCAAACGAGTTCTACCAGTTCCACCACATGCTGAAGGAAAGCAGAAGCGGGTCGACAGACGTGTTGACATCTTCTTATCTGAGCAGTGCTAGGTCGTTAACAATGCACTTAGGACATTTTAGATAAATCGAGCGGACGAGCCTCGAGCCGGTCGCACCAGCCGACGTCATTGCAAGTGCGCCTTCTAGCTCACAGTTTGGAAACGCCAAAGGTTCGCCCTTTCTGCCTTCCTCTTGTGAAGCGGTAGTGGAGAGCTGCGAACACGTCATCAGACAACCAGCTGAGTCCTAGGGTCAAATCAAGGAAGCTCGATAGTTGCAATCAAGCGAAATCCTACCGAACGAAATGTGACCGGGAATTAGTCGATTAGCTTAAATCAGTCATAAACTGGATGAGATGGATGAGTCATAAACTAGCGGAAAGTGGCGGAAGCTACTCAGATTTGACAGATCGGAGGAGGGAGTCAGCGAATATAAGGCCGGTGGATGAGCTTCACAGCAGAGAAGAGTTTCGAGCGGGCAATCGACATTGTCGATTTGCGGGCGATCGATATTGTCGATTTGCGGGCGATCAATATTGTCGAATTTGCATGAAGCTGACCGCTCCTTTGTCCAATGCCTCACCGCCGCAGTGTTTTCCGAGCGAAATATCTCATTCAGCCTGATGATCGGGAAAAAGGACGCGTTTAGGTCTGCTTGAAAAACTTTTCAGAAGGTGGAAAATTTAGGTGCTCGGCACCCGTAGATAATATTGGTCTACATTACCGTTTAGAGGTGGGAAATTAGAGTGGACTGTAGTCACCCTGGCCGTTACGTTGCAGTGGAAATTCGTGCTGTAGGAAACGAGAAGAGTTGTGGAAGAACCTGAGGGACGAAGGCGCTAAGCAGCGCTAACCAATGACGTCGACGGCCTGGCGAGGATGTCGATGATGAACATTGAGGTAGGGGTTGACGGGTACAAGCTGTAAAAGTGCGCAGTTGATCTTAGACAAGGCAAGGGCAGAAAAACTTACGATTAACAAAAATGTCTCTTTATACAACTATGGATCAAAGGCGCGGCACAAGAAGAGTTGCTGGCCTGAAGTGGGTGGGCTTACAAGGATTGCAGGGTTAGTGATGCTGCAAGGTTGTGCGGAGCACGCAAGTGCGAAATATGCATGGAGGCGTGCAGAAGCACCAATGAGACGGAAAATTCTCATTTAGCTCGGGGTTTTGAGAGTCAAAGGAGAAGGACAAGACATTTATCACATCGCTCCTTTACATGACATCTTTTCCGCTAACAACTAGACGTAGAGAAAACTATGGTAGCTGGACGAATGCTCGATCTATAGGCTGAATAAAAAAACGCCCTTCAGCCTAGTTGAACACTTTTTCCTGATTTTTTTGCCGAGCAGACGCTGACGCGCGCCATTTCACAGGCAGACGAAAAGTGCCCAGCCGTTTCAGCAGACGTCTCTGCAACTGTGCTCTGCGTTGACCTCTTCTCTAGCTTTAAGGCCTCTTTTACACGTTTTATTGCCGTTTATTTTTAACGCAACCACTCTCCCCGTTAGCCAATTCTGATGATTACAAGTGCTCCGACACGCCTAACGGCGTGTCTCGCACTTGCGCGCTTCGCGCGACTTTGCACCACCACTGACCTAAAGAAGGTAGCTTTTGTCAAACTTAAAATTCGCTAACATCTAGGACATGCTGCGTATTTCATCGGCATCAACCCGTTAACCACTTCGGTACCTTTCATTATAGACATTTTCTCTACACCGTCCAGTAACATCACTGGTTTGTGCTGCGCAGTACTTCGGCCCCTCCACTGTGTACACGTCTTCCGAATCCGGGCGCCAGCTTCCCCCTCACTCGTTTCTTCTTTCTACATCTAATTGCTGGTCCGCCTTTACTGGTCTTCCCCCCCCCCCCTCCACCTTCCTGGTCCCACCCCTGGCCCACTTCCTTATTTTCACTATTGACCCCCTACTGGTCTCTTCTTGCTGGCTTTCCCGCCCTGGTCCCTCCTTCAGGTTGTTCCTTTCTTTCCTGGACGCTCATCTGGTTCACTCTAAGGGCCCTTACTTCCCTTCTCCACCAACCCTTAGTGGTCCTACCATGCTAAAGGCAGACGTCAGTGACACGTATTCAGAATCAAACGCTCAGAAACGCGCGCAGACGCCGCTGAGTCAAGCAGGAGAGGGCTGCGTTTCCTCTGCTGCAACATCCCATGTTAAACGGCAAACGTTGCCCGTGAGAGGTACGCAAAGGCGTAACTCGCGCGGGTAAAATTTTCCGTTCAACGTGGGATAATGCTGAATTCTGAATGCGGCCACTCGCACACGACGTCGGTGTCACCTCTTCTGACTCCAGATGCTTGTTGCGCGACGAAGGGGACCCGTTTTCTGGATTCAGACGCTCAGAAGCGCGCGCAGATGCCGCCGTGTCAATAGAGAGGAGACTTCTGGATTCAGACGCTCAGAAGCGCGCGCAGATGTCGCTGCGTTAAGCAGGAGGAGGTTGTGCTTTTACTGCTGCAGCAGTAAAGTTCTCCGTTCAACATGGGATAATGCTGAGTTCTGAAGGCGGCCGGTCGTCGTACGACGACGATGAGACCTCTGTTTCCTTTCTTTTCGATCTTCTGACTCCAGAAGGTTGTGGTGTGACGAAAGGAACCCGTCTTCTGGATTCAGGCACTCAGAAACGCGCGCAAATGCCGTTGTGTCAAGCAGGAGGAGGCTACGCATCCTCTGCTGTAACAACATCCCATGTTCAACGGCAGACGTTGCCCGCGCGAGGTACGCGGAGGCGTCGCAAGGGGTTCCATGAGATTGCGAGTGGTCGCACGAGGCGTATCTCAGCCAGGTTCCCAACCTGAGTGAGATACGCCTCACCATTTACAGGGCAGGGAGCTAACTCAATTATAAAGTGGTAGATATTGTTTCCTTTGAAGTAAAGCAAAAATTTGCCGATTTTTTGCTAACTCCCTATCCTGACTTTGTTAGTGTGGACTACAGAGCCCTGGACAATTATTTAAGTACAGTCGATTGGTTAGGGGTGTTCAATCATTACACTTCTATGTCTGAAGTTTACCGCAGGTTTTGCAGAGTACTTTATGATGCTTTTGCAATATTTGTACCGTTTAAATTTCCTCAGTATAGGGTAAGGGCGCGTGTAGCGCAGTCGGAGGAGGTGCGACTGTCGCGTGCACCCGATACCAGGTTCCTGGTTCGGATTTCCCGCCCAGGCCAACCAAGCCTTCCATCCCTCCGGGGTCGGTGAATTGGTATCAGACTTGTCTGGGAAGGATAGAGCGCTGACTTGTTCATCGGCTGGCCACCGCAAGTCATTGTGTGGTCAAATACGCATTCATGTCGCCTCCACGACATCCCGTAGAAGTAGAATGCGCTGGCGCATCTCAGAAGGGATTGAGTAACGCCGTCCTTTATCCTTATCCAGTATAGGGTGCTGAAATATGATCCCACATCTGTAATTTGCTGGCTCAAAAACAGCGTCTTTTCCGTGAATCAAGGTGCCCTCTGGATTGTCAGTTATACAGGAGTGTGTCAGCTAGCCTGAACTATCACATTAAAAGATTCTTCGCTAATTATGAAAGGCGACTGGCCTCTCACGCCTCAGGCAAGAAACTGTATCAATACCTCCGTTATAAAATAAGGCCGCAATCCACTGTTCCAATCTTAGCTGATCAGTGTGGGGCCAGATTCCGTACTGACCAGGAGAATTCCAATGGCTTAGCTAAGTTTTTCTCTAGCGTTTTTTCTTCAACCAGCTCGTCCACAAGCATAGATCTTGGTAGCTCGCCAACTATACGACATACTTTTGGTGACATATACATTCATCCACACGAAGTTTCGCTGATTCTCAAGGGTCTAAACCCGTCTACCTCTGAACCGTACGACGGGATCCCTCAGATAGTATTCAGAAAATGTCACTATTCCCTTTCCAAGCCCCTTGCACACCTATTCAACCTATCCCTACCCTTAGGAGGGGTTCCACAGGTGTGGAAAGAAACCATTGTGAAGGCTATTCCAAAGGTACCCAACACCAGTGTGCTAAAAAATTTTCGCCCTATTAGTCTTACTTCTACCGCAGTAAAGGTGATGGCAAAAATCCTGTTCCAAAAGCTCTTAGCCTCGTTGAATAAAATCAGTGTTATTGCCCGCGAACAGCATAATTTCTTGCCTGGGGCCTCAACAACAACTAATCTAGCTGACACGCTTTATGATATCTCTTATGCAATTAATAATGGCAAACTAGTTGATGTAATTTATCTTGATCTGTCAAAAGCGTTTGATAGAGTCTGCCGTAATGTACTGCTGTCCAAGCTGGAAATGCTTGGAATTCAAGGTAAGATGCTGAACTGGCTGAGATCGTACTTGTTTAATAGAGGAATGACTGTAAGGGTGGGCCACTGCTTCTCCACGAGATACGCCTGCGAAAGCGGCGTCCCTCAGGGAGGAGTTTTGTCACCTTTGTTATTTATGATTTATACAAATGACCTTCCCCAACTTCTTACAACTTCCACTGAAATTAAAGTACAGCTGTATGCTGATGATATCAAAGTATACGGAGTGTATGATAAACAAAGTGAAAACGAGGTTCATTTGGCCCTTCAAAGATCTCTTGAAAAGATGCATCTTTGGGCTTCTCATTCTGGCATTCCAATAAACACAGAAAAAAGTACCGTTTTGCATCTTGGGGACGACGATGTGCCTGCCTATATCATTAACGGCAAGACGCTTACACCTTGTTTCTCCATAAAAGACCTTGGTTAATATTTGATAAGGACCTTAAGTTTTCGTCCCAAATTGATGCTCTAGTTTAAGAAGCGTACAGTACTCTATTTTTTATTCTACGTAACATCAAGTGCTCTGATGAAGAAATATTGTTGAGACTGTAAAAGACTTACGTTCTACCTCATCTTGAATACTGCTCTCCAGTTTGGTGTCCTCACTTAAAGAAAGACATTCTCAAAATAGAAAAGGTACAACAGGTCTTTGCACGACTTTTGTGGTTTAGAGTAAAGTCTCCTCCAAGTGGATTCAATGCTCCAAGCTATGCTGATAGGTTGAAAATATTTGGATTAAAGACACTCCAGGAGAGTCGTATTATCTCTGACTTGACATTTTGCTTTCGTCTCCTCCGCAAAGAGTCGAAGTTATCGTCTAGCAAGTATTGGGTGTTCGTTCCAACGAGCTTGCGGAATGGTAGGTTCAGCGTTCGCTATCGCAGAATTGGCAGGAAGAAACATTCTTTAATGTTCAACAATCTCTTTAATCGCTGCGCTAGGTGGATAGAGTTGCTCCTTCCGGACGCATTTGAAGCTGAATGTAGCTCTGCATTCAAAAGGCATTTGAAAAGGTTTGACCTTTTCCAGTTGTTGGAGAACTGTTAATTGTTTGGTCTTACTGCGTTTTTTTTCTTCAGATAAGCTTTATGGCTAGGCTCGCATGGTGATGGCCGTATGGTGTTGAATGCTACTGACACAACAGCTGCAAAATTTCCATTTCAACACGGTGATGCTATGTGTGATAGATGCCCATAGAATTTCGATGACTTTGCTGATGCTTGTTTGTTTGTTTTTTGTTTGTTAACTGGTTATACTAGGCGATGGTTCTTAATTATGATTTCCCTTTCACGTTGTCTTGCTTTCATGAAGCGATGCAGCTTATACCTCTTTAAATACTAGTGCAATGTCAAGTTTTGGTTCTTAAACGATACCACGCATTCGCCGCAATAATGGTATGATCACCTTCTATCACAGCACATGGCCCTAGACCATAGCCCTAGACTACGTTGTTAGCTGGGTTAGTTGGTTGGCAAGAGAGGTCAAACTTGAGTAAAAATCCTTTGAAAATTTTTGCCATTCTACAGGCTTATCCACTTTTTATGTCATCCAGTCGCGGCTATAGTAGCGACAACGGCTGTCACTGAAAGAAACATTGTCTCGCCTGAGCACGTAAGGCCACTACCTGACGCTTAGGTGTTGACCAGCCTATAATGTTGCTCGAGAGTGGTTTGATTATAAAGAACCACGCTACAGCTGGGCTGCGTATACAAAACCGATTCATTCTACTTTCTGTGTGCTATTCTAATTCATTTCCGAACTTGCCTTCCAACAATGCTTATGTTTCGATACCTCAAATTTGTTAAAGGGATTGCCTTGTAGTACCTATTGACTTTGGAGTACATAACCACACCATCTCCTTGTGCTCTATATTTCTCAGTCTTTAATTGTAAAATGAAGGCACGGCAAGGTAAAAGGACAAGCGGATTTCTAGTGGTTTTGAAGACGAGCATTTAGAGCACGCTTTTAGTATTTCCCTTTGCCACATCGTTTGCGAGTGCTTTTGATTTTTTTCCTTCGTTATTTTTTTAGTAAGTTGTTTGTGTTTTGTTTATCTTTTGCTTCTTGATAGTACTGGATCTGGTTTTAGACTTAGTTAACGATGTGTGGTTATGCGCATTTTTGAGTGCAGTAAATAAATAAATAAATAAATAAATAAATAAATAAATAAATAAATAAATAAATAAACTGTGCAATCCCGAGCAATCCAACTAACAAGGGGAGCCTCCAAACATGCGGTGAGCTTTTATGATGCAATTTTTAAGGATGAGGGTCCCATGTGGGGAGTCCAAACCGTAGCTAATATTTTTCGGAATGCTCTTCCGTGCTCGAAAAAAGGGGTATGAAAACGCACGCCTTTCCGCCACCGCACCGAGTGTGATAGGCTATCGCAGTGGGTAGTGTTCTCGCTTCACAGACACGCGGTCGTGGGTTCGACTCCCCATGCGCTGGTGTTTTTACATTTTGCGATTTATCGATTTATCGTCAGCGAGACCCTTTGCCACATTTCCAACATATTTTTGAACAAAAACATGGCGACAAATGTCCCTTACGTTCGTCGTGCTCTTTGAAAGTGGAAAGGTGAGAATTTTTGACTTCCAGGTCGAGCAAATCAAAAACTGATGCCAGATTCGTGATCAACACCCCAAATAGCCTCCAAGTACAACGTTTGGGCGAAAATGGTGCTTCTGACCTCACCACCTTCACTTACTCACACCTACCCTCTTAACCTTTCATAAGAAATCGGAAATCCAGAAAGTGATGTTAGATTCTTGATCAGCACTCCAAATAACACCCGTTACCGAAGTATGAATGTTCTTTTTTTGACCTCGCTAGGACAACATTCTTCAACAATGATGGAAGAATGCAAAAAGACATGAAAGCGAAATATACTCCTCATAAACTGAACATCTACGCTTCTCTCTACCACCCTTTAAAAAAGGCAATATCACTGATGTTTTATTCTCTGTGTAGCCCACCATCGCTTAACGTATTCAATTGGTTTCCACCTCGAATGGCTTCGCACCTCAGCGACTGCCCTGGTTTGACAATGATGACCGAGGTGCAAGGCCCGCTCTAGGCCCAGGCTCGAGTGAGGGTGGTGAGGTCAGAAGCACCGATTTTGCCCAAACGTTGTGTATGGGTTATTCGAGGTGCTGATCACGAATCTGGCATCAGTGTTTGACTTGCTTGACCTGGAAGTCAAAAATTTTCATCTTTCCACTTTCGAAGAGCTTGATGAACATAAACGACATTTGTCGCCATGTTTTTGTTCAAAAAGGTGTTTGAAATGGGGATAAAGGGTCTCACTGATCACAAATTGCAAAATGTAAAAACACCAGGCGCATGGGAGAGTCGAACCCATGATCGCGAGCCAGTGAAGCGAGGACACCGCCCACTACGCCAACTGACCACATCCGGTGCGGAGCGGCAGGGCGTGATGAACTTCGCACTTACGTCTTCACAGGCCCTTTTTCGGGCACAGACGGGCATTCCGAAGAACTAACTATGGTTTTGGACTCCCCACACGGGACCCTACATCCTGTAAAAATTGCATCGCAAAAGCTGACCGCAAGTTTGGAGGCTCTTCTTGTAAGGTCTGTTTTTGGACCACAGTTGGCGGCTTGACGCGCTATAGCCCTTAGCCTGACATTGATGGCATTTACATAGTAGGCACAATTTTGTCGAATCGAGCTATGCAATTGACCGATCCATGGTCTTAAGGATCATTTTTAAAAACATGTGAAACAAGAAGAATAATAGAAAATCAAAATCAAATGCAGCAATAAAAAACAGTGTTCAGAATAAAACTTCGACACTACTTGGCAGAAGAATAGACAGAAATATTCCACAGTACTGTTTCTTAGCGATGAGATAGCCATAAAAGGCGATGGAAAAAAAGGTGATAACAGTAAGTATTACAGTACCCAACGCTCTACCAGTAAGTGGCAATGTGGGCGAGAAAAAGAAAGGTAACTTACCAGGTATGTAGTGGTTCGAAAACAAATGATCCAAGTTACCTACTTGTTACTGCGTTTTCTGAGGCCATAGC
The DNA here is from genome assembly GCA_947359475.1 of Heligmosomoides polygyrus bakeri. Taxonomy (NCBI): domain Eukaryota; kingdom Metazoa; phylum Nematoda; class Chromadorea; order Rhabditida; family Heligmosomidae; genus Heligmosomoides; species Heligmosomoides polygyrus. Next base: position 46,410,235 of record OX375869.1, on the reverse strand, counting down.
TATAAAGGATTCAAGCGGTATGCCTTCTCGCTGGAGTGCGGCAAACCGGTGTTACCAAAGCAATTGAGTAGGAGTTAGAGGTCGCCGTTCTGGTAGCCTAAGGTCTTCTCGCTGGGACTAGCATGAAAGTAAGAAAGGGACAAACCGCGATTATATTGAGCTGATCTTTGCTGAACCAGGGCCCGAATTCATCAACGATGGAGTCGACAAATCGCCACCACAGATTTACCTAAGCGGCTCCCTTTTAGAAACTTACCGGCCATTGTGATTGAAGGATGCGGTGAAGGACGCCGCGCATGCGTCCGACCACACTTGGCAGCACGGCCAACTCATTGCCACTAGGTCAGTCATTAGCAGTAGAGCGTTACCGGTACTTCACCGCGTCGTTTACCCGACGCTCTAGCAGGGTAACCGTTATAACGGTTTTCACAGAAAATCCACCACGCCACGCGTTGACGAGTCGCGGTAGGACCGGGTTCGTGGTAATTTTCATCGTTACCGGTAAATCGTTGATGAATCTGGGCCCAGGTTTTTCACGCTCGGGAATTATTATTATTATTCATCATTATTATTATTATGGTGAGGTTTTCAAAGGCCAGATGTTAAGCTTCTTTTCTCAGGGCTGCAGTTTAAACCCATCAAAGTTCTTCTTCTTCTTCTGTGTTTGTCCCGCTTGGTTGCGGGGTCCGCTTTCCTGGAATGTTGGCGTCACTTTTCCCGAAAATGCCTGATCAGGGTGCAACCTAGTCATCTTCAAGTCCTGATGCAGCGTATCAAGCCAGCGCTGTTGGCCTCCCTCGTGGCCGCTTTCCGGGCACCTAAAAGGTTAACGGCAGCCTTTCGGACAGTGTACCCGTTTGCGCGAAGGGCATGAGCGTACCATCTCAAACGAGCTTCACGCAATTTCTCAACTATCAGGGTGACACCAAATCTTTGCCGAATGGAGTCGTTGCGCACACGGTCCAAACGCGTAACTCCGGCTGTCCAATATCTTCGTTTCCATTACGCTGATGCGCCTTCCAATTTCTTTAGTGACGGGCCAGCACTCATCGTCAGATCCGTAAATAGCTACAGGTCGGACGACTGCTCTGTAGATCTTCGACTTAAGCCGCTCTGGTATCTTTTCGCCACAGAGCACTCCCGTCAGAGAGCGCTATTTGGACCACGCTGCACCCGCGAGTGAATTGGCTTCAACGAGTAAACCACCATTGGACGCGATTGCTGATCCCAAGTACTTGAATACCGAAGTACGTGGCAGCTCAATGCCGTTTACCTTAATGGAGCTGGACTCATCTTCGCCTCGGTCTTCTTGACATTAAGTGTGGGTCCAAATCTCTCCAAGCGATCGCACTAAGCTTGTACCTGCCACTGGAGTTCAATCTTATCTTCGCTACGAGTATTACATCATCAACATAAAACAACGTCCAAGGAACTGGCTGCTGAAGATCACGCGATGTGGCATCCATAACGACGACGAAGAAGGGAAGAGCGCAGACCCTTGATGTGCTCCGACAGAGATGGGAAACTCCATCGACGTACCTGCTGGCGCTTGAACTTGACCCTTTGGACAAGAATACAGTATTCGCACCCACTCTATGAGCTCTTCGGAGACTCCGTGTTCTCGTAAGGCTGTCACTTCATATAGATCACTTTACGATCAAAGGCCCTCTCCAAACCCAGGAAGGCAAGATGCACCGGTTTCTGTTGTGTTTTTCTATCAGAAGACGAACGGCGTGAATGGCATCGACTATGCCACAACCAGCTACGAAGCCGCATTAGTTGGTAAAGAGTTGGACGATATCACGAATGCGCCCGAAGATCTTCATGCTATACGAAAGCAAACGGATTGGACGGTAAATTCTGCAGTTCGCCGGACTCCCTCTCTTTTTCCAAATCGGAATCGTCGTGCTTCTCTGCCAAATATCGGGCACTTTTTTTTCCGCAATAACCTGGAAGAGCGTCGCTAGCCACTTCGTTGGGTACCAGGATTTCAACTTCCATAAGTCGGCCGCCAAATCATTGGGGCACGTTACCTTGCCTGGCTTCATCTTCTTTAGAGCCGCTTCTACATCCTCCACGGTGAGGAGGTAGAGAGGAGGTTCCTGAACGGGACCGTATACAGGAGGAGAAGATGAATGCTCGGATGAGCAAACTCCACTGTCGAGACTTCCTCGAAGTAGGTGCGCCATCGGTTCAAAACCATCTTGCGGGCCATGAGTAGGTGACCGTTCTCATCGTTGATGCCAAAGAACTTCTCAACATCCTCAGTCTGGCGATGACGGACTTTCGCGAGTCGACAAAGAAATCGCTCGCCATCGCGCGATTCAAGCTTCCTGTTGACATCATCATAATGAGTGGCTCTTGCAACGGCTACTGCCTTCTTAGCGGCTTCCTTGGCTTCCTGATACAGACGCCATTTATCGGCTGTCTTATCGCCGAGAAATGGTAGAATCTCTTCTTCTCTCGCACTTCTCTCTTAACTTCGTTAGTCCACAGCCATGTCTGCTTATCGACCTTACGCCGTCCTACTTTCGAGGTGTCGAATTCGGAACGCGCAACACTGAGAATCGCGTCGGTGGCATTTTACCATGTCTCGTCGACGGTCGTGACCGTCGGCAACCGAATGCGCGAAGTCACAACTGCTTCCTTTTCCTTCAGTTGCCACCACTTGATCCTTAACGGACCGCTCTGTTCGCCCTGCCTAAGCATCGGTGGTGTGATCTTCATAGGGCAAATCAGTGGGCGGTGTTGCGTGGCGAGCGTTTCATACGGCACGACTTTCGCGTCCGTGATAAGCCCTTGGTCACGATTTCGCGCAAGAGCAAAGTCGATCTGCGTTTTAAAATTCCCGCTGAGTTTTCGGAATCTGGTGTTCACGATGGTGAGGTCGTGCGACTCCGCGGCGAGCATAAATAAATAACACTACCCTTTGTTTTCACATAAATGAAGTTCGAATTTATCAAGAAGAAAAAACGCCTGCAACGGAAGAGAATTTGAAGCTTTTTTGAAGCTGCGACAAAAACGCAGCCAGCAATAGAGGTTCATTGTTATTCCTGGTCTGTATGAAAATCTTCTTAGTTTGCAAATTTGTTTACCACCAAGTCTTTCAAGACCGTTTCGAAGAAGCAGCTGTATCAGTTGCAGAGCAATGTTCCTTAGTGGGCATTACGGCTTACACACCTGGTCCCAGGACTCCGCGGAAAGATATCCACGTATGGCTATGCTCAATTGCAACATCGCCGCTTTTATGCCCGATTTTGAAAAGAGCGACTCAGTTCCGTTCCTATTAAAAGCGCCCTTTCTTTCTTCTTGTTTCTTGCTAAGCGCAGATGGCCGATCTGCACTTAAAGCCTTCTGAAGCGAGACCCCGCTACCTTGCCAATTGATGCATAATAGAACATATTCTATTCGGAAGGGCATTCCACTCAGTCACAATGATTGACGCAAAAACGGAAAATGAAGTATTTTACAAAAGCTAGACAATGAACTAGCCTACATGTAGACCTTTCTCTGAAATTTCCAAACCTGGCGAGGTCACACTTTATCTGCTTGTTTCGCTTTTGTAGCGGTGGTTCCCTCCGACTAGGATAGATCCTAGAAATCTTTAGCAACATTCCGATGCGTGGCACATTACCTTGCATAGACTAACTGCTAGACAAATACCTAGCACCCTTTTGACCTTGGCTGAGGCGACCCTAACAATTGGCGAAAATGCTCTTTTGCTTTCACTTGGCAATTCACCTTTTAGCTCAGAATTTGAGACAGTGCTAAATTAATTGGCAGGAAAATGCTTTAAGACTACATGCATGATTGTCAAAAAGTAATACACAAAAATGCAGAAACTAATATGAAATCGAAGCACGTCGTTCTTTCTTTCATATGGCAGTTTTTTCAACATATTTGATGTTTGGAATATTCATTATATATTCACTCTAATCTACTGTCGTGGCGAGTAACGGCCAACTTGAAAAACTCATGGTAACTTTGCTGCGTTTGAACTGCAGCCCTGCGAAGGGAAGCTTACAATCTGGCCTAGCCCGGATTCATCATCGATTTACCGGCTGGTAACGATGCAACTTACCACGAACCCGGCCCTACCGCGATTCGTCAACGCGTGGCGTGGTGGATTTCCGGTGAAAACCGTTGTAACGGTTACCCTGCTAGAGCGTCGGGTAAACGACGCGGTGAAGCACCGGTAACGCTCTACTGCTAATGACTGACCTAGTGGCAATGAGTTGGGCGTGCTGCCATGAGGTCAGCCGCATGCGCGGCATCCTTCACCGCATCCTTCAATCATAATGGCCGGTAAGTTTCTAAAAGAGAGCCGCTTAGGTAAATCTGTGGTGGCGATTTGTCGACTCCATCGTTGATGAATCCGGGCCCTGGTTCAGCAAAGATCAGCTCAATATAATCGCGGTTTGTCCCTTTCTTACTTTCATGCTACGTCCCAGCGAGAAGACCTTAGGCTACCAGAACGGCGACCTCTAACTCATACTCAATTGCTTTGGTAACACCGGTTTGCCGCACTCCAGCGAGAAGGCATACCGCTTGAATCCTTTATAGCTATGGCCTCAGAAAACGCAGTAACAAATAGGTAACTTGGATCATTCGTTTTCGAACCACTACATACCTGGTAAGTTACCTTTCTTTTTCTCGCCCACATTGCCACTTATTGGTAGGGCGTTGGGTGCCGTAATACTTACTGTTATCACCTTTCTCTGTCGGCTTTTATAGCTATCTCATCGCTAAAAATAGTACTGTGAAATATTTCTGTCTATTCTTCTGCCAAGTAGTGTCGAAGTTTTATTCTGAACACTGTTTTTTTATTGCTGTACTTGATCTTGATTTCCTATTCTTCTGCGTTCGACTCTGTGGAAATCGACGCCATTCTGAACGCGCTTGTGCATGCTGGTATACTTCTCGACGAATGCTTCTGGAACACCGTCCAGTTGTTCGATCGAAAGCTTGAAATTCCTATCGAGAAAGGAGTACGGCAGGGAGACACGATTTCTCCTAAGCTATTCGCAGCGGCACCCCAGGATGCCATGAAGAACTTGAACTGGGACGATAAAGGCTACCTTGTCGACGGTAAACGGATCAGCAACCTTCGCTTCGACGACGATATTGTTCTCATCTTTACCAGCACGGCAGAAGTGGAGGAAATGCTGGACGAGCTTAATGTGGCAGGTATGAAGATTGGATTGAACATGACTATGTCCAAAACGCAATTCATGGTCAACCAGTGGTGTGATACGGACTCGTAAGGTTAACTGGAGTCGCTGTACAACAGGTCAACTCCTAAGTCTATCTGGGAAGAGAGCTGAACATGGATAACGACCTCGCTCCTGAAATCGCCCGCAGGAGACGCGCAGCATGGGCAGCCTTCAGTTCGACTCGCGAGGTCACCGACCAGGTCAAGGATGCCGGCCTCAGGGCCTCGCAGGGCCTCGATATTCAACGCCTCTGTACTGCCTGCGATGTGTTACGCGACGGAAACTTGACCCGACAACAAGACAATCGCCAGAGCAATGCAAACTACGCATCGTGCACTGGAGGGATGTCTTCTGAGGACAACCCTTCGTCAGCAATGGCAAGAAGGCCTACGAAGCTCGGAGCTACGGGAGAAGTCGCAATTAGCAGACCCGCTGCAGTACATGATGAAGTCCAAATATCGCTGGGCCGGACACCTGCTCCGACGAAAGGACGATAGATGGAGTCCCCGTGTCACAGAATGGCTCCCGAGAGACCATAAGAGACCACTGGGACGACCGCCAAGGCGATGGGCAGACTCATTCTCAAGATCTTTCAGAGAGCGGAGTCTGCCTCACTGGATGCAAGCAGCCAGAGATCGAGCGGTCTGGAAGAGTTGTGGTCCCCGCTGAGAAGACCTCCAGCCAACAAAAGGACCATCAAAGTAAGTAAGTAAGTATTCTTCTTTTTTAGCATTCTAAAAAATGTTCTTTAAGACCGTAGCTCGGTCAATTGCAAGAATATATCCGACAAATTTGTACCTACTAAATGCCTTCACTGTCAGGCTAAGGACTACAGCGTGTCAACCTCCAACTGCGGTTCAAAAACAAACCTTACAAGGAGAGCGTCCAAACTTGCGGTCAGCTTTTGCGAAACATTTTTTACAGGATGTAGGGTCCCGTGTGGGGAGTCCAAAACCAAAGTTAGTTCTTCAGAATGCTCTTCTGTGCTCGAAAAAAGGCCTGTGAAGACGTAAGCGCGAAGTTCATCACGCCCTGCCGCCACGCACCGGATGTGGTCGGTTAACGTAGTGGGTGGTGTTCTCGCTTCACTGGGTCGCGGTCATGGGTTCGACTCCCCCATGCGCCTGGTGTTTTTACAGAGATCCATAGTTGTAAGAAGAGTTTCCCGCCACTCATTTTGGCCAGTTTTTTGAAAAGTGCTCCGGAACCTTCCCTCAATAACGCATATATAGATCCATGACCTACATTTACCACTATTGTCATCATATCCCGTTACCACTATGGCAGAGAAAATCGTTCTCGACTGCAAACAATTTCGACAGCTTCTGCTTTATTAGTTCAAAAAGCAAAGCAGTGCAAGAGTAGCGGTGGAGAACATGTGGAACAACGGTCCTACAACTGTTTCCTACAACAAAGCGAAAGTATGATTCCGAAGTTCGAGAACGGAGAAGTTTACTTGGAGGACCAACCACGGTCTGCAAGGCCAGTTGCAGTGAATGAGGAGCGTTTCTGGAGCGGTTCAGGAGGATCCTCAGCGTTGCACCCATGAACCGGCAGAGGAACTCTAGTGCAGTCACGCAACCATTGCTCAACATCAGCGTGACCTTGGGAAGACATCTAGATATGGTGCAAGAATACCGCATGAATTTAGCGGCCACCAGCTACAAGTGCACCAGGATACGTTCATGAACTTCGTGACTTTACGGCGATTTTTCTTGGCTCGAGAATCTGGTCACTATCGACAAAAAGTGGGTAGCCTACGTTAACCACACCCGGAGGAGTCAGTGGCTCAGTCGCGGCGAGGCTGGGATTCCGAAGCCAAGACCGGAACTTCACCCAAGAAAGGAAATGTTCAGTGTCTGGTGGAACTGAAAAGGAGTCATTCCACAAGGAGCTACTACCTGCAAGCACTACTGTCACTTCTTCTTCTTCTTCAGCGTCTGTTGCGTCTGTCCCCTAGCCGGGTCCGCTATTCTGGTGTCATGACTCCACCTTTCCCGATCCAGCGCTAGATCAGGGTGGACACCATCAACCTTCAAGTCCATATGTGACGTATCGGACCAGCGCTGTTTCGGACGCCCCCTAGGCCGCCTTCAAGTTACCTTGAAGTTAACGCCTTTGCAAGTCCGCAGCTGCCTGGCGACTCGTCGCGTTCGGCCGCCGCAGCCGCGACGACATCGGCGGGTGTGGGGCAGACGAGAGGCGAAGAAAAACCAGGATAGATTTCTAGAATACAATTTGAGAACCTGCGAATCCTTGAGATCTAGAAGTCTACTTTCATAACGTCCCCTACTCTACTTTTACCCGCTCTACTCTCTTCGTATACCTTGTTTAGGAGTATTTTTAAAGCTTTCCTTATGCTTCCCTGCAACAAGTTAGCGTCTGGTTTCACCTTATTTCCGCCTCTAGGGTTCCATTATTAGTTTGGATCCATTTTCCGAAAATATTTCCAAGTCCTACATAGTGGTGCATGGTATTCGTTCCATCCCACCTTTAGCATGCCGTCCAAGTTCCTTGCCAGCTATGATCAATTAGTCTACCCGTCTTCTTTACAAATTGGAAGGTAGCCAGTGGCCTTTCTGGTGAAAGCGAACCTGAGTTGGCTAAATAGCTGGGCAAAAACCGCTGAGAGATTCAAGCAAAGTCCGAAGAAGTAGTCGTCGCGTTCGCGGCACAGGCTTCCGCCCTTGCGACAGCGGCGGCTAAAGGCTCCCACAGAGTTCTGCGGCAGCGCCGCGGCCCTATGCTTCATCATAGGGCAGAGACGCAGAGCTCGCCGCCGGCGGCGTCCCTGCCCTATCCCTAACCATAGCGGCGAGCGGCGTTGCCGCAGAACTCTATGGGGGCCTTAATTACAGCGCGGCGGAGGCTGCCGCAGCCGCGATGACCATTTGTAAGTTCGATCCCCGTTGAAGCAGCTCTTGGTGGGAAACAAGACAAGATCCTCTTCCTTCACGTCGATGCACGTTCACACGTTGCAAGGGAGAATGAGAAAAAACTTCAGTGCTTCGGATGGCATGTTCCGATCCACCCACCGTATTCACCGGTCCATGCTCCATCTGTTTCTTTCGTTGTCGAGCTATTTGACGGAGAAACAATTTGACGAGAAGGAGCAGCTTGAAACGAAGCCGTTGAGTTTTTTCGTCAAAACCCTAGGAAACCTATAGAAGCGGAATCTACAAATTACCTGACAAATGGTAATATGTCGTAGACAATACAGGGTGCGTAAAAAGTATTGACGCAGTAAATGACGGCTGTGGAAATAGTATTGCGCAGTAAGCTTTAAAATATTCACTTGGGAAATATGGAAAATGATCTTGCAAACACGATAGAATAACTTGTAATCGACATTGGCTCCTTTACTGAGAATACAGGAACGAAAACGACGGAAAAATTCATGAGCACGCGCCGCAAGTACTCGCTTGGATTTCGTTCCGTGCTTTTAACAGGGTAGCCTTCCGCGACTGGTCACTTCTGTTGAAAGTAGCCCAGACCTCATTCTCCAAAATCGCCTAAAAAGAGTAATCCAGCGGATTCACGTTTAAGCTGTGCTCGTCTGAGAAGCTGTCCACACCTGTGCGCCTTATCCGTTTGCCGTTATCGGACAAAGATTGATAAATTTGGATTTGAACGTTATCGTGCTTGAACATATTGTAATCATCATCTGTTATGACAGAGCCGTGGTTGACGTTTGGGTTGCTGGCCTCTTTCCTCACCAACCGTTTCGAACAGCGTCTAATTCTCTTGTTAAGGAAGTATTCAGCTGTCTGGGTAACAGACAAAAAAAGGGCTACCGTAACGGTGACGATCATGTTTCTTCAGTTTTTTCGTGAGTGTTTTTTGAGCACAACACGGACAACAAAAATAACACACAAAAACCTAGAGGGGTAGAAAGAGAAAGCTGGAGCTGAAACAAAAAGTAGGTGCGTCAATACTTTTTACGCACCCTGTAATAATGCATATGTTCGTTAGTTGCTGTTTATGTATGGGACGAGAGCGATAAATTTGAAAAAAGTTGCACAAGTGGCGGAATAGTGCTCTCCTTACAATCCAGTAGTTCGATTGCTGTTGCTCGGGCAATACTGTAGCACTGCATTATAGATGATCCATTAGAGGCCTGATGAAGAGCTTATTGCCCGAGACATCGTCAGTAAACGTTGACAACGAGCTTCGTTCAAGAACGAAAGAATTGGACAACCAATAATCACGATCAGGGAACCAATAATCCCGAGTAAAACGAATTATATTCCTTTCCTTCAGAATTCGTTTCATGACAAGGTTGGAACCCTGTAGTTGGATTCCCTTGGTAGCTTTTCTGCGCAGTGTTATTATATTTTCTGCTTTCTAACATGCTTTGTCTATTTTCCAGGAGAAAACGCCCAAATTGACGAGGAGTCAGAAAGTAGTTCCGCCCACCCCTGTTCTTAACACTTAGCTCAACAAGATCAACTGGAAGCCGTTTGCAGCTGATAGACGATCCTAGGAATGCATTATTCACATTCCGACGACTTTTCCTAGTCAGGTGTTCCACCAGTCCAATTGACACCCTAATATGTGTGTACGCTTCATTTTTCAACGCCACCGAGGGAAGAAACCTGCACCCGAACTTAATCTACCACGAAATTCAGCCCTGTTTCCTAACAGATGCCTGAAGCAAGCTACTGCAAAGACCAGCGCATGCAGAAGCGCCCCTAAGCAAGCGGAGAGGCTTTCCCGCTTTTTAGAAAGGCAGTGAAAGGAGACCTACGTCGAGAAGCATTTGTAAGCAGCACAAGAAAGGCGATGATGAGAAGAGCGAGCTAGAATGACGCTAGTCTGAATGCTGGCGAGAGCAGCGAGTGGAAGTGTGTTTCCAGGACGCACACGGGACGCATCCAGCTAGTACTGTGTAGCTGCTCGCTGGGAAGGGGAATAGGGGACGCATGGTACGTTCCGCAGGAGTGATGACTCGTAGTCTGCCACTGGATACACGGATACAGCACAAACCACTTCATTTCCACCAAGACACTGAAAACAAGAGCAGCACGGGAAACAAGTACGTACAGCGAACTGCGTCAATGAAAGAGCTGGGTATAGAGCAGCACTGATTCAGTATGCATGGGCGAGGCTCAAGCGATCAAAATTGAAATTGGGAGCTCCTGAAAAAAATATCAATGGAAATAGGCACTAACGGACGAATCTACTGCATGATGCACACTAACGGCTTTTGATTTAGCGACGGAAATTCTCAGAAGTGATACACAGAAGAACGAACTTCATAGGCCTTACCGATAAGTATACCAACTTGACATCACAAACGACAGATTAATGCTTGGCAACAATAGCTAGCAGCGAAAGAGAGATGACTAGACAAACTCTGGCCGAACAGCGTCGTCGTCGCTGTCCAGACCGCTGTACCCGAACTGAAACGCCGGCGGCACGGGAATGCGATTCCGGTAATGGCGGTAGGCGAGCAGACCTGAATCACTGTGTCTGAATCGCACTGTGTCTCGCTCAGTCTTCAGTAGCAGCGGCCACGGCAAGCTTTGATGGAGCAGTTGAACAGAAAGAGGATGCGGTGACAGGAGCAAACTGCTGATAGCACTTCACAAATGGAGGAAGAACCTGTGCGAGAGGAAGGAAAACAGGCTGCTGCCGTGGCATTACGTAAACGGTCTACGCCTGGAACAAAGCCAAGGCGGAGACTGTGCCACTTCGTTAGACCACACGGTCCACAAGGCTTCCCTTTCTTTGCTTGTTTAGAGAGCCATGAAACGCCCCCTCTCTACGGCTACCACGCTTGCCAAGGTTTCCATCTTTGGATCGCCACTGGTTTTCAGAAAACAAGGCTTCGGCTAGGTTCAACTCTCTCACCTCTGAAACTCTCCTTATTTATGTGTCCCGCTAGGAGTACAACGGAGTTGTTGGGTGGTTTTGGTGGACAGCGCTATGCCCTACCCTTCTGCAGCCCGCTCAGTTGCATACCACCCAAGAGCAACCGCATATGCAGAAAAAATACGGCGATCGACAGCGGGTAATGCAGGAATGGTCAGTGAATACTGAAGAAATTCTTGATAATTGTAGCGACTGAGCTCCCCATGGGGGCAGTCGTTCGGTACACCGTGCTGCCCGCCGCCCACTTCGCGCCCTACCCGCGCCGCCCTATTGGGACAAGTTTGCAGCGCGCGAAGCCGTCGTTAATTGGCGTGACGTCGTCTAAAAAGCTAACAGCTGATAGCAGACGATTGGGAAGCTCATCTCGGGGAACTCAGAAGTCATTTTCCAGATGTTGCCAACTCTGAAGATGTTGCTGTACTTGTCGGAAATGCGGACGACGCCTTAATAGTGAGCAATGTGGCGGGACCTGAAGAAAGCCTTGGTGCTGCACCCGAAAACTCTTTCCCTCCAAATATGGTGCACGAGATTCTGACTCTTGTCTCAAGAACGAAATCAGTTCAGGATAGAGTTGCAGGGCCAAGGGAAGTGATTAGAAATGCGATGCCTCCATAAGGCCCGGACATCTTGTCCTCGGCGCGCCCCTCGCCCCGCCCCTTTCTGGGGGTGGTGTATCCAACGACTCTCCGCCGCTCCCCATTACTTAAAAATCTTTTTTCAAAACAAACAACTCTCTTGTGGTAAGCAGAAAAGCGCACCGGATGCATTTTTCAGAACAGCGCCCTTTTTGGACTTGTCAGCCAAAGAACTCCAACCTGGGCCAAGCGTGGGGTTCGATTTTTGGCGAAAAGTTGCAACCTTCTTCGGGAACAAATTTAGTACATAGGACAACCTTAACTCCAAAGCAGTTTTACTCTTCTCATATGTTTTCATTTTCTTAGATTTTTAGGTGGTTTTTGTATCCCTTAAAATCCTTCGAGGTGTGCCTTCGACAATGTAAGCATTCACACGCAGATTCGTTTACAGAAGGAGACATGCTGTGAACACGGAACTGAATCCTGTAGAGTTTTGAATGTTGATTGTTCTACAGGAGAAGAAGAAAGGCTTTCTCAGAGCAGTATTCAAATCATTCAAAACGAGTTCAAGGCTTTGCCGATTTTAACAGAACGTCACGGCCCGAAACATTTTTTCCGCATCTAGACGGCCGACCTCCAGATCCGAAGCAGTACTCTCTAAAATCTCGATGTTAGTTGAGAAAAACAATTTAAGTGCTCGATATTTACATTATTAAATACTAAACACTTGAATATTCTTTAATATTATTTATTTAACAGCTAATGTTTGCAAGATTTTTCACAGTTTTTGAAGCGCTCTTCTAATCAATCAGTAAGACGTAACCGAATATTTGTCACGGAAATACATTTTCCCTACCTAAATGGTATAACAATACAGGGTGCTTAAAAAGGGCTGACGCAGTAAACGGTGGTCGTGGAAATCGCGGTGCGTAGTAAGATTTAACATGTTCACTTCCAAAATATGGAAATGATGCTTCAAACACGATAGAATAACTCGTAATCGATACTGGCTCCTTTGCTGTGACCACTGGAGCGAAAACGACGGGAAAACTCATCGGTCTCAGCGGTGCGCCGCAAGTGCTCTACGTGGATTTCGTCCCGTGCTTGAACAGGGTAGTCTTCAGCGAATGGTCATTACTGTTGGAAGTAGGCCAGACCTTATTCTCCAAAATCGCCTAAGAAGAGTAATCCAGCGGATTCACGATTAAGCCGTGCTCGTCTATGAAGCTCTTCACATCTGCGCGCTATTGTCAGCTTGCTCTCATCGGACAGAGATTGATAGTTTTGGAATTGATTGTTATCGTGCTTGAACATCTTGTAAACACCATCTGTTACGAAAGAGCCGTAGTTGACTTTTCGGTTATTGACTGACCTCTTTCCTCACCGACCGTTTCGAACAACTCCCAGTTCTCTTGCTAATGAAGTGTCCATTTCCTTTGGTAACAGCCAAGAAAGGGCCACCGCAACCACGACGGTATCATGTTTCTTCAGTTTTCTTGAGTTTATTTTTGAACATAACAAAAAACATACAAAACCCCTGAAAGGTACGAACACAAAGCTGGAGCTGAAACAAAGAGAATACTTTTTACGTCAATACTTTTTACGAACCCTTTAAAAGGAGAAATTCGACATCATGGGTTTTGAGCTCTGATTATGATGTAGAAAAAAAAATCAAGCCTTTCTGCAGTAGTCTTCGATATGATTAGGTGGGGCCGTATTCAAAATCGGTGCTTTTCTTGGAAATAAGTTGTTTTCCATCTGGAGGGAACGATTTGTAGAGAGAAAATCTTTTCACATAAAAGCGCATATTTACTTGCTATATACAGTCCCCTCTCGTTATAACGCTTGAAGGGACCGGAGAAAATCCGCGTTATAACGGGAGTCATGTCCTAACCGGAGCTGACCTTTTTCGCACTCTCTTGCGCGCAGAATTTTCTAAAATCGCATTAATTGACTAAATATGACGTATAGCATGGAAATGCATGGCCTCAAGGGAGTGAGAAGGCATAAAACAACTTCAGATTACTAAGGAAGCGCTGTCCTTGGAGATACTCTCTGGTATGTGCATAATTATGACAAATATATGTGAGGAATAATGGGAATCAGACGTAGGTTACACGTGGTCATCAACAAAATATGCAACCTACTGTTGCAAGATCTTTGTTGCAATCAGAACTATCGTTCTAAGCGGAACTTGTACACGAATTCCCTATCTTCCGAGCAGGATGTTTGCCCACTACACTAGCAGCGCTGGTAAACCGTGCCTCATCCAAGATATCCTCATTGCAAATGGCTTAAATGATACTCTTCCATAATTTGGGAACGTTGAGTGCGATCAAACAGCGTTGTTGCTGTAATTATGTCCACAAAGCAGATGGTACAGGCACGAGTCCCTTATGGCGCGAGAGTTCAGATCGCTACAGAACATCATGTAGCAATAAATAGCACCTACACCAGCTGCTCTTGGCTTAAAAGATCGAGTGTGGGGCGTTGTTAAATCTCCCAACATACGGCAGCTTCTAACGACTACCGGGAGTTTCCAACCGTGCTCGACATATGGCTAACTATCAACACTTCGTGGGTCGCGCACACATGAAAAACGTCCATATGCATATAACCCATTGTCGAACGAAGCCATAAGAGGGTGAGAGCGTCTGCGAGCAGATGCTGAGAGCGTCTGCTCGCAGACGCTCTCAGCATCTTACCGCCTTCATTTTCTGTGTGGGACCGAAGTTGAGCCCGTGTCGCGTTATAACGGAAGTAATTTTGAACGCAGGGCTCCTCCCAAAACAGCGCTATAACGGGAGTGGCGTTGTATCCGACGCGTCTTAAGCGGAGTTGGTTTGTACTGGCGCAAAGGTAAGCTGGCCGGGACCGGAGAAAATATACGTTATATCGAGAGTCGCGTCTTATCCGGAGGCGTTATAACGAGAGGGCACTGTATTACATATGCTTTTCTATAACGATTTTCTAAGGGTTCAAATACACAACGTTTGCAAAAAAACCGATTCAAAAAACGAATCCGCTGACGATATCAATTTTCGCTGTAATTATCGTTTAGCAAACCGTGCTTGAAAGGCTATAATTTCGTCATAATATGTTGTTTTCTTAAGGTGAAGAGGAATGTGTTTCCTTTACAATAAAGCCGCAAGCGACGAAGTCAGAAGAGAGCACGTGCCGGCATTTAGAAGGCTATAACGTTAGTCATAAAGTCTCGTAGTTTCGGAATTTTCGAAAAACTCATGGTGCACCGGAAAATGGAAAAGGGGACTCGAGTTTCTTTTTTCGAGTAGGCGTTTAGGATAGTCTGCTTGAAGTTGCGACAAAAACTTAGTCCCATCCTATACAACGATTAGACTGAAAATGCAAAAAAATGAGATGAAAAACGAATACGAAATCCCGCGAAAATGACCAACCCAGTAAACATGCTGCAGGGAGCTGCTTGAGTCTTTGTATTAATGAACCATTTCGAAAAGCAGGTTAGAGTGCATATCTATGGTTTATGTGACGTGTTGCTTTCAATCACATGACGGGAAGCGAGAGAAAGAAGCCAGAATGGCAAGTTCTCACAGAAGAGAGAATAGAAAGTGTGATAACACTCAATAACACCGAATGAAAGGATAATGCGAAGCGAAAGAAATACAAGGAGAACCTCACCAGCTGCGGAAACGACGACGAGGAGGATGAAGGAGCCCCATCCCCAGCTGCCCGATTTGCACAAATCCTCCTTCAGCTCGAACAGATTCTTCCCTGCCCGATTTGGCGGTGAAGCGCACAGAGTCTTACCCTGAAACAGAGCCTTATTGGTGGGCAAGTAGAAGGGGAACAGATAATTCCACGCCGCCGCTGGAAGCGCAGGAAAACCGGAGAACGGTGTGGGAACATTTGCCAGCTGCCTGCGTTGCGAAGCATAGGAAATCCAAAGTATGAAGCATTCATTGCCATACAAAATCAGTGTTCGCGAATCGTCAGTTTGCTTTTACTTGATTCCATGTACGCATAGCTGCACTTCTATTTACTGTAAGAGTACAGCTGGAAAAAGCAGTCAAACGCAGAACACTAGAACACAGGCAAGCAAATAAATTGAGGAACTTTGGTAGCCATTACTGCACAGTCCCTCCTTGAATGGCGTTAAGTCGAATTGCGTCCTTCGTATTAGGAAGCCGGAAGGCAGAACCACCCGTCTCTTTCACCTAATTGTGACAGTAGACTACGCGACAGTTGGCGGCTCCTTCGTCTGCGCCACCACGTGCCCACATAGAAATAAGGTTAAAAAAAAAGAAAGATGAGTCCCTTTTCCCTATGTTTCCTCCCACTTTTCTTTGCAGCATATCGTCGGTGGCTCGGTAAGAGTTCTTATTATGGAAACAACCTGTCACCTGTATCACCTGTCGTCCCGTTGATCATCGACTTGCTCGAGCGGGCGCCAGCAGCGTCTCCATTCGTCCCTGTCGCGTGCCAGAGTGGTCCAATGGATCCTCCTCGCTCGAGGGACACGAAAAGCGTCATATCGGTCGTTCAGGGCTTTCACGAAGAAGTCCGACCAACGCGTTGGTGGGCGTCCTGGTGTTCTTTTGACATCCCGCGGAATCCAGTCTGTGACGGCTCTCGTCCAGCGGGTGTCTGCGAATCGCATTACGTGGCCGGCCCACCTAATTTTCGACGACTTGGCCCATGCGACAGCGTCTCTGATCTTCGAACGTCGGCAAAGCTCGGAGCTCCGGAGGCCTTCTCTCACTTGCGTGAGTCGTGTCACTCCGAGCATCGTCCTCTCAATTCCACGCTGCGCGACGCTGATCGCGTGTTCATCCTGCTTTCGTATAGCCCAGGTCTCTGAGGCGTATGTTAGGGCAGGAAGAACAGTGGAGTCGAATAGGTGGGCACGGAGTCGGACGTTCTTCGTTTTCTTCACGACTTCTTCGACGCTCTTGAAAGCTCCCCAAGCCGCTCGTTTCCTCCTGCTCAGCTCTGGTGCTAGGCCCATCCGTTCTTCATGAACATCGTCTTCGTAAGATTCAGCTGCAGTCCAACGCTTCCACATACACGATCGAAGTCGGCCAGCATTCGCTCCGCCTGACTGATGCTCGGTGTTATGAGAACGATGTCGTCAGCGAAGCGAAGATGGTGCAGTTGCCGGCCGTCGACCTTCACTCCCATGTCATCCCATTCTAGTTCGCGCATGACGTTTTCGAGGGTGGCGCTGAAGAGCTTCGGGGATATGGTATCCCCTTGTCGAACCCCTCTCTTCACGTCAATGACGACGTCGTTGTAGAATGGTGAGATCTTGGTCGTGAATCCACTGTACAGCTCTCGAAGGACTTTGATGTACTGAGTAGGAACGCCCTGGGTGAGCAGGGCTTCCATGACCGCTTCAGTCTCAACGGAGTCGAATGCCTTCTTCAGGTCAATGAACGTAAGGCACAGCGGCAGCTTGTACTCTCGCGACACTTCGATGAGCTTCGTAATGGTGTGTATGTGGTCGATCGTGCTGAATCCTCTCCGAAATCCTGCTTGTTCGCATGGCTGTCCTTCGTCCAGCGTTCTACTAATCCTATTCAGGATGACTCGAGTGAACAGCTTGTAGACTACGGACAAAAGGCAGATCGGGCGATAGTTGCCAATGTCGTGCACGTCTCCCTTCTTGTACAGCAAGACGGTCTTGCTGGTCTTCCACTGAGATGGAACCTTGCATTCGGATAGGTAGCGTGTGAAGAGCAAGGTGTTGATAAGCGCTGGCGGGAGGTTCTTCAGGTGTTCAGCTCTGATCCTGTCAGGACCGGGTGCTGTACGTTTCTTCACCGACGAGATGGCGTGTCGGATCTCGGAAGGGAGAACAGAGGGGATGACGTATCCATCCTGCGGAAGATGGCGTAGGGGCAGGTGGACGTGGCTATCGAAGAGATCGGAGTAGAAGTCGTGGATGACTTTCTCCATGGTCCTTCTGGAAGAGGTGACGGCTCCGTCAGGACGTCGGAGAGCGGTCATCTTGGTCTTGAAGTTGACGAAGTTCCGGCGGGCATTGCGGATGCTCAGCCCTGCCTCTGCTGCTTCAGCCAACACTTCCGCCCTTCTCTCCTTCAGATCTTCCTTTATCGTTTCCTTTTATGGAAACAACAGCCTTCATAAATTATCGCTTGTTGAATGCTTCCCTTCAAACTGAAACTAGAAACAAGAACTCCACACAAACACTTCCCGCATCCAAGAGCCACCAGCGCTCATCCCGATATCATCGGTGCTGATTGCTCTCACTGGGTGTCGTGGATGTTGAGTCTGACAGACCAGCATCGGTGGGGTGATGGCGTAACATCACGCTCGGCTGGGGCTGCGGGATCGAATCCCGCTTGCGTAAGGGTTTGTGCAACCCAATACCATCGCAACAACGACGTCTCTGTTTCTATATTTTGGGCTTATGGCTTGGATGTGCAGCGATATGAGCAGCAGGCACTAGGAACTTTACGAAAACAATGTAAAAGGTATTGTCCGCGGTCTTTGTTGGGCTCATCGACTGGGAACAAAAACACATACAAAGGAACAAAGCAACCAAGAGCGTAAGCCTTCGACCATATCAATTACTCGGCTAGTTACCTGATTCAGGAAACTGTACTTCTCCTGCTTCGCTATCGCCGAAAATGGTTGCATAGAGCAGTCGCAGTGGAGCGGATTTCCGGAGACATCCAGTGAACTGAGCGACTCCAAGGAGTCCCAAAGCGATGAGGGAAGCTGAAAAAGTGGTATTGCTGCCCTAGCGGTAGCTTATCACCCCACTGCTTCACTTGACTCAGCAGACGAACATTGGTGATGTGGTTTCCACTGAGGTCGAGCGCTTCGAGGGATCGAAGGCAGTTCGGAGCCACTTCGAATGACGTGAGATTGTTGTTGGAGAGGTCAAGACGACGTAGGCCAAGGACCTGGAAGTGGTTTATGAACTCCTAAATCTCGCTCAGATCTGAACACCTCACGGGCTTCCTTCCCATTCGGTGAGTGGGCGAAGAGGCAGAAAGGTATGTAGTTGCAACACGAGACGGAAAGAGCAAACAATACCTCTGCGCTTCGAACTGCGCTGAGAGTGGACTGCAAGCATGGAAAAAGGGATCTGCGTTGAAAGACCTCCTCCTAAGGGTAACTCGGGCGCCACCGAGTAGGAAGTTAAATCTTTGGCGGGAGGGGAAGGAGGTGGATGAGCAGAATTATACGATTACTGATGAATAAAATAAGGGTGGTAGAAGTATTGTGTCAGAACTACGGCATCAAATCTGAAAGGGTCCCACTTAGAAATAGGAGGATGGAAGAGAATTAAGGCATCCCAACAGTGAGAAATAGGCAAGCAACTAACTCGTGATGAACAGTAACTACATAGTGAAGAAGCCGCGGCCGTACGGTGCTTGTAGCATTCCCACCTCAAAAAGAAAAATGCAGACCAAGCTAAACGCCTAGTGAGCGTCTTTCAAATTAAACTCTGAAATTGCTCTAAGAAATTCGAGCACGTCTTATTGACGTATTAAATAAATAAATAAATAAATAAATAAATAAATAAATTCAAAAATTCTCGCTGTCAAAGATGCGTTTCAACGCTCTTTGGAGTTTTATCACTCACAGATACAGTATCCAAGAAAATGAACACACTGTCTGAATGTTCGTAAATTTCTCGGTTCTTCAGATTCGGCATGTTTTGCGTTTACGATGTTGTGCAAAGAAGCGAACGTTTTGATGCACCACACGATAAGCAGATGCGTCGGGTAATCGCCCAGTGTGTCATTAGTTTTACCTGATTGACAGAGTAGATGCTTTTTATGAAGAACTACATAAAAAGCATCTACTCTGTCAGTGGGGGAGGATGTGAATTTTCCTGACTGTTTCTGCTGCTCCGGCGAGTTATGTATAGGCGGATTGTAATCAGAATTAGAATTTTTGAATGAAGTGCTAGAAGGTAGGGGGATGGGGGTGGTGGGCAAGGGCATGACAGAATTTGCTCGTATAATATACAGGAAAGTTTCCGCTTTTCCATAGCTTAAAAGAGATATAAGGGAATTTTTGTGGGTGAAGGAATGACAATTTTGTGAGTATTCACACCGTGCATTAACTTTTTCGGGACCTCTTCTGTACACGATAAAAAATCCAAAAAAGTCGAAATGATAGAGTTGGAAACTTACTCACGTTTCTCTTCACCAAATGTGTCCAGTTTAGTTTGGAAGGCATACGTCTTGAATTGAAATGAGTCCAGTTTAACGAGAACATGGTAAATTAAGAGTTTAGAATTTGATGGGTGGCCGTGACATAAAAAACGCTTACAGATGGCAAATAGATATACGTATTTGGAGTGCGTAAAATGTTAATTAGGAAATAAGGTAAAAAACTGAATATTCTCCTTGAGTACGCCACGCATGCTGTTGTCACGACATTCGTAGAGATTCCTTGAAGCGTGCTTGGCGAATGAAATCGCTTATGATAATAGTTTTAAGGATTAGGGTACGTTGTTCCCTCTGTTCTCCCTTCCGGGATCCGACGTGGTGCCATCTCGTCGGTGAAGAAACGTACACCACCCGGTCCCGACAGGATCAGACCCAAACACCTGAACAACCTCCCGCCAACGCTCATCAACGCCCTGGCGAGGCTCTTCACACGCTACCTGTCGGAGTGCAAGGTTCCATCTCAGTGGAAGACCAGCAGGACCGTCTTGCTGTACAAGAAGGGAGACGTGCACGATATTGGCAACTATCGCCCGATCTGCCTGCTCTCCGTAGTCTACAAGCTGTTCACTCGAGTCATCCAGAATGGGATCAGACGAACGCTGGACGAAGGACAGCCATGCGAGCAAGCAGAATTTCGGAGAGGATTCAGCACGATCGACCACATACACACCATTACAAAGCTCACCGAAGTGTCGCGAGAGTACAAGCTGTAGCGTGCCTTACGTTCATCGACCTGAAGAAGGCATTCGACTCCGTCCAAACTGAAGCGGTCATCGAAGCCCTGCTCACTTAGGGCGTTCCCACTCAGCACATCAGAGTCCTTCGAGAGCTGTACAGTGGATTCACGACCAAGATCTCACCATTCTACAACGACGTCCTCATCGACGTGAAGAAAGTGGTTCGGTAAGGGGATACCATATCCCCGAAGCTCTTCAGCGCCACCCTCGAAAACGCTATGCGCGAACTAGAATGGGAAGACATGGTAGTGAAAGTCGACGGCCGGCAACTGTACCATACTCGCTTCGCTGACGACATCGTGCTCATAACACCGAGCATCAGTCAGGCGGAGCGAATGCTGGCCGACTTCGATCGTGTACGTGGGAACGTTGGACTGCAGCTGAATCTCACGAAGACGATGTTCATGAGGAACGGACAAGTTTCTGATGCCCCATTCTCGCCCAAAGGTACGAACATCTCCGAATGCTCCAGCTACGTATATCTGGGTCGCAATGCCAACATGACCAACGACCTAGCACCGGAACTGAGCAGAAGGAAACGAGCGGCTTGGGGAGCTTTCAAGGGCGCAGAAGAAGTCGCGAAGAAGACGAAAAACGTCCGACTCCGTGCTCACCTACTCGACTTCACTGTACTTCCTGCCCTAACATACGCCTCAGAGACCTGGGCTACACGAAAGCAGGATGAACACGCAATTAGCGTCGCGCAGCGTGGAATCGAGATCGAGAGGACGATGATCGGAGTGACGCGACTCACGCATGTGAGAGAAGGCCTCCGGAGTTCCGAGCTTCGCCGACGTTCGAAGATCAGAGACGCTGTCGCGTGGGCCAAGTAGTCGAAAAATAGGTGGCCGGCCACGTAATGTGCTTCGCAGACACTCGCTGGACGAGAGCTGTTACCGACTGGAATGCCCACCTTCGCGTTGGTTGGACTTCATCGTGAAAGACCTAATGACGGATATGACGCTCTTCGTGTCCCTCGAGCGAAGAGGACCCACTGGAGCACTCTGGCAGGCGACAGGGATGAATGGAGGCGCTGCGGCGCCCGATCGAGCAAGTCAATGATCAACGGGACGACAGGTGATACAGATGAAAAATTAGGTAAATATATTTTTCGGTGCATTATCGTTTTCATAGACGTCCTGCAGCGGCGCATGTTTATTTTTAAATTCGCATTATCTCTTTATTCTCAGTGTGAACGACGAGCTTTTTCCTCCTGAAAACTTTCCCAGAAAGGCTTGGCTGTAGAAGACATGGGATTGACATCTTCTGGTTCGCCCAGAAGCAGTACGTTTCTCTGTGTCATATGTTCTTTAAACAGGTGGCGATGTCCGTTCCTCCACGTGGTGCCACTGGAAACTGCTCCCTCTGGGAGCTAAGCTAATCGCGGACATTCGATTGCAGGCGACAGGCCCTTGTGACAGGCCGGCCTACGAAGACCCATGTCACATCACATGGTTGATGACGCTTAAGAAATTTCGAGATAGTGCTACGGCGTCCGCGGGAGCCGACGCGCACTCGCAAAGCCCGGCGAGTGTGGAAAGTATGCGAGGGTCCCTGATGCAAGGACGGCATCGGGGGGCAACTGAGCTAGTCCGAAAGTCCCGCAACGTAGGCAAGACCCGCGTAGCAACGTTGAATGTGGGTACGTTGACGGGCCGCTCGTGCGAGTTGGTAGAAGCACTGGACCGAAGAAGAGTTGATTTCTGTGCGGTGCAGGAGACGAGGTGGTCCTGCTGCAAGTCGAGGGACATTGGCCGTGGCTTCAAGGCCGTTTTGTGCGGCAGTCCCAGGACCACCAGTGGTGTTGGTATGATCGTCTCCGAACGTTTCCGTGACGCGACTGCAAGCCTAGAACGTTTCGATGACCGGTAGATGAAGATTGTTGTAGTCGTAGAAGAGCGACGATGCCATTTCTTTTCTGCATATGCTCCGCAGTCTGGCTGTTCCGAGCAAACCAAGGACGAGTTCTGGTCCCTGCTTGATGAGAAGACAGCGGAAGTGCCGTCAGAAGATATGATTGTTGTGGCAGGTGACCTTAATGGTCACGTCGGAGCAACGAAGGACGGCTACAGCTGTCATGGTGGTTTTGGCTATGGGTCGCGCAACGCCGATGGTGAGCGTATACTTGAATATGCAGACTCACATGACCTCATTATCGTGAACACCAAATTTAGAAAGCGTGACTCCCACCTCATCTCGTTTTATAGCGGGAACGCCAAAACGCAGATCGACTATGTCCTTGTTAGGCGTCGCGACCAAGGTCTTGTCACAGATGCGAAGACGGTGCCGTACGAGACGGTTGCCACGCAACACCGCCCACTGATCTGCTCGCTGAAGATCACACCTCCAAGGTGTAAACATGTGGAGCGATGCGGGTCGGCTAGAATCAAATGGTGGCGACTGAAAGAGAAGGAAGCGGCAGTTATTTCTCGCATTCGGTTGCCGACGGTCACAACTGTCGACAAAACCTGGAAGGGTGCTACCGATGCGATAACTCGGGCTGCACGCTTCGAACTTGGCACAACGAAGCCTGGACGACGTTGGGTCGACAAGCAGGCATGGCTGTGGACTGACGATGTCAAAGAAAAAGTCCGAGAAAAGAAACGGCTCTATCACGTATTTATCGGTGATAAAACAGTTCACAATTGGCGGAATTATCGAGAAGCGAAAAAAGCGGCAAAGTAGGCAGTGGCTGCTGCTAAAGCCGCATACTACGCTGAGGTCAGCGAAAAACTGGAAATGCGCGATGGTGAGCGTTATCTTTACCGACTCGCCAAAGCTCGCTGTCGCCAAGCAGAAGACATCGAGAAGTTCTTTGGCATTAACGACGAGAATGGTCACCTTCTGATGGATCGTAAGAGGGCTGTGAAGCGATGGCACGACTACTTCGAGGAAATCTCGAATGTTGAATTTGAGCATCCTGCTATTCCTTTTGCATCTCCTGTATACGGTCCCGTTCAGAAGATCACAGTGAGCGAAACCGAAGCAGCCCTGAGGAAGATGAAGTCAGGCAAAGCCACTGGTCCCGATGACCTGCCAGCCGACCTGTGGAGGTCGAAGGGCTGGTGCCCTGCTGACTGGCTGACAGAGTTTTTCAATCAGGTTGTTGCTGAGAAGAAAGTGCCCGAGAGCTGGCAGCAAAGCACGACCATCCCGATTTGGAAGAAGAAGGGCAGTCCTGCGGACTGCGCTAGTTACCGTCCGATTCGCCTTCTTTCACACACCATGAAAATCTTTGAGCGAATTGTCGATCGACGTATCCGGGATGTCGTCCAGCTTTCCACGAATCAGTGTGGTTTCGTCTCTGGCTGTGGCACCGTTGATGCCATTCACGCAGCACGTCTTCTGCTAGAGAAGCACCGCGAGAAACAGAAACCGGTGCATTTTGCCTTCCTGGACTTGGAGAAGGCCTTCGACCGCGTTCCGCGAGAAGTTATATGGTACGCGTTGCGGCAACATGGTATCCCTGAAGAGCTTATTGAGTGGGTGCGCATTCTGTACTCTTGCCCAAGGAGTTGAGTGCGAGCGCCAGCAGGCACCTCGATAGAATTTCCCATCTCTGTAGGGATGCACCAGGGATCTGCGCTATCCCCACTGCTCTTCGTGGTCGTGATGGATGCGATCTCACGAGATCTCCAGATGGCGGCACCTTGGAGGTTGCTCTATGCTGACGACGTCATGCTTGCCTGCGAAGATAAAACCGAACTCGAGCGACAGGCACAGGCGTGGTGCGATCGCTTGGCATTGTTCGGTCTCAAGCTAAACGTCAAAAAAACGGAGTACTTGACGACGGATGTGGTTGAGCACGGATCTATTAGGATCAATGGTACTGAGCTCTCACGAGTTACATCTTTCAAGTATCTCGGATCAGCGATCACATCCGATGGCAGCCTAAAGTTGGAGGTAAACGCACGTGTGAATGCAGCCTGGTCCAAATGGCGCTCACTGACTGGGGTGCTTTGCGACAGGACAATACCTGAGCACCTCAAATCGAAGGTTTATAGAACAGTCGTTCGCCCAGTAGCGACGTACGGTGCTGAGTGCTGGCCCGTGACGAAGGAAATTGAAAGCCGCCTCAGTGTAAGGCCCCGTGCATACTTCCCGTCGCCGCGATGGAATCGCGGCGATGAGTTTTGCAGAGCGACGCGAAAGAATTTGAATTTCTCTGTGCTCGACGCATCGCCCATCGCTCTGCAATGGGGCGCGACGGCGATCCGTCCAGGACCAAACGCTAAACACCGCGCGCGGCGCGAAAAAGTATGCCATGCCCGCGATGGGCGCGGGAAGCCATCGCGCATGCCGACCGTTACTGTTGCGGCGGCCGCGGCGAGGTTTCCTTTGAATATTCGTCCGCGTGCGGCGGAATGGTCATGAACTGAGCGCCGCGATGGCATCGCGGCGATGGAAGTATGCCCCCGGCCTAATGGAGACGAAAATGCTACGGTGGACGGCTGGAGTTACGCGTTTGGACCGCGTCCGCAACGACGCCATACGACAGAGGTTCGGTGTCGCCCCGATAGCCGAGAAGCTGCGCGAAGCTCGTCTTCGATGGTACGGCCACGTCCTTCGCGCTAATGACGACACCGTCATTAGCGCGAAGCACCTGGAAGATAGGCCTCAACCGTGAGGTCCCTGGAAAGTGGCCCAGGGGACGCCCGAAGCAACGTTGGCTAGATACGTTGCATTTGGACTTAAAGATGGCTGGTGTGCACCCTGATCAAGCATTTGATCGGGAGAATCGGCGTCACCACACCAGAAGAGCGGACCCCGCCACCAAGCGGGACAGACGCTAATGAAAATGAGAAAATGATGATATGTTCTTTAAACACCTAGTGGCTTACCTTGCAGAAGGTGTCCTTGTGCAGCATCTCAATATTGTTGCTGGCGAGCTTCAGCTCTGCCAACTCCACGAAGCCCCTTTTCTCCGTCTCAAAAAGAACGGAGATCAGGTCTGCCTTCGAGGCGGCCGGGCGCCTTCCAAGCGCCCCGCTCATATCGAGTACTCTCAACCTGAAACAGCGCTCCTTAAGGTGATTCTGCTGACAGGCATCCGTATATCACACCTTTGCATAGGCTCGAAAGCATATCGCCCGGCCTGCCTGATGTCGTTGTCGTTTAGATAAAGAAACTGCACCGCAGGCGCCCCTTTGAAGGTCTCTGAGGACACCTTCGTGATGCCGTTTCCCGTTAAATTCAGGAGCGACAAAATCGAATGAACTTCTCCTGAAACACGAGTCTTTTCGGCGCGACGAAGACCTCAGGAGGTGCGTAGTCTCACCATCACTGAAGAGACCTTCGGAGATGTCGCCGAAGTTGTTTCCTGTCATGGTCAGTGTGTCCATATGAGGGAAGGCTCTCGCATGGATCTGAAAATCAGAATTTGAATTCTTTGGAGTCCGATCTCACAGGGATTGCATCAGTCGACACTCCGCTCAGCTGAGAGCAACAAGAGCATTGCTAGTTAGTGAAAAGGAAATTTCAGGTGAAACCACACCTTGCTGTGTAGAACGCACAGCAGCACACTGAAAGCGTCTATTCGCCTCTTCCTGTGCTCTTTCTCATGGCTTCCCACCAGTATGGTCCCCGCGTGGTTTATGGAGCAGCGATCAGGTCGGACGCTTCGGATATTTTCGACATACAATTTCAAACGATGGTGCGGGGTAGCGCAGTCGGAGGAGGCGTTGTCTGTTGCGTGCACCGATTGAATGTTCTTAGTTCGTTTCATGTTGATGTTTATGATAAACGGACGAATTTCTTAGAATTTTAGAGAGGATGCGGAGTAGAAAGCCACGTCAAGGAATCTGACGAGTTGTATTGCCAGAACAAACGGGTATCACGCAGAAAGGTTTAGGGGATGGCGGAGACGGCGAGCTGTGGCAGCGGCTCATCGTCAGGACGATGGAAAATACGCTTCTGCATCCCTTTTTGGACAGCCAAACAAGTGCGGCTGTCCGCACATGCTTACGCAAGGCAGGTCTAGAGCTGGTGAGAGTGATAGAGGTTCCTTCCACCAACCTAAAGGGGCAACTAGTCCGGAATCCGGAAGTACTACAGGACATGCACACGCCATGCTGTGTTATCTGCCCGTTTGGAAGCGAAGGAAACTGCATGACATCGGGGGTGGTGTGGCTCCAGCGCGACGTCGCGCGCTAGCCGCGTGCGACGTCGCGGGCTGAAACGAGGACATGCGCTCGGTGACGCATGGTTAGCCGCGGAGCACGAAATGTTCTCAGTGTTCAAGCTCCCAGACCACATTTCTAGCAAGAAAATTAAGATTCCACAGAATGTGGTAGGCAACAGTCTACAGTAGGACAAATGATCCGAGAATGGGTGATAGTGACCTTTTCCCGTAGTGTAACCATAATCACGGGTAAAAATTGACTGAAGAAGTTGTACATGGCAAATGCTGACGCTAGAAACCAACCACATGACCAAGATTCCTGTATAAACTGTCGCTGATCGTGCTATTGAAAACACATTCATATAGCATCTCCAAGAAACGTTGAAATGAGGCAAAGGCGTGCCGCGTGTCCCTGTCGGAAGCGTTTGTAGCCGTCGGAGGCATCGTACCGCGACAACTGGTCCAATTTCGTCGCGCACCGTGCGCGACGCCAGGGGGGTTCGCGCGGCGTTGGAGTTATGTCTGCCTCCGGGGGTGGTGTATCTCATTACCTGCAGTCAGTGTGGAGAGGGGTATATAGGGGAGACGGGCAGACCCCTTTGCACAAGGATGAAGGAGCACTTGGATGGCCTAAGGAGGTCCAAAGTGTCGACTCCTTTGGGAGAGCACAGTGTCCGAAGCCATGGTGGCGCAATGGTTGAGGTGGTTGTGACGATCTTGGCGCGCGAGCGCGACATTTCGGCACGCAGAACACTCGAAGCGTTTTGGATCGCTGCCCAAAATCCAAAAATCAACCGCAAGGAGGAGTGCATGGCGCAAGAGCTGGCGCTCTTCGTTGACCTCTGCGGGTTTGACTTACGTGGTCGTGCTCAAGGGGGTCCCCGGGGCAAGTGTCGGTAAATATATGCTCGCCCACCCAGCTGAGTTAGCCCACCTCCAGCTAAGGGTGACTGGTGGATCATCTCGACCTCCACCGTAAGGGTTAGCGTTGCTGATTTCTACTACATCGCTCCTTGTCTCCTTGTTTCCTTAGGAATCAGTTTCTGTAAGATGAAGTGGTGTTTGGGCGAATAGTTTCCAAATGTTACTTCGACTCTTCCAGTCTATGACGAAGGCGACATCGCCGAAACGTTAGCCACAATAAAGGTCGATACCAATCTTGCTCAACAACTGCAGTCAACTTCGTATCATCAGGACGATTTTCTGATGTCTCACTCACTTATGCTCAATAGAACAAACATTTCAGAATGCTCCAGCTATGTGTATCTGGGTCGTGAAGTCAACATTGCCAACGAATTAGTGCCATAGCTGAGCAGGAGGAAACGAGAGGCTTGGGATGTTTTCAAGGGCGTCGAAGAAGTGAAGATGTAGAAGAACATCCGAATCAGTGCCTACCTAGTCAACTCCACTGTTCTTCCTCCTGACATACGCCTTAGAGACCTGGGCTACGCGAAAGCAGGATGAACACGCCATCAGCGTTGCGCAGTGTGGAATCGAGAGGACGATGCTTGGAGTGACACGACTCACGCAAGCGAGAGGAGGCCTCGGAGTTCCGAGCTTCGTCGGCGCTGTCGCATGGGCGAAGTCGTTGAAAACTGGGAGGGCTGTTTAGCAGGCCCCCATTGGACGAGGGCCGTCACCGAATGGATTCCAAAGGATGCCAAGAGAACATCAGGATGCCCACAAATGCGTTGGTGGGACTTCTTCGTGAAAGCCCTGAATGAACAATATGACGCTCTTCGTGTCCCTCGAGCGAGGAGGATCCATTGGATCACTCTGGCACGTGACAGGGACGAATGGAGACTGCGCTGGCGCCCCTTAAGCATCTTGATGATCCAAGGGACAACATGGGAACATGGGTGCAGGTGTTAATGTTCGGGTCCCGCACAGAATCACGTAGTACTAGAACGCGTGGCGCAGCCCGCAACACAAAAGACTAACTACGACCTCTACCCCTCTTATCTCCAAATTTATGTGATCATGACTTCAGTTGAAGCTAACCATCTGGACCAAATTTTGAAAAATAACTACGTCTCGGATATCTCTGCAAGGAAATCCATTTTTTAAAACGAATTTTCTTATCACGGACAGTTGGGAAGATAGAGCTCTCGAAATGTTGGAATGTTTTCTTGAATTTCCCCTGTACACAGTGAGATCGTTCTTTTGGAGCCTCCTTTTGAAATTCAAAAAAATAACGCCTTTAAGCAATATGCTTGGATAGTATGCTGCAGAAATATTACAATGCAAAGCAACCACAATCTCCCACTATACTATTTATACGGATGAATTTGACGATGTGCTGTCTAGAGCTGCCGCTCGGATGACCAAGAACACAACAACGAGGTACATACACTTGCAATAATTTCTTTCGACAATTTTTCCGCCCCAGAGTCGTGTGATAAAAGCCACTAACGAGCACAAGATCTACAGAAACCGCACATCGCCGTTCGAGAGTGGGTTAAAAGTTGTTCACTGATGCGAGGAGGCTATTGCCTGCCCAATATTTTCATAAACACCTCGCTGTTTTCCAAAAAACATTTTCCACATGTTGCTGATTGCACCCTCATCTGTCGGAGCGGGGCATTATTCGATATTTTGTACTTCGTACTAGGCTAAAGGAAAATGAGGTTTTCTTTGATTCTGTTTACTTCCCTGGGCGATCGTCTATACTGTGCTTGGCCTTGGGATCTGTACCTCCAGTTCAAAGCACTTTTAGCGATTCTTCGCCGTACCCTTCTTAGGCGATTCCGTCTTAATATAGCGCGCAGTTTTTCAATTGGTTCTGATGTAGTGCTTCCGAGAATCAAGCCATGAAAGCATCAAGATCGGGATTATCTGCTCTCAAAAACCATGGGCTCAAGTCTTCGGTTTTTGAAAATATCCCATTTATTTCACACGTGTCTAAAACTACATGTCTGTCTAGTGCTGCCGCAAACATCCGTAGAGGCGCGCTGAAAAATCTCGACTAGTAAGGGAACATTCAAGGCACTAACTAACTAATAAGCTGACGGAAACGTCCAGCCCGGCCTGGTACTGTCAACACCCTTGTGCTTCTCACTGCAATCCGCTCAACCCGTAGTCATTCCTGCGAATGTGTCGTACATTTCACGAGGTTTGTTGGTGTTCTTGCACTTCGGCTCAGCCATCGTCTTCAGAGCGTTGTGGATTCGCAGCACTATGACTGGTCGCCATAGGAAATAACAGGTAGGACGAGATCTGCTCTCTATCTAGCTTCCTTGTCATTATATGGACCAACATCGCGATAGCGGTTTGAAATTTGAAATACGAATCACTTTCAGCGAAGACCAGGAGAGGAACCATACGCAGCGATGAGTCAACGAAGGCGGACGGAAATTTTTGCATGAGATCGGGAACTTCTCGCTTAGTCAGAAGAGCAGCCAGCTCATTGCATTAAAGCACCGCATTAATCAGAGCAGCCGAGTGAAACAGAGGCCTAGAGTGAGAAAGCGCAATGACGCGCTTCCTGTACTTATCGTGACAAATCCGAAAGAAAGGAGCAGCTGAAGGAAAGGGAGAGACAGTGACGGCATCTAGAGGTCACCTGCTGGAAGACGTCCGAGTTTCTGAAGCGCGAGCCGAGGCAAGTGACATGTGTGGCGTTGCAGACGCATCCTGGACGTGGGCAGCTCGCTTCCTCTTGAGAAGGGTAGCGACCTGAAGAACGAGGTAAGGGCTCTGTCTACATCAGATTACGCAACACTTGCTTATCTTTGAAAGGTCAGAATGTCGGGGGCTTTCAACATCCTTCCATTATCCCCTATGTATTAGGTTGTCCCATAAGTCTTCGCCGTTTTTTCAACGATTCATTGCAGATTTCGCCGGCAGTCTCTTGCATAGCGCTGCATAGCTTTCGAAAGAGAATGATTTGCTCCATCAGAACATGTATTGCATTTCTTTTTTCATCATGAGTTTTATCAATTTTTAGGTCGTTGAAGTGAAAAGTGAAAAAGTAGCCATTTGCGCACTTGTTCTCTCCGCTTAGGTTTGTAATGTCTTGCGCACTTTTTTATAGCATTTGGAAGACGATGTTCTGTGCTACAAGAATGTGTGTTAGTGCTATTTGCTCATTTGTCCTTTATTGATTTTTAGGCCATCAAATTGGGACGTCCGAAGGAGGATGGTTATTTTTGCCGACAGCTCCTGCTCTGTGGTTGGACTTCTTGGGTTGGTGTTATATGCCGTTCGAAAGAGAATGTCTTGCTCTATAAGAATATGTGTCGCATTTATTGATTTCTATTGAATATCAACAAAATGCCAAAAAGGGAAAAATCGTCTTCACCAACAACTCCTTCTCCTTCTTCAGTAGCTGATATTCGACAGAAATCAGCGTGAGCCAATAAATGCGACACAAATTCTTACTGAGCAAGATATCCTCTTCCAAATGACATATAGCACCAAGCAAAAAAGTCCAACCACAGAACCGGATTTTGGTAAAAATTCGGACGGGAAAGTCGGAATGCCCAATTTGATGGCCTAAAAATCAATAAAGGGCAAGTGCGAAAATAGGACCAACACATATTCCTGTAGAACAGAACATTGTCTTCCAAGAGCTATAAAAAACTGCGCAAAAAATTACAAACCTAAGCGGAGAGAACAAGTGCGCAAATGGCTACTTTTTCACTTTTTCACTTTTCACTTCAACGACCTAAAAATTGACAAAATTCATGATGAAAAAAGAAATGCAATAAAAGTTCTGATAGAGCAAATCATTCTCTTTCGAAAGCTATACAGCTCTATGCAAGAGACCGCCGGCGAAATCTGCAGTGAATCGTTGGAAAAAAAACGGCGGGGACTTATGGGACAACCTAATAGTATAATGTTAACAGTGATTCCGTTTGCTCTCTAAAATTTTATGAGGTTGGTCCAAAAATAAAGTCGGACTTTGTTATGTTATGTATTAGTGCCTATAGCATGAAGTGCTAGAAGACTTCCAGGAAAAAGCGGTTGGATTTCGAGATGCGTTGCCATTACCGTTTCTGTACAATTTTTTACAACGCAGAAAATGCGGGTTCATCAGTGTTTCACTTGGTAGGACCTAGTAGGTGTTGTAACAGAAGGTACGATGTTATAATGGTGAGAGAACGGTTTATTAGAAATAAACGAATATAAGAATTTGCACTCACACGGGAAGACCAACGAGTAGCACGTATAAAATGACAACAGATAACAAGGTGAGCAAATCGCATATTCAAATCCGGTTCGTAATAGTTTGCCGAGGCACCTACTTGCCCACCACCGCCCCCCCCCCCCCCCAATCGGAATAGCTCCAGTTATTTGCGTCAACAATATGGTCAACGCCTTCTTCAGTATCGCTTGGATTACGGTATTTTTGGTGCACCACACTTTTCTGATTTTTTCTGACTGTCAGCGATCTTGTGGTTGGTGCAACATCCTGCTAGTACGGTCGATGCTTTCAGATGCTTAGACCGTACGAGGCATTAGGAATTGTCGGCGCTAAGTGGCTCGCATCACGTCTAGGTTGTGGCACGCAATTAATTTTTCCCGTTGATGGGCGGCTGCGGTCCAGTTTGGACTGTGTTGGCCCACTTATGATGTCAGTGGATATTCACCTGCTTCTTGGCGAAGACGTATGACTACTGATGGCAAGGTGAGCCCCCTCGCTTCCCAGGAGCCACCTAGACAAACGAAAGGACGAAAGGAAAAGCGATGCAATCCGCACACCGGCCTGAATGGGCACCACCGCCTTCTATTGGTGTCGGACGCTCGGGATGGCTAAGTCGGCGGGACGTACCTGCTAGCGCCGGTCCGATGAGCAGCAGCAGCGGCAGGAGCGCAGCGCAGCGCATCGTCGCCGGAGCTGCAGATGATCAATCGATGGATCGATGGCGGCACTTCGAGGCAGCCGGCTGGCGTGAAGGTCAACAGCGGGCGGCTGCCGGAGGACGGGTAAGCGGGCGGAGGTGGCCGGTGACCGCTGGCTGCCGAGACTGAACTGATCCGAGATATCGAGCTCTCGCTCGCCGCTCTCGCCCGACGCGACTTCACGAAACGCGATCGATTAACGATTTTAGCGACGAGCACTCTCGATTCGACAGAATGAACAGTGGACGGCGAGCAGAAGGGGCTCTTCTACATCAGAGGCCTGTAACCTTTCGAGACAGCGAGCGAACGCAGGCGACTGCGAGCGATTCGTGGGAAAACGAACGGACGGGTGGTGATGGATGGCGGCAGCGGAAGGCCGTTTGCGGTCGAGATCGACCAGACCGATACGATCACCTCGGGTCGTACTCAACTACGCTTACCGAGGGCATTCATGCAGAAGAGGCAGGGACCTGCAGGAGTGGAGGTCGTCTAGGAACAGTAACGGAAACTCTCGGACCAGCGCTAAAAGAGACGAATGGTCGAGGCCAACAAATGTTTGTACCTGCGTAGTGTCCTAGCCTGGAGTTTCTGAAAGGCAGCTGCACATCATTGCTGAATGAACGTGGGTTCATGAATGCCACACGGAGCGGATTTGGCGGATTCGGGAAAAAGAAAACAGTGGCGAGAAAAACGCGAAAAACTTGACGAACCGAAGGCGGAAGGCAGTAAGGCAATGCCCAGCTAGTTCAGAGCGCAATTTTCGATAAAGGTTTCTTGCGGTAGTGGTGAACTGCGCCAGACTCAGTTCTTATCGTCGTCGTCGACGATCCTAACCCCGTCATGTTATCGCCCCGCCCGTTACAGGCTGCGGAGGCGACCTCACTGTAGATAGAGTGCTCCTCGCCTGCTCACGAGAGCCCCATCTCGGCTCCTTTCTCCTCTCCCCGTGCTCCTTCCCCTTCTACCTTCTCCCTCTCACTATAGCCGCTGCTAGGCTACCGCTCTCCTATATATCTATCGTACCACTTATCATATTGCCTGCGGTAATAAACGTAGTAAACCAGTTACTGTCTGCTCGTTCTCTTCCTCTAAAAGCCACTGAACCACCTCTTCTGGGACACTAAGTCCTAACCGCCTCTATCACCCTCTATATTTTGGTGCATCGGCCTAACAAGCCTAAGTCTCCCGTGCCAAAGTGTGACAGCTTTGGGACCTGGAGCATAAAGTCGATCGAATATAAGATCGCATTCTCTGAATCCAAGAGAATAAGTCGTCTCGTATTCATTACCTAGACGCAAACCATTCCATTACGGAATAAAATCTCCCGTACGCAGTACCTGGAGTAAAAGTCCTCTCGTATTCATTACTTAGAGGCAAATCATTCCATAGAGGAATAAAATCTCCCGTACAAAGTACCTGGAGTAACTTCTCTTAAATTCAAGAATAAAAGTAAAAGTCGCGAAAAATGGCGCTTTACTTCCACAAAACCCCTATTATGCTGAGCTCTAAAGCGCTCTTTGACTTAGTAGTCCTTTACAAAGGCTACTTATCTGTGGTGGAATACCCTACGCCAGATGAAGAAAACTATGAGAAATCTCGGTCTAGAATAGCTCTTTTGCTAAGTGCATTGAAACAGATTAGAGAAGGCAGACAAAATTTGCAAAACTTATACAACGAGGTAAGAGATGAGTATATAAATTGCAAGAACAAATCTGAGAAAAAAGATTTAATAGCAGAAATTGAGCAAATAGAGCAGGAATCTAAGGTCCACGTAGCCATTGCTGAAGCTAGTGACCTGATTTTCAAGTTAACAGCTAGGTATGATGAGTCACGAAGCGCTCGAGAAGGGATGGCCATCAAACTCGGCTACACCTCGCACAAAAATGACGAGACAAGGAATGATCTCAACTTGCAGATTGCTCATGAAGCAAATAATGAGCAACCCCATGCTAGCAATAGCAATCCTGAGCCGCATGCAAACACCATGCCAACAACTGCGCAAGTTCACACCGAGCAAAGGATGTTTCGCTCTATAAATCCTCCACAAGCATCTTTGCCTAAATTCTATGGCGAACCTGAAGAATTTGCAGAATACTGGGCAATTTTCGAGACCATGGTGCATAAAAGCGATAGGCTTGATCTTGTGGAGAAACTAATTCTTCTCAGAGAAAGCCTAGAGGGTAAGGCGAGAAGCTGTATCCAAGGGATCCAACCTTTACCAGAGAATTATAACTGGATGATCAAAACTCTCAAGGAAACTTATTGTGACTACTCCGCCAATAGATCTCAGATAGTCCATAAGCTGTTAAATATGACGCCAGCAAGTGATTTTGCCGATAGCTGTTTATCCTCATTTCAAGAAATTCAAGTTTTACTCAACCGTATGGTTTCAGCTGGTTATGATGTTCGTAATACCTGTGATCCCATGTGGTCGGAAACCATTTTAGCAAAGTTTCCGCGAGATGTTATCAAGCCAGTGTTGATACTTGGCCAAAATCAGCACAATCAAACTATAGAAAACCTTATGGGTCATCTCAAGAAAGAGATAGCGGCCAAGGCTTATGTCGAAAATAGGCTCGGTCACAAAACAAACAGCAGCATCTTTCCGCCGAAAAGAGAGCATATCAATGCGCGACCTCATAACAATGAAACTTGTTTGTTTTGTCAAAGTGATAGCCACTCGTCCTCGGCATGTAGGACATGTAGCGATAAAACCCGTCGAAAAATTCTGAGGGAGCAGAATAGATGTTGGAAATGTTTCTCAGACAATCACAACAGCTTTGAATGCCAACAGCTAGATTGTATACAGTGCGGGCAGCAGCACCACGCATCCTTATGTTCAAAATGGGGTTCCGGACCTTCAGTAAATCCTGAAAATTGGGACCATAGTCAGGAAAGTCGAAATGCCAATGCGACCTTTCCTTATAATACCAAAACGTACACGGAAGTTCAGCAATTTCCTGTGGTACAAAATGGAGACACCACGTCACAGCTGGTCCTAATGACAGCTGAAGGTAATATTTGGAACTACAGAAAAGAAACGTACCAGAAAGCGCTCTTTTTCTTCGATTCCGGAGCACAAAAAACGCTTATTGAAGAATCACTAGCCAAAGATCTCGGTCTACCCCGGGAATCCTCAGAATTTTGCACAATGTCCGGTATTGGAGGATACACGGAAAGATTCCAAAGCCACACTGTAAGTGTCAAATTGGGGACGGCATTCGGTGAGCAATTAGATCTGAAATTTCAGACAAGACCTATAATTACTAAAGGTTTTTCAAGTGTAAATCTTGCAACTTCAGACATCGAATTTTTGAAAGTGAACAATATTTGTCTCGCCAATCCGAAAATGCATGGGGAACACCAAATTCCACACGTTCTAGTCGGTTTGGACTATTTCCACGACTTAGTAATTAACCCCTCAAATGGTATAAAAACACCTACAGGGCTGCACATTTCGAACACGGTTTTCGGGCCTTCTATATACGGCAAAGGTAAAATCTCGCCGGAAAATTCAGTCAGCAAACTCAGCTATGGAATGACAGCTGTCTTTGAGACCAGAGAAAATAAAGCTGTTCAAAAATTGTTTGGTACGGGGCGGTTTCATAATTCTAATCGGAAACGTCAAACGCTCAACAGAACTGAGAACTATTCAATGCCACCGTCCAACGGTTATTCGTATAAAAGGAACAGGAAAGAAATAGGTAGCAGCCTAAAATTTACAAGCATTCCTGCAAAAGAGAACCCTGATTCACTAGAAAGTCACTCCAAAGCGTTTCGACAACTAGAATCGGCTCGCAAACAGCGGTCCAGAAGACCACCACTACTGCTGCAAAAGCCTCATACTGAAACGAAGGAGGTCATAACAGAGAGGCAAAACTTATTAGCTAGAAGACATTGGTTATGTGATAGTAGAACCGTTATGCTCCCGTCTACTAAAGCAACAATTTCAAAGTACTACGAGAATAATAGAAACTTCAGTCATAAGCAACCAAAAAAATAGCAAAAGCAATAATAGATGATATTCCTTGAAGCACATATGACCACAGAATTCAAGTTAAATTCACATACCCAGTAGAATGAGATGGCTGTAAATAATAGATCACGGTTATCACCTACATTAATCAATCCTTTGAGTATTACTGCTCTTAAGGGCGGCCGCCTTAATACGCCTTATAAGGCCTGGCCTAGACCACTAGCGGTCACAATCATTACTGACCCTTATTTTACCCGTAAGCAATGGCTAATTAAAAGGCGGACAACATCAATGAGAGGAAATGATGTAGCCTTTTTGAGGTGCGAGATGTGGAATTTGTGGTTTCGATCGCAGATTCTTGTTTTGCACCTGACCATGCCAAAATGGTCGTCATTTCCCCATCACCGTTCCTGCCGCAGCTCTTCATCTCCTATTCCTCTGGACGCCACTTCTTCCCTGGATCAACACCTCAACGTCAACAGCAGCACTCGAGCGACCACTAACTATGGGCAACATCATCGCCTTCGAAGATACCAACGCCGAGGGCATCAAGCTGCACTGCCGACATGTGATGATCTCCTGCTTATATATAATACGTTGTGTTGAAGGCCAATGATCCTTTCTTCCTTTGGCCGGCGGAATATCGTCGTCGTCGACGATCCTAACCCCGTCATGTTATCGCCCCGCCCGTTACAGGCTGCGGAGGCGACCTCACTGTAGATAGAGTGCTCCTCGCCTGCTCACGAGAGCCCCATCTCGGCTCCTTTCTCCTCTCCCCGTGCTCCTTCCCCTTCTACCTTCTCCCTCTCACTATAGCCGCTGCTAGGCTACCGCTCTCCTATATATCTATCGTACCACTTATCATATTGCCTGCGGTAATAAACGTAGTAAACCAGTTACTGTCTGCTCGTTCTCTTCCTCTAAAAGCCACTGAACCACCTCTTCTGGGACACTAAGTCCTAACCGCCTCTATCACCCTCTATAGTTCTTGCCTGCTCCCTTAACTGTAGTGACTGATGCGCTTGGTGTCTGATCTATTGGAGACGTCGGCTGTTTGCAGTTGGATGCTTCACTGTTCTGCTAGGCAGTTCGCCCGAGAATGGCGGATCACCACTTGCACCCCACAGACTGAAATTGGCAAACGGAATCCTGACCACGTT
Source organism: Heligmosomoides polygyrus bakeri (assembly GCA_947359475.1). Taxonomy (NCBI): domain Eukaryota; kingdom Metazoa; phylum Nematoda; class Chromadorea; order Rhabditida; family Heligmosomidae; genus Heligmosomoides; species Heligmosomoides polygyrus. The sequence goes on along the minus strand of OX375869.1, from coordinate 46,372,546 downwards.
GCTGTGCACGGATGGCAGTCGGCATCTGCGAATCCATTCTGAGAGGCGCTTCGTATTCTTCTCCTTTGTAGCGCTGCTTAACTGAGAGACCTTAATTGCGCACTCGCTCCCCACAATAATTTCCGGCACATTGAAAGGTCAAGCAGGGCACAACGTTTGTTGAGGATTCTGACAAGGTAAGGGTCTGAGGCGTATGTCTGAACGGGGGGAGCGAGTCACATAAGAAGAATCACCACCCCTCAATTGGTATGAAAATGTGTTTATTCTTTGCCAAGTCGTTAATCCCAAGGACTGGAGGGTCCTTGAAGTCACAATGGAATACGCCGTATCACGAGTTTGGGTGTCTTGTACGCCCGCGATGCCTCCGCCTGCAAGCGGTTCGGAGCGCAATGGAAGTTAGGTTGCTTCATGCGAGGGAGGTCGGGGGTTTGGTTCCTGTGGGCTGCTGCACTTTTGCATTTCAACTGACTGGTTGAGATTTGGGGATTCTGACGTGTATGCCATTTTCAGACGTTTTTATGCCTCATTTTCCAGCTGAATGCTGTGGTATTCAACATGATGATGTAGAAATGTTCAACATCAGTAGTAAACAGGTACAAAGTGCATGAAGCACCACTGGGCACAGTACGGGCAACGTATAAAGGCTCCTCACAGTCTGTTTCCATACATGGACCAATGACCTCGGGAAAAGCCATCTTGCACGGATTTTCGAAGAGAACAGGATGTGGCGTCGGAGGTGGTTCAAGTGAGAAACACGGTCTGTGGATCCCGCAAATTAACCTTAACGGCATCGATACACTCCTTCCCTCATCTTTGCCTGTCACCTGGAAATCAGAGGTCTGCTGAAGGTTTTCTAGAACCTAACACCAACAATCTCCGCCAACGGTCGAGTGGTGATCCACCTGCTCCCGCTGGTGTGGCCCACCTTTAGACAAGGAACCTTCGTGGGAAGAAATCAAGCTGTCCGAATGGACGGCCAGCATACTAAAGAACTTCAAAGCACGTCAACATGCAGTTCACGAAGACGCTGTGGTTGAAAATCCGGTCAGTAATAAACAAGTCGCAAGAAAGGTGCTCTCCACAGCGCACAGCTGGAAAATGCGCAGAAAGCGTCTGAAAATGGTATAGACGTCAGAATCCCCAAATCTCAACCAGTCAGTTGAAATGCAAAAACACAGCAGCGCAGAAGAACCACACCCCGATCTTCCTCGCATGAAGCAACGCCACTTCCACTGGGCTCCTAGCCGCTTGCCAGCGGAGGCATCGCGGGCGTACAAGACCTCCAAACTCGTGATGCGCCGTATTCCATTGTGACATCAAGGATCCTCCACTCCTTGGGTTTAACGATTTGGCAAAAAACAAACACATTTTTATAGTAATTGAGGGGTGGTGATTTTTCTTATATGACTCCCCCCCACCCCCCCCCCCCCCCCGTTCAGACATATGCCTCAGACCCTTACCTTGTGAGTGCAATCCGCGCACATGTGCAGCAGCTCCTACGAAGTTCACTGCAGGCCGCACTACAGGATTTGATGTGCATTGGCTGGAAAAGAACCTTTGCCACCTTAGAAAAGAATTCAACACTCAAAATTTATTTTATTTATTTATAGTACGTGGATATTCACGCCGACAGAACCAGTTATCCGAAAAGACAATAAAAGATAAACACCACGAGAAGAACAAAACATGCATGCATGATAGATGATTAGAAATACACCACCGTAATGAATCATCCTTTGATGTACCTGTCAATGAGCTTTTTCAGTTGTGAAATGGAACTCGGTAGACCATATTTTTTAGAAAATTTTAGAAACTCCGAACCAGCTCTTTGGGTAAAAAAAGGGAGCTCGCAGTCGTGACTTTGCCTTAGGAAAATGAATTTTTCTCCTACAACCACGCGTGTTTGAAGAAGATGTTGTGTAAAATTTGTCGGGACGTAAGCTTACTCTTTCAGTGATCATTTTGTAAATCATGAGCAAATCATTTCTCTTTCTGCGAAGTAGCAAACTAGAAAGATTGAAAATTTTGTTCCGAACATTTAAAGGTGGAATGGACGTGCAGTCATAACCGTAAAGCCGTATCCAAAGCTTTCGAGTGAAATTATTCTGCACCGCTTCTAGCCTGGCTTGGCTGCGCTTAGTAGGTGGATTGAACACAGTGGTCCCGTATTCGAGTATGGGGCTGACATAAGAAATGTAAGCCAATCTGAGGTGACTAACTGTGTTTGTGGACAAGCCTCTAAATAAACTGTGAATGACTCTATCTGCCTTACTCGCTGTTACTTCGCAATGTTCATCAAACGTAAGTCTAGCGTTTAAAATGAAGCCTAGGTCACGATGTTTAGCGGTTTTATTTATCTGATTTCCATGGAAGTAATAAGCGTAATCGTCTTCTACGCTTCCGAGGTGAAGAAACTTCGTTTTGGTACTAGAGAGGGGAGCTTCCAGGTAACAGACCAATCAGCAACTGGAGTAATAGCTGACTGGAGTGCCACGCGGTCGAAATGGCCAGTGTTTACTCACTATGTTGGTATACTAAATAGGCTGGCTAAATTGAGAGCAAGCACGGAGATATGAGTTCGAACAGCAGTTAATGGCAGTCCACACAGCACTTAAGTGGCGTTACAGATTTGCTGAAGGGAGTGTAGTTCACTCCTTTTAGCCATTTGCCCGAGAATCCACCCGATGCGTCATGAGACTTCCAATCGGAGGTCGATCCAAATTGCTCCATTCAGAAAATCATAATTATTTCACCGTGCATTGATCAAGACTAGAATTTTTTGTGGCCAAATTTTAACTGCATAGATGGTTAGCTTTATGTAGGAAATAATTAATTTTTCATGAAACGGAGAATTTTGAATAGATCCTCCATAATCATATCGAAGATTGCAGTGGAAAGTTTGGTGTTACTGTATATTAACAAAGACTCTTAATTTTATATGGTGCAGTTTCACTCTCTGATGTTCATTCCTTCAGAAGGTAGAATTTTTTTCTGCGAGAAGTTCTTCCTTCAGTTGCGATCGGTGATACCAGAGAATGCAGTAGCCGCACGTAAACCATAACTCGGAGATCTTTTGAAGCCTCCGAAAAATTCATAAAAATTCATATTTAAAAGAGATATAGATTCTATGCTTTATAAGGAGCAAGTTCTAAAATGGAAAGCTGTCATGAGATTAGGGGTCGATATTTTTCGGCAAATGATGCAAAATCGGGACGCCTGTTCATGCAGAATATCGTTTCAGAAAAACAAGGTTTTATTACCGTGTGTTAGAGTGTGGCTTAAAATTGTATAGGGTACAACTTCACTTTCTGGTGTTGCTTCGCGCAGAAGAGAGAAAACTATTTCCGTGGCGAGTCCATCCTTCGGCTGCCATTTCGTCAACGACAGGAAGAGCGCTTCACAAAAGCTTGTAGGAAGACACTTAAGTCGTCCTTAATAATTGACGCCTAAAATTTTATAGAGTTCAATTTTGGACGTAGATGTAGCTACTTCACGTGAAAAACTGCCGTGTCCATGACATCCTGGAAAAAATGCACAGCTTTGAATCTGCCGGGAGAAAATATTTCATTTCAATTGTAGAACAATCAACATTTAAACTTTTTAAATATTCATCCCATATTATTAACTTCAGAATACGAAGATACGCGTGAATCTCCACATTGCCGTAGCCACAAATGGAAGAAGCAGCTTATTGAGAGATACAAACATCGCCTAAAAACCTGGACAAATGAGAGCATCCTCTGCCAAAACCGATAGAGTACGACTACCACCCTCGCTCCCCTCCCCCCTCAAATGGCGTTAAAGTACGCCCCCCCCCCCCTCTTCTATTTTCGAACCTCGAGCGTAAGCCTGAGTGGAGCTCCACCGCATCGTATGATGTCCGTGAGGAAAGGTCTGAGGTGGTGTTACCCACGAGGTACCAAGGTAATAGTTTCCCGCAGGGCAATCTCTTTCGCGCCGATTCGGCAATCCAACATGCAGGAAGAACTCGTGGGAGGACCGTACGGTACAGCGACGGGAATGGACCACACAAGTGGCAGTGATAGTGCAAGAGCGGATCGTCAGGTTTGGCCTAATAGAAAATGAAAATGCAACGCGTCCAAAATTTCGTCCAAAATTGTATTGTATAAAATTTCAAGAAATGCAAGTAAAGGGTTGGCACCTTTTTAGGATTGTATAGACCTGGAACTAGAACTGGAAAGCACGGGACGGAAAAAATCAGCGAAGAAACCGGTTGCGAGGAATTGTCACTACCGAATGGAGGTCTATCAAGTAATCAAGAAACCAAATCTTGGTTCAAGTTTCGTTGATTTGCTGTGCATGCGAAATGTGATGTTCCTCATCTAATTGTGTATGCCGTACCTACTTTGAACTGCACACTTTTCAAAACAATCTGGCCCCTTCCACTTCAAACCAAACACCTATCCCTTTAGCGAGATAGTTTTCAAAACAAGCTGAACATTTTTGAAACTAAAGTACACGTATCTAAATTCTAAGTGAACACATGGAAATAGTCTTCAACGTTTAGAAAATGTACACTTAAATTTTCAGTTATTAGTTATAATTGATTTTTTAGAAACCCATGCATATAATAACGCACCATTCGCTACGCTGCTTGAAGAATCGCGAAATTATTATCCTTTGCCTAAATCAATGTTTCTGGGCCTACTGTATAAAGCGGGTAGCTTCCCAATTTGGCATACGGAGCGATTGCGACGTCTGCTTCTGCAACTCATCGCGATGCTTATCTGATTGACTGTGCAAATGCTGCTCACGTACAAGATAGAAACAGTGAAACCGATTACAATCAAGAACACGGAGTTCCTCGCAATTGCAGGTAGACGGCTCTTGAACTGTCAATAAAATAAATGACGCGAGACACTACACGAGTGCATGGCGCACCCTCTTTCTAGGGCACATCGGAAAATTCTTTAGATCATTGCACTTGAGGAATAACCTAAAAAGGTTGTTTCATCCAAGAGGATAAGAATTGCGCTCGCATTCAAAAAACAGAGTTTTCTCTCGAGACACCTCTCATACGTGGGTGTTTAACACACACAACGTTTTCTCAACACAAACATCAGACAAATTTAAACACAACACTTCTTTTACTTTGCTAAAGCGTGTGCAGTCATTTCGTGACTCAAGATGCACCTTCTGCGCTTGAAGAGTGCTCGTTTTAAAACGGAATGGGTCCAGTTGGAAATGAAGTGTTCAGTCTAGGATAAAAGTACTTTGTTTGTCTTGAAAAGTGTCCAGCATAAAAAGAAAATGCTGTAAATCACGCTACTTGTTTTTTACTATCCTATTTCCCGCTGTCCCCTCTACTCATTCATGCATCAGGTATGCTCCATTGCTTTGAGTGCACCACTAATCGTAAGAGCCTACCATCTGCATTTCTCCGAAGAAAAAATGATAAAGGATCTCTAGAAGATCCTGCATAGCATGAGGTCCCTTTGAAATTGAAGCACCAATGGCATTATTGTCCGATAGTGTTATAGGAAAGTAGTACGTCACTCAGGGGAACTGCCTTTGTATGTACTTGTAGAACCGATGACAAGAAGTTCAACTCACAGGGGCAGAAGATAGTGGTGGACAATCGATGGAGCTGGGGCGAAGAGACCTCATCAAAATTGTCTTTGAATTATGGAAACCGCAAAAAGCCAGCGGTTATTTGAGGCTGAGAGGCGGAGGAAGAGTAATATCGGGAGGAGAGCCGTGAAGGCAGACATTAATATCTCATCGAAGTGAGAGACTTGACTTGCAAGTAAGAGGACTATTTTTGGAGAAATAAAGTTTTGCCGTGCTATTTAAAAGCAGCTTGGATTACTAATGAAATGAGCGATTTGGCTGTGCACGAAGCAAAATCAATCTGCCCGCCGTAAGTATGCAAAGTATCCTGAGAAATGAACGCAACACTTAGATAATCGCGTATTGCTGTCCTAGAAGCCTCTGTTCGTACAAACAAATGGTTACAAAAGGTGGCAGGCAAGTACTAATGCACCACGAATCAGAAGTTTGAGTAGAGATGGTGTCTTGCTTCAGTTCGCTCAATTACTTGATCCGTGAAGTTAACTTCGTCATCGCGGAGTGAAGCAAAAAATCCTTCAACGAGACTGTTGAGTGTCTACCTTTTACATTATTTGGATTGCCCGTGACCGCAAAACTCTACGACAAAACCAGTATTTTGAGGAGCATCTACGAACTGTGAATTGTTTAAGGTATTTCGAAACTCTGAGACAAAGCCAGTATTCCAAGGAGAGCCTAGAAATTGTGCTTCCCTGCGTTATCCTTCCCTTTGCAAGAAGTCTTAGCGGGGAATTTCTAATCAAGTCCTGTGTTGGCACACTAACCGCACAGGTCAGGCGGTTTCATCGGCACTTCACTGGGACTACTATCCACTGAACGAACCGGAGCTGGGATCTTCAAGGTTCGCATTGGCAATGGGATAACCTGTAGCAGAGTAGCCCGAAATCACAGGTTTTCGGCGATTTTCTAGGAGCCACTGAGACGAGTTTCGACTAAAATGTAGTTGCAGAGGCCAGCTATCTCTTGTGCCCTTGGCGCTAAACCAGTTATCAGAGTTCATGCGGAACTAGCAGTCGCTGGGAAAGAGACTGAATATATCGCTGTATGGCAGACAGATAAACAGGGCTGCTCAGAATATTGCTTTCGTGAAGAACTCGGAACGACGTATGCTAATGCACCTGGTAGCGGGAACATCTTCTCTGCGGGGAAACCGTTCTGTGCCGTAACAAATTCGTACGGATGACGGACCTCTGCTACAAAGACCGAGTGCGAACAGTCATCGACGCCGAACAAAAGCGTTTATTGAAAGCACGTCGGAAGAGAAGACACGTGGAGTGAGCATTCAGAACGGAGAGGCGCGTCCCTGTCAGGACGCTAGGACTCGCTGTCGGTCCGCGGTGATATTTGAGGCTCGATCGAATTCGACTTGTGAAGTCGAAGCGAATCCACTGAGAACGCCGTCCTTAGCTGGCTCCTGAACGATCCCCTTCAGTAATCCTCTCACCGCCTAATTCACCATTTTCTTCTGTAGCCAGATTCAGCAACGATACCGCCGGTATTATCTCACCGCGGATTTACCATATCGGCCTGCGTAGTACGTGATAGAGAGATATACAGAGACACAGATACGATAACAATATACCGATACCACCGGACCCGTTCATGAATCCGACCCCTGGAGTTACTAGTTACTTTTTGAGTAGCCGAATTCGCGGAAGCATAAAGGTGAACGAAAGAACGATGCGATAATGTTTCTACGATGCATAGCGTATGGAAGAAAGGTTTAACATCTGGGTAATTCATGTTGCCTCCACGACATCCCGTAGAAGTAGAATGCGCTGGCGCATCCCAGAAGGGACTGAGTAACGCCGTCCTTTATCCTTATTTATCCTTATCCTTATACTTTAATTCAGGTTGTATTGCAACCACCAAAAGCTCTCAGCTTCCAAGTTAGACACGCGTATTTCGATACATGTCGCCTTTTTAAACAACATTCTTCGTAAGTGTTGCAGCTCATCCGCACTTTCAAACCGGTGGGTAGCGAAAGCTGAGCCTGTATACTACAAGTAGCTCTGCTTCCAATCCTCCTTATTTTTATCCGTTTCGACTAAGATGTGGTTGAGGGGTACAGAACATGGTGCCTTTCGCAGTTGGCTGCGGTTGAGATGTGTTGATGACACGACAAAGAATGTGCGGCCAAACGGATTTCCCTATTAGCGTACACCCTAAACTAGCGAAAAAAGCGAAGACGTTATTGAAAAACGCTTTCCGGCTTGGTTACGCAGCAGTAGTGCTGTACTGTGGACGCAAAATAAAAGCCTTTAGGGGGAATTCTTGCTGCAACTCCTATGATCAAGGCTCCATTTCTCTAACGCTTCTTGAGGTAACTGCATATGCGTAATTTCCAGAAGAGTGCATTTTACCACGAGTTTCTATTGATTCTCTATGTATGTAAACCTACACCGGCAAAGAGTTCCGAATGCGAGTATGCCCCGCCGATTTTGAACACTGCGCTTTCAGGAATCGGCATTCAGGAGATAATACGTGTTTCCTTTCTCATCCGCTTCAGCTCGAGGAGAGAAGGCCTTCTAAATGCGCACATCGGGCGACTTTCGTTTCGTCTTCTACAGTTTCATGAGATTCGGTGTGGTAGGAATTCGAAAGGTTGCCTTGCATCCACCCGCTTCAAGGATTTCGACAACGTTCTCAAAATTTGCCTTTTCAATACCGTCTCCTCCGTTTGCATGTGTCGAGGTGGTCGCTGTTGGACGTCAGCAACCTTCGTCGTTAACGTGTCTGAAACACCAGTGCATTAGCGTTAGTAGGTGAGAGAAGCATGAAAGATACAACTTCAGTGTGTCTACAATAACCAAAATGCAAACTTTGAATGGCAGCCTCAAAGCTGAACTTGAAAATTAGAACCATATTTTGCCCATCTCCTCAATGTTTTGTTGCGCTGCAAATTACTAGGTTTCAGACCCATGTCGTTGTATGCCATTCTGTCAACGTTTGTTTCGATTTCCTAACGGTGCCCGCCTCCGACTAAGGCAGATACCAAAATAATTCTTCCGTGCCCGGCAGATGCAGACTACTGTCCCTTTTCCCAACAGCCGTATTAAACCGGAAACCACAGAAGGTTCGATTGCTGACATGCTTTTCTGAAAAGCGATCAATTTAGCTTAGATGTGATGGAGTTGGTTAGTTGGTTGCAGCTGTTAACCAAGATTGCCATCGACCTTTGTTTTGGCTAAAGTTTAGGCGTTGTCGCGTTCGTCAGAGTCTGGAGAAGTCGAAGGAACATCCGGAAATTGTTCGCCCAAACAGCATTTCATCTTACGGAATCTAATTCTTAAGGAAGCAAGGAGTGAAGAAACGAAGAAGTAGAAACCAGCAACGCTAACTCTTACGGTGGAGGTCGAGATGATCCACCAGTCACCCTTAACTGGAGGTAGGCTAACTGAGGTGGGTGGGCGAGCCTATATGTATTTACGGACCACCTGTCCGGGACGCCCTTCAGCATGACCATGTAGGTCAAACCCACAGAGGTCGACGAAGGGCGCCATCTCTTGCGTCGCCGCGATACACTCCTCCCTGCGGTCGATTTTTGGATTTTGGGCGCGATCCAAAGCGCGTTGAATGTTCTGAGCGCCGAGGTGTCGCACTCGCGTGCAGGCTCGTAAGGCCCCGTTTATACTTCCAACGCCAAGTGACGCGACGGCATATATAGTGGCCAAATTGATCGATCGCGCCGCCCGAACAGTATAGGCCCATGCACACTTCTGCGACAGCTCGGCGCGGCCATGGTGAAGCATAGGGCCGCGACGGCCGCGGCGCGACACTGCGACACGTGCCGCAGGGAGGGGGCATGCACACTCTTGCGACTGTCGCAGCGGATATCGCAGGCGAGGCCACGCTGAGTGTCGCAGGCTGGAATGGTTTATACCATTCCTCGGGGCGCGGCATCCACGGGAACGTCGGCCCGTTGCCTAAAACGGTGCTCTAACGCGCTCGCGCCGCTACCGCCGGATTTCTCGGAGGAAGCCGTCGCCCCATTGCCGCGCCGCGGTGTCGCAGAAGTGTGCATGGGCCTTATGGCTACAACACGTGGCATCGCGTGGCTCGGCGTCGAAGTATAAACGGCCCTTAACGGCCACCATTGCGCCGCCATGGCTCTGACCCTGTGCTGGGTGAGGAACGTTCTGCCTGAAAGCGGCGCGGGCAAAGAAGCGGGACAGCACCTGCTGAGCTAATTGGCGTCGACTCGCGCCGTGACGCCCGTCGTTTGGCGCTGAGCCCAGACGCCCCTCGCCCCGCGGAGGCGATGGTGACCTGGCCGACCATGGGAGCCCGAAATCGACCAGATTTGGTGTGATTACAATCGATAGAGAACTAGAAGGCTCAGACGGCTTGCAGTGACAGCCCAAGGATCTGAATTGGTGTGATCCCTACCATCTCCTATATTAGAATTTCGAGCTCTATTGAATGAGCCAGGAAAGAATCTTGCCTCATAAACCCTTATAACGATTTTTTTTCAGGCGCTGCTTATTTTTCGTTAACTATCGGTTTTTATTCACGTATATCAGGATTAAATGCGAGGCATGCTTCCAGGCTAAAATTGCACGAGGGAGAGATCTTTTAACAGAAAATTAAGGTAATTGTTTGAACATGACATCCCTTTAGCTTTCGTGACTTATTTTTCTATGAAACTCTATAATCCACACACCATATATTTCGAGACTAAGACTAGATAGGTGGTTCATCAAATCTAATGTTCACCAAGAATAGATTTCATCACACAACACTTCAGAATTGCTCGTCCAGTCGCTTCTGGCTTCTAGCGGTATTTTGACCTCGGATCATGCAGGCAATGTACCTGCATAGCCAATGTCACCTCCACCAATTAACGAGTTAGGAAACATTCATGAAATGCTCTAAGAAAACTGGAGTACTTGTTCTTAGGAGGTCCACCGACTAAAAAATCGAACTCGTTGAGCAATTTCAGACTGGGAACATGCTCAACGCACTGAAGGGTGATGATGTCGTTTTCAAAAAGGTTGAGCACCCCAAGTGCGCATTGTGGCCACTATACATAGGATCCGATCGAAAATTTTCGGATAATTGGATGATTCTGATAACGGCAATTTTGCCGACCCCGGATTTTTGGATGATTCGGATAACGGCGATTTTGCGGACCTCGGATTTTTGGATGATTCGGATAGGGATATCCGAATCGGATATCCGAAATGATTCATTCGATACAATGGATCCGATCGAAAATCTTCGGATAGTTGGATGATTCGGATAAGGCTAATTTCGCGGACCCCGGATTTTTGGATGATTCGGATAACGGCGATTTTGCGGACTCCGGATTTTTGGATGATTCGGATAACGGCGATTTTGCGGACCTCGGATTTTTGGATGATTCGGATAGGGATATCCGAATCGGATATCCGAAATGATTCATTCGATACAATGGATCCGATCGAAAATCTTCGGATAGTTGGATGATTCGGATAAGGCTAATTTCGCGGACCCCGGATTTTTGGATGATTCGGATAAGGCTAATTTCGCGGACCCCGGATTTTTGGATGATTCGGATAACGGCAATTTCGGGGACCCCGGATTTTTGGATGATTCGGATCGCAATATCCGAATCGGATATCCGAAAATGATTCATTCGGATCCAATGTACAGTGGCCACATTGATCGGGCGACGCGATCGATCAATTTGGCCATTATACATGTCGTCGCATCGCTCGGCGTCGAAGTATAAACAGCGCCTTAGATGGTCTCTTGTCTATCTAGCTATATTCCTCGCACAATTTCAGCCTGGAAGCATGTCTCGCAATTAATTCTGATATACATAAAAACTGACATTTAAGGAAAATAAACAACGCCTAAAAAGTCGCCTAAAGGGTTATTGCTCATTCAATAGAGACCGAAATTCTAACAATGGTAGAATCACATCAGTAGTCTGGAGGCATGCCTCGCAGTTAATTCAGATATACAAAGTAAAAAACTGATATTTAACGAAAGTTAAACAGCGCCTGAGAAAAAATCGTTGTAAGGTTTATTGTGGCAAGATTCTTTTCTGGCTCATTCAATAGAGCTCGAAATTCTAATATAGTAGATGGTAGGGTTCGCGTCAATCAGAATTTCTGCCACTGCAAGCTGTCTGAGCCTCCTAGCTCTCTATCGATTGTAATCCCTCCAAATCTAGTCGACCTGTAGGCTCCCTGGCCAGGTCAGAATCGCTTCCATGGCGAGGGCTGTCTGGGCTCAGTGCGGGGCGGCGAGTGTCACGGCGCAAGTCGACGCTGATTGGCTCCGCAGGCACTGTCCCGCGTCTTTGCCCGCGCCGCTTTCAGGCAGAACGTCGCCCACCCCGTGCTCCCCTAGATATGACGTCATAGCCGCACACTTTCGCTCGCGTGGGAAGCTATCTATTTATTTGTTTACTGTGCGCACTATGGCGTGCTAACAATAACCTTTGAGACCTACACACCGTGAAAATTCGTAAAAAATCAACGATCAGTAATAACAGATGGGTAACCAAAATTTTAACTCAACTGGAAAAGAAGCAGCATAAACTGAACAAGACTGTCAAGGAGCAGAGGGAAAAAAGCAAGAAACTGTGGTAAAGTCGTCCGCTTTCCACTTTTAGATTGAAAACAGAATTGTAGTAAGCAGAAGGTTCCAAGTTGGAAGCGCAGAGAGCAGTGTGGAGATAGGCAGCTGGGTTTGTTCCTACCAGAGTATGTAATCATATCAGTAGGACATGAAATAAGTATGTCACGCATGAGCTCAGACAGTAGTCCCGCTGCTAGTGCCAAGCCGACTCGTGCTCCTGGTATGTCCTGGTATGACCAAGCCACACCTATGGTTGTTTGTATAAATAGACGTATGCCACAAGATAGTACAGTACTAAGTAGAAGACAGAAAGAAAAGGTGTAACTTGTCATAACGATGTTTTGCTGCGATCAGAACATCTAGCGCCAGGCGGGAGTCGAACCCGCACCTACCTCTGACCGGGCGGGAATGCTCTATGCCTTTACACCACTGGCGCCGTTTGATCGAACGCAACATCCACACCTCGCGAGACCAATCAGCAAAGGTATCGTTTTAGCCAGCTCAACTCAAGCCACTCTCGAGCAACACTCTTACAACGGAAACCCATGAACTTCCCCCCAAAGGTTCTCGACGAGACCTATATGGTTCTGTAGGGCATCGGACGAGGATCACAGAACTGCGTTTCGCTTTTGCTACGGGCCACATAGTGGTCCGAAAATGGCAAAAAATGGTATCACTTCAGAGCAGGCTGACAGGGCATAAGTGACACCTGAAATGGCCTTGTCGTGCTCAGAACTTAACCTGCAAAAGGTTTGGGGCTCAAACTAAAGTTTGATCATAGTAGTATGATAATTTACGGCGTTTCCTAGACGAAGCTGCAGGGACTCATTCGCATCGAATGGCAGCGACTGGATGGTCGAGTGGATAGCGATGCGGACTTACGGGAGATGGGTCGAGGGTTCGATTCCGGAGTGGGTTACGGGATCTGCTAGGTCGTCTACTCCAATTTTTACAAAAGAAGAGTACATTTTGACTACGGTAGGATACCGTTATATTGGGTAGCGGTGAGTAAGGGTGACGAGGTCACTACCACCGATTTCGCCCTGATTTCGCATATAGGAATTATTTAAGCCGCTGACCACGAATCTGTTATCTTTTCTGAATTTTCACTTTTCTTGCACTACTTTGCATCTCAAAGCCGAAGGTTGGAAAATAACATTGGAGAAGACCGCATCGGAGAGGTGAATGATTCTATTAACGTAGACAGCTTAAGTCATCAGTATAATGACGAAGAATTTTCCTTTTAAATCTCCTCAATTGAGGCATTTGGAAGAGTGGAGCGCTATTAACCATTTCACCAGGTTTATGCCTCTTAAGACGACGGAACATTCAAATCTCAAACAGGTTTAGCCTAAAATTTTCCTGTGCCACAATGCATATACAGTACCACGCATGTCCTTTGGAGCGTTCCAAAGCGGCTTTTTAAAATAACTTTTTTAAAATCAAGTACTTGTGAAAGGAAGCATATATCTGAGCTTAGCAGCTCGAGTCCTATCTTCTGACTTATAAATCTTAGTAGAACAGATGCATATACTGAAGGACGAAAGCGGCGTCGTAGCATTAACTGACTCAACAAAGGCTACCATGCTAGCTAAATATTTTCAAAAGACCTTTGCAGAACGTTCTTTCAACATCGACTCCTTTGCTGTTAATAATAATAATAATAATAATTACAGCATGGAAAGTTCGGTTTGGTTCTATAAGGAGGAGATTTATAATGAACTTTGTAAACTACCACCTAGTTATGCTACTACTCCGGATGAAGTACCGTCCTACTTTATCAGGAAAATTGCCATCGCGATTGCTTACCCTCTTGAGCACATATTTAATGCCAGTTATATGACTGGAAAAGTACCATCCCGTTGGAAACATGCGTTTGTTACACCTATTCCAAAAAAGCCTCCCCACCAACTTGTATCAAACTTTCGTCCAATTAGCATCACATCAGTTTTTGCTAGGGTCTTCGAGAGAAAACTCAAGACAGCGCTTGTATTATATCTCGAGTCCAATAATCTTATCCCTAATGATCAACATGGCTTCCGTTCAGGGAAATCTACTGAAACACTGATGTTATCTACGCTTAATGATTGGACGAAATCTCTTGAACAAAAAATTGATGTGGATGCAATTTATTTTGATTTTATGAAGGCTTTCGACAAGGTCCCTTTGGATAAACTAATTGTCAAGCTCACGGATATAGGTGTCCATCATAGAATTACTCTATGGATAAAAAACGTTATATCTGGTAGATCTTTTCAAGTTAGGGTAAATGACGCATTCTCTGAACGTCTTTCTATTAAAAGTGGTGTTCCTCAGGGTGGTGTTTTGTCCCCAATCCTCTTTTCTATATATACCTCTGAAATTCCGTCTTTAGTTGGTGTTTCATGTAAAATGTTCGCTGACGATATAAAAATTTATAAGAATATTGCTCTTCGAGAAGACCATCTTTCTCTTCAATCAGCAATAAATGCAATTGCGGATTGGTCATCAAAATGGGAACTTCCACTATCTCCGTAAAAGTCACAAGTACTTTATCTAGGGCAGCAGGTAGGTAGATATATTTACTACCTGGACAAGATGCATATTAGTAGTACAACTTCCCTGCGTGATTTGGGCTTTATTTTGGACACCCAACTTTCGTTCAAAGAACACATTGAAATAATATCGAAAAAAGCTGAACGAATTGTGCACAGCCTCTTCAAATGTTTGCGAACAAATTCAATACAACACCTATTAATTGCATATAAGTCGTATGTTAGACCAATTCTAGAATATGGCACCACAATTTTTAGTCCCAAATATAAGCGTGAAATTGCCAGGCTGGAATCTGTACAAAACAGCTTCACAAGAAAGCTATGGATACGAGTACATGGGTATGATTACAACACCATCCCCTCACCGGCTTCACGAAACAGATTCTTCAATCTACATACCCTTGAACGTCATAGGAGAAGAAATGACTTAATTGCGATATATAAGATGATAAACGGTCTTACTCGTATTCCCCTCCAGGAGTTCTATACCTTTTCTTCATCGAACACAAGGGGTAGTCAGTGGAAGATCCAGTTTCCTGGAGCAAAAACCAGTGTAAGGTCTCAATTTTTCACTTGCCGTGCTGGCTCTGATTTTTTGAGACTATCTAAAAAACACATACCAAATTCCTTAAAGAAGTATAAAAAACTTCTTGACCGATATCTTCAGGATGCAGCTTAGTAGCTTTCAACTGTATTATGTTGATTCTTGTTGCCTGTTCTGTTTTTTCCTGTTTAGAATTACTTTAACTTATGTTTAGTTTTACCTTGTTTTTCTTTTGCATGGTTGTCCATGTAGTGAATAAATAAATAAATAAATATAGGCCCGATACAATCAATCGAGTGGGCGCGGCAACCTGTAGAGCGAGCGAGCGACAGCCTGTAGAGTGAGTGTGAAGAGGGTTTTATCGGAAATTCCCAACTGCCCTTTCCAGGAATTGATCTAACCAGGATACTATCTCAACGGTAGGTCGGAACGGCGCAAGTGTTGTATATGGGCAGAGCCGCCTCTCTCTGGGTAGTAACAAACTGAAGGTATCTCGACCCCAATACAACTCTGCGCAGAGTTAGGGGCGACGGAAGTCGCGGGTTGGCGCCCTGTTGATACACGTGCTCCAAAGCTGACGGGCTCGCGCGGGATGAGGGCGCGTATCGCCGCTAAGCGCAGTGCTCAGGTGGCGTAGTAGGGAAGAGCTCGGGCTCGTGAACGCGGGGTCGGGGGTTTGGTTCCCGCAAAGTGCGTTCGTTTTGCACTTTTGCAAAATCCATGTTTATCATATAGGTAATCCACCAATGGGTATTATAGTGTGTTATAGAGCATGTTTACATATAACATATGGTTCAAACTACAGATTAGCTAAAATGTTCACTTCTGTGTGTCACTTATTTTAAGCCGATTTTGGGTGAAGCTATAGTTATGTAACGATAGATATTTTGTGGCACTAGTAAAAAGTTCCAACTCCACCGACAAGACTTCGGTCAAAAAAAAATTTTCGCTGAAACTTTGTCTTGGGGGGTTATTTGGTGTGCTGATCACGATTCTGACATTCGTTTTTCACGATTCGGCTGAATAATATAGATACAGGAAGGCACAGGATTCTAAAAGTTTGTGTCGATGACGGCAGGTAGAGACAGAATCGTAAAAAACGAATGTCAGATTCGTGATGAGCACCCCAAATAACCCCCTTAGACAAAGTTTCAGCGAAAAATTTTTTTGACCGAAGTCTTGTCGGTGAAGTCGGAACTTTTTACTAGTGCCACAAAATATCTATCGTTACATAACTATAGCTTCACCCAAAATCGGCCTAAAATAAGTGACACACAGAAGTGAACATTTTAGCTAATCTGTGGTTTGAAGCATATGTTATATGTAAACATGCTCTATAACCACTATAATACCCCTTGGTGGAATACCTATATGATAAACATGGATTTTGCAAAAGTGCAAAACGAACGCACTCTGCGGGATCCAAACCCCCGACCCCGCGTTTACGAGTCCGAGCTCTTCCCTACTACGCCACCTGTGCACTGCGCTTGGCCGCGATACGAGCCCTCATCCCGCGCGCGCCCGTCAGCTGTGGAGCACGTGTATCAACAGGGCGCCAACC
This sequence comes from Heligmosomoides polygyrus bakeri, assembly GCA_947359475.1. Classification (NCBI taxonomy): domain Eukaryota; kingdom Metazoa; phylum Nematoda; class Chromadorea; order Rhabditida; family Heligmosomidae; genus Heligmosomoides; species Heligmosomoides polygyrus. Next base: position 46,355,748 of record OX375869.1, on the reverse strand, counting down.
CGCGACTTCCGTCGCCCCTAACTCTGCGCAGAGTTGTATTGGGGTCGAGATACCTGCAGTTTGTTACTACCCAGAGAGAGGCGGTTCTGCCCATATACAACACTTGCGCCGTTCCGACCTACCGTTGAGATAGTATCCTGGTAAGACTGTCCAGCTTTTTTTCAGAGTGCGCCGTGAACAATGCATATAGAATCGAACATATCAATCGAGTGGGCTCGGCAGCCTGTAGAGTGAGCGTTAGGAGAGTTTTACCAGCAATTCTCAGCCGCCCTTCCTAGATATTGCTTCAAAACTGTCCAGCTTCTCTTTGGAGTGCACCGTGAATAATGCATATAGAACTGAACCTATCAATCGAGTGGGCACGGCAGCCGGTAGAGTGCGCGTTTAGGGAGTTTTATCAGAAATTCCCAGCAGCCTTTTCCAGGTTTTCTTTAAGATTGTCCAGCTTGGCCTTGGAGTGCGTCGTGAATAATGCATATAGAATTGAACCTATCAATCGAGTGGGCGCCACAGCTCACAACTTGCACGCGCGGGCGTGTGCGGAGCGCAATAAATCTGTTGAGATCGAACCGTTCCGGCTGCGGATCGTGGCTTTATAGGCAGTAAAGATCTTTAGCAGTTCCCAAAAGTGCAGAGATGTAGCTTCTAAACAGGCGAAATTATAGCGATGCGAAAATGCAGGTTAGCCTTGTGTGACACGATTTTTTCTGAATTCAGTCGTCCACTGTGGGAAGACGCAATGAACTAACGGCCCACGAATGCGTACGCAAACAGGCCACTCAAGGTACTTTACGATGAAATGCTCACAACTTTCCAGCTGCCTAACCTGCCTTAGTCACAGCCGCCATTTTAGAGCGGCGGAGGGCAGCAGTAGTTTCTTCCGCCATTACTCGCCCAAATTAGCGTTTTCGATACTCGCAATGGTACCGCTCTGTTCAGCTCGAAAAGCTCTATCGAATGCTCTATCGAACAATTTCAAAAAAAAATCGATTTTTTGACAATTTCCCATCGAGGGCGTGGACGCCCTAGGCCGAGCCTACGCGGATGATGACGTCATCGAAAATCAAGGCAAAATTTCCGCGTCCAAAATCACCTAGGGGTATTTGAGATGCCAAACACGATGCTGAAGTCCATTTTGGCCGATTATTGCAGGAGACCACCTATACCGATAACTGAGGGTGATCGGGGATCCGACCACCCACAAAGGGCAAATAACCCACCGAAATCGGCTGAATTTTCAGAAACGGGTGTAGGATTCGTAATCAGCACCGCAAATAACCCTTAGATGATTTTGGACGAGAAATTTGGCCAATTTCGAAATTATCGATTTTCGATGACGTCGGCGTCCACGCAGGCTCGGCCTAAAGCGCCCCCGCTCTCGATGGGAAATTGTCAAAAAATCGATTTTTCTGAAATTGGTCGTGATTGACATCATTCGATAGAGCGTTTCGCGCTTGCCGTAGTCCTTGGCACTGCGGCACTTCGCTGGCGAGGGGCGAGTCAGCTTCCTAACTTCGGGATAGGACCATGACATTCTATTCCTGGTTAGAACTTTCTGCCTAGGTCAAGCAAGCCTTACATCCCTCCGAGGTCGGTGAATTAGTAATGAATTGGTTGCAGACTCGTTAGAGAAGGATAAAATACTGGCTTGTAGTAGAATGCGTGACGTACGCTGTAAAGCGATGGATCAACGCCGACTTCTGTCCATTTACTTTCTATTTCACTTCGTGCCTTTGGGAGTGGGTGCTCCCTGCTGTAACGGCAGCACGTTCTACTTTTCTTGTTACTAGAGCAGCAAATCAGCACTAGGTGTTACACATGTACATACTAGAGGAGTAATTAGCTGAAGCGCTAAGTGGTTAGGACAGCATCGTTTTTATCAGAAAAGTGTGCGAACAACCCTAGGACGCACAGGACGGAAAGCTTGGATTTGCTGGGCAAGAGCTGAGTCTTAACCTCGAATCAGAATCAGATCAAGTATAGATTTAAATGTCTCCACGGTACCGCGTGAAAGTCGAATGCGTGGCGCATCCCAAGCTGCGGCTGATTAACGCTTATCTTTATCATTATTCTTAGCTAAACATAATAACCCGCTACAGCTATCGAAAACCACGTCAAAAATGAACACAGTTAAAATTATGCATATTTTCACACAATCCGTTAAAAAGTACGCAGCATTGCATACAGTAATGCTCTTGCGGTATCTCGCCATTATCAAGAAGCCCGGCACGAAGCTAAGCTCTGCTTCCCGTCTTACCCTGTGCCGGCAGAAGAACGATGCGAACTCACGCTCATTGCAGAAAGCCTTCAAAATGTGTGAGGAAAAGCCATCGCACGTTGCGCAAAGTTTGTTCTGTGGCACGTCTTCTGGATCTGGACCAGGGGCGTGCGTAATTACGATTTACGATTTTACGATTTACGGTGATTTTTGGCAGATTTTTACGACTTACGATTTACGACATTTTGGGTCGTAAATCGTAAATTTTCGTAAATGTGATCTTCGGTCCACGGATGACAAACGTCCACATAACGTGACACAATTCGGATTATGACGACGTACCCACTTTTAAAAACTTCCCTCATATCTCATTGCTATTTCCTATTTACTTTTTTTTTATGTTCTGCTGTGGCGCTGTGGCAGAACAACACGACCTTGTGGATAGGCCGCTCGAGCTCTTTCCTGGCAATGGAACGGGGCTAGCCTTTTTTTCTGACCACACTCTAGCACAACATCTCACTTTCGAATGGCCTGAGAGCATTTCGTTCCTGTCCACAGAAAAGCATGAAAATTCTCCTTGCACTGGAATGAAGATGATCACCTGCTGAACCATATTCTATGCTGCAACCACCACCTAGTGGACTTCTAACTTTTTCACCACCTGTTCCCCACATAGACGACTCTTTCCAATGCACACGAGTAGAACCCATGCAAAGCCATCAAGGAATACTGGACTTAATTGGAAGCTGAACTGTTGGAAAGAGTAGAACAATCATATTTCAATCTGATTGTCACTGCACGTCATGGCGCGTAGTCTATTTACGTATGAGGCGCGCCTTAAGCAAAACATCTGACACTTTCATGATAAAAGTGAAAAATCGCACTTGGTCTCGTTTTCAGGTGTTTGATTGGGGCTGTTGCGTTCGATCTATGCGGTCTGTTCAGAATGCTAAAGGCTGGGCAAAAGATACGATAGCATTTGTTACAAAGGTAGTGGAGAGCAGGACTGGCGGATGCAAGCAGTCATTAATTAGTAATGCAATATTTTGGGGTTTCCGAAATCTAACAAGCGCTAGCAAACCTGCGAGCGAAGTAAATGCCGAAAGTAATTGCCTGGTATCGCCGAGCGACGATCTTTCATTCCAGAAGTTGTCGTTGCATTCAAAAATGATAAAGGACAAAAAATGACGTTAACCAGCCCTGTTTGAGGTGCGCCATCCATTCTTTCTACCTCTGTGGGATATCGTAGAGGTCAATTGAGTGCGGGTTCGCCTTATAGAATGAATTGCGGTTGCCGCTGATGTAGAGGTCAGTGTTTTACCCTTCCCAGGCAAATCAGGTACCAATTCACAACCCGGCAGGTATGGAAGACTTGAATGCCCGTGGCAGGATCCAAATCAAGAACTATTCTGGAGTACGCGATAGCCGTCCCCCTCCGACTTCTCTACCATGGGTTTCCCCTATATGTTTAAAATGCACCTTGGACGAATTAGTTAAACCATCTTCAGTTCAAACTGCACCTTGCTCCTCTACTCCTAAAAAATTCCACAAAAATAACTTCTTTTATAATTTAAAGTCAAAAATCCGACTATGATGAGTGACCAAATATATGACCATGCTGTTTCAATCGTCACACAATTCCTTCCCGTCTGCTACAAAAATGCTGTTGGGTACAATTCAAAATGTGGGAAGGCTTAAAACTTTACATGTGTCATGCCATAGAAATGTGCCATGCGCTCACTCAGGAGGATGCTTGTTGGATTATTTGTGCAAATACTGTTTTCGTCGAGTTGCCCAGCGATCGAATTATTTTTTTTTGGCTTTGGATGGAATGGTTTTTGTTGGTTTATTCGGAGTTGTTGAGGTTGTTTCTACAAGGTCATATTTTTATATGCCAGCCAATGGCTAGTAGAATGATAAACATTTTTGATCGTCCAAGCAGTGTAAGCTTTTTATTTGGGCACTCTGTATAGGCGCCTTTAAGATAGCCTTGTTGAACAAGCAGTTTATTTTGGTTCTCCAAAAACTTGTCCAGCTTGATTTGAAAGGTGCTAATTGATTTTAATGGCTTCCATCTTAATTAGAAAGGTGTCCAGCTCGAGTTGAAAACGCCTCAATAAAACATATATAGCTTCGATTAGCTTTAACATAGCAGAAAAAATACAAGGAAATTGGACGCACTATAAGTCAGGCACCTCTTACGATTTTCGATTTACGATTTACGACGAATTTTTCGTACTTACGATTTTCGATTTACGATTTACGAAATTTCGGATTTCATTTTCGCACACCCCTGATCTGTACGCACGTCGTACGGAGTCTGTGCTACGTCGCTTGAATCCAGGCGCATATTGCATAACCTCTGTGACGCATTTGGCGGTGACGTTTCGCCGCTGCAGCCCTCTGACGCTTCCCGCCGGTAAGGATCGAACGTGCATGAATGCATTCGCGGCAAATTTAAGGAGGAGCGCCCTCACTTCAAGGCTCCGCCCCAGTTTTGCCGCCCGTTGCCACGCCGCAAAAGTATGCGAAGGACTTCAGTCTTCTCCCGACGAGCGCCCCTAGCGGCAGCACCATAGTGCAGTTGTTCCTGTACTTCAGTGTTCACTTTGTTGTAATAAAACTAACCAGGACACTATCTCAACGGCAGATCGGAACCGCCTAGGTGTTGTATATGGGCAGAATCGCCCATCTCTGGGAAACAACAAAATGCAAATATCTCACCCCAATACAACTCTGCGCAGAGTTAGGGACGACAGAAGTTGGCCGTTGGCGGCGTTAGCCCTATGCCTGCAGGCGGATGGCGAGCTCAAGTTAGCTGGAAACTGCGATGACGAGCAAGCGATGGTGGCGCAGAGGGTAGAGGGGCGGCATAATTCCCATGATCGCTGTTTTCAGAAAATTTGAACCCACCCCCCCCCCCCCCCCCCGCGTACACGCAATGCCGCCAACGGACCAACTTCTGCTGCCTGTAACTCTGCGCAGAGTTGTATTGGGGTCGAGACGTTTGCATTTTGGTGTTTCCTAAAGAGAGATGATTCTGCCCATATACAACACTTGGGCCGTTCCTACCTACCGTTGAGATAGTCTCTTGGTAAGAGTAGTCCATTACCACATAGGGACCCAACCGGCAGCCTGATGAAAGTCCAGGCATCTTGAGCTAGGACACATGTTTCTTCTGCTATTTTAGCGATTCGCGTGGCCTCAGCCGAAAACAAATAGCACAGTGAACGTCAGAGCTACTTGTAGCGGTGGTATTCGCAGTTTACCGCGGGGTGACGACGTCGATATACGAAAGGTGCTTGCGTCGTCGGGACAGTCTTTTGACGCTACAGACAAGCCATTTCGTAAGGATAATGGCCGTTTCGGGGCGCGTGTAGTGCAGTCGGAGGAGGCGCGACTGTCGCTGCACCCGATATCAGGTTCCTGGTTCAAATTTCCCGCCCAGGCCAACCAAGCCTTCCATCCCTCCGGGGTCGGTGAATTGGTACCAGACTTGTCTGGGAAGGATGAAGCGCTGTCTTGTTCATCGGTTGGCCGCCGCAAGTCATTGTATGGCCAAATACGCTTTCATGTCGCCTCCACGATATCCCGTAGAAGTAGAATGCGCTGGCGCATCCCAGAAGGGATTGAGTAACGCCGTCCTTTATCCTTTATCCTTTAATGGATGGCAAATAAGGGTATTTCTCGAGTAGTTTCGAGACGCTGCATCGCAAACACAGCGATTGTCCTAGTTTAAGCCAAAGCCCCGGAAGCCGATTGACCACAATGTCATAGACACCAAGCCAACCAACTCCACCATCGACGACGAACCTGCTGTGAAGAACAAGCCACTGAAACGTCCCGCCGTGATGTGTATTTGAGATCCAAAGAAGAAATGCGGGAACAAACGCCGAACATGGAATAGAAGGATCGTCGTCCTGTTCTCTGTACTCCCTCGCCTTCGTGCGTCACACACATGATCTCGGTGAAAGCTCTATTCTACCTCTGGGCGAGTCGACATCAAAGTTGCCCAACCCGTAATTCTCTCCCGACGAGCACCCCGAGCGGGGCAGCAGAGCACGCTTGTCCCCTTTTGGCGCGCGTACTATTTTTGTATTCTCTCAAGCCATAGCCAGTGTATTCATTTTCTTGTTGTTATAGAACGAATAGTAGCCCATCATCAATTTAAGCATAAACAAGGACTCATTTCAATAGGAAGTGAGTTCCTAGATTCATAGCTAGGCCTCTTGACCTATATTCAAGAGGGGTTAAAGCTTGCCTATATTCAAGAACGATTTCTCCACTGTAAAGAATAGTACGAACATATTAAATAACCTTTCAGCGGAGCCAAGAGATCTCTGCAAAACCACTCCCTACATTCATCAGTAGTGCTCTGTGTTGCTCCTATCTATGCCTTCTCACCAACGTTCATAACGTCATGCAGCTTCAACAGAATTGTATCAGAAGACCTGATCAATTCTATCTAACGATATTGTTCAGTATGAATAACCAAGTGATGCAGCTGGCGAACCAAGATTAGTCTTTATTCCGGCTAACGTTTCGGCGTAACCGGCTTCTTCAGAGCCTGGAGGAGTCAAATAGAGTTTGAAAAATCTACCTTTTTCCAAGGACTATTTCAGACCACAGCGGTGAATCAGAGGTTGATAGGAGAGGGAGACGAAACACGAGGAGGTAACACAGACAGTCAGTACAGTTGGGCGAAAAGTACCTCTTTTTAGGCGACACATGAGAAGTTGAGGTCACCATCGGTTCACCCTCGTAGCGAGCCTGTGGCAGACTGACATCCGGTTCAAGATCGCAAAGGTCAACGTACAGGGCCAGTACCTTATCACCGCTACGCGTTCCTCCTTCCTGACGATTGCGGGGTTCAAGCGGCAATCCACAGCGCTTCTAGTGTTTTTCGCGCCGAGATCTCGAACTCGCGTACCAATATCGTCATCGCCACGTCAACTCCCGCGCCATTGTGACCTCGCAGCCTGTGCTCACCCAGCGGACCGGAGGTATCGCACCTACGAAGCATGCCCAGATGCTCCTTAACGCGCTCCCCAAAAGGGGTCTACCCGTCTCGCCGATATACTCGCCGTTGCAACCTGTGCACTTTATAAGATACACCACACCTGAGACCATGCAGTTTCCCTTCTTGCCGGCAAATAATGCACTGGCGAGGCTTAGACCTGAAATCGCATAGGATGCCCTACGAGACATGAATTGAGATTGGCCGGCGGAACCTCAACCAAGTGGACCATGCTATCGAGACCAGCTTTGCGAATGTAGTTTCTCACTTCGGTACTGAAATCATCCGAGACAAAAGGCACCTTGAAAGGAATTGTATTATCGCTCTGATGTCCCAGTGCCGTTTTCGGTGTTCGATTACCTTTAGCCAGGCTCTGTTCGGGGTACCCGATGGACACCGCGATTCGAGATGCCATTTGCAGCGATACCGAGTTGAGATCGCTGTTTGAGGACACCGCGGACGCCGTTCGGAACATGTTTTTAATCATGATGCTCTTCGTCTGAGAGGGGTGAGCAGAGCTGATGCACGACGATGTTCTTAGTACTGGGCTCGCGATACCATTTAGTGTGGAATCTGCCCCGCGTACAACTGACTTGGACATTGAGGAACGGCAACCAGTTATCAGTGGGGTTTTCTCTTGCGAGTTTAATATGCTCCGCCTGCTGACTGAGCAACTCGAAACACATGTCCATTTCGTTTTGCGTCACACATACAATGAAATTATCATCAATGTAACATCAGTACAGTAGAGGTTTGCATTCCATGATGGGTCCCTCTATTTTAGACATGAACGCAATAGCCACTACCGGGACCAGACGTTGGCCCAAGGCCAGTCCTCTAACTAGCTTATAGTACTTATTGGACCATCTGAAAACATTGCATGGCGCAACAGCGACTTTCAATGTTGATGTACTGGGCTTTATTGTATAAGAATTTATCCAATCGATCAATGGAGATGATTCTCATAGTTATCGGGAGAGCTTATCTCTTCGTCGGTGCCGACAAATACCACTCTCTCTCTAACTCACATATAAGGAGCGGCGCAGGAGACGGAACCAGTTCTTCAAGTGCAAGCCTGAGCCTCAAAAGCCCATTTCTCTCTTTTTATCATTTTATTCGAGTTTCTCACTCAAATGAACTCTCCTTATTAGCCTCAATACTTCACTTATGATGTCTAATGATTGTGCTTTATTGATCTACCATTATTTTGGTTTAATTACCCAACTTTGTGGTAACAAACGTCTGTTGCGAACGACTTTTGGCGACAGTCCGCATGGCGTGATCGAATTACCATTACGGCGAGCAGTCCATTGAAATAATCAAGTAAAGGACGGTATAACTAATTCAACACATTGCATTCCAGACAATCACTTATGAGTGCCATAATACGCGTTACAGATAGCCCGTAAAGATTGAGCTGGTCCTGATGTGCTGTAAGAATTTCGTATATACCGCCTGCATTGTGCTGTGTTTAGGGACATTCGTGTACAGCGATATGACATCGAACGACTCCATCACGCAGCTTTCTCCCAGTGACACTTCCCTAAGCTTCCCCAGGAAAGCGGCGGTATTGGGAAGATGGGCCGGCAAAAACTTGAGGACCTGTTTGAGAACCAGATTTAGTAACTATGACCCGCGATGTGTGGGACCCCCAACGCCGCTGATAATAGGTCTGACCTTAAACTCGCGGGGTTCTTGATGGCTTCTCCCGTGGGCAACTTGTAGGTCTTGATGAGCACGTACATATTGCACCGGACAGACAAGGTTAGCGCACTTGAGCGTTCTTATAAGCTTATCATCGAATCCAACTTTAGCTCATTTAGAATTTATGAGACGTCGGCCGACTAAGGCGTATTATCGGCGAGAGGACCACATACACTAAGAGGTCGGAGAAGGTTGGAGCTAGCAAATTACTACTGAACTATCCTTCACTCCCCTTTTCTAGGTTTACCGCCTTTATCCAAGTCGCGATGGCCTACAGGTCACAATCCCGGACGTGATCAATGAGGCACCAGAGGCAAAATCCATCATTGTACAGTCTCGAGGAAAGCATTCAGGGCCTACTTACAAATTGGGGGAGAGCCCCCCATTGTGTGAGTGTTGTGAAAGGGAATAATGGGCGCAAAATTTCCGACGACCGATGTATCAACGTGATAGCTTCCGCTTAAAACTAACTGAAGAGGTGTTGACATTCAAATATTACATCAACAAAGGATAAATTGATAAGAGACGACGTTATTCGATTTCCTTTCGGATGCGCCACGAACTCTACTTGTTCGCGACGTCGTTAAGGCCATTTGAATGCGTACTTGGTCTATACGAATACTTGAGGTGGACAGCAGATGTACAATTCAGTGTGTTGTCCTTCCCGGACAAGTCTGGTATCAAGTCATCGAGCCAGAAGGATGGAAAGTTTGTTTGGCCTGGGCGGGAAATCCTAACGAAGAACCTGGAATTGGATACATGCGACAGCCGACGCCCCTCCCACTACTCTTGCCCGCGCCAATTACACCAATCATATTAAAATAACGATGTTCAGTGTTAAAAGGACACCTGGTAGCGCAGTTAGAGGAGGCGCCGGTAATCGCGTCTAACCCGGTTGAGGGCTTTTGACTCCGGTACCGACCAGACCTTCACCGATTACGCATTCAAACTGCTCCTCAATTTCCCGTAGAGGTGTGCTGTCTTGAGCATAGCACAAAGGAAACGAACGCCGTGGATCTTCTTTTTATGCTTAATCATGCCAATATCAATATATCTTATTATGGCGAAACCGTCAGGCCTATGTCATACCATCGCTCCTCGCTAGCGAAGGCGATGGACAACTAACACAATTGGGGAAGGGACGGTATCAGACGTTGTAGAGGGGCAGACGCATGTAGCAGTTGTCCGATCCACCGCTAGCGAAGCCTCGCTAACGGAGTGTCATACTTTCAAGCGATACGGAATCGCTACCGATGCGACCGCGTCGCTGAGCTGAGCAGAGCGTCGGCCAGTATCGGTAGCGATGCTACGACGCAGCTGCACACAACGCTATTAACTGCGCGCCTATTCGCTAGCTTCACGCTAGCGAAGAGACTTCGCTCATCGCTCTGTTCGTCGCCTTCGCTCGGGGTGAGCGAAGGTATGACATAGGCCTCAGCACACTACAGTACCGGACGCGGCTTTTGAATAGACGCCGGAAAAACCGCACTTTTGCGGTTTTTGCGTCTTTTTGCTATAACTCGCACAAAAGTCATCCATTTCAAAAACCAAGGACATATTTGAGCTCAGAAGCTCGAGCTCTATCGTTCGGTATACAACTTTCTTATGGAGCCGTCAAAATTACCGAAATTGAAAACTTGCGCTCCATTGCGAAGGGCAGTCGCGGACGAGTTGTCAGTCGCAGACCGTCGGAAACCGTTGCATGCTCACAATTCCTCTAATTTGAGGTTTTTGAGAAAGGGTTGGTACCGTTGGATTCGTCTGTTCGAGATCTACACAGGCATGTATACAACTTCGCCGGACCACCGCGTTTTCGCAGTGGATGGTCAAAAATGACTGGAGCAGACTTTTTGCAATTGGAGAAGCTTATAATCCAGGAATTGCATGTTCTTCGTGTATCTCAAGCATGGCGTAAAGTGCTTTGAAATGCCAGTCATCCTTCGAGAGTGTGCCGTGAACAATGCATATGGGATCAAACCTATCAATCGAGTGGGGCAACCGCTCGCAGATTGCACGCGCAGGCGTTTTCAGAGCGCAGTAACTCTGTCAAATTTGAATCGTTTCGGCTGCAACTCGTGGGCCTTGTAGTCAGTAGAACGGTCTAGTAGTACGCTAAATTAGAGCGGGGTAGCTTAGGAAGAGGCAATGTTACAAGGGTGCGAACATGAAGGTGAGGCTTGTGTGACGTATTTTTTCCGATTTCGGTGAACCACTGCGGGAAGACGCGGCAAGCTAACGGCCTCAAAACGCGTAGGCGAACAGGCAGTTTAGGGTTCTTTACGACTACATGCTCAGAACACCTCAGCTGCCTAAACTGCCTTAGCTTCAGCTGCCAGTTTGGAGCAAGCAGAAGATAGCAGTTAGAGTTTCTTGCGCTCTTACTCGGCCGGAATTGAGTTTTCGACACTCGCAATGGTACCATTCTGTTCAACATGAAAAGCGCTATCGAATGGTATCAACTTTGACACTCCAAAGCTTAGCTGGACAGCTTTAGAGCAATTTTTGAGTAGAGCGGCTGCAAATTTCTGATAAAACTCCTCAAACGCCGGCTTCACTCGCGCCCACTCGATTGATAGGTTCGATCCCATATGCATTGTTCACGGTGCACTCTCGGAGGATGACTGGCATTTCAAAACACTCTACGCCATGCTTGAGATACACGGAGAACATGCAATTCCTGGATTATAAGCTTCTCCAATTGCAAAAAGTCTGCTCCAGCCATTTTTGACCATCCACTGCGAAAACGAGGTGGTCCAGAGAAGTTTATTTATTTATTAATTTGTATACATGTCTATGTAGATCTCGAAAAGACGAATCGAACGGTACCAACCCTTTCTCAAAAAACCTCAAATTAGAGGAATTGTGAGTATGCAACGGTTTCCGACGGTCTGCGACCGACAACTCGTCCGCGACCGCCCTTCGCAATGGAGCGCAAGTTTTCAATTTCGGTAATTTTGAAGGCTCCATAAGAAAATTGTATACCAAACGATAGAGCTCGAGCTTCTGAGCTCAAATATGTCCTTGGTTTTTGAAATGGATGACTTTTGTGCGAGTTATAGCAAAAAGACCCAAAAACCGCAAAAGTGCGGTTTTTCGGCGTCTATTCAAAAGCCGCGTCCGGTACTGTATTTTCGTTCACGCGATAATTATTTCCTTCTAGTATTGCAAAAATGATGAGCGCGAAGCGATTTTTTGTGGTTCACGATACTGCGATTTAGGTATTTTCACTTTCTTATGGTAAAACTGGGCTCGTGTAGCGCAGTCGGGGGAGGTGCCGGCTGTCGCAGGAACCTGATACCGCAAGTCATTACAGGACCAGATGGACATTTAAATCGCCTCCACGACATCCCAAAAGAAGAATGCGTGGCGCATCCCAGAAGGAATTGTGTAACGCCGTCCTTTATCCTTACCCCTATGGTAAACTCGAACCCACTGAGGTCAGCAGTTGTGCTCACCTACTTTCCAGATGAATCTTGCACAGGACACTAAATGTCTCAGCTCACTTTTTTCAAGATGTTGAACTAGTGGTCTTCTAAACCACCACTATACGTACCTCCTATAGTCGGAGTCGCAGTTGGGCGTTCATCATTCAGCACACGTTGGAAGCTGTGGTCGTTTTGGGCGGAAAGCGTCTCCTTCGATACGTTCTGAAGGGAATTTTCAGTATTCATAAAATCTGTCTTTTAAGAGTTGGTCAACCTTCTTCTGTCTCTGATCCATTATAAATCGGTATGTCGTGATTCCCTTCTTCCCTGAAAAATCGAATCTTGCAATCTGTCTTTATCAACTTGGAGAGAAAGAGCCTAATATTTCCTGAATTGAATTCTTCTTCGTCCTAACAAGGGAACTGCCTGAACGGTACGCCGGAACGGCAAGAACGAGTACTATAGGGAGAATCCCCGTCCTCCAATTAGTGACAGAACATGTTTTGTTTTTGCCGAATCCTTGAGGCAAACGAGTACGAGGGTGTAATGGTTAAGGGTCCGCAGAGCGAGCTCTGCACGGCAGCGCAAGATCCCGGCGTCGTGGACTGGGTGGCGCAGTGGTAGAGGGCACACCTCATGTTCGTTAGGTCTAGGGTTCGGTTCCCATGCCACGTTGCGTTTTTTGCACTTTTACCATAGTATCGGATTTCCATAGAGATTTCCATATCTGAACTTGTTTTTGGAGTTTGCTACGGTAAGATGCTTTTATTACTTATTATTTGTCGACATCTCATAATTCACCAGCAATGTCCGAAATATGGGCAACGCAATTTTGTATGAAACTCTTACTCCAATAAATTGTTCTCATTGTCAATGTAAGAAATTTCGACAGAGGAACAACATGAAACAGCGGCAGAATGCTAGAACAATGCTTCAAATGCAATTTATTAGTGTCTGTGAGGTGAGCGCCACCAGTGTACTCACAGTGTAGGAGGGTACCACATGATCTTCACTTGACCTACCACCACGATCAATATTCTCGCCTCTGTTATGCTTACAAAGTCGCGCGGTCATAACAAGCTGCTGCCGCCAGCACTAACTCTACAATGTCTGCTAACCCTCGAGAGGTCATTCACCTATTGACACTGAAGTGCGGATCTCCACTGGATGCTGTCCCTTCTGGCGGAAAGGATAGCAAGTATCCTACAGGATTTCGAACTGCGACAGCTGGAAATCGACGAAGTGGAGAAGTTGGAGGTAGTGGAAGAAGAGGATCAAGAGTTTCAACCAGAAGAGGATTGTGCCGGAGTCACGAGACCACTAACCAGTGAAGGCACTATCAAGTTTTCGGGAGGACAGATCGTTTCGGAGGAAAGGGTTTGGCTATACTAGAATTGTTATTCTATATAAGTTTGAGAACTGGGGAAAGTAGACTGTATTGGGATTCCAGGCTTAGGTTGCAGCGGAGTACCACTGGGCAGGAACGGTGAAGCAATCTCGCACCAGAGAAAGTACTAGCCACTGCTTTAGATTTCTTTGAAGAAATGAAAATGAAGCATCACCACCAACATCATCATCACCAACATCTTGGTTGCTTCGAAAACCCAAGTAGAATGGCATTCCCGGAATACCTCGACCCATGTGATGAGTCAGGATGTGAAGAAACTATAGCCTTCATACGTTGCCCCGGATCTGTCCCAGTCCGGGGGGGGGCACATAAATAAAAAGTATTGAATAAAAAGTAGTAAATATTGAAACGAATCCATTTGAGACTTACCGAGCGGCTCCTACAGAACAACATCTAAACCTAAACAAGAAAAGTCGCAAAGAAAAAAAAACGAAAAAACACATTTGGTGCGGTTGCAAGCAGGCAAGTTGTGTGCCCTCCTCACCATGGTAGACGCTGGTTATAACATGTCAGCCGCCGGTCAGCACGCGGCATGCCTCCATTCCGTCGCTCTTTGCCCGCCGAGACGGTTGTAAGCCGGGGCGATTTTTTATTTTTATGTTTGTTCGTTCGCTTTTTAGTCCCTTTTAGGCTCCATTTCGTCTTCTAGGAGCCGTTCGGTAAGTTTCAATTTATTTTGTTACCTATTTTTTAGTAATGTGGCCCCCGGACTAGGATAGATCCGTTGCCCCTACTGTGATCAGTCTTACTGTTTTATGCACTTTGTGCCTGCGCATCATTGGTGGTGAAGTTATTTCATATATAATCACATTACATTAGGGCGCGTGTGGCGCAGTCTGAGGAGACGCGACTGTCGCATGCACCCGATACCAGGTTCCTGGTTCGGTTTTCCCGCCCAGGCCAACCAAGCCTTCCATTCCTCCGGGGTCGGTGAGTTGGTATCAGACTTGTCTGGGAAGGATAGAGCGCTGACTTGTTCATCGGCTGGCCACCGCAAGTCATTGTATGGCCAAATACGCATTCATGTCGCCGCCACGACATCCCGTAGAAGTAGAATGCGCTGGCGCATCCCAGAAGGGATTGGGTAACGCCGTCCCTTATCCTTTATCCTTATCCTTAATCACATTTGGCATATTTCGGACATTGCTGGTGAATTACGAGATGTCGACAAATAATAAGTAATAAAGACATCTTACCGCAGCAAACTCCAAAAACAAGTTCAGATATGGAAATCTCTATGGAAATTCTGTGAAAAGGTGAAGCATTAACTTTAGAAAAAGCGTAGAATTCTTTCTAGCCTATCTAGGTATTTTATCTCCGCACAGAAGGAGCGTCTGTTGGATGAGTTTTTGGACAGAATTAAGCCCACCTTGCGTTTTCATGTAAAAGCGTCAGGACCGTCGTCGTACGACGACGCCGTAATTAAGGCTATGACTTACGAGTCTTTGCTGGCAGAGGTGATCAATAACATGACGATCATCCCAAGCGCTGGAGTGGAATCACCAGCCCAGGTCAACGTTGTCGACAATCCGAGGACGGAACACCGAAGCCGTTGGAGCCAATTTCGGCAAACACCGCAAGCTCGACCACAGGTACCCGCCTATGCGAGTCGTCGTCAACAGACCTTTAACCGTAGAGTGTTCGAAAGGGCTCCTAATTCGAACGTGGTTTGCTATCGTTGCGGGAAAGTAGGACATATCCAAACGTTCTGCAGGTCCTGGATTCCGCTCCAAGGGTTCAACCCGATGAGTCAGCGTCCTTTAAACGCGCATGACGGCGGACGTAGGGGTCACCTGGAGCGAGGAAGCGACGACGTGCGTCAGTGGCGTGGCGACCGAGCCCACGATAACGAAGTCCCCTCGAGGAGCGGGAAAGGGAGAAGCGTAGGTCGTACCGGGAGATTCAAACACTACAGCGGTTCAAAATTTTCCCATTCCAAAGAACTCCTTTACGTCGGGCGAACGGTATCAAAACGGCTTAAAAAGCTTGTGGAGCTCTTCTTCCGCGTCTACGCGCCGAACATCATCTTGTGCACGGTTGCATCCGCACTGAACCTGACCTCCGAATTGGGTCTGTTCAAGGCCATATACAAATCATGGGATACGGTGATACTGGACGAGGCCTCTATGCTCCCCGAGGCAGTGTTGGTCACTCTCTTACAGAGATTTGATAAAGCCTGCTTCACTCTCATAGGGGACAGTAAACAACTCCCACCGTACATCGGCATTCAATCGATACCGACCGCCGTAGGGTTGTGCTCACAATCCGCTCTAGATGTCGCTAATCGGAGAAAAAACATCCCTACTTGCGCCATCCAAATAGTTTATCGCCCGCATGCGCTTATGATGTCACTGAACTCGGAAATATTCTACGATAACGCGCTGACGTGCGGTACTCCTATTGCGGACAGATTGGCGGTCCTTGAGCGCATAGGTATGCCCAATGAAACAATCCCGGTGGCATTCATTGATGTCCCCAGCACTTCTACTACTTCAGCCACCCGTTCACATAAAAACGAGCAGGAGGCGGAGGTAGTGCGGATCCTAGTCAGTCACCTCTTGCGAAATAGCTTCGAGAGTAAGGATATTTCGGTGATCTGCCTATACAAAGACCAGAAATTCCTCTGCGAAAGCGTCTTGGGTGGCTCAGGAATTACTGTGGGTACCGTAGACAGCGCACAAGGGACAGAGCGCACAGTAGTCATATTGTGCACAACCAGAACGACAGCGGGAACCCCTTCAAAAATGTCGTTCTTCACAGACCCCAGACGCCTGAACGTAGCTCTATCGAGAGCACGCGATGGACTATTCATTACAGGATCGGCTCGATGTCTGCGAAGTATGACGACATGGGAGAAGGTGATGTCCTGGTGCACTACACACGAGCTGATCGTGCCGATTGACTTCTTCCGCTCACAACCCCAATATTAAGTCCGAGGTCGGACTTCGGTAAAAAGGGGAGATGTGAAAAGGTGAAGCATTAACTTTAGAAAAAGCGTAGAATTCTTTCTAGCCTATCTAGGTATTTTATCTAGAAACATAGAATTCTTTCCTTCGTCGCTCTCGGCCTTTGTTTTCAGATGGACGACGATACGATGGGAGACGAGCGAGGAATACGATCCATATAAGACCATCGACCGAACCGAGACAACAACAGGGAGATCATCACCGACGTCACGTCCGACTTCGCCCGACTCTGGCTGTTGAACGTCTACCAACACCATGTCTGTACCCGTGATATTCGTGATCTGATTCTCTGCCTGAAGTCATGTCAGGACCATGTGGATAAAATAGTGTTGCGGCAATGTGTTGAAGGAGTGGTACGGCCCGTATGGGGCCATTTAGGCGCGCGCAGAGGTAATCGAGATCCTCAGGGTGAAAGGCGCCCGTAGGCGACGGGCGACCTTTCAAGTATTCGATACCATGGTAAAAGCGCAAAAACGCGGCGTAGCATAGGAGCCGAACCCTAGACCTCACGAACATGAGGCGTCCCCTCTACCACTGCGCCACCCAGTCGACGAGACCGTGATGTTGCGCTGCTATGAAGAACTCGCTCTGCGGACCCTTAACCATTACACCCTCGTACTCGTTTGCCTCAAGGATTCGGCAAAAACAAAGCATGTTCTGTTACTATTTCGAGGACGGGGATTCTCCCTATAGTACTCGCTCTTGCCGTTCCGGCGTACCGTTTAGACAGTTCCCTTGTAAATAAATTGTATCAGACTGGTGACGTTTGTATCTAATTAAAGGGGATGAGACCACACGGTCAATACGTTGGAACATTCCTTGAAGAGTGGATGAACTGACTTGATTTTCGCGTTTTCTCTTTCTTAAGAGTGAGAAAACCTGGCTGCGGCTCGACAATTCATAACTTTCTGGGTCCGTTAGAGCTAAACGGGAGCAACACTTTATTGGCCGTTATTGGAATTCTCAGTGCTTCGGAAAGAGTGAATAGGATTCGATATCCACGGCTGACCCACGGTGACGAGCACCACCAACAAGCATTGCTATTCATGCATTGCTTAGAAGATGAATTCTACTTGTTGAAAAAGCAGCGTGAGATTTCTTTAGGGTCATCGAAACGAAGCTGAAAAGGGCTCCACACTACTACATATGCGATGCTGCTCGTTTTAACCTAAAAATTGTCTACTTTTACAAAAATATGTAGGTAACGTTGCGTAGTTGTCTTTAGGGTGTACTCCTCAGTCGTGCTTTTAAGTTGAGGCAGGTTGGGAAACTGATAGTGAGTCAAAAGGTGCAAGCTACAGGTGCTCATATCACTAGCTTTTATGAAATTCACCTAGAGGTTGAAAGGCGCGGGGGCCGGATTCATCAACAGTTAAACACACGGATATGTAGGGTATAAAGGGTAGAGATAAGACAAGGAATAGAGATGAATGCTTCATCGTAGGTATCTCTACCCCTTATAGCCGCGGGTTAGTCGTTGATGATTCCGGCTGCGCGGGATTCATTGCAGAGGTGGAGGGATCGGGTTGTCGACGAGAGTGCCTCGCTATCCTCTATCTGAGTGGACAACCGAGCGGACAGTGAGACTCGCTTGGTGTGCAGCAACTGAGTTTCTGCTGTAAACGAACGGCCGGGACTTGGGCGAAGTGAGTTGACGGGACCACTCACATAGTTTCGCGTGAAACTGAAGGAGATGAGCAGTGGTGGCTGTAATGGCCAGGTGGGCGCTGAAGGTAGCGAACGACGTCAGAAGGTACACCCACATGGGGACATCGAATGGCAGAATGTGCGCTGAAACGTGAGGCATCACCCCGCCACAAAAGCGTTGTGGGTTGTTGTGTGTTACCTGCGCGGTGACTCATTGTGTCCGGTTCGGAGATCCAGAACAGAACCTGCAGCAGGCCAAGCACCGTCTCTCCGCCTGCCAGCAGCACAATCGAGCAAAGGAGAAGCACGAACAGTCTGCAATTGGCGTCAGCGTTTTCTCCGGGATCCCTATAGTCGTTCTTGATCGGTGCTATGCAGAGAGCGTTAATAGGAAGTGTATTGGAGTTTTGCAGTCGCTTCTAAATGCAGCCGTGTATGGGGTTTAAGTCACTTTCGCAAACGAAAAAAGCTCTCTGGTCGTACTTGCAGGATACACCTACCAGGTGATATTTTAGGAAAGGAATTTTGCCGGCGGCTCTTTGGCGCTAGATGTAAATCAAATCAAATACTATCAGCATACTGACATTTCGAAGCTCCTCCTAGGTATCGTAGCTTTCGTTTTGGCATGTTGTGCGTCTGTCAAGGGTATTTTGGATTACACCTTCACGCGGATAAAGACAATTATGTTGGTATTATAATGGACAGGTGAGAAACATTGGAGCGAAACACCGCGCGATGAAACCCAACCAATTCTTCACAGTTGGCCTCACAAAGTGCAGTCTGTTGGAAGATGCCAAAAATTCGTTTTCCGATCTCGAGTGGCAAGCTGGTTAACGTTCCGTCTACAAGCGATAACTCCCTCCTTCTATTCCTTTCGAGCAATGTACGTGAAAGAAGTTCTGCACCTTTTTCCAGATCTGTCGAATCCTATGTGTAATATTTACTGATTGAATCAATACTTCCATCAGTAATATTTCCATGTAACTGGAATACTGACGTTAAGTCTCTTTTCTGCTGCTTCTAGAGCAGCTCCACAGAAAACGCAGCAAATATTTTTCTGAGAAATTCGCTTTAAAGGAGATTTGGTGACTTTTATTGTGGATATGCGTGTTTGACAGCGTTGTGCGGGCCAGGTCTGCACACAAATTTTTGTGCGGTAAACTTTGAACGGTTTTTTAAAGGGAAAAAGTTTGTTAAATTTTAGGTAAATCGTTAAGTTTTATTAAAGATACAATTAGATGTTATTTTAGCTATTATTTCAATTGAAAAAAATTAGAAAAAAACATTAAATGTGCCAACTTCAGAAGGTCAACAACTCTTGTTAAACGATCGCAGAGTGACACACTGCAATGTAACATAAACCATTAAACCAAACCAACCAACTAAGAGGAAAAATAGATTTTAAAAAATTCCAAAATTTTCTGTTGTCGTCCTTCTTCGCAATGCGCTGAAAATGGGTACAGCGGTCGAAAACATTCCTTCCGTGTCAACTGTTTCTGGTGGCGCGCAAATGCATTATTTAGAAAATAGTTTTACAATTTTTGCAGGAATGATCTATAAGCAGATTGAAGGAGTACCTCGAGGAAGTAATTGTAGTCCATTACTTGCTGATCTCACGTTATCAATATTTGAATATAAATTTTGCAAAAAGCTAGTGAGACAAAATCGTTATATAAACATAAATCTAGTTAGATGGATTAGATTCTCATAATTCGTATTAAAAAAATCAGACAAGAATTACTGAACGAAACATAATTTTTCAATTTGAAACAACACATAGGTCAGATTACGATTGCGATTATCTCGATCTTAATGTTAGAATAGTCAAGAATAAATCATTAACAAAATTATATAATAAAACAAACAGTTTCAAATCTTACGTAATTAGATTTCCATATTTAACTCAAATGCATATATCTATTAAAGTTGAAAAATTAATAATATTCACAAAAACATTAAGAATTATTAGATGCTTCATAGCTTTCAACGACTTAGTTGAAAACATTGTCAAACTGATAATTAGGCTTATTAAAAATAACTATCCAATAGATATAATCATAGGAATTATATTGAAATGTTTAAATCGGAACAAGCATTTATTATCTAAATATAATCAATATAAATAATATATTGCATCTTATACCCAATTTACTTAATTATAATACAAAAAACATAAAATACCGAAATAATAACACTTCTCCGATAGAGTAATAAGGCTTTTCTTTTTATATCTAACATTAGAATGGAAGCAAGAAGTATTTTGACGGATAGTGATAAAGATATATTTGTCATACTTTTACATAAACATAGTCGGTTTCCTTTTATTATTACCTCTTGAAATGACCGGTAAGTTTCTAAGTTGAAATACATACATTGTATTATAATTTTTTATGAACTGAAAAATAGATATATAAATAGATAAAATAATAATTAAAAAATAAAAAATACATAAAAATTACACGAAATATTAAATATTAAAAAATACTTAAACAATTGAAAACAATCAAAGTTTAAAAAATAAAAACAAATTTAATTATGAATAAAGAGAAAAACCAAAATTATCAAAAAAATAATTATAAATAAATAAATAAAATTTAAAAATGTATATATATGAGTATGTGTATGTGTATATGTGTATACATATATAAATAACAGTAGGTTAATAGTTAGTAACAATATGCTAACGGTTCTATAATGTGCAATTGTATTAAAACATAAGTGTTAACTATATTTTCAATAGTAAAATTTAGTTGCTAGTACAAATTAAAAACACAATTTTTCGCTCGTACAGTACTAGCAACTAAATTAATTAGTTACCTTCCTTACTGATGAGCCTCGGGGTTTTGCATGAAGATGGAGACGAAACAAAACGTGTTTTATAATAGTTGTTTTTAGCCGTCGTTGTTTTGGATGATGTTGTTGTCCTTTGTTCAAAATTGTTGTGTTCTATTCTATGTTATTGAAGAGCTATGAAAATAATTTTAATAAATAATATTAATAATAATATAATAATTATTTAAATAATTTTACGCATAGATTTCTACCTAATTCTATTTATGTGTCTCCCCCACACGATGGATCCCGGTTATAGCACCTCAGGGTGGTCATCGGTGTATGAATGCGTTTTGCCCGAGGAGACATTTTTAAAACCGCGGCGGTTTTTCAGTTTATTGTTTGTTTGCTCATTTGTTGGTTTATTTTGAGGTCCTACATCACATCCGGCAAAGTTATCGGGCAGTTATGACTGTTCAGCGAAGCACCTACAACGACTGAGGCCCCACCTGTAGTTTTTCTTCCCGATGCAGTTGTTCAGCCAAATGCAGTGATGATCGAAGACTTCGACGCAGAAGTTGCACCGCCGGCAGTGCTTTGTCTTTTCCTTGCTGCAAAGGTCAGTTTTAGCAAAGCTCAGAACTCCGAACCGATGCCGCTTCTGACAGCAGCGAGTCTGCCGTTCACCTACAGCTCTGTTTGCTCCAATTTTTGCGTTCAAATAAACTTCAGCGGAAATGGAGCTGTAAGGTGTCTGAAGCGAGTTGCATTCACATCACAGCCGTTACTGCTCGAATAATCAACTCAAGCTGCATTCAATTCAGAGCGGCGCCACGTTTCCTGCCGGATAATACATAACAATTAGTTGATAATTGCTATCAGAATCTCGATCATTATAGCCTTGAACAGCTTTGATCACCTGATCACCGTCCTTTGTGCTGTTGAGAGAAAACGGTGCGCCTTGAGCGATTGCACACCGAATCTTTTTCAAGCGGACACCCAACGAGGGCCCTACAGTGCTGGAGAGCGTTATGTAGCCTCGACTCTTCCTTCGAGTGCCGAGAGAACCAACTGTGTTTGTGTTTGCTTCACCTCCCCACTGACACCCTCTCCCGACTAGGATAGATCTATGAGTCTAGATGCGTGGGAAATTTCAACTCTTTAGATTACAAATGCATTGCAGATATTCTAAAAAAGTCTCTCCGAAAGATGGGGAATTAGAAATAGAGAAAAGGGAGAAGAAACAATATACCAATCGAGCCCTGCTATTGTTATATTTCACTGCATCTAGGATGGTTTGAACTGCATGAACTCAGAGAGCGCGTTCCCTTTTTATTTGGAAAGCGAATTTTCATCAGGAGATGAGTAGGGCCATCAGTGCATAGGTGAGTGCAACAGCACTGCTAGGGATCTACATAATTTTCTCCACTCTGGGTTGAAAAATGCAATGTGGATAGAAGACGATGTATCTGGCGGCTGTGACGAACTACTCACGGTCTTCTTCACGAACTAATTTCCATTTGGCACTTTTTCGCGTTTTTTTATGCAGCACTGGGGGCCCACTTTCGATTTGTGGAATTTCCTTTTCTCTGGGCTCTTCGTGACGACATTGGGAAGAACTTTATGTCAGAAGTGTCTATGCTCTGGCGCAGCACAGCTCCACAGCACCGTGCTGCGCCAGAGCATAGACACTTTTGATCCTTCTGACTCCCCTTCGATGTTCCCGACGCTGCTCTGGCACAGCGAGAAAAGGCGGAGTGGCGTTCTTCCCCCCGCCCTTTAAACAGAGGCGTTGCAAAAGTCTGTGTCTCCACTACCTCGTAAGCAGCTACTGGACTCTCGAGCAAGTCCAGGGGTTGGGGTGGGCGGACCAGAGGGTAAAACGCTCGTCCCACGTGAAAAAGTGAACATTGCTTAGTGACAGAAGGTGATTACGGCAGCAGTTACTCCTGATAGTGCTCCGCATAAGGTGTAATTTCAAAGGAACTGAGCTGGCCACCTAGATTCAGCGATTTTTTGAGAACATTGTGCACCGCATTCATCAAGGTTTTTTCGGAATAGCAACCACGCTAAAAAAAAAGAGAATCAGATCGAATTCTCCGAGAACAGCTTGGTTGACGCGCTGGAAAACTGACAAGTAGGAGGGACTGTCGAAGTCGAAGCCAGCTCAGCAATACAAGTTTTTGAGTAGAAGTGGAATAGTGAGAATGTGCAAGTAGATAGGACAGGTATCTTTGTGCTCTCACGTTTTTATGCATAAAGAATAAGGATTAAGGACGAAATCAATCAATTCCTTTTGAGATGCGCCACGCATTCTATTTACTTATACGGGATTCCTGTAGGCAATTTAAATACGTATTTGGTCTATACAAGAATTTGCAGTGAGCAGTCGATGAATAAGTCAGTGTTTTCGTCCTCTAGGAGAAGTCTTCCACCAATCCACTGTCCCGGGGGAGATGGAAGGCTTGGTTGGCCTGGGCGAGAAATACGAACCAATAACCTTGTATCTGAGTGCAGACGACGGATGACGCCTCCTTCAAGTGCACTACCACATCACCCCTCGCCATTGTTTAGAACCCGTCAAATGATCACTTTTACGAAGTGAAACAGTCCCAGACACACTGTCTCAACAGCTCCAGAATTCGATAAAACGATAAAATGTCTGCTTACACATGTATCTGGCAAATGTTGCAGAAGCCTCCCTCGATGACGTGCTCGTGCCTCGTCGGATCGAAGGCCACTGGTTTTATTCCTGAAGAATTACTGTAAATTGTTCGTGCTAGCACAAGACATTTAGATAATTTGCAGTCACCTAGAGGTTGGAGAACCATGCACATCGTATGATAGCAAAAAGTTAGCGCTGGGTACGGCGCTGGTGGTGATAGCGCACGTCAATAAAGAAAAATAATCCCTAAAAGTGTACTTCAGACGATGCCCCTCTGTTTCACGACATAACTATATTCATAAACAGTGACAAGAATTTTGAGCAAGGAAAGCAGTATGAAGCAGGGCTGTACATTTAACGGCTAACGAATTAACGGCATTTTCCGTCAAGGTCTGGCTTAACGACTTAACGGAAAATCTCAGACATTCACCAGAATACTTATCGAACTTTTAAGTTGATCACTTTTCCTCCTAGTCTTCAATTACATTGCAGGCCTCACCCTTCTCCCCACTACTCTGATGATTAGGATTGCTCCTGAAGGCTACTAGGGTCAGTAAGAGTTAAGCAGAAACTGTCCGTTCTAGTGGCGACAGAACATCGCGCTCCAATCTGTTTGAGTTTGACCTAGAGGCTAGCTAACTTTTCCTGGCACATAGTTATCGGGCTGGTGTCCGCTCCGAGATTGCACCTGGTTGTGGAACGCTCACATGAACACGGTTTCTGTGACCGTAGGCAAGGGAAGGAACTGGGGGGCAGCCGTTCGGTACACCGACGCCCACTTCCCGCCCTGCCCGCGCCGCCCTATTTGGACAAGTTTGCTGCGCGCGAGACCGTCGTTAGATGGCGTGACGTCGTCCAAAAACCTAACAGCTGATAGGAGACGATTGGCAAGCGCATCTCGGGGAACTCTGAAGTCATTTTCCAGTTCGGTTCGGCTATGGAGGCAGTTGAGGAAAGGAAAACGTCACCCTTCTCTCTAGATTCTTTCAATTTTTACCACAATTCTTTAAATTTTCGCCTCAACTAGAGAATATGGGTGATTCTGGCCAGGAATTCTACATTGAAGGCTTATCCGTAATTGTGCGCAAAACCGGCTCACCGTCCTCTCTTTGCAAGGATCAGACAATTTTCCTTGTGTTGAAGAACTTTCTAGTGGATGGTCGCGTTGTTGTCATGACATATCTCGCTAAGATGTTGCTGTACTTATCGGAAAATGCGGATGACGCCTTAGCGCTGAGCAATGTGGCGGGATCTGAAGAGTCTTGGCGCTGCAGCTGAAAGCTCTTTTCCCCCAAAGTGAATAATGTTCTGGCTCTTGTCTCAAGAACGAAATCAGTTCAGGATAGAGCTGCAGGGCCAAGGGAAGTGATTAGAAATGCGATGCCTCCATGTGAAGGCAGGGACCCGGACATCTTGTCCTCGTCGCGCCCCTCGCCCCACCCCCTTCTGAGGGCGGTGTATCCAACGACTCTCCGCCGAAGGAATCTGGCTGATTTACCTTACCCGTTTTAAGATACCCTGCCGGTGTGCAAGCGGGTACCAGCCCGCTTAGTACCCTTTTTCGTGAACATTAAAATTCCGCAGATGATTAATCTAGCGGTTAATTTAATGGTATTTTTATTCGTTCTTTCGGTACTTAGCGAGCTGGTGCTGGCATCGAGATTATTGCACATGCTTGTAGAACAGCTATACAAAACGGCTTCGCACAGAACTAGGGAAGCGACGGAGCCTGCCCGATTTACCTAACATTTTCAAGAGCGTTGCCGTGCGATGCAGGCACCAGCCCACGAAGAACCGTTCTCTTGAATGTTATTCCTATACCTATTCTTGTTCCTCACTCTGAAGATAGCTCGTAAGAGCCGAGTTAGCCTAGTGGTTAGTAGTGTAGTTTCATGCACAAACGGTCACAGGTTCGACTCCCGGCTTCGGCACGCCATGCCCTGCAACAATTGCAAAAATAGCAACGGTTCCAGCGTCAGGCCCAGGTTGACAGGCCGGCTGATGGAGAAACCTCGTCACAAAACCATGATCACAAGTCGCAATAGAATCAGTGTAAAGGCTAGGACGTCACCCGGAAGTGGCGCACAGAACCCCGCCCGAGCTCTGTGGTCAGTATGCGAGGGCTACCGAGGGCCGAACGACCTCGGCTAAAGAAGCTAGTTCGACTGGGGACTCTGAATGTGGAAACGCTGACCGGAAGATCTAGGGAAGTAGCTGACCTGATGAAGCGCAGAAGGATAGAAGTCCTGTGTCTGCAGGAAACGCGATGGAAAGGGGCGAAAGCCAGGGAGATCGGAGAAGGGGTCAAGCTGTACCACAACGGAGAGGACAGCAAGAGGAACGGGGTAGGGATAGCTGTCGCGAGTCCCTCAAGGATTCAGTAGCGGCTGTCCAAAGAATAAATGACCGCATCATGTCACTGCGGCTGGACACGAAGGAGGGTTACTGGACCATCATGTCTGTCTACGCTCCGCAGACCGGATGCTCCGAGCACGACAAGGATGACTTCTACCTCTCGCTCGAGGAAGCCATAAGGTCCGTACCAGAAGGCGACTACCTCTCCATAGCAGGGGACATGAACGGGCATGTGGGGAGTGGCAGAAGAGTAGTGCAAAGGGTTCATGGAGGTAGGGATTGGCCTGATAAACCCGGATGGAGAACGAATTCTGGATCTGGCTATCGCCCACGACCTGGCTGTCTGTAGCACCTTCTTCGCGAAGAGGGAGAGCCAGAAGGTGACCTATGCTAGCGGAGGAAGAAGGACGGAAGTCGACCACATCCTGGTTCGAAGGGCTGCCATGAAAACAGTACGGGATGTAAAGGTCATTCCGGGAGAAGACGTGGCATCACAGCATAGACCCTTGATAGCCGACCTTAGCATACCTCTACCCACCGGGCACAAAGTGAGGACGGAACCCAGGATC
This sequence comes from Heligmosomoides polygyrus bakeri, assembly GCA_947359475.1. NCBI lineage: Eukaryota > Metazoa > Nematoda > Chromadorea > Rhabditida > Heligmosomidae > Heligmosomoides > Heligmosomoides polygyrus. The sequence goes on along the minus strand of OX375869.1, from coordinate 46,329,002 downwards.
CGATGGTGGAGACTGCAGGGTTCAGAGCGGAACGAGCTACGAAGGGCAGTGCTCGAAGCAGGCCTTCCAGATCCAGCTGGTCCCGTGAATGCGACCTGGAGGAGGGTAGCCCAAACAATCCTGAGATGTGCCAAGGAAACCCTGGGAGAAACAAAGGGAGGAACCAGAGGGGATAAATCGGCATGGTTCTGGAACGAAGAGGTGCAGGCTGCGGTGAAGAGGAAGAAGAAGGCCTACAAGCTGTGGCAGAAGACGAGGGCACCCGAGCATCTCACAGCCTACAGGAAGCTGAAGGGCCTGGCAACAACAGTTGTAGCGAAGACAAAGAACGCGGAAATGGATGCCCTGTACGAGAAACTAGACGGGCCAGAGGGAGAGAAATTCGCCATCCGCCTGGCCAACGCGAGTCATAGAGCTAGCCTCGACATTCGAGTAGTGAAGACTGTGAAGAGTGCTGACGGTAGGGTGTTACGGAAGCCGGTCGAAGTTAGAGAGAGATGGAAGGAGTACTTCAAGGAACTCCTGAACGAGGAGTTCCCTCGTCGGGAGGCCGAGGAAGAACAACCAACGGAAGGACCCATCCCACCCGGGACGAAAGAAGAGGTTCGCAAGGCCATAGGGAATATGAAACTTGGAAAGGCAGCAGGGCCTGACGGTGTGCCAGTAGAGGCTTGGAAGGTGCTCGGGGACCTCGGAATCAACTGACTGACGCAGTTCCTCAACAGAATCACGAAAGAAGGTAAGATGCCGGATGACTGGAGGAACAGCACCATAGTCCCCATCTTCAAGCAGAAGGCAGACGATTCCGAATGCTCCAACTACCGAGGGATCAAACTGATCTCACACACGATGAAGATCTACGAACGACTGGTCGACTCAGGGCTGAGGGAGATGGTACCGATCTCCCAGGTGCAGTGGGGCTTCATGCCTGAGAGGTCCTCCACGGACGCCATCTTCATCGCTCGTCAGGTGATGGAGAAATATCGGGAGAAACGAAAACCCTGCTACGTAGCATTCCTGGACCTGGAGAAGGCCTACGACAGGCTAGCTCGGGCCGTAATCTGGAATGCCCTTCGAGGGACGGGTGTCCCGGAACGTCTGATCACGGTCATAAGGGACATGTACGAGGGCTCGAAAGTGGCGATACGAACTCCACACGGGGTGACAAGGAAAGTGGACATCACAGTGGGGGTACACCAAGGGTCGGCTCTGAGCCCGTTCCTCTTCCTGCTGACACTTGACTCTATAATGAACCACCTTGAGGAAGGCCCTCTCAAAACGATCCTCTGTGCGCTGGATCGATCCTAGACTGCTAAGGGGAAACGATCGAGAAGGTGGAAGAATTCCGCTACCTCGGAAGTGAGCTATCCGAGGAAGGAAGTGTGGACCAGACGGTCAGGGGACGGATAAACGCAGCCTGGCTCAAGTGGTGGGAGTCCACAGGGATCCTCTGCGACCGTAGATGCTCCAGGACGCTCAAAGGCAAGCTCTATAGAACAGTTGTGAGACCTGCCCTCCTCTACGGCAGTGAGTGCTGGGCCCTGGGTAAGGCGCAGGAGTGGCAACTGCATGCGGCGGAGATGAGGATGCTGAGATGAGCATGTGGATGGACCCGTCGGGACAGGGTACGAAACGAGGATGTTAGGGTAGTGATGAAGACAGCCCCGATCCAGCTGAAGATGAGAGAGCAGCGCCTGAGGTGGTATGGACACGTCCTCAGAAGACCAGAGGATCACCCCACAAGGTTGGCCCTAGATTTCGAGGCACCCGGAAAGCGTTCGAGAGGAGCTCCAAGGAAAAGATGGAAGGACGTCATCAAGAGAGATCTCGCCGAAGTCGGCGCCACGGCAGATGACGCCCTTGATAGACTGAGGTGGCGACAGATCACAAGAACAGCGGACCCTGCGACTGCGCGGGGCTAAACGCTCAGGAGGAGAAGAAGAAGACTCTGAAGATAGCTCGTAGCTCAAAGCTGGTTTATTTTGCTGATCTCTCTTTGTTTCTAGTAAATTCTTGATGTTTGATTGCAGTATGCTACGCTGCGTTGATTGTACTTTAGTTGTAAATCTGTTCAAGATGGAACGCAAAACGACGTTCCTGTTTTTTTTTTCATTTCAAGATAGGTTCGCGGTTAATTTTTTCAACGAAATTCAACGAGTTACGTGAAACATAACGAAAAATTTACGCTAAAAAACTGACGCCTAGAGCTTTATATGCGCCTTGGAGTGGAGCTAAAACGGCCAAGATGTCCATCACCCTGCACCGTTCTGTCACTAGGGAGTGGGTCTGTGTAGAGCATGCAGAGATTCAGAGTTTTTTAGTCAAAAACCGGCAGTTCATGAAATTAATAAAGCCTGAGGCACAAATGAGAGATCGGCTTGGGTGGATCCTGAAGGTACACTCGTGAGAGATCTCACGGGCGCCATCATGACCCTATTGGGTTAACCGAATTAGGGTTGACAAATTACAAGAAGAACACCGTATATACTTAGTGATCGAAATTGGCAAGCGAGCTTGGATCCTAACAAGGATGGTACGCTTCTGTGAGACGAAAGATGAGGAAATGGGACACTTCGCAAGATCTTTTATCTAAATCTGAGTATTGTGCCACATAAAATTACCGATCAGCAGAAAATAATAGTACCCACGAAAAATGAGTTGGGAGGTGGTGAGAGAGGATGATTCCAATTCAGTCTTCGGCTTCTCTCACGCGTGATTCTGGGAACAGTGCAGCTAGGTTTCAAAAGCGAAAAGGCAAATCATCTACTCCAGAAGTGCCCTACTTAAATAAATTGCAAATAGTAATGCATATTACAAGATTAGTACATGATTGATACTGGGAGAAGCGAAGCTTAAAAACTGAAAAAGCTGCCAAGACAGGTGTTGGCTATGGAGAACACTTCTGCTACATTTTTTCTTACGCAGGCATAACATTTTTGTGCCAGTCGTGGCGATCACATTAAACAGTATGAATTTCCTTTGCAACATTACATTCCTACAGTCAAGATTGACAAGGCTGCGCTCACAGGTTCACTCGATATACTCATTATTGACTATTTTGATAACAAATGGAAACCGACCTTGCTTCTTCCTGAGAATCAACTCGTCCGGAGACACGTCATAGAAGGTGAGGTATATGCTCTGAGAGTACACGAAAACATAGCCGACGACAAGAACTAAAATACGAATAGTCATTTCGGTTTGATGATTAAAAAGCAGTTATTGTTTCTTACTTTAACTGCAAATACTATAGGAAGGACCTACATGCTGTGTTGTAAGGGAATACTAAAGAGAGTGAAGAAAGAAATGCGGTCGGAAAGAGCAGCAGGGTGAGGGAGTAGGAAAGCAGCTGAAGACCAGACGGCCTCTGGCACAGCATCGGCTTCAACTGCCGGTTGTCAAGGCGACACAGCCGAGGCAGCAGCCACTTGGCTGCAGGCCATCACTGAGCTCAGAATTCTCGCACCGGAAGGACGCGAGCAGCTCCGCGACTCTCCTCGCAGTATCAGTCATTTCATTGCTGCGTCGATCCTTGCTTTCCACTGAACGAGTCGCTGATTTGAGCGACAGATCGGAAGAGATGGTCCCAGCAGAGCAGTGAAGAGCGCAGTCGCCGCAGTAGAGTAACAGGAAACACAAAGGAATCAAGGACACACAAAAAATTGCCGCCTACTTCGCAGTAGAACCTTTAAGACACTTACCGCGACTATGCGTGTTTCATATGGAATCGATAAGATAAGGATTCAAACCGAGTCGATGGATTAGAAACAGACAATAAAACATCTCTTATTGTACGTGGAAAATTCAATTTTGGCCGTCTGGCGGTAACATATACAGCTGAGATTCCACCAAGGAAAGCGATACCACTGAAACAAGGGATGATCAAAGAGGTGTAACAGTCTTGGTGTGCAGCTTCACAGGATCGCTGTACTAAGGTTAAGGTGCCAAATCTTCCATCGGCTGGCCAGCGGAAGTGACGAAATTTTCACGTCAAATTGGGCATTAATCTTATCCTGCTTAACGCTGGGGAAATCAAATTGAACGTCTTTCAAATCAGATCAGGTTTCCTCCACGATAAGCTAGAGAATATCGAAGGCTCATAGAATAATTTTTGCTCAAGGAAAACCTCGTGCTCGCGAGTGCTCTACACTTCCCACTCTGCCAACTTGGCACTACTGACGGAGGGCATCCCGGCAACAGGCTCAAGCGTGGGGTGCGATTTCTGCCAAAAATTTACGACCCCCCCCCTTCGAGAGATTCGATGAATTTTAATGTCAAGTTATCTCTTATGTTGCAAGCTATTTTAGAAAATGTGAAAGAAAAGAAAATATTTATGAACAAGTGCTCTGACACCCCTAACGCCGTGAATCGTACTTGCGCTCTTCGCGCGACTTTGCAGCATCACTGACCTACGGAAAGTTTTTGTAAAACATAAAATCCGCTAACATCTAGGATCTGTTTCATATTTTATTGGCATCAAGCCGTTCAGCACTTCTGAACGTTCATCAGAGACATTGTCGCCGGATCGTCCAGCAACGCCATTGGTTTGTGCAGTGCAACACTTCGCCCTCAGTTTGCTCTTCTGCAGTCGTTCTCATGCCCAAAAGTTCGTTTCCGGATATCGATGACACGCCTTCCGAATCCGGACGTCAAGTTCTCCCTCACTCGTTTCTACTTACTGGATCTAATTGCTGGCCCGCCTTTAGTGGTCTTCCCCCCTACTTCGTGGTCCCAACTCCTGGCCCGCTTCCTCGTTTCCACTATTGACTCCCTTACTGGTCTCTTCTTGATGGTTTCCCCGTCTTGGTCCCTCCTCCAGGTTGTTCGTTTCCTTCCTTACTTTCCTTTTCCACCAAACCCCTAGTGGCCCTCCCGTACTTACCGCAGACGTCGGTGACACGTGTTCGGAATCAGGACACTCAGAATACCTCTAAAACAAACTTCAGATTCGTGTTCAACGACCTCGATTACCCCAGGGCTGAAGTTTCGAGGCACGAAGAAGACGTCTAGATATTTTCCGTAATTTTCCCCCTATTTTCCACCCGATTTTATGACTAATTTCCGCCCCATTTTATGCCTCATCGTTTAGCGAGTCATATTATTATATAGTACCTTGGACGACAGCATCAGTATCGACTGATGGCGATCGACACAACCCTTAGGCTGAAGCTTCGGATCGTTTGACCGAAATCCACAAAAGCTCGGTATTTCGATCAACATTTATTGATGCCGATCAATTCCTCTAAAACAAACTTTAGATTCGTGTTCAGCGCCCTCGATTACACCTGAGCCTGAAGTTTCGGACCGTTTGAACGAAATCCACAAACGATCGATATTTTGATCGATATCGATTAATGGCGATCGATACCTTCAAAACAAACTTCAGATACGTGTTCAGCGACCTCGATTACCCCAGGGCTGAAGTTTCGAGGCACGTAGAAGACGTCTAGGTATTTTCCGTAATTTTCCCCCTATTTTCCACCCGATTTTATGACTAATTTCCGCCCCATTTTATGACTCATTGCTTAGCGGATTATTATATAGTATGATAATCAATTAATAGAGTTTTGACGCAAGTAACTCAATTAAATCAATGAATCAAGATTTTTTAGGCATGGCAACGACATGGCAACACCCTGAGCACCGCATTTTCTACGGAAAGAAGACGCCATTTCTATTTGAATTTATCAAATAAAAACTTAAATAGTTGTTACATTACTTGTTGTATATGGATCTCACCAAAAGTTAAGCTTCAATTTGTATCAGGAAAAAATCAGGCCTCTCCTAAGAAACCTTTCATCTGATCAGGTGAAGGGATTTTCCTGGATTTTTTCTTGAAAGCTTTCAAAAGCAAAATGCTTCCTGAACAAGGCTACCATTGAAGTTGAAAATAGAGTCCACAACAGCACAGATTTTATTTAGCACTTGTTCAAAAAATCAAGTCTTACCTTTGCGGTCTTCCTTGCGATCAGGTGGGGTCATACTTAATTTTTTCAGAAATAAAGATTTTTCTACCTGAACGGAACGATCTGTAAAGCTGACGTGTAACTTAAAACAACGGTAATTTTTATTTTACATATATTCTGGAATCGACCCTTTCCTAAGCGATTTTCCTTGTGATCAGGTGAGGTCATGCTCTATTTTTTTTTCAGAAATAAAGATGTTTCTACCTGAACGAAACGACCTATAGAGCTGACATAGAACTTAAGAAAACGGTAATTTATATATATATATATATATATATATATATATATATACTGGAATCGCCCCTTTCCTAAGCGATTTTCCTTGCGATCATCTGAGATCATGCTCAAATTTTTTCAAAATTAAAGATTTTTCTACGTGGACGGAACGATCTCTAGAGCTGAAATGTAGCTTGACAGAAGCTCAATCTTCGACTTATACATAATAAAAATGCAGCTTATCTGGAGCTATTTTCGATGTGATCAAGGAGGATGGATCACTGGTCGATTGCTCGTCGATGTGAGTAGAAGGTGCTATATATGCCGAGCGTAACTCGCTCAATTTTGAGAGATGTGCAAATGCGGGCAGAATTCGGAAAACTAGAAACAATTCTCTTTCCGATGATCACAAAAGCGCCTTTCGAAAAAGGACTCTTCATCCGCGGCCGGGGGATGCGATTTTTGCTCGAAAAAATTGGAGTTATTTTACAAAAATGGACATAGCTCACTAATTTTCAAGAGCTGTGCAAATGCGGAGAGCATAAAGCATAAATTCGATTTTGCATTCTTAAGATAGAGCATTTCTTCTAGTTTTCTGAATGCTGCCCGCATTTGCACAGCTCTCAAACACAAGCGAGTTATGCCCGTTTAAGAGCGGGTATCCGCAATCTGCGCCTCGCAGGAAGGAGAGGTCTTTCGAAGTAACCGGCACTTAAACGATCATAACTCGCTTATATTTGAGAGTTTTGCAAACGCAGGCGTCATTCAAAAAACTAGAGAAAATGCTCCTTTTGAAATTCACAAAAGCGTTTTTCAAAAACGGCATCTTCATGCGCGGCCGGTTGGGGGTGCGGTTTTCGGCAAGTATTTCCGCAAAAATCGCAGAGAATTTGCACCCCTCGGAGAAATTGCGCATGAAGATCATTTTTTCAAAACTTGGTTTTACCTTCAAAAGATGGATCATTTCTCTCTTGTTTTCTGAATGCTGCCCGCATCAGCACAGCTCTCGAAAATTAGTGAGTTATGTCCATTTGTGTAAAATCACTTCAATTTTTTCGAACAAAAACCGCATCCCCCGGACGCGCATGAAGAGGCCTTTTTCGAAAAGCGCTTTCATCGAAAAGAGAATTTTTCTAGTTTTCCGAATCCTGCCCGCATTTACACATCTCTCAAAAGAGTTACGCTCGGTTGAACAAAGTGCATATATAACACCTTCCAATCACATCGATGAGCAATCGACCAGTGATCCATCCTTCCATATCACATCGAAAATAGCTCTAGATACGCTACATTCCTTATTATGTATCAGTCAAAGATTGAGCTTTTGTGAAGCTACATGTGCGCTCTAGAGATCGTTCCGTTCATGTAGAAAAATCTTTATTTCTGAAAAAAATTGAGCATGACCTCACCTGATCGCAAGGAAAATCGCTTAGGAAAGGGTCGATTCCAGAATATATGTAAAATAAAAATTACCGTTGTTTTAAGTTACACGTCAGCTTTACAGATCTTTCCGTTCAGATAGAAAAATCTTTATTTCTGAAAAAATTAAGTATGACCCCACCTGATCGCAAGGAAGACCGCGTAGGTAAGACTTTTTTTTTGAACAAGTGCTAAATAAAATCTGTGCTGTTGCGAACTCTATTTTCAACTCCAGTGGTAGCCTTGTTCAGGAAGCATTTTGCTTTTGAAAGCTTTCAAGAAAAAATCCAGGAAAATCCCTTCACCTGATCAGATGAAAGGTTTCTTAGGAGAGGCCTGATTTTTTCCTGATACAAATTGAAGCTTAACTTTTGGTGAGATCCATATACAACAAGTAATGTAACAACTATTTAAGTTTTTATTTGATAAATTCAAATAGAAATGACGTCTTCTTTCCGTAGAAAATGCGGTGCTCAGGGTGTTGCCATGTCGTTGCCATGCCTAAAAAATCTTCATTTAATCGACTTATTTGCTTTAAAACTTTGTTAATTGAATATTAAAAATATTCATTTTTATTTACAGACCTCTGCTTACAATACTTGCGAATGAGGCATCCCTCCGAGAAACTTTTCCCTTCGGAATCATGTCGAAGTACGACCCCCACCTTGAGCCAAAGTACGACTCCCTGCGATTCTCGCACCTCAAACTTGAGCCTGGTCTCACCCGCTGCGCCTGACACTGCCGGTGAGAGCCACCGTGAGTTTCGGCAGCTCTCGGCGACCTTAGCGACTAGCGGCTCCGATGATTCGTCCGCGCTGCAGCTTCCACCACAGTGGCAGAGTGGCGAGAGCGATATGGACGAGTTCTCCGGCTGGTGTCGCTAGACATTAAAGAGGCCCTGACGGAGAAGCGGCTTAAGGGTACGGACGCTCATGGGGAATTTGATGGGAGCGAAGCTCGCGACTCGTCAAAAGTATTGCCATATATTTAACTCCTTCATTCCCTAGAAAACAACTGCATTAACGAAATTAAATTAAATAACACAGGAAACATGAGAATATACAACATTTTTGTGAGCTAGATCGGGACGTTTGCAATGATTAGGACGTGAAGTACATTGTCTTGTCTGTGTCCATATGTCCACGGAGTCCACGTAAAAGTACCCACTTCTAGAGGACGTTTGTCGGAAACGGCCTGTGGGCCGCTAAACTTCTGGTTGGATACTTCGCCCCAAACCCGGAGCATAGAACACCCCGACATCATCTTGTCCTCTTAAGTCTTCTCTCATTCATTACAAAAAAACTGGTTTTGCTATATAGAATGGTATAGCGGAATACTGTAGGGCAAAATCTTCAAAACCGCTCCTATAGGGATTCACCCTCGATGGCACGTATGCGATTCATTTTCTGAAACTACTCTTTCTAAACATGGCGAGGAACAGATAGAGGGAGTATTAATCCCAAGTGCTTAATCTGCGGAAACACAAATGAAATCAATCGCTACTGGTAGACCGCTCGATACCGTCCACAGTTCGACGGAAATAACAATAATCCGATTCCATTACTCATTCTCCCTACCCTCCCCCCCCCCCACCTACTCCACCAATACCTCTTTACCCATGTGCTGGCAGAAAACGGAAGTAAGAATCAAGGACGCGTACCCTCGTTGTTGCACGAAACCTCTAAAAAGTCATCTGAAAATCCCACGGATGCTTTGCAAAGTTTTGTCTGTGGCACGTCTTCTGGATCCCGATGCATATTGGATAACGTCTGTGACACATTTGCTGAGTTTCGACGCATGTGTCACGACGTCTACGTCTTTTACACCCCGACACACATGGTACGACGTCTGTAGCACGTCTTCTGACGCCAACACCGAGAGAAAATACTGGTCCCTTCATTGGTCCCTTTCACTGATCCCCTTCACTAATCTCCTTTACTGGTCCCCCTTTAATGGTTCTATTACTGGACCCTTTACCGACCCTTTAACTGGTGTTACCTTTATTGGCTCCCCTACTCGTCTTCCTTGACTGATCCTTCATTGGTACACCATTTATTGGTCCTCTTCACTGGACCCCTACTCCCCAACCTCTTCACCTCTCCCCATTACTGGTCCCACCTTCACTGGACCCCCTCCTTCGCCGGCCCCACTCTCACTGGTCCCCCTTAACTGATCCCTCTTCAGTGGTCCCCTTTTATTGTCAACCCTTTTCCGGTTCACCCTTCATCGGTTCCCTCCCTCTTCGTCGGTCCCTACTACTGCTCTCACCTTCACTGGACCTCGATTTATTGGTCCCCTCTTTAGTGGTTCCCCTATCCATCATCGGTCCCCATTGTTGGATCCATCCTCACCGATCCCCCTTCACTGGACCCCCCCCCCCCCTTCACCGGTCCCCATTAGTGGATTTATCCTCACCGATCCCCCTTCACTGGACCCCCCCCCCCCTTCACCGGTACTCATTGCTAGTCCCATCTTCACTGGTACCCCTTTATTGGTCAACGTTTTACCGGTCCCTCCTTACTGCACCACTATCCTTCACCGTTCTTCCATTACTAGTCCCACCTTCACTGGTAACACGTCTTCTGAATCCGGACAGGTCTTTCGCGGCATCGATGACAGCTCTTCTGAAATCGGACTACTGACGAACCACGCCGGTGATATGTGTTTTCAAGCCGGAGTGCTTTGCGCGACATCGTTGACACGTCGTGTGAATCCGGAACCTCTGGCGCAACATCGGTGACACGTCGTCTGAATCCGGACGGGCCTTATGCGACATCGGTGACACCTGTTCTGAACCAAGGCACCTGATAAACGACGTCGGTGACATGTCTCCGCAAGCCGGACGTGCTTTGCGCCACATCAGTTACGCGTGTTCTTAACCCAGAAACCCATTGCGCGTCATCAGTGACACGTCGTCTGAATCCGGACAGGCCTTTCGCGATATCGATGACACCTCTTTTCAGGAGGAGTGGCGTTCTACCCCTCGCCCTTTAAACAGAGGCGTGGCAAATGTCTGCGTCTCCACTATCTCGCAAGGCAGCCACTGGACTCTCGAGCAAGCTCAGGGGGTTGGGGGTAGGCGGGCCAGGGCGGCGAGGAGGTAGAACGCTCGACCCCCTTCTTCTCAACCTGTTTTCATTGCGCGACATTGGTGACATGCCTTCTGAACCCAGACGCCTGTTGAACGACGTCGGTGACACCTCTTCTGAACTCGGTCGCTCGCTTTCACGACGTCGATGCCACATCTTCGGAACTCGGACGCCCTTTGCGTGACATTGGCGACACGTCTTCTGACCCCTCTCAACACGACGTAGGTGACACCACACAACCACAACCCCCTTGGGATGGGGGAGGGGTGGGGGGGGGGGCCCCACCCCTCCCCCATCCCACGCTTTCCACAACACACTCCTCAAGCAGTTCTGTGCAAACAAACAAGCTCACAGACAAACAGACAAAGTGTTGTTTTGAATTTCTAAGACTGTTATGCTAGTCGGGACGACGAGGTGCGACACCCCAGGTCGTGTATAGCAGCGCGTCGGCCCCGATGGCCAGCGCATGCTGGGTGGCACCACTGACCTGAGTAGGCGGTCCCTAAGACCCCATTCCGGCTTTTTCTTGTCTGGTGGCTGGCTGTTGTTATGTCACCTTAACGAATGAGCATGAGCGCGATGCGCTATTTCGAGAGTCGATGGTAACCGAACCCGTCTCTTAAAGTCGTTATCCTTATTGGTGATCCTGACTCTCCAATCCGAATGGTTTTCCTCTTTCCTTCCTGTTTCGTTTCTTTTTGCGTCCTCTGTGAAGAGTCAGGTCGAGAGAATTATGTGACTACTTTATCAAAGATTATTAACAAGAGAACACAGGTGGAGAAGTTTCCTAAATTTCCTGTTAGTGGAAGATGCTGATGCACTTGCTGTTTTGCAATACAAATCACTGTCACGATTTCGTCATCCCATTGGTCGTTGTGTGCAACTTCTGCGCTAGGACGCAGAGTGGCAGCTCTCTACGGTTTATTACTGCTGCTCGATTGCAAAAATGTTCAAAAGTCAAGAGGAACTGAAGTTCTATCACAAAAAAGACAGAACTGCTGGAATGTAGTTGTTCAAGAGGGACATAGAGTTTATTTCTCTCCGGAGAGAAAGATTTGGAGGCGGTGTTGTAGATAGTTTCTCACATACTTTTGAATTAGATGTGAGGTAAAGTAAGTACTGCCACTGCATGGGCACAACAATCTAGCCATGAAAGTGTACCATTTATTGCATTAATACCACATGGAAAATTTTTTTAATCTTTCTTGTCTGCTGAGGCGATATGACCTTTCACCTCACTCTTTAGAGGAAGACAGCCACTTCGTTGCTCCAGTTAGTTAATTAAGCACATTGACAAGGAGAAGATGTAGTTTCGAGTTCATGACTAGATTTAACTATGGGATGTTCAGGATTTTCCCTACATGATAGGTCTAGAAAAATGTTCGCGGTTGGGAAAAGAAAACGACGGGCGTGTTGCAAAACTATGCAAAAAGGATTCATAAGGTCAAGCAGTTGTCGATCAACAAGTACTAATACGTGACAGAGTACCTTTTCAATAGCCTACCCTACAGGGAATCCGCACGCTGGTGCGAGACATTTATTAGTGCTTTTCGAGCAGATTTCGAAGAGGTTGGTTTCTAAAACTTGGGTGGCTGTACCAGTCTTTAGTGGCTTACAACAAATCCGTATACTAGTGCGAGATTTTTATTAGTGCTGCGCGAGCCGAAATCCTGAATCTCGATGCAGATGATCGGTTGTTTACGCTTCAGAATGGGTATTGTTGGTCCAACTCTCAGTAGTGTTCATCGTTTCGAGATCGGCAACGTGAATATCCCAGTTTCCTAAGTAATGCAGAAGATTTCTACATCAAAAAAAAAGATGCTCACATTGGTTCAGATGTTTAATAGAGATATTCAAGCAGATCTCGAAGAATTTGGCTGCTGCGGCCGGAGTGCCTGGATCTCGCTCCAGATGAGCATTTGGTTATGTTTCAGAACTACAGTGTTCCTGGTCTAGATGACGTTGGCTTCTGCAGCCGAGGTTCCTGGATATCGCTCCAGATGAACCAATGACAATGTCCAAGAACTGCGGAGTTCCCTGTCTAACCCTCAGGGGTGTCCTACACGGGTGCGAGGTGTTTATTAAGGTGGGCCAAATGTAATGAGACGAATTAAACAAATTTCTTTATCTCTTTATAACTCGGTTCATTCTGTGCGTGGTCTAACGGTGAGCGGCTGCCAGTTCGCCTGCTCTGTCAAGTCTACTCATCGCAAATCTTCTACCGGCCGTTCCACTCGTATGGCCTTATTCCTAATCCCTGTTTACTGCTGTCTGGAAGGATCGCCAGTTAATTCTGTTCTGTATTCTCTACTTCTGAGGAAGAACAGCTGATATTCGTGTTAACGTCTCAGCGTTCCGGATACTGGGATCTTCGATTTTCCTGATTTCTGATCTGATCTACTGACGTCCACCGCCTATGGATCTAAGAAGTGGCTCTCCATCGAATGTATCTACGGCAGCAGATACTCCGCTGTCCAAAGCTTTAATGGATCAGGCCGCCGCCATCACCAAGTCGAGCAGGGTTCCGATATGCGTGAAGAAGGTCATCGAGGCGATAACGGCTGAGCTAAGTTCATACCGCATTCAAAATGAAGAGCTTAAGAAGGAGTTAGATCTTCTACGTAGTAAAATTTCCTCTCACACTCCTTCTTAGGATATGTCTTCGCCGACTACCAATGCTACGTTAACAACAGGGCTCGCTTCCGCCGCACAATCAACTGTGTCCGCGGAAGAAATTGAAAGACAACGCTCTATTGTGATCCTTGGCATTCCTGAGCTTGACTCTTCCAAATCTAGGGATCGAGTTTCCCGTTAGATTTCATGAATGTATGCAATATCTTAGATTTTCTGAATGTGGACTGTAGCCCGGTTACTGTCTACCGCCTAGGAAAGAAGATTTTGCCAAATAGACCACTGAAGGTAGTTCTGCCTGCCAGGGTCTTCCAGCGTGCGGCAGTTAGTCGCTCGTGTCGGCTACGTTTCTTCTCCGAACACCGCGTATTCCTTCGGGAATCGCTGTCGCAAGAGGAGTTGAAACGACGACGCGAGGAGCGAAATGCCACAAGGGCAGACGATAGCCGTGCTTCGCCTGGCTCGCCTATTCGGGATTCGCCGGGCCGAAGCAGCACGCCTGCGCTTGTGGCTAATGCTCTCTCCAATGCGCAGGTAAACTAGGTAGTCGGTATTACTCAAGCTTCTTGAGTTGTTTTTATGCTAACGTGAGATCTGTCTCGAGAAACTCTGAATACATTGCGCTGGTGCTTTCGAACCACTACGATATATATGCATTTTCTGAAACGTGGCTGAAACCAAGTCACAGTATTTCTTCGATGCTGGGCAATATGTCCCACGAGTATGAGATTCATAGATGCGACCGACCTCAAAAATCTGGCGGAGGTGTAATGCTGCTAGTGAACCAAATGCTTTCAACATCTTTAGTGCTGAATGAATTCGTTCATAGTTCTTATGAAATTCTTTGTATGGTCATTATGCATGAAGGTAGCAGTTTTAGGCTAATAGTCTTATATAGAGCCCCTTCATGTGCAGCTGCCGAAACTGCTCAGCTTAGTAAGGTTTTAAGTGATTTATTAGCTTGCGAGCTACATACAGTGATCATTGATGATTTCAATATCCCAAATTTCAACCACAAAAACCCTTCTTCGTCGCCTAATCTGTCATGCTTGGAAGAATTGGCATACTGTCATAATCTTTTGCAATACGTAAAGGAACCTACAAAGGGGAATCAATTTCCTCGATCTCGTGTTTTCTAGTAATTACTCATTAATTCAGAATATCAAGGTAGCAAGCCCAGTAGGTACAAGCGATCATTGCAGTATTTCTTTCGACATTGCATCTTCGCAAATTCATAGCATCCCAGTCTATCGCAGATTATATTCAAAGTGTAATTTTGATGATGTTAACGCATGTCTGTCTCAAGTCCGTTGGATAGACATGCTTGAATCTAAGGAGTCTATAAATGAAAAATACGAGCTTTTTATAGCGGTGCTCCATGATGTGATAGATTATAATGTTCCGTGGGGGTTAGTTACGTCTTACAAGTCTACTCGCTTACCAAAATACTTACAGAACATGCTAGCTCATCGAGAGTGCCTGTTTCATGAAGCCAGGCGTTCTAATGACTGGTCAAGTTACAGATCCTATACAGAAAAATTCTCAAAATGTCTTAAGAAATACAATGCCCACTTGGAAAAGAAAGTAATTGAGTCTCGGATTAAACAATGGTTTTATAAGTATTTAACTAGTAAAATTCATTGATCAGATCATGTTGCATGTCTCAAACAAGAAGGAGTTATTGCTACGACAGCACAAGACAAAGCGAATATGTTGGCAAACAGTTTTGTAAGAGTTTTTCAAAAGGATGATGGCAAAGCGCTGCCGTCGTTTTCGCCTAAAATTGAGGACACGGTGAACTTTCCATGGCTCGAAGGGAATAAACTTTATTATCTGTTAATAAGATGGCCAAGGTCTACATCTGTCACACCTGATTTCGTGCCGCTGTTCTTCCTTCAAAAAATTGCTTATACTATATGTAGTCCCCTTGCATACCTTTTCAATCAGTCAATGATGTACAGCGAGGTTCCCTTACGCTGGAAACATTCTTTTATAACGCCTGTTTTAAAAAAGCAACCAGCTGGTAACCCACAGAATTATCGTCCTGTAAGCATCACCTCCATTTTATGTAGGTTGTTTGAAAAGGTGCTGAAAGAGCACATAATTGATTTTCTTTCTACTCGCAGAATTATCAGTGAGCATCAACATGGATTTCTTCCTGGCCGTTCTGTGGAAACCAACCTGCTTGAATGTATTGACGACTGGACGAGTGCAATAAATGACAAATGCAGTTATGACGTCGTATATTTCGATTTCGCAAAAGCATTTGATCGGGTGTCCCACAGAAAATTATTATTCAAACTAGAAAGACTACAGTTTCATCCGATTCTCATCCTGACTATCTGTCTAACAGGACGTTTCAAGTAAAGATAGGAGATACGCCGTCGGATGTGAAAAGCGTTGTAAGTGGAGTACCTCAAGGGGTGTCCTTTCACCTGTTCTTTTCAACATCTACACGAGTGACTTACCACAGGTCGTTCAAGAACTTGGCATTTCGATAAAAATGAATGCGGATGACGTGAAAATATACAAACCGATTGTGGAAACAGATGATTCTCATAAAATGCAATTGGCAATTGATTCCTTAGTAAACTGGACAAAGGAATGGCAGTTGCCTCTTTCTGCACAAAAAACGACTTTTATTCACCTCATCGTGTTCATTCCTACACCGTGGACGGGGTTTCAATTTTTCCTACAAATTCCGTTAGAGATCTAGGCTTTCACTACAATAGCGACCTAGATTTCTCTGAGCACATCAGAGCTCGATGTAAGATCGCAACTGTGCGTACCTTTCATATTTTTAAAGGACTTTGTACCAAGAACGAGTCAATTCTTCTCCGAGTTTATAAATCATATGTTCGTCCAATTGTGGAGTCTAGTGTCACAGTATTCAACCCGTCTAAGAAGAAAGACATATACTGCATTGAATGAGTTCAAAACAACTTCACTCGCAAGCTTCTAGCCCGGCCTGGAGCATACAGTTACGATAGAATTCCAAATGCCGTAGTAAGAAACAAACTTCTAGAACTTCCATCGCTTGTTTCTCGGCGTAAACTTTTCGATGTGTGTATGGTTCATAAATTGTTACACCATAGGCTCACTAGAAAAGGAGTAGACATGAAGCAGTTATTTGTCATAGCTGATTCACGAACTAGAGGTGGTCTACTAAAAATCACTTTATCTCGTCCAAAAACCAGTCTGTATGCCAACACTTTCAAGTATAGAGCAGGAAGTGCGTATCTAAATCTCACGAAAAATATGCCCGATGCTTTATCAATAAACCAATTCAAGCGCCTGCTAGCCGAGCATTATTTAGATATGACGTTTCTTGAGATAATTCAATAAGTAATACCGACTACCTTTCCCGATTTGGTGTTCGTCCTTATGTGCTAATCTGCGTTTTCTTGAATTACTTCCTTGTTGTTGGTTTGTTTTTTCTCACATTTCCCTTTTGCAGATGTAATAAACTGCAAAATTGTAAAACTATAATTACAACTCAACGGTGCTGAGGAATGTATTTGTCATTAAGGTCAACGACCTGCTGCCATCGTTCAGTCAATTTCCTGATCCTCTCCTTTCAAAACTGATTACGCTTGCTGTTGATCACCGGCTCAATATGGTTCTCAACGTTTACTTTGGTCATTGTGTCTCTTTTGACCATGAAGTCCTGTAGGCTCAAGAAGTAGTTGTAGTCGCATGGAAAGATCTCCGGCGAATATATTGAGTGAGGCATGTCAACGTAGCCAAGCTGGGCAAGCTTATCCGTGGTCACTTGTTCCCGATGGGGTGCGGCGTTGTCGAAGAGGAGGAGCTTCTTGACGCGCTGCGACTGAATAAGTTCGAGTCGATGGTCCATCTCTTCTATTTCGTTCACCATGGCCTTGGAGTCCATAGTCGTGCTTTTGGAAAACAGCTTCCAGTACAAAGGTCCATAGGCGCGGATCCAAAAGCTCAGAAGGTGCTTCTGGCCGTGAACATCCCGCCGAACGAAGGTCGGTAACAGGTCACCACGCCTCACCTAGACTCGCTGCTTGGCAGGATTAAGGTAGAAGACGTACTTTCCATCTTATGTGACTATTGAGTCCAGGCTGCTCGGGGTTGGGAAATGAGCGAGATTTGCGCGGCACAGGTCGACTCGTCAGACTGAGGTTTCGGCATGAGACAGACTGGGGTTTTGGCATGCCTCTGTAAAGGGCGAAAGTGGTCATTTCTCAGGTGGCCTTCAGTAAGCAGCGAACAAACATACAAATACGAGAAGCCCGACACCGGACTCCAGTCACGACATATATGAGCACGGCATGAAGAGTCTCATTTTGGCCCACCCTAATATTAAGGCTGCTCGAGCAGATGTCGAAGAAGTTGTATTCCACAGTCGTGGTTCTTGGATCTCGATCCAAATAATTCGTTGTTCATGATTTAGATAGGGTTATTGTTGGCCTAACACTCAGTGGTGTCTAGCTTTTAGTTGACAAAAGATGGATCCACACATGGATGTGAAATATGTCAGGGCTTTGGTAGTAGAAGTAGAATTCAAAGCCGGCTCATGTAGCCAGTTCGCCCGAATGAGTGACCCTGATAACGTAGATCAGAAGTACGAATGGCTCAGTTTATTACGCTCTATTAGCTATGGCCGGAAAGCCCCTGTTATGCGCCGCTCAAAGTCGATGGTTAGTATCTGGTCCAGAAACACTCTTATGGTTAGTCTTGAATAAAGTGTCGCAGCGAAAACGGGTTCGACTCGCTTTCACATGAAACGGGCTTCTACCGGTTTCCATCGGATTTACAATCCATAACCATTATGATTCCTCGCCTCTGTAGTGTCCTGACGGCAAATCAGGAGCACTCTGGGCTCCTGAGAAGAGATCACCGCGGGCAAGAACCTTTTCTCGAACAAGCATATGACTTGGGAAGTATAGCTGCAATTGAAACTGTTACATTGTGTGTAGGAACAAACATTTCCGGATGCGTTACATGTTGTGGCAACTCATATGCGTTCAGATACGCTCACTCAATCTGGCGACTTCTCTAGCCTACAACTCCTCGCGTTTTAATTGTTCCGTTGTTGTATTTGGAGTAGAAATACAAAACGGAGTTTTTGCCGTAGTATAACGGAGGCAAAAGTGTTGTTTTGAATTTCTAAGACTTCTGCTAGTCGGGACGACGCGGTGCGACACCGCAGGTCATGTGTCGCAGCGCGTCGGCTCCGATGACCAGCGCATGCTGGGTGGCACCGCTGACCTGAGTAGGCGGTGCCTAAAACCTCCATTCCGGCTTTTCTTGTCTAGTGATTCTCACCCATCCCACCCACGGCGAGGAGGATGTTCGAGAAAGCAAATTCCATATGTCAGTGCCACGCCTCATTAATGCGCTCCTACCTTATGTAGGACGACGGTTACGTAGAATTTTTGCTTGAGAAATGGTATCCGCCATCCCTTTCGGAAACAGTGCTCATTCCTGTGAGTTCTTATTTAGTCACGAACGCAGACAGGATTCCTATGACGGACAACGGCGCAAGGAACATGCGACTTCAACGACGAGGCGCATTTCGAACTGATCAACATCTGTCGTAGGATCTACAAATGTTCAAGTTCATGGTATTGTAACACGTGTCAACTATAGTTCTATCGTTCGGTAGCGTACCTAAATGTGTGAGATACTTGACAAGGTTTTATAGAATAATAGCTCATGGCTTGCTGGATCATGGTCTGAATGTGGTTCCTTGCCCTTTTAGACTTAATTGATTTAATGCAGTAGTGCTCTTTGTAATCCGCGTACATCCTCAGCATGAATATTGGATGATATAATACTGTACGGTACTTGACATAGCAGAAGACAAAAAATAAAGCCTTCTCCCCTGTTGTACTTGGAGTAGAAATATTAGGTTGTCCCATAAGTCCCCGCCGTTTTTTTTTCAACGATTCACTGCAGATTTCGCCGGCGGTCTCTTGCGTAGCGCTGCATAGCTTTCGAAAGAGAATGATTTGCTCTATCAGAACATGTATTAGATTTCTTTTTTCATAATGAATTTTGTCAATTTTTAGGTCGTTGAAATGAAAAGTGAAAAAGTGAAAAAGTCGCCATTTGCGCACTTGTTCTCTCCGCTTAGGGTTGTAATTTTTTGCGCTGTTTTTTATAGCATTTGGGAGACAATGTCCTGTACTACAAGAAAGTGTGTTGGTCCTATTTTTTCACTTGTCCTTTATTGATTTTTAGGCCATCAAATTGGAACGTCCGAAGGAAGAGGGTTAGTTTTCCGACAGCTCCTGCTCTGTGATTGGAATTTTTGGGTTGGTGTTATATGTCATTCGAAAGAGAATGTCTTGCTCTATAAGAATATATGTCGCGTTTATTGATTTATATTAAATATCAACAAAACGCCAAAAAGAGAAAAATCGTCTTCACCAACAACTCCTTCTCCTTCTTCAGTTGTTGATATTCGACCGAAATCAGCGTGAGCCAATAAACGCGGCACAAATTCTTACTGAGCAAGACATCCTCTTCCAATGACATATGACACCAAGCAAAAAAGTCCAACCACAGAACCGGAGTTTTGGTAAAAATTCGGACGGAAAAGTCGGAATTCCCAATTTGATGGCCTAAAAATCAATAAAGGACAAGTGAGAAAGTAGGACCAAAACATATTCTTATAGCACAGAACATTGCCTTCCAAGTACTATAAAAAACTGCCCAAAAAAATTACAAACCTAAGCGGAGAGAACAAGTATGCAAATGGCTACTTTTTCACTTTTTCACTTTTCACTTCAACGACCTAAAAATTGACAAAGTTCATGATGAAAAGAGAAATGCAATACATGTTCTGATAGAGCAAATCATTCTCTTTCGAAAGCTATGCAGCGCTATGCAAGAGACCGCCGGCGAAATCTGCAGTGAATCGTTGAAAAAAAACGGCGGGGACTTATGGGACAACCTAATACAAAACGGAGTTTTGCCGTAGAATACCGGAGGCAAAACGATCGCTCTCGCTTATATATAGTAGGATGTTGATGCCTATTTATTGCGTTTCGCTATGTCAACAAATCGTTCAAGAGCGACCACTGCCAACTAGGATTGCTTCGGAAATTATGAAAACCAAGGGAAAACAAACGTAGGCGAGGTATCAGTTAAGCCGTCGGAAACTCTGCAAATGTTCCCGACTGCAGAGCTTTCATGTATGGCGCTTCCGCTCCGCATTCCCTTGTCGCCGGGATGAACGGGAGTATGCCAAAAGCAGATTTACAATTGCAACGGCGTGGGAATATTTTTGCTCAGAGCAGTCTTCACAAGAACTAAACGACATTGTTTTTCCATCCCTGAGAGCTCAGATAGACAGCAAATAGAGCCTACTTATAGGTTAATTGCTTTTTTTGTGTCAATCGGTAATATGAATTTCTGTTGAGGGACCGATTTCATCAATGATTAAACCGCGGTTATGTAAGTGGAGTGATAACGATTATGAGTGATTCACCGTGGGCATCTCTGCTCCTTATACCCCGCATACCCTGGGTTCCACCGTTCACAAATCCGGCCCCAGAGCATTGTCTACTACGAAGCCTATTTATCTGTGGTCACAGTCGACTGTCACTCCAAGCGATCACTCTGGACAACAATCGATGATATTGCTCGATAAGGGCCGACCTGTTGATACTCTCTACTCGCTCCGCTGTGAAGCCGACCCGTATGCTATCTATTCGAGTGGTTTATAGACCATTTTTACGCCAAATTGGACACCTTTCACGTCAATTTTTCGCGGCAACTAGCACTCCTCTAAACAAGCCTAAATCTTTTGAAATCAAACTGAAAGTTTCCCAAATTAAAACTAGCTCTTTCCATGCTGAACTACACTTTCCAAAAAGGTTTGCATAATTTTTGTCCAAGGAAAATTTTAGCACAACTTTCTATGAAGTTCTACCCAATGAATACATTGCTCAATTTTTTTATTTTTGAGGGATAATAATGGTTCAAAACTTCTAAAGGTAAGGAAGGCTGTTAACTTTTGGTTGCGACATTTATTTATTTATTTATTCAATACGTACGCGATAAGCGCGGCCGTTAGATAAACAAACACAGCAATAGGACAGTTACAACCGAAACGCAACATAGAGAGACATGCTCTGTAAAAAACCGTAGAACAACACAAATCGAGTGACGTGGCATCAGGTCTGCAATCAAAAATAGCACAACACAGCCCACTACCCGAGCAAACTATAGTTAAGGAAAAGAAAGAAAGAAAGGAGATACCTCAGTACTAAGCCTCGTAACTCAGCAACGACTTTTGAGCTGACCGCTTAAGCTGCTCCAGAGAAAAGGAGGATCGCATGCATTTCGCTGCCCTAAGATACGCGCTTGCAGCCCTATGAGGAAAAAGGCCTACCTTAAACCTGCTCCTAGGGCAGGGAAGGAAAATCTTTTCATGCTCTCCCTTAGTATGAGAAACTCGCATTGTAAAAAACCTGGACTCCCTATAACGCGGTTGATGGAGTAACTTGTAGACCATGCAAATATCAAAGATTTTTCTACGAGATGTTAAAGAATGGAGACCTAGGTATTTATTCCTTATCGTGGCTTTAGGTACCCTGGAGTATAAAAAGCCGCCAGTACGTATAAGCACTTTGCGAGTAAAGTTATTCTGTACCTTCTCCAGCGCATTGATCAGGTTTTTCCTACTGGGGGAAAAGACCGTAGTGGAAGACTCCACTAACGGACGCACATACGACTTATAAGCCCGTATCAAAACAGCCTTATTCCTGGTAGTCAGACCTTTGAAAATCTGATAGGTTCTATGTTGGGCGCGCCTGCAACAATTAGACACGTGCTCGGAGAAATCCAGTTTAGCGTCATAGTGGAAACCAAGATCTTTGACGCTACTCACCGCCTCAATAGGAGAATTGTCAATATGGTACTCACGAGAGTCAGGGGGACGGCCCTGGTAAAGGGACATGTACACAGTTTTACTCGGAGACAGCGGAAGCTGCCACCTCTTACTCCACTGGACGAGCAGATCCACCGCCTCCTGAAGCCTTCCAACATCCTCCGAATCTACAATTACCTTATACAACTTAATGTCGTCGGCGTACATCTTGACCTTGACCCCAGTGGGTTCTATGATTGTTGGCAAATCAGCAGTGTAAAGATTGAATAAGATTGGCGATAAGACACCTCCTTGAGGCACGCCGCTGGAGATGGCTTTGACCCCAGAGAGGGACTGCCCCAGACGCACTTGGAATGTTCGATTGCTTAAAAACTCTCCAATCCATTTCACTATAACTGGGTGAAAGTTAAGCATAGACAATTTGGACACAAGTTTCCTGTGTGATACTCGATCAAACGCCTTAGAGAAATCAAAATAGATGACATCACAACTCAAATTCCTGTCCAAGGCCTCACCCCAGTCATTGATACATTCTAGAAGGTTCGTTTCAACCGACCGACCTTGCATAAATCCATGCTGTGCGGCAGGTAGAATTCCATGTTTGGAAGCAAACTCCAGTATGTGTTCCTTAAGAACTTTCTCAAAGAGCCTACATAAGTTAGAAGTGATACTGATTGGTCTATAGTTTTCCGGTTTAGAAGGATCGCCTTTTTTAAAAACTGGAGTGACATAAGAGTGCTTCCAGCGCGCTGGGACCTGAGAATACATAAGAGACTGATTGAAAATATAAGCCAGAGGGGCACAAATGACATCAGCAATCTTCTGAATGAAGTTAAAAGGTACCTCATCAGGAGTGACTGAGGAGGAGGGTGGCCAACCTTTGAGAAGACGCAACAACGTAAGCCCGTCAAACCATGGAAAGCTTTCCATCACTGTATGTTCACAGCGAGATTCAGCAGGCAAGATGCCATCATCTTTCAAGAAGACCTTAGCGAATTCTTTAGCCAACAATTCAGCCTTAGTGTGATCAGTATTAGCATCCATATTCTCTCCCCTAAGACAACCGATGCCTTTTCTGTCTTGAAGTCTAGAGTTCAGAAACTTATAAAACTTGCGAGGGTTTACAGACTCAACAGCTTTAGCTTCTAAGTAGTTGTTAAATTTTCGAAGTTTGTTGTCAAACTCGGCGTTATACTTGTCAAAAGTTTCCCAATTATCCGTTCGCTTAGCTTCATGGAATAAGCATTCACGATGGTTTACCATACTGGACAGATAAGCTGGAAGGTGGGCAACACTATCCGACGAAACTCTCTTAATGGGAATAAAAATATCGATAGCTTTTTGCAGTACCATGAGGAACAGCTCATATTTCGAATTGACATCGGGTTGACTTTCAAATAAATCAATCCATCTAACCTGTGACAGAAAAATACGAATTGCATCATAGTCAGCATGTGAGTACAGTCTACGTGATACAAGAGCACTATGCTTGGTGGCTCCCTTGAACCCAGCGATGACAAAGGAAATACTATTGTGATCGCTGGATCCAATGGGAGGTCCTACACGTAGGTGATTTACCAACCCATCCATACTGGCAAGTACAAGGTCAAGAATGTTGTCGCCTCTAGTACTTTCCCGAACGAGGGGGAGAAGGCCGTGAGAGCTTACAAGGTTTTGTAACCCCAAAGAACTTGAGGCTACACCCGTACCCATGGCCCTGTCAGCGGGATAATAGAAGTCAGGCATGTTGAAATCGCCCAGTACCACCGATTCCAGATCATTGGATATTAGATCACTAATGATATTAAACAGACGATCAGTCAAGTTCCTATCGCAGGAAGGTGCCCGATAGACCAAAACTAGCCGTACCGCCCAGTTTACACTAAGTACATCAAGACACAATAACTCAAACCCATTATTAACTGAATTCGACAGCACAACGGAAGTCCTAAGGCAGCGATTGCATACAAATGCAACCCCTCCTCCGGTTTTAGCTACACGGTCACACCTAATTATCTCGTAATCAGACATATCATTTCCAAAAAGCGAGGAGAAGGTAATGGATGGCTTAAGCCAGGTCTCTGTGAATGCATAAATATCAAAACACTTGCCCAGAATTAGGCTGATGTAGTGTCTATTCCTAGATACAGACCTGACGTTCGCATACAGACACTTGATGAAGGAATTTGCCTCAGCAGCATCACCGTGGACGTGGAAGGCCTGAAGGGCTGGCCCAGGAGTCCCTGGCGGCAGTCGTGGCTTGTGGTGGTGCGTCACTAGGACTCACTACCCCAGCACTAGCACTATTACTGCCGCCAGTAGAACCCCGTACCCCACCCCTCCGCAACACCTCTGGTGGCAGAGATTCCCGTAGGAAAACTCTACCATTAACGAAGTGACGGAGGCGCGGAGCCCTCCTGACCGCCATTCTCTGAAACACTGCTGACGGTAGAACAACTTTAATCAGTCTGTTTTTCCCTCTGAGAGGCCTACCTAGCCTGTAGACAGTGAGAGGGTTACATTCAACTCCTAGGAAATCTAGTACATTGCATACACTATGATAATCGTAGTTCAACCTCTCTCTAAAGTTACTAGACGCTACTTCCGGAATATTACCAATGACTATAGAACGCCTTCTCTCTATTTCATGATATGAGACAATCGACTTATCAACTGGAACATGAGTTTGAGATGCGGCCACCGGTAGCGAGGAATTAACATCACTATGATCAATGCTCAGGACAAGTTGACCAGGACCTTCTACCTGTGCAGCAGAAGTCTTAAGTGAATCCAGTTCAGATCGAAGATTTACATTATCACGGTACAACCGAGACATTTGCGAAACCAGTTCTTCAATGACGTTTTTGATACAAGTCGGTATGGACTTAGCCTTCAGGAGTTGTCGCACGTGCTTGTCCAACGACGCACCCATACCGAAGTCCACATCGGCCATAGCGTCCATGGGCGACGAGTTGCTGTTGGAAATAGTCGATGCCATAATAAACCGTCACCGTCTCAAACTTGGGTAATTACACATGACACCTTCCAGCTCGTCGCGATTTCTATTCGTTGATAGCTACGTTTTTGTTCACATGCAGTTTCACACCTGTAAACGATACAACAAATCCAATTCTAAAGAGCACACTTATCCTCACTTTGACGGTTC
This sequence comes from Heligmosomoides polygyrus bakeri, assembly GCA_947359475.1. Classification (NCBI taxonomy): domain Eukaryota; kingdom Metazoa; phylum Nematoda; class Chromadorea; order Rhabditida; family Heligmosomidae; genus Heligmosomoides; species Heligmosomoides polygyrus. Next base: position 46,303,646 of record OX375869.1, on the reverse strand, counting down.
GCGTAAGCAGCAGAGTCTAGAACTTAGCCCGTAAGAAATTCGTTCTGATTTGGAAGAGGTTCACTTTGATATCGGAAGTAAGTAGGATAACCATGGTGATGTAGAGCCGGTTGAGCGAACGACCCCGACTTTTCCCGTACCGTCGGCGCTAAGCACAAAGAAAAAGACGACGGATACCTCCTTCCTACATAGCAGGATCTCAGAATGTCCTATTGTGGTTATGGCGAGAAAGCGAATGAAACTCCAAGCGGTCTCTGCAATGGTGGGCGACGGTGAAATCGGTTCTGTTTCGCTTCAAACAATTTATTACAAGACGAGAAGAATACAGTTCTTAAGAAGAATGGCATCTTCTTGGACGGTCTTTCAGAGGGTGTAGCCAGATGTCGTTGCTTCAACTACCGATGAATCTGGAATGACACCTTGGAAAACGTTGTAGCAACATTCGCTTCAAAACCATCTTACTGTTACTTGGGAAAAGCAACTACAGTAACTGTAACTGTAACTAAGCGAATTTGATGCTGTCTGCACCAGTCATCTGCTATGAAACTCCACAGGCACTATAATTTTGATAATCTGATTTGATTGAATCTGATTTGATTTTGACAACTGTGTAATTCGTGGAAGTGCCGATTAATGCTGGATAATTCCTTTGTTGATTTAGTTGGAGCCAGGAAGTGGATGCCCGTCGTATTCCAAGGGTTATGTGTTGGAGTTCGCAGTAACGCGTCGGTATGCCCAATGGACTCTCCTGCGGCTGGCATAGTGCAGTGATAGCCTAAGGTCCCGCATTAAGTTAGTTTCAAGTTTTTTTCTTCTTAGAAAAATACTCTTTCCGATGTGATGGCCTTGTATTGGCTTTAGATTGGAGTTGTGTGTACCCCTCGTGCGTATCACAGTTCACTGGCGCGCGCACGGTCACCATTCCCCTGGTGGGCAGTTAGAAACTCTGTTCATTTTAGTGAACGTTAAATCGTTAACTAGGGTGGAAAGCTTCCCAGCTGGCATCTATCAGAGACTCATCAGCCACTTTCTTTTACAGTTAGGTCATCAAATCTTTTCCGACGTTCGGCTAGTCGGCTTGTCCTTCCTTAGTTTTGGATGTCCACATCGTCGTCGCTGTCGATGTTCCTTCACATCTGAGATCAAGCCCAGTACTGCCTCTTCCTTGAAAGCTTTGTTTTTCTAACCATGACTGCCTCAGAAACAGGTGAGGTGCCAGTTTCCACTTGTACGGCTCATGTACAGCCGTTGGATCGAGTTTGGGCCGTTGGCTATCGCTATTTCTTATAGCTTCTGCCGTGAGGACCTCTACGTACTGACCACTCACAAGGGAAGGGTCTGAAGCGTATGTAAGAACGGAGGGAGCGAGTCATATAGGGAGAATCCTCACCCCTCAATTGGTTTGAAAATGTGTTTATTTTTTGCCAAGTCGCTAAACCCAAGGAGTAAGGGGTCACAATTGGATACGGCGCAGCGCGCGTTTGGGGTCTTGTACGCCCACGATGTGTCTGCACCCAGTGGCCCGAGGCGCAGGTGGGTAGGGGTTTGACTCGTGCGAGGGAGGTCGGGGGTTTAGTTCCTCTGCGCTGCTGCAGTATTGCATTTTAACTGATTTCTAGAGATTTGGGGGATCTGACGTCCATACCATTTTCACACGTTTTCTGCGCATTTTTCCAGCGGTACGTTGTGGTATTCAACATGGTGATGTATAAATGTTCAACACCAGTGATGCACAGGTACAAAGTGCCTGTGTAGTGAATCGCGGTGTCTTCCTCCATGGTTATGAAGCACGCAACCGAAATCCAATTGAAGACGTACTCTTTCACCGAAACAAGAGTTCCACCCGAAAACGTTATCATATGCCCACTGCTTGCTTGCCTCTCCACATCCATATGTTCACCTTGCGGATCCCAATCTTCCTCTTCTTCCTCCACCATTTCCACCCGTTCGTCTTCGTCAATTTCATGTTGACGTGCTTCGAAGTCCTTGAATATGCTGGCCATCCGTTCGACCAGCTTGATTTCTTCCCTCGAAGATTTTTTGTCTAAAGGAGGGCCACACTTCAGTAGTAGGTGGATCACCACTCGACCGTCGGCGGACATTGTTGGTGTTAGGTTCTAGAAAACCTTCAGCAGACCTCTGATTTCCAGGTGACAGGCAGACATGAGGGAAGGAGTGTATCGATACCGTTTAGCTTAATTTGCGGGATCCGCACACCTCGTTTCTCATTTGAACCCATCCGACGTCACAACGTGGTCTCCTTTGAAGATCCGAGCAGGATGGTTTCTCCCTAGGTCATTAGTCCATGTATGGGAACAAACTGTGAGAGCCTGTTTATACGCTACCCGTAAGGTGCCCAGTGGTACTTCATGCACTTTGCACCTGTGTGTCACTGATGTTGAACATTTATACATCACCATGTTGAATACCACAACGTACCGCTGGAAAAATGAAAACGTCTGAAAATTGTGTAGGCGTCAGAATCCTCCAAATCTCTACCAATCAGTTGAAATGCAAAAGTGCAGCAACGCAGAGGAGCCAAACCCCTGTCCGCAGAAGCATCGCGGGAGTACAAGACCCCCAAATACGTGCTGAGCTGTATCCCATTGTGACCCCCTACTCCTTGGGTTTAACGACTTGGCATAAATAAACACATTTTCAAACCAGTTGAGGGGTGAGGATGCTCCCCCCCCCCCCGCTCAGACATACGCTTCAGACCCTTCCCTTGTCAGAAGAAAAGTCAACTACCGATCTCAAGAGCAAATTATTACAAAGGCCGCGAAGGGCGGACAGAAATTAGGAACGCGACAAGAAGATCCTACCGTTATTAATTCACCAACGCTATCTCATTAAATTCCAGGCTCCTGGCTGAACTCGCACCGATGCTTAAAGTTTTTGGAAAACACTGTCAGCAGTCTTATTACAGACGCGGTGGTAACTAGATGTATCGATTGTAGAGATCTGATGAGCATGCCCCAGCAGTTTAGAGTTAGCTTGATTGGGATGCTTTGAGGCCATGAAAAGAGGAGTAAAAGTAGCATTCGACTGCTCTATGCATGATGTCACTGCGCACTTTGTTGCGATCGAAAAAATGAAGACTGCACTCTACCGAGTGCCACGGTTTTGCGGGATCGCCATGCTTCACCTGATCATCGTAGAAATGGTGGATTTAGGCGCTCAGCAGGGCTTTACAGTAGACACTGAGAGCCTGGGGAGGGATTTATCAACGCGTGAAATGTTTCACCATATTGCTTAATAAGCCGCGCTGTCAGGGATTTCGGTCGTATTTTCTCCGCTAAGTTGCTGTAAATCGTTGATGAATCCGTGCCCTGTATACAGTTCCTACAACCAGAGTTTTGTCCATTTGCAGTTTCTTCGGTTCTAGATAGCTTCACCGATGTAACAGGAATCCTAGGTTGGACGGGGTTTGCCGGATAACAAGAAACTATTGGTTAATGCAGGTAATCATAAATTCGATGTAAAAGGGGCGAAAGACCCAGCAGATGTGTAGCTTGTTTTAGGGCTTCCCTGTGACCTGCTTAGCTGTAGTTCGCTTACATTGGTTCATTCAACATTTCGTCGACATAGGTCTGGACATAGCAAGTCACTGGAAACCTGATAGGAATGTTTTTAAAGCGGCGCTCCCACCCCTCAAGCTGTGTTTGCGTGGAATACCAATTTTCACTGCGAAAACCTAGGATCCAAAAGAGAAGTCGCCTATGAGAGAAGTCGTTCAGTTAGGGAGTTCCCGTCGCTTAAAAGCTCAGCGGTGTATTACTGCAGGTGTTGAGGTGACACTCACTCACAAATACTCGCCAGAAACTGTCTACACATCTGATCACGTTGTGCCTTCGTTTGCAGACCCCTTCAGCTAAAAAGGTCGTTTGAAGTACGGTATACTTACGAGTTCTCCGTCCATTTGAGCTACCGGAACTCTGGTGTACGCTGCCGTATATCTGTATACAAGCAATATCCGTTCTAGTTCTGCGGAGAAGAATATGACGAACCAACCCCCATGGATAGTTTGGCTTTCATTCCTGACACGGTGTGCATAACGTTGACCGCCTTCGTTCTTATTGGCGCCTCTGCGATTTGGAACTCCTCCAGACACTCGTTGATTTCGTCCAGAATGTCACTCAGCTGCAGGAGGTTAAGTAGCGGTCGGACTTTCAAGGAAGAGAAACGAAGAAGAGGAATCGAAAAGACACGAAGGAAGAATTGGCATTCTGCCACAAAATGGAGTTATTTTTAGGTTAGTCTGGCTTCGTTTTCCGGTCGGAACTTCCTTCACGCTAAGAGCACTACCTGGGTCGTTTCATCTAACTTCCTAAAAACTAACCTAGCCAAAGGTGAGCAGACTTTAAAGCGTTATCATAGAAAGCGAATCCGTTTACTCACCATCAGGATGCTCTAATGAGTTGACTTACATTTTGAAGCGGCTTCAGGTGAGTGCGATCTCGCCGGCTGCGTAGTTTTTTCTCCAGAACAGCTGTTCGATACTTGTACTCAATCACCTAGCACATGTTGGACGATGCAGGACTGGCAATGGTGGAAGTATCATAAACATTTGAGAATCGCTCTCACCTGGGCCAAGATATCCTTTGCATCCACGGTCCCGTCGTATGCAAAGAATTCCCGATGAAGGCCGATTGCCGAGTCCTTTAAGTGTGCGATGTTGAAGAGGCTGTTAAAGTACTCCTAGTAAAGCATTGCTACAAATGCTGTAAGAGCCTCTATAATTCATTGGAGTTCAAGGAAGCTGATGGATTACATCAGCAAAGGTTAACGTTCGTTCGCTCAGCTCATTGTACTTCCTGCCTCAAGTGCGTATGACTTAACAATTAGGGGCCGGATTCATCAACGACTTACCGAAAAGCTCAGATAACGCGGCTTATCGCTCATCATATCGCTTGATAAGCGGCGTTATCTGAGCTTTTCGCATATCCTACTATATATAAAGGAGTTAACGGTTGTCCGTCCGTCCGTCCGTCTGTCCGTCCGTCTGCTCATCCGTCTGGCCTTTCCTAAAATCGAGTAGCAGACGTCGGTGATCAGACGAGATGTCACCCCATTCAAAAGGCATGTCAGCGGTGCCGCGCATAGGGTGTTTGGATTCAGAAGAGGTGTCAACGATGTCGCGTAATGGGTGTCTGGGGTCACAAGACATGTCACCGATGTCATGCAAGAGGTGTCTGGGCTCAGAAGAGGTATTACGGACTTCATGCAAGGGGTGTCTCGGTTCAGAAGACATATCACCGATGTCACGCAAGGGGTCGGGAGGCGAACAGGAAGCAGTGAAGTGGGAAAGTTCTGTGAAGGGGGAACCGGTAAAGGGACCATTAAAGGAGGACCAGTGAAGAGGGGACCAGTGAAGGTAGGACCAGTAATGGCGGTCAGTGAAGGGGAGGGGACCAGTAAAAGGGATCAGTGAAGGTGAGACCAGTAATGTAGTAGCCGCTGAACGTCTGGTAATTCAATATTTTACAATAAATTACGTAAGTCATTGATAAATCCGGCCGTAGGTTGTAGGGAAAGTTCTCGCTGCTTTCGTAACAGTAACAGTAACGAGCCGCTTTTTCAGGAACTGAAAACATTAAAGAACGGAGAAGCCACCATCCTGTTCTATCACTCCTCTGGCTTTGTCTTAAAAATTGTTCGACCAACGATCCATATCATTTATTTATGACAGCGCCGGAAGCGTGTTCATAAAACAGAGTAATAAAACAAAACAATCTTGCGAATTCCGTTACCATACGCTGATCAACAAAGTAAAGCATTATATCGCAATCTCGTTTTTTCTGTTTCTTCAATAGTGCTTTGCAGCCATCCAGCACCTCAGGCACAAGCTGCCACAAGTAAATAGGTACAAGTAAACAAGTAAAGCACCTAGGAGTCGTCATCACTCCGATCATATGTACCTAGCAGGGCCGCAGCCATATTATGTTTCCATTCGATGCTGCTTCCATACGAAGTGAGTTAAGTGAGTTAAGCTAACCAATTGCAATAAAAGTCGGTAGACTTTTCTAGGAAGGATAAAGCGTCTGGTAATGACTAGCCGACCCCAGAGGGGCGGAAAGTTTGGTTGGCCTGAGCAGGAAGTCCGGACCTGGAAACTAGTCAATCATTTGATTACAGCAACCTTCTTGTCTTTACACGTAGAACATGGAAAGTAAATCAGTAAGTAAGTAAATATTTAAATTATTGCAGTAAAATAAACGAATGTGAAGACCGATGCAAATCCATAGTACCGTTCACCGAACGGTACTGTGTAGTTCCCTATAATTGGCGTAGTACCGCTGGGTCTCGCACCCAGGCGCGAGGAGGCTTCCATCGGGCGCGGGCGATGCACGCCGAGCCCAGGTCGAGCCGAGCGCTGCCCAGCTCGGCCTCGGTGGAAAAGGCCAAAATATAAGATCTCTTCAAATTTTATAAAATTATGTAGCTGGGAAGCGCTTTCAATGGTGAGATGTACCGTGTTAGGCGTTTGAGGGACTGATCAGCGCGAAGTTCTAAATTTTGAAAACAAAACAGGATCAAGAAATTGTTGATTTTGCTCGAGTTTATACACCTGAAAACTATATTAGAGTGAGCTCAGTTCTTCCTACCTTGCCTGCGTCAGAGCCACGCAAGCCTATTTTGCACAGAAAAACTTTCAGCATACTGGTTTCCGTCCTTAGAAAATTGCAGTACGCAAAACGTTGTGAAAAACGTTGCTGCTTCAGCGAAAATCTTCTCAAACAAAAAATTATTAAAAATAACGTTTTTCAAGGGTATTTTGTTTAATGTGGAAGAAGTTTACTTTGATTCGGAAGAGTTTGATTTGTTTTCAAAAGTCATAAGCTAACTTGGAGGAGTGTCCAATTCGACGTGAAAAGTGTCGAATTTGATTTGAAGGGGGTCCAGTTCCATGTGAAAATGGTATATCTATGGTCTAATAAGCTTATCGGTCTACAGAATTTTCCCAAATAAGGAGCTACTGTCAACGCGCTGGCTTTGAATCCGCGCGCTTAAATGTCCTTTGGGCGCAATTAGTAGAGACGTCGCTCGCTAACGAGTATCCCTCGGCGCTTTTGAAAAGATAGTGGTCAAAAACGGAGCAACGAAAAAAAATTTGTGCCATTGGGTAGATCTCGTCAAGGAGATCACGACGGTATGTGAGCTTTTCAAAAAGGATGAAGATCAAGACGGCTACAGCAAAAGAACAGAAAGAACGCGGAAAACGCGCCTACCGCGCCCTTTTTCCAATCCTTATGGTGGGTATTGTAGCCCGGCGTATTACCCGAACTGTCTTCTTGGGAGACTGCAGATGATGAATTGTGTGATGACGTATCATATTCAGTCACTAACTTTCCAAACATGGAGAGGGGATGAGATGTGGTTATGGTGCACTAAAACAGGAATGTATTCTGATAAATACGTCGAAATAGTTCTCTCCTAGTAGCGGTGCAGGTTCTCAAAGCGACCTATGTAGGTTGTAAGGCTTTGTCTGGAAAGCGCCATTGTGGTATCCAAATTTCCTGCGAAGCTCTGGGTAGGTCAAAAATTGAAAGAAGCTGTAGCGCTTCAGTGCGGCCTGATAACACCTGGAATACGCTTGCCGTGCCTAGAAATGATCCTGCTAAAGGTTTGCAGCCTCAATCATTGCTAGAACGTGAGAATTGACAAATTCCTAATAGAACCGAGAAGGCGAATTCAGAGGACGCTTCCACTAAGAAGGCAGCACCGGTCGTCGAGTGGATAGCGCGGTGGGCTTGCAGAAGAGTGACCAAGGGATCGATTTCCGGCTTGTGCAATGCCTGCGGCTTTTTTCTGCATTTTGATCAATGCCGAGTGCATTTCAGCTCCAGCAGGGTACCATGTTCGCTTTTCTAATTCGTCCTTAACCTTTGCGGGATGGGGCTTTCGTTCACTAGAGATACGCCGCTGGCCAGCAAACTATGTCAGTTTTGTTGGGCAAGTTTCTATCCATGTGTGATCACTTTGTAGTGTTTTCTAACAGTTTGGGAAGTGTGTCTCTTAGTGGCCTCATTGCGAACATGATCGACAGCTATTACTCTGGTACATCGCCAAGACGTGCTGATCGCCCTTCGGATTTCTATGGAAATCGCTTTTGTCGTGACTTGAGGTAATTCTACTAACTGTGAGCAAAACTGTAACGTTTTATCCATCCCGCGTTATAGGTCGCACTGCCATTTACGTACCGACCACTACTCCTGGGGCAGGGTTCCGTTGCACATACGGGCACAAGCACTCTCACAGCTGCAGGGTCGGAAAAGTCTAGAGTCTAGGGTGTTCAGGATACTGATCACGGGTCTGGGATCCGTTTTCCGTTGCTGTCCCGTAGGCGAGGCGGGAGGTATAGCAGCCCCCTCCTCGTCCGTTGACGGCGATCAGTGGGCAGCGCGTGGCGATCAGCCAGGTGAGGGATCCCGGCACGATTCGCGCCCGCCCGCGGACACTCTCGTGAGGATATATGTACCTACCATAGGCCTATGGATGTTATTACGGTGGTGACAACGAATTCAGCATTTGCTTTTGGCCTTTAAACATTCGAGTGTTATTTTCAGCTCAAGATGCGGCCTTGGAAAAGAACTATTGTTAAATGAAGAGAACGGCATTATGGTTATGCTTTTTTTACAGTATCCATGTCTGCTCTAACCTAATGTATTCCGCCGTTACACCGAAACAGATGCAAGACTCGTGATAAGCACCGCAAATAACCCTCTAAAAGAGGTATACACGAAGGAATTTTTCAGCCTTGAAGTGTCTGGAGTACGAATGCCCACATCTGTAATGCCTTGCAGCCCCCTAGAGAGGGAGGAGCGGTCAAATGAGGTCATTACAAGACACTTCCAAAACTGTTAGAAAACACTACGAAGTGATCACACATGGATAGCAGCTTTCTCAAGAAAGCAAACATGGTTTGATTGCCAGCGGCGTGTCTCTAATCGAGGAAAGCCAGCTTGGTCCATATCTTGCAAGAGGTTAATTAGAATTGGAAAAGCGGACACGCTACTTTGCTGGAGCTGGAATGCACTCTGAATTGATAAAGATGCAGAATAAAGCCGCTAGCAATGCACAAGTCCATCCCGGAATCGATCACGTGATCACTCTCCCACAAGCCCACCGCGCTATCCAGACGGCCACCTGATCGAAGGCAACAGCTCTCCTGGGGCCGGATTCATTAACGACTTACGTAACTTTAACGGAGAATTCACAGCGGAGAACTCAGATAACGCAGCTTATCGCTCACCATATCTCTTGATAAGCCGCGTTATCCGGGTTTTTCGCTTACAATTAAAGTTACGTAAGGCCTACGTCATACCATCGCTCACCCTGAGCGAAGCCTAATGATAAGCTCCCATATCGATCATGCGACGCGATAAGTCGATATGGGAGCTTATCATTAGGATTCGCTCGGGGTGAGCGATGGTATATCATAGGCCTTAGTCGTCGTTGATGAATCCGGCCCCTGGTGGATGCCTCCTCTGAATGCGCCTTCTCGCTTCTAATAGGAATTTGCCAATTTGCTAATTCTCACATTATAGCAATGATTGAGGCAATGATTTGCAGTATCATTTCTGGGAAAGGGTATTCCGGGCGTTAGTTTTGCGTTAACAGACAGCACTGAAGCTTTTGACCTACCCAGATGTCCGCAGAAGATTTGAAAACCGCTATAGTGCTTCCCAGATAACGCTCTACAACCCTATCTAGGTCGCTTTTAGAAACTCCACCAGACCATTCTTAAACAATGGTCCTGCCTGTCGTGTTGGTTTCAAACTTATTAAACGCAATCTATTGTAAGCAGTAAACTGAATGAAGATTTTCCTCAAGATTTAGCAGTTCCAGAAACTACTGCACTAAAGGGTCACACTTGAGAGTTGTTCACCGTCATCTCGCTAGTATTTCAGCCCTCCTCGGTAAGATGAAGAAAACTGTGACGAGCAAATCTCTAGACAGGGCTTCAGCAATCGTTCAGAGAGGTGCGCAAGCAAATTCGTCCGAGCAAGCGGGGAAATGCGCAGGATGAAGTGGGCACGCCGGTGGGAGGGGGGAAGGTGACGAGGAGCTGCCGCAGTGGAAAAAATTGAGAAAAATCAAAGAAAATTGAAACTACATATTTCAATGTGAAGAGGCACCGATGCAAAGGCAAATCAGGCACACAGTTTGATGTTCCTGCAAAGCATAGCCTTCCCAGGCTTAGACATGTCATACTGTAGTTTAGTGTGTTGCTTCTGTAAAGGTTTACTTATCATATTGAGGTCGTTGTTGAACTGAGAGAAAGCTGTGCCCTCTTCGCTGAATAGAACCGAGAAAGCTGCTGGAAAGTAATGTTCACTGCAGAGATCATTGAACTTAAATAGAAGTGGAGAACTTATCAATTTCGTGCTCTATAACAACAAACTAATCTGACCACCAAATCGAGGAGTGGATGTTCTCCACTTCGTGTTGCTCGTGAACGCTAATCAGAACTTAAAAAAGACTCACTCGCAGCACGTCCACAGTTCGCTCAAACAGGCGCAGATCAGCATTTTCAATCGGATTTGAGTACTGCAAAGACCGCGGCGATTAGGAGAAAGCTGCCGTCTTCCTCAAAATTAACTCACAGCCTGTTGAACAATTGCACTCGCTTCCTTTTCTGTCCTCTCCCTCTTCTGAGCGTTGTCGATTCTGCCAGAATAGACTGACTCGTCAAGACGGTCGATGAGTGCCAGGCTCTGCACGAAAGTGACTGTAAGGCTGGAGTTCGCTAGATCCTTCAGTCGACTACCTTTTGGATAGTGCTGTCGAAGGACGTTGTCAGCGAGTTGATGTCATGATGAAGGCTTTTCTTCGCTCTTTCCGCCTCGCGAATCGCGTTCACTGCACGATGAGTGGCCGTGGTGGATTGACGCAGCAGAGCCTGTAGGAGGCGGAGGGAACTCCCTTTTAGGCTTAACTGCGTAAGCAGAGTGTGATATCAATGAGAACACTACCACTTCGACGTGTTGAAGAAAGAGAATGGTTTCAGAGTAGTGGTGTAGTACAATTGGAAGCGGTTTTCATGCCGTAAAGTTGGTTCTGTCCAAGAATTTGCAACTGCAGGAGCGACGGTATCCAGGATCGTATTTAAAGATACAAAACGGGAGCGACAGCGGTCGCGCGCGGCGGCGCCTGGCGCGTTGCCAGCTCTGTCGGCCTGCTGCAATTTTCGCATTGGACTACGTCAGCATGCTTCCTACCGGCATCTGGATTGTAGGAACGCATGAAACGCAGGTGATCCACTTTAAAAAGACCAAGCCGTTAGTGGTATGACTTAGCTGAATAAAATGTCACATATCAAGGAGGTTAAACTTTGTTCGTGTCCATTTACCCGCTTCACTTCTGAAGGAACGTTGAACTCAAGATATTATATGAAACTTATGTCCAAGATATACAGTGCATGGCCTAGAGTTTCATGCTATTAAGGCTGGTCAAGTATGTTTAACAGAACATTCAATTGAGGAAGATATGACATCAACACTGGATACTGTTATGGTTTCACAAAATACAGTAATGCTGTTTTTGTCTTCTTCTCCAACGGTCAACGGCGAAGAAGATAACCCAATGTGCTGGGTCGTGGCGCTCCTCCGCTGTCGAATCTGCTTGACGTCATGTTGAAATATGCAAAGTTACAACACTCTCTCCATTACTGCGTTAAACTTCACGTCTATTATCTTTATATTATATATTATCGAATTTTGTAGTTATTAGTGATTTATGAAGCTACTTGTCACCCTCCTCACTCGCCCCAGAATTCTGTGCCAGTAGCCCATTAGCGAAGATCGCATACAGAACCTTGTATCACAATTATGGTTCATTCTTCGTAGGGAAGCGCCTTCGATTCGTTGAACCCTATCGATCCTTGGTATCCCGGTCAAGGCGCCCCCCCCCCTTAATAAACATGAGCCCGTGCGTCCATGTTCATCAAGAAAAACATGCCGGGATCTCGCATCCTTGAAGAAGAGATGGATTAGTTTCTCCCGGACTCCATAATCCACTGCAGATCTCCTACTTCAGATTTTAGTAGGTGGGACAAAAGGTCGATGGATATACCTTGCAATCCAGTCAATGTGGGGAATCGAATGTCAAATGGCCTTCCTCTAGTGTTGTAGCATAGTAATTTGGGGGAGCTCATAATGGAGCGGGCAGACGCTGACGCGAATGAGAGCACAGAACTAGGAAGGGAGGGAACTCCGGGGTGTGGCTGATCTAACTTACCCGTTTTAAGCCGCCTTTCCGGTGTACAGCAGGTACCAGCCCGCTTAGTACTGTAATTTCTTAAGTTTCATAACCCCAAATCCGGTGACGTTCCCTTCCCCTCCTCCTTTCCGCCTCGCTCGAAGCCTTTCCTTCGTGGGCAAGCGCATGAAATGCACGAGAGTTCAAAGAAGCAGTACAGGTGCCGCCACTGGCCTTTCCCCTCCGGAATCTGCCTCTCCGATGACTCAGCATGCTCGGGGAGAGCTGCCCCGTAATCGGCCGACAGAGCTGGCAGCGCGCCAGGCACCGCCGCGCGCGACCGCTGTCGCTCCCGTTTTGTATCTTTAAATACGATCCTGTATCCAGAGGCCAGATTCATCAACAACTCATCGCCTCTGAAGGCCGCACAGAGTTCTGCGGCCACGTCGCGGCCCTATGCTTAACCATAGGGCAGCGACGCAGAGCTCGCCGCCGGCGAAGTCCTTGCCCTATCCTAACCCTTAACCATAGCGGAGAGCAGCGCAGCCGCAGACCCGTGTGGGGGCCTTAACGGTGAAAATACCGCCAAGCACCCTAGGCCGTATGCTCAGGTTCCCCCGTTTTGAGAAATCCAATCAATATCAACATATCTTACCACGCCCCAATCCCCCATTGGGGGAGACTCGGGGTAGACGAGCATACGACCCCTGGTGTGACATTCATCGGCTTTAGACCTCGTGCATACTTCATGTCGCCGCGACGGAATCGCCGCGATGAGTTTTGCAGAGCGACGCTGAAGAATTTAAAACTCTCAGTTCTCGTCGCATCGCTCATCGCTCTGCAAGGGAGCGCGACGGCGATCTGCCCAGGACCAACGCTAAACTGCGCGCGCGGCGCGAAAAAGTATGTCATGCCCGCGATGAGCGCGGGAAACCATCGCGCATGCCGACCGCCACTGTTGCGGCAGCCGCGACAAAGTTTCCTTTGAGTTTCCTTCGTCCGCGTGCGGCGAAATGGCCATGAATTGATGGCATCGCGGCGATGGAAGTATGCTCCCGGCCTCAGGGGCCGTATGGTATTCTCGCCCGACTCGGGGTGACGCGAAAAACCCGGGTATCATCCTCGAGTTTCGACCTTCCCGTACCACCTTATGCACGGGGTCGTTTCCGGGAATAGCAGAGATAGAAGAGTAGGGTAGAAAAGCAGAGGATACCGACAGAAGTGGCGCTGTCACAGCTGCGAGCTCATAACTGGTGAATGAATGGAATGAGGCTGCAATACAAGTATCGTGTAGCATTTAGGGAAGTGTATTTCCACCATACTCCTTTCGGCGCAACTCTAATGCGTCTTGGGGGGGGGGGTCCACGCTGTGTAGAACAGAAGATAGAACAGTTATTGAGCCAAAAGTGATAGAAAATTCGTTGAGCACAAAATACAACAGTAAAAGCGTGGTTTAAAAAATTTGCAAAATCGACTTCTTTCATGAGTTACATAAAGTGGAAGGTGCTCCTTTTTACTCAAAGCGAGTTTGTGTTTCATTTACTGAAAAAGTATTATATACTCCACCAGAATATCGTCTATCCTTTTTAAACTATTTTGCTGTTAATTTCTCGAATGTGCTTTCTGTTTAAGAAAGTCTTCTGTGTTGCTTGTTGCTCTTCCTGTTGCTTCAACTTTTAAGAACATGAGCTGTAAAAGATTACTGAGACTTTTTCTGAGTGTGGTTTTAGCATTTGACAGAAGCCACAATTTTTACAAAATAGAATGCATATATTCATTCAGCCGAAACAAACACAATATTAATTTGTCAATAATTTCAGTAAAGATTTGCATAAATAGAAAAGTTATTTGTGGGAAAAATCTCCATTTTACGACCAGCTTAACTTTTTCTAATTTTCAAGAGATTAAGACTGACCCGCTTGAAGTGGGAGTTTTGCTTATATTTATTTTTAGGTCTCCCTTACCCTTCAGTGAAAAAATATTAGTTCACCCGATTCAGAGTTCGCGAACGGTGAGGGGCGCAGCAACAGCTGATCGCAAATATCGCGCCCCAATGCTAGTTTCCCGCTCCAGCGTCGCATTTCCACTGCGTCCCTGTCCCGCCCAGAGAAATTCTCTAACGGCTCCCACACACTTCTGCGGTGCTGCCGCTCGCCGCTATGGTTAAGGATAGGGCAGGGACGCCGCCGACGGCGAGCTCTGCGTCCCTGCCCTATGGTTAAGGATAGGACGGCGGCAAAGCCGCAGAAGTGTGCGGGAGCCGGGAGCCCATGACTGGTTGTTGATGACGTGGGTCGTCATCTAGACCAGTCTGGGAGGGATGTGCGCACCGGGGAGGTGGACGTAGACCACGTGGTACCCGGCCGGGGGCGATAGGGGAGAGAATAGCATACGGGCCCTGATTTTGCGGTATTTTCACCGTTAAAGGGCGGCAACCGATTAACGAATCTGGCCCCAGAAGTAGGCCGTGGCGGAGTGGCGTTTTCCCCCCGCCGTTTAAACGGAGGCGTGGCAAATGTCTGCGCCTCACTATCTCGTAAGGCAGTCACTGGACTCTCGAGCAAGCCCAGGGGGTTGGGGGTGGGCGGGCCAGGGAGACGAGAGGGGAGAACGCTCGTCCCCCGTAAGCCGCCGATTCGATCACACAATTAAGTAAACTCCTTGCTTCTACTACCTAAATATGTGAGGCACTTTTCTCCGAACAGTGGCAGATCCCATTGAAAAGATCGTTTTTGCACACTGTGAGCAGCCTTCTGAAGTGCATCTGTGTCATCATGTGCTTGTATAAAGACTTTGAGAACACACAAAGCAAAGCCTCGCTCTCAGTAAGAAGCTTCAGCAAATCGGGAATTGCTAAGACCACTAGAAGCAGATCGGAATAGGTGCATGGCGTAGGAACGCGCTGGAACAGGATCACACTTGTTCGACGCGCCGCACACGAGGGCCGCATCAGCGTCCACGTGGGCGTCCAATCGATGCGCATCGGTCTCTTGTACGCCCGCGGTGGCGCCACTCTCAGGAGGATCGTGGCGCAGTGGATGGTGGTGTGCTGCGTGCCAAGGAGGGCGGGGTTTGGTTCTCCTGGGTGGTGGGATTTTTGCATTTCAATTGAGTGGTTGAGGGGTTTTGACGTCTACACCATTTTTCGGTGTTTTGTGTGCGTTTTTCCAGCTGTATGCATTTCTGCAGAACCCATCTGCGCACGTGCCCTGGCGACGAAAGCAGTTTCCACACGAGCGGCTTGGATGGACCACACCCAGGAGTCCCTTCTCTAGCCTGATTCTGCTTTCGAAGAGCTCAGAACGCAGCTGCGCACATTCTCGATTAAGCAGTTTTGGTGCGCTCATCAAATGGAGAAACGCATGCCTAAGTGTTAACCGCTCGCGCGACGGAAACCATGCTCCAATCCAAGTTTCGCGCTCTATTCCGATCTGATTTTAGTGGAAAAAGATCCACTCCAGCAAATCGTATGCGCGAACGATGAAAAAGCTGGGAAGAACACTCCTTTATGGTTCTCTGCTGTTGGCTGAGCTAGGAGACGAAAGGGAGGAGTTTATCCGAACAGTGAACTTCCTATCAGACAAGGAAGATCGATCCAAGAAACAGAGTTCACTTGTACCAACGATCTTTGCTGCCCATGTACATATATCCCACGATTGAAAGTGACCGTCCATCCCTCCCTCTGCAATTCGCGCCTATAAGGCCTATGGTATACTCCCGTCCGCTGCAGCGACGCGGGAGTACACAGCGACGCGACGGCTCGCGATGCGCGTCGCGAGCCATCGCGTCGCTGTGCACTCCCGTGTCGCGGCAGCGGACGGGAGTATACCATAGGCCTTAGACTAACTGAGAGTATCGTGCTGCAGGAATGATCAGACAAATGTAGCGGGGGAGCGAGAGGTATAGAAAAGGGAAGCAAATGCCTTAATCGCAGTCGCACACCCACTCTACGAGTCTTTCCTTTCTCAAAACGAGTTTACACAGATTTTTCATGTAGCAGAACAAGATTATTTGACCTCACAGAGAGCGCATGAGTTTTTTTTTTTCGAGACAACCCGTATTAGAGCACAGAAAGCAAAAGCAGTGGCAGAGTCGCAAACCCTAACCCCGCATGAGATGCAATACTGCTAGGGTCGCACGGTTCAAAAAAGGGTTGCGATGGTCTAATCCGTCGCAAAACGTCGCATGCTCATAACTCCTCCAATTTAGATAGCTATATATTTTGAGAAAGGTTGACATCGTTCTATCCACCTCTTTGAGATCTCCACAATCATTTGTATAGCTTCACCAGATCATGGGAATTTCGTCGTGGGCGGCTCAAAAAATAATTCGAGCAGCCTTTACGCGATTGGAGTAGCTTGTTTCTCATGACATGGAAGTTCTCGAAGTCGCATGGCGTACTTTGCCAGTGCCCTGTAGTGTGCCCGATGGACAATCTTTGCTCACGCCTCTGCTGTGTTCTCGAAAATAATTAGCTACAATCGCAAAAAAGCCCGCGCCAGCAATTTTTGCAATCTCCTCAAAAAACTAGCCGTTCAATTGGCACATTTCTGTGCCGGACATGTCAATAGAACCTCCCTGTGACTTGTCCGACACAGAAATGTAGATTTCGGTGCCGGCAAGAAAGTTCAGAGGCGAAGAAATGCGAGGATCGGCACAAAAGTGAGAAAAACGGCCTAGAAAAATATCTGCTCAAAAAACTAGCCATTCAAACCGTCGAAAAAACCCATAGTGAGTCTAGCCACGACGAAAACCCTACGAGGAGAACAATAGAGACATCGCATGACCACCCAACATCACCAGACGTGTGTTGAAATTGCTGTGGTATGGTCATGAACCAAGGAAGTGTCGAAATAAGTGAGCAGAAGTGCATAGAATAGGGCACGACAAGCGCTCCCCTCTCCGCGACCATCGCAGCCTGTCGCTAGTCGCAGTGCTTTGCACTGCGACGAGCGACGGGCTGCGACGGCCGTCGCACGGGAGTATGTTTCACTCCCGCGACGCGGAGGTATAGGGCCTATGGTATACTCCCGCGTCGCTCCAGCGACGGGCGCGGGGCAACTGTCAACGGCGCGCCCTCGCTGCAGTGGCGGACGGCGCAGTGGGGCGCGGTTGCCGGTTGACGCGCCATCGCTCCCGCGATGCATCGCAGAGGGGTGTTATACCTCCGCGTCGCGGTAGTGAAACATACTCCCGTGCGACGGGCAGCGATGGTCGCGGAGGAGGGAGCGCTGTCGTGCCCTATTCTATGCACTTCAGCTCACTTATTTCGACACTTCATTGGTTCGTGACCATGACTCACCATGACTCATGACTCATTTTGGGTTTTCTCGAAGGCTTGAACGACTCGTTTTTTGAGCAGGTGTTTTTCGAGGCCGATTTTCTCACTTTTGTGCCAATAGTCGCATTTGTTTCGCCTCTGAATTTTCTCGCCAGCACCGAAATCTACATTTCTGTGCCGGACAAGTCACAGGGAGTTTCTTCTGACATGTCCGGCACAGAAATGTGCCAATTGAACGACTCGTTTTTTGAGGAGGTGTTTTTCGAGGCCGATTTTCTCACTTTTGTGCCGAAACCCTCCTGCCTAGACATCATTTTCCGGAAATTGGGCTACAACTGGGACGTTTCCGTGCTAGGCATGTCACGAGAACCCTCTCGTGTCGTGTTGAGCACAGAAACGTGGGTTTCAGTGCCTGAGGGTGGAATGAAAAACGAAAGAAATGCATGAGTGGCGGAACCCCCCCCCCCCCCCCAGCTAAACATGACATCGACGAAATACCGTTGAAACCACAATCCTACAAGGGTTTACGGATCAGATGGGGATAAAACAGGAAAAACGCGAAATCACGAACGTAACGATCGACAAAACAAGAAAAAGATGCACTGAATCAGCTGATTCGCTAAAATTATGCAAAAGTCTCCGTCTGCAGACCTGCGTGAACTATGTCAGCCTCAGCGACGGCGACGGCTCGCGACGCGCATCGCGAGCCATCGCGTCGCTGTGCACTCCCGTGTCGCGGCAGCGGACGGGAGTATACCATAGGCCTAACACCCCTCTGCGACGCATCGCGGGAGAGATGGAGCGTCAACTGACAACCGCGCCCCACTGCGCCGTCCGCCACTGCAGCGAAGGCGCGCCGTTGACAGCTGCCCCGCGCCCGTCGCTGGAGCGACGCGGGAGTATACCATAGGCCTAAAGGGCTCCGCACACTTCTGCGGCGTTGCCGCAGCCGGCAGTCGGCAAAAGTGGGGCGGAGCCTTCAAATTGCGGCGCTCCTCCCCACTGTGACGGCCCGTTCTCCGGCGTTGCCGCAGCACGGCGCCGTCGCAGCGAACTCCAGTCGGGACCTACTCGCATAGAAGGAAAGCGCGCTCCGATGAGAGACGTGCGCTCCGATGAGAGACGCACGCCCGAATGAAGAACTCAGCTGAGAATCTCCATCGTCATCAGCTCTCCTTCAACGTCAAGGAAACTAAACTTAGAAAAAGGAAACTAAACAAGCGAAACAGCTAAATCCAACACAAGAACGAAAGAAATCAACCCAGACGTCGCCCGGATCCTCGAGAAATAATCAGCTGATAGCCATAATCGATTTCCTAATTTAAAGGACGCATGTGTTTCCACTTCCTGTTCCCCGTCGCGATCGGCTAGAGCGCAGAGTCTCTACCTGCGGCATTGCCGATGATTGAAATCATTGTTGCCGTCGATGCGGCAATGCCGGAAAAGTGTGCTGGTGCGGGACGGTGCCGGCTGCCGTTGCCGGCGGCCTTTGCGTCCTTGCCCCATGTTGAAGGATAGGGCTGCGGCAACGCCGCAGAAGTGTGCGGAGCCCTTAAGAGGTGTGAAGAATCACCTCAATCGGCCCAACTTCCATGTCGTCGCTCCTCTCAAATGTTTCCATGGCAGCCATCAGGGCAATCTTCCGAGCACCGCCTTTGCTGTGCTGAAACCTGGTTGGGTATCGAGCGTATACATCGATTCTACACTTTAAGGCAGTCACCTTCTTGCACAGGGCCGAGTGATGGAATGAGACTTTCTGGCAGGAACGCTTGACATTATCTATTCATAGAAATCCGTAATGATTGCGGTAAGCTGCAACACGGTTCATTCAGTGATGGCGGAAGCGCTACCGGTCGATACATACAGGGTGGGAGCGCAGGATTGTTGTCCCGGCTTTCCCTCATTGTGACGCATTTTTGTAGGTCCGGTGGCCCCTTTGTGTCTCGGGCTTGGCTGAAATCAGGGAACCTAGCCAACTTGTTAAGGTCGTCGATACTGTACAGACGTGAGTTCTATACCGTATGAGTGCTGACATCAGCAGCAATAGGAGATGATTAGCTGGCAAAATCAATCGTCTTGATCCTCCACTTATGCGCAGAATTTCGTCGTCGTTAATGAAAAAGGAATCACTCTTAGAACTGGCTGAATCCGTTTGGACGCCAACTTCCAAACTGGAGACGATTTCTTGCGTTGAACTAGTAAAATGGTCGAAAATGCTCCAACTACGGACTTGGATGGCATCCATAGGTAACCATATGCCTTTCCAGGCCTCTGTGAGTAGTTCATTACCCATCTGTTATGTTGTCGAACATAATCGGATTTGGATGGCATGCGCGGTTACCTAAGCGATCGTGATAGGCACTGGCAGTGCATTCGGGTTATTGTAATACGTAGATGTATGATTTACGAGCTCGGAAAGTTGCACAACGCGACGAGGTCGATCTCTTAATAGGTTAATCCGCGCGCTGATCTGCGCAAACACTGAGGGGCAAGCGAGTTAGTCGCTCGAGAGTAACGCAGGTGATGTGAAGAAGAGGTTCTAATTCACGTTGGCAACGGATTAAGGGCCCTGCTCCAAGTGCTCCTGCAAGGTCGATACCCGGTTTTGCGATGTCCAAGAGCTTTGGAGATTATGTTAAAAGTAACGCTTCTACATGGAATTCTTTCCCATTCCTGCGAGCTGCGACTCGACGGCGACACATTCTTAAATTCGCTTCCAGTGATGTTAGATTTGGCTTACGAAAAAGCTTCGCCTTTCGTGAAAAACCCAACACAGTCTGTGCCTGGAGTCCAGCAAATTCCGTCATGCTCGTTGTACTCGACATACTTCTTCCAACGGCCTCTTCTCAGCCATCCCAGTATATTAGGTTGTGCGGAAAGTTTTGGCCGTCTTGACCAGCTCACTTCAAACGCTCATAACGTTCATCGTAGTCACCGGATTCAGTCGAAGTAAGCACCATTCGAACCAGCACAGTTTTGCCAACGGGCCCACTCATTCCATCAGCGAAAAAAATAGGTGGTCGAGATTTCTCAAAATCCACGAAAGCTGTTTTGGCTTGGTCCTGGTTGGTGGAGGTTTTACCAGCGAGAAAGTTCTGAAAGTGTGTGAAAAGGTGGTGGTCGGTTGGTGAGAGGTCTGGAGAATATGGCGTGTGAGGCAGAACTTCATTCCTTCTTCTTCTTCTTCTTCAGCGTTTGTCCCGCTTCGTAGAGGGGTCCGCTATTCTGGTGTCATGACGCCATCTTTCCCGATCCAGCGCTAGATCAGGGTGGACACCAGCCGCTTTCAAGTCCGTATGTAACGTGTCAGACCAGTGCTGCTTCGGACGTCCTCTAGGCCGCTTTCCAATTACCTCGAAGTTAAGGTCTATCTTGCGGACGCTGTCTTCCTTTCCACGCAGAACGTGGCCGTACCATCGTAAGCGAGCTTTGCGCATCTTGTCCGCTATCGGCGCGACACCGAACTTCTGCCGAATGACATCGTTTCGGATGCGGTCCATGCGCGTGACTCCTGCCGTCCAGCGCAGCATCTTCGTCTCCATGACGCTGAGGCGCGTTTCAACTTGCTTGGTCGCAGGCCAACACTCAGCGCCGTACATCGCTACTGGCCGGATGACTGCTCTGTAGATCTTTGACTTAAAGCGCTCTGGTATCTTCTTGTCGTAGAGCAGAAATTTAAAGCGCTCTGGTATCTTCTTGTCGCAGTTGTGTTGGATCGACGTCCAACACGCGTCTTTACGCGCATATCCCACCACGTCGTCTACACGTCTTACAGACGGCCGCTAGCTGCATAACTAGCGGTCGTGACCTGCTTAGAAGTGGACTGCACGAAGTTAGCTGGGCTCGGATCTATACCAGAAGGGAAGGTGTGGAATCCCCTCATGTGGTGCCGCGAAATCCAGCAATTTATATTGTGCTGATGTGGAGCACTCTTGAGCTGGATAATACTGAAGCAGTCCTAGTGTAGAGGGATATCCAGTTCTCTCCTTCAGTAGGTAATATATCGAACCTACAAGCTTCTCCGGGTAAATGGTTAATCAACACAGTGTTTTGAAAATTCTTGTCAGGAAGAGGTCAACGTATAAATGCTAAATCCACTTTTCTTGCCGTGCCAACCCCTCCATCTACTTGATATTCTTAACGTCTTCTTCACCTGTTGTTTAGCAAGAAGCTCGTTAGAATGAAAGCGCTCTGACATTTTAGGCAGACTATAGGTTCGACGTCGGATACGATAGCTATACAACAGCCAGGCGGTTCATTTCCAGTTTTTCCGATCCGCCTACGCAACAGTGCGTTTGGGCACTGTTCTGTAATGACCTTGGAGATCCTTCCATCGCAGTCCCCTGTTAGAGTTTTGTCAGGTCTGAATTTGAGACATTGCCAAAACTGTTGTCAAAAATGATTCGTACTTGCATAGCACTCGTGTGAAATTTTTTAAAAGAAGTGAGCGAAAACTTCAAGTAAAATGATTAAAGCTCGGAAGGTGGGTGCAAATCTAGAGCGGTGGGTCCACCCTCATGCTCCTTCACAACATGCAGATTGCCCGAGAAACTGTGGAACGAAACGCTAAACACGTTTACCTATTCAGTATAGACTTAGAAGGATAACTACATAACTTCGCCTATTTGGAGTAAAATTGTCAAAAATGGAACAGGAACAGGTTGGACCCCACTCTCTAGGCTTGTCCCCGAAAACGAAAATGCACCATGTATAGCACCTGTAAAGACGCGTTGAGGGCGTGAATTACAGGGTGCGTAAAAAGTATTGACGCACTAAATGACGGTTGTGGAAATAGTATTGCGCAGTAAGTTTTAAAATATTCACTTGGGAAATATGGAAAATGATCTTGCAAACACGATAGAATAACTCGTAATTGACATTGGCTCCTTTACTGTGAATACAGGAGCGAAAACGACGGAAAAATTCATGAGCACGCGCCGCAAACACTTGCTTGCATTTCGTTCCGTGCTTTGAACAGGGTAGCCTTGTGTGACTGGTCACTTCTGTTGAAAGTAGCCCAGACCTCATTCTCCAAAATCGCCTAAAAAGAGTAATCCAGCGGATTCTTGTTTAAGCTGTGCTCGTCTGAGAAGCTGTCTACACCTGCGCGCGTTACCTGTTTGCCGTTATCGGACAGAGGTTGATAATTTCGGATTTGAACGTTAACGTGCGTGAACCTCTTGTAATCATCATCTGTTATGACAGAGCCGTGGCTGACGTTTGGGTTGCTGACATCTTTCCTCACCTACCGTTTCGAACAGCGCCTAAATCTCTTGTTAAGGAAGTATTCGGCTCTTTGGGTAACAGACAAAAAAAGGGCCACCGTAACGATGACGATCATGTTTCTTCAGTATTTCGTGTTTTTTGAGCACAATACAGACAACATAAATAACACACAAAAACCTAGAGGGGTAGAAAGAAAAAGCTGGAGCTGAATCAAAACGTAGGTGCGTCAATACTTTTTACGCACCCTGTACACCAGTGCAGCGTCACTCACATAATGAACCTTGTGCATGAGGCGTGCTGGACGTGAATCCAACACGCCAGAAGTCTCCAGTTTGGAAGCTGGCGTCCAAACGGGTTAAGCCCTCAGAGCTTTGCCCGCAGATGATCTTCTCCCAACGAGAACTACGATTTGAACACCAGTAGCGCTTCGTCATTGACTATCGCTGCCTTGCGTCCTCTCTGAGAGAGAGGAGACAAACGGCGTCAAATCCTTCGTTAGATCTCCCCAAGCTCGGGAGGCGCACTGGTGTAGAGACGATTCCACAGCCCACGGAAAGCTTTCGGTTTGTTGCAACCGTCCTACGCTCGTTACAAAGCGCATGTTGTGACCGCAGCGGTGGTTCTCGATTTGTGGATGCTGAAACAAGACACGACACAGCTCTTTTGAGAACGTACCTGACCAAGGATCAATGACGGCGCTGGTAGGTCTCTTTTGGAATGCGCTACACATTCTACTTCTACGGGGTGTCATGGAGGCAATTTGATTGGTGTATTTGGCCATACTGTGACCTGCGGCGGCCACCCGTCGAACAATTAAGCGCTTTATCCTTACCACACAAGCTGGTACCAATTCATCGATCCCGTAGGAAAGGAGAGCTTGGTTGGTCTGGGCGAGAAGCCCGAACCAAGAACTTGTAATCCGGTGCACACGACAGCTGGCGCCTCCTTCGATTGTGCTGCCACGCCCTGCTGACCCGGTGCAACACTATAACTGTAGCGCCTCACTGAGCTCTTTGCTCATTTCACTTCCGCTGTTGTTCAGCCGAGTTGGTATTTAAGAGTAAATGAGCTATATGTGTGTGTGGATCGTGCAGACAGTATAACCAAACACTTAATAGTGGTACTGATTCTTCGACATCAAACAAACATACGCTCCGGTGATCCTGAACAACCGACCAGACACGAGTTAGGAGTAGTCGGGAGCACAACGTTGAAGAACCTCACGCAGGTGAGAGAAGGTCCGTGGACGGTCGGGGATCACAGCCTCTTCACTAGGATCACCGCGCAACAGGTGGCAATTCAATGCTAAAAGCTCGCTGATGACTGTTTGCTGGCTAGCACCTTGCGCTGTTCGTGTTTCAGCAAGGACGTGACGATTCAAGGGAAGAGTGTGACTATCAAAGGCCTGGCCCAGACGGCGGGCGGCCCTGTACCGATAGTTTACCTAGAACCGAAGGGAAAGAGTAAATCGTGAGCGTTTAGGATTTCTTCGAATATTCTGCGCTTCAGCTTTTGTCAAGGTGCATGTCCAAAGTCTCGTATGCGCTGCATTCAGGAAAATGGAACAGAACATTTTCGACGCAAATCCAGTGAACGAAGAGGTTGCTCAAGGCAGGTGAGTGCGGACGAGGAGCCGCATTACAGCTGAGAAGCCGATGAATCGCAGCCCATCTGTGTTAAACGAGTTTGCACCTTAAACTGAAGAGAATTTGGTTCGTCGAATTTGCTTCAGGAACGAACATTGTAAGGGAGCTAGAAAACAGGAGTAGGGAGCTTGGTGCTCTTATTTTTTGCAGAGAAAGCCTCTCTTGCAACTGCGCACTAAGGGGTGCTTAAAAATCCTGAATCGCCAAATTCGCGAAAAAACTGATACTCATTGGGGAGCAATGGACGTGGAACGCTTTCATGCTCTACATATTTGGTTAGACCACTCAATGTCTCAGCATTTGATATGTTAGTATAAAATCTATCTCTATATAGATAAGGAACGTGACAAAACTACTGGGAAGTAGTCATGTCAAACAAAAAATGTAAAATGTCGGCGAATTAATGAATTGCGGATGTAACGGAATGGAATAACCCGAGACGATCTTTCGAGTCCTCAAAATTTCTAAAAGCTGCCCTCTTCTACAATTACTCGGTGGTCTAACGGCACATCCATGCGTGCGAATCACTGCTAGTTAAGTGTGTAAGAGAGCAACATTGGTACCCGTCAGAATTCCACCTTAGTTCGTAGGTGCTGAACATTAGACCCACAGAACGTCCGGATGAGGAATAGCATTGCATCGATGCTTAGGTGGTGGATGGGACGAGTTTCACCAGTTGAAGTAGGCATTTGTCTTGCAAGGGATCCGGCTCTCATCATGGGCAGTTATGCTGTGTGTCAACCTCCAGTAAGTTTCTTCACTAACATCTTGTATGCAGCTACAGCAGTAGCATCAGGGTACATGTCGCATAGGTGAGCAGCACTGGTAGGTGGTAGCCGCCAGTCAATGATAACCAAACAGAGCACAGCCCGAACACATGCTAGCCCATCAGGGTATCGACGGATACCTTCTCTCTGAACGGCATGCCCATTCAATGCGGTCTGATTGGTTTAGGCGTCCCCACCTACCAATGCTGCTCACCTACGCGACATATACCAGCATCAGCAACATTTCAGGAGATGGAGCCGCTTGAAGCTGGCGAGTGGGCCGAGTTTGTGCTCGTGGTCAGAAACATATCAGGTCCGGATCTTTGAAGGAAGTCTCCGGTTGTGTCTAGCTCGTGGCTTAATGCTGAATGTCAGGAAATGTTGATCAATGGATATACGAATGGGATCTCAGTAACAAATTCAACCAAAAGTTCGGCAAGAGATTCAAGGTGACGCTAGCACGGTTGGTAGAAGTTCTGAGGGTGATCGTTGTTGTGCAGGAGAGAGACATCGGTAACGACATAATCCGCGGCCCACCAGCGAGCCACGTTCCGGCCATTGCCTACTACACCATCAAGAGGACGGCGTAAGTGACTCCTTGATTCTGGCAGTCTCGGTTTGAGTGCCGAAGCAGGAGAGTTTCAGTGAAGGAATGTTCTACCTGGTCCACAGCGACACATTCCCTTCCATCGACCTGTTGCTTTCCCATTATTACAGTAAGCCTGCTCTTCGTCTTACATTTAGAGCTGCTTTGCGGTTGACCAGAAGTGCAATGCCAGTATTTCGAAGGTTGGCATTTTTCTCCACTCTTTAAACCTCTCCTTAGCAGCATTTAGAGAAACTATGCGAGAGGCCGCTTCTAAACGCTTTCACAAGCAGCCGAGCACGGGCCTAAGGCGGGCAGCCTTTTGGTCAAGACTGCCGTAAAAAAGCTATAAGGAACTTGGAGAATGCCACAGAACTCTCTCTGGGGAACTACCCGCCTCGACTTCGATAGGCTGGGAGTCTGAGCACCGGACCAAACAAACCCTTTGCACAGAATAAAAGACTAGGAAGGAAGGCGAACGTGCTAATCCGTGTGAAGCGCCACGCATCCTACTCCTACTTGACATCGTAGAGGCAACTCGAATGTGCATTTAAGCCACAAAAAGATCTTCCGGTAACCAAACGATGAACAACTCAGCGTTTTATCCATCTCGGGCAAGTCTGATACCAATTCATCGACCTGAAAGGATGGAAGGCATGGATGGCTTCGGCTACGCTTACAACAGAAATCATAACAACAAAGATTCAAACCTTAATCCGAAGAAAATCGCAGAGAACCAAATACTCTGCACCCGAAATATTTTAACTACAGTACCGCGGTTAAACATTCAACCAATTGACGTTTGCGACGCAAAAACGCGTTTTTTGCGTCGCATCATGATAACTTGTTTCAAAGTAAAGACTTTCTCAACAAAATTTACAGAGAGTCTCAGCATCGCCCTACCTACAACTGCACATGCGATCGCCATTCAAAAATAGGTGGAAGCCTGAAAACCAGTGCCGCAATTAGGGAGGGTTTTCATTACTGTGACCTGACCCAAACGTCGCCGAGTCTCGCTTAATTATATCCCCAGGTACAGGTGGTGCTGCCCAGTTTATATTCCTGTTATCTATGATCTTCCCTGGCTGCGGCGATTCATTTAGTGCCAAATTTGGCAAGAAGATAATCACTTTGACCTTCCACAGACTTCGTTTATTTCGACGGAGTAACTCTCCATCTAAAATTTCTGATTTTAGCATGCCGTCTACTCATGTTTAAGGAGGGAAAATAACATAGAAAATTTACGTTTCGAGTTCACTTTGGGCATTGGCGTGCTGGCTGTAATTCGTCAAAACTGCAAGTGAACATTTGGTAAAGAGCACTCTCTGACGCCGAGTTTAGCTGCGAATATCTTTGTCCTAAGCGAGCGATTTAGATCAAAAATATGTATGTTGGCTAACCAAGCACAATGTAGAGACTCCAAGTATCAAATTTCGAGACGCCATGCGATCAGATGGCAGAATTTCAACTGGTTAAAGTGACGACTTCCTTCAAAAGTGCGACTGCACTGCAGCAGCGTTTCATGTTCAGTCTTCGTAGAATGAATGCTGGAAAGCTCAGCATTCATATTAGGTAATTTCTCGCTCTAATTTTCAACCAGTTCGGGCGCTAATACTTTGTCGCATCAGATCGAACGCTGACGTAGAGGTGTTCTTCGATCGTAATTGCGCTGACCTGGCATGCCCTACAGAGACAATGCACTCGGCTGCATGACCAGCGAATCCCTCATTTCTCTTTCTCATAATTACGGGCCTGTTCGACTTCATGCAACCCACTATTATCGATCCATGCTACCAAATCTCGATGAGTTTTTGGGTTTTCCGGTTTGCGTAGATAGATCAGATTTCAATATTCTTACAATTGTGTCTCCAGTCGCGAGGATCCCCAGAAAAAGCTGAACACTTTTTAAATCGAATTGGGCACATTTCAAATTAAATTGGTCATTTTTCAAACTAAATGTGTATGTCAAATGATAAGTAGCGATCCCGTTTTTGTACTGTATTTGTAAGCCTAGGTAGTTGTTGTGTTATAGTGTTTACTAGCTGTATTTAATAGTTTAAATTGTTTCTAGACGGCCGGCCGAAGGGAAGCGTGGTTTCTCCCCGCCGACGGCCATAAAAGGCGAGCGCCCGGAGCACGCGGCATTCTTGAGCTGTGTGCGCGGTGCTGAGCGGCGGCGCAGACCGACTGTCTGAATAAAGGCTTAACTGCCGAGGTACCGACGCGCATACCACACAGAATTCATTATAAGAAATATTATAAAAAATAAATAGTAAAACATAAAAAACTTGTACAAAAATATATAAATGTTTATTGTGTTCTGTGTGTTTATTTTCAATTGTAAAAGTCACATAGGTAAAATCAATAATATATTACCCTGTACTGTACTAACAACTAAGTTAATTAGTTACCTTTTTCACTGAAGCACCTCGGGGTAACTAATTTTAAGCATGATTTTATGAAGGTAGAGGAGGCAAAACAGAACATGTTTATTGTTGTTAGTTGTCAGTGTTTTCGCTGTTAATGTCATTTGGTTACGATTTTTGCGCCGTTGAGTGCGAGTTTTTATGAAAAGTTCGTCGCGATTTTTAGTCGATTCATAGTGTGAATGTTGCTTACATGAAGCGCCAAAGTGAGAATATGTGTGTTTTTACAATTGCCCTTGTTGTATTGTTTACATGCTTAAAACTTCATGCAAACAGCAATTTTGCTATCAACCGAATAGAAATCGCGACGTCTTGGACGAGTGAATGGCGCAATTCCTTTTTTAGCTCAAAAATGGCCACTTCCAATAAGTTATAAACCATCATTTTTCACAAAATAAGGAATTTATAAAATTTCAGCCAAAGTGGTCACTTTTTGTATGAGTGAACTAAAATGTAAAAGATAATTATACTAAATTTTCCTTGAACAAAAGACTGTTACCCCCTTTTGAAGAGTATTTAGGTTCAATGTTAGTTTAATGTAGAAGAAGCTCATTTCGATGTGAAAGAGTTCGCTTCAATTTTAAAAGTCTTAAGCTGGTTTAGAAGGGTGTCCAGTTTGATTTGAAAAACATCTATTTCCAATTCTACACGAAATGGTATATTAAGGTCAGCTTGTATGCTAATTACCTTTACCACTCGTAGTAAAGCTGTTTCACTATGGATAATTTTTTAATTAGAGAAATAAAATAGAGTTGATCGGGCTCAACAACAGCTGCTGAAATTCCTTTTGCGTGAAGCCTACACACCGCCCAACGCATTCATGCTATGATCTACGTAAACAGGAAAACCCGTAACTCATCGAGATTCGTCAGCATGTATCGATAATAGTGAGCTGCATAATGTCGTACAGGCCCATAATTACGAGAAAGAGAAATGAGGGATTCGCTGGTCATGCAGCCGAGTGCAGTGTCTCTGTAGGACATGTCAGGTCAGCGTAATTATGATCGAAAAAGGCCTCCACATCAGCGCTTGATCTGATGTGGCAAAATATTGGCGTCCTGAAAATTTGAAAAATTCGAGCGAAAAATCATACAGTTGCAATATTAGGCTTTCCAGCTTTCATTCTGCGCGAAGACTGAGCATGAAGCGCTGCTGAAGTGCAGTCGCACTTTTGAAGGAAGTCGTCACTTTAAGCAGTTGAAATTCTGCCACCCGATCACCTGGCTTCTTGATATTTGATACCTGGAGCCTCTTCATTGTGTCCGGTTAGTCTACATATTTTTAGACTAACAGATCTGCTTAGGACATAGATATTCGCAGCTAAAGTCGGCGACAGAGAGTGCTCTTTACCAAATGTTCACTTGCAGTTTTGACGAACTGCAACCAGCACGCCAATGGCCAAAGTAAACTCGAAGCGTAATTTGAAATAAATTAAAATTAAAATACAATGTTTAAGGAGTCATTTTCCCTCCTTAAACACGAGTAAACGGCATGCTACAATCACGAATTTTAGATGGAGAGTTATTCCGTTGAAATAAACGAAGTCTGTGGAAGGTCAAAGTGATTATCTTTTTGCCAAGTTTGGCACCAAATGAATCGTCGCAGCCAGAGGAAGGTCATAAATAAGAGGGAAATAAATTTTAATTATTCAAAAATTTTAAAATTCAACTGGGGGCACCACTTGTACCTGAGGATATAATTAAGCGAGACTAGGCGACGTTACTGGGTCAGGTCACATTAATGAAAACCCTTCCTAATTGCGGCACTGGTTTTCAAGCTTCCACCTACTTTTGAATGGCGATCGCATGCCCAGTGGGAGATAGGGTGATGCTAATAGCCTCTGTAAATTTTGTTGAGAAAGTCTTCACTTTGAAACAGGTTATCATGATGCGACGCAAAAAACGCGCTTTTGCGTCGCAAACTTGCATGCTTAGCGGCAGTACTGTACCTATATACACGCGTGGCGCCTGGCTTTTTGCAGGAAAAGCCTGTTTTCTAAGTAGTTGCTCTAAAATTAAATAATTCGAAAAAAGACACACATATTTAATTTCGCCGATTTAAGCTCAACCTTTTGCATACGAATGCCTCTTCCGGTTGAATTTAAAGATACACAAAAGCCAGACAAAATCAAGTGGTTACGATCACTAGCAGAGTTAACGTGACTTAATGAAAGGAGCTTGTCTGAGTAGGAGAAATGTACACCAAAGCAAATAGCTTTTATTTATGCAGCGTGCAATGAGTTTTGCAGTGCCACCAAGCATGCCGCATATTCCACGGGTAGAGCAAAATTGAACGCAGTACAGGCATATTCGGAGTGTAATAACATTGTCTAATCAAAGTTGTGTCAGTTGAGCTGTTTCTTTTAGACCCTTTTATGCACTAGGCAGGTTTATGTCAAAATCTGAAATTTATACAGAGGACTTTTTCCGGCACAATTTCCGGATCCTATTCAGAAAAAAACAGTAGATACAAACGATTCAAATGAGTTTCTTTGGGTCTCAAGTGGCTGGTATCGAGGTTGTGAGCTGTCATAACGATGTTTTGTTGCGATCAAAACTTCTAGCACCAGGCGGGAATCGAACCCACACCTCCCTCTGAGCGGGCGGGAATGCTCTACGCCAGTACACCACCGGCGCCGTTTGATCGAACGCAATATCCACACTTCGTGGGACCGATCAGCACTCACCCGTATCCGGAATGATCACCTCGTGGGACCGATCCCGTATCTGGGATCGGTTCCACGAGGTGTGGATGTTGCGTTCGATCGCACCGGTGGTGTAATGGCGTAAAGCATTCCCGCCCGGCTAGAGGGAGACGTGCGGGTTCGAGTCCCGCCTGGTGCTAGGAGTTTTGATCGCAACAAAACATCGTTATGACAGCTCACAACAGTAGATACAGTTTCGAATACAATAAAAGGATAACGGATAAAGGACGGCGTTACTCAATCTCTTCTGGGATGCGCATTCTACTTCTACGGGAGGCCGTGGAGGCGATTTGAAAGAGTATTTGGCCATAACTTGACTTGCGGTGGCCAGCCGATGAACAAGTCAGCGCTCTATCCTTCCCGGACAAGTCTGGTAGCAATCACCGATCCCGGAGGGATGGAAGACTTGGTTGGCCTGGGCGGGAAATCCGAGCCAGAAACCTGGTATCGGGTGCACGCGACAGCCGGTGCCTCCTCCGACTGCGCTACACGCGCCCTTTTCGAATACAATAAGGTACAGTTTCGTCGTGGATGATCACCTTTAGCATATAATTGTGCTCACATTTAAAGGCAAATAATAATACGAAATTCTCATGAAGTTTACCAAGGATGAACAAGGTCATGTTCAACATTTTTGAACGTGATTTCTCTGTCCAGAAGTGTAAATGTCCTTTTCTGAGCTGGGAAACGCAAAGTTCACGTAGCAGGACATTGCACAAAAACATTTCAATCATTTTTGCTCACGCTTGAACAACAGTAGGCCGTTGCGATTTCAGCTCATCTCCTGCCACTGAAGGGAGAGAAAAACTGTTCTAAACATGCGTTTCCGCTTGTACTTCAAGGAACAAGTCGGTGGGGGAACCCAACACAGACTTGTCCCAGACCGATGCTTGGTCAGTTGCAGAACATTTTGGTTATGCTAAACATAGTAACAGTTATCCGGCGTTATAGGTCCTATGACTAAGCCAGAGTATTTGCTGAAGGATCGCTCTCCAATTCAGCTGATAATTGGCGGGCAGTCGAAATCTCTGGAGCAGTTCAAACCGAGGTAAAGGCGGAGTCGAATCCGTGAACGCCATCCCGTCCCCTCCGCATATATATGAATACCATGGATCATGCTGTACTTACGCAATTCTTGATGCCAAAGCCTTCACCTCTAATTCTTTACTTCCCGTGCGATAGCTACATACATGTAGAATTGATGATTTCGCCCAAAAACTGCGACGTATATGCCACCGATACGTTCTCTCGAGGTTTATCATAAGCCGCATGTCCACTCGGCAGCGGCAGCCGTGATCAAGCACGGCGATCGATGTGGCGGGAATCGATGCCCCTATGCTGAATCACAGCTGCCGCTGCCGTCGCCGCCGAGTGTGCATGCGGCTATAGGCGGCTGAACGGAATTGATGAGTGGTCACCGAAATTCGAGAAATGATGACAGGCTCACATCCACATGAACACCGTTCAGGCCATTCTCGAGAACACAATGAAAGTACTACCGAGTTTTTTTTTCTCGAAAAGCTTCTGAATAGTAATTTTGGGTGCGCAAGTCAGTGTTGATGGGGACGCATCAGCATTTTAGGAATAGCAATGACTGAAATCTGGGAAGGGACTTTTAGCATTTTTAGTTCGGGCCGTACAAGCGCAGGACCATAGAAGGTCATGGGAGCGCTGATATCAACGGAACGACGCAGCTAATCGTGTCCAACACACGTCTTTGCGCCCGAACTCCATGATGTCAGTGGTGCAGCACAGGTGTGATCCACGCCCAATGCATGCCTTTATACGCTTTATACGTGACGTCCAAGTCCACAGTGACGTCTGATCGGTGTAACGTGGCTTACACCGGTAAATGTCAGTGGCGACCCCGCATCGGAACATGATGAAAACGTGAGGCGACATGACGATGTGACGTGTCTTTTGAATTCGGACCCTTTCCGTAGACATGGCAGACAACTAGGTAAAGCAGTGTCCAAAAGGATTTGGCCGGTGGTAGGTCCAGGACCAAGTCAATACCCTCTAGTGTTGTAATCGAGAAGAAAATGACAGCAACAAATGCAATCCGGTCTTTACAGTGGAAGTGTCCAGGGCTAAGTTTTGGGCGGTAACAGAGAATTGCGGAATCAGACGGCGATCTGGTCCCCATCGTGTCGGAACCTATACCCGTACTGTGGCAGAATCTGTGGGGAGAAACGTCTTTTGCGATGCTGCTTGCTGCTCAGGGCCGCAAATGTAGCCGTAGTTCTCGGCGGCGTGCACCGCCGTGAGGTGTGGCCCCGTCAACAAGGCAGAACAGCATGCCGTAAATCTGCACCGGGCCTAAGTGTAGCTTATACTTTTGGAACCTTCGTCGGCACCGATATCGATTGTTCGTCGCATCGCGTTCATAAGTCGCTTCCGGGAAACACTTCATTTGACGGAATTTGGGATGCAATAGGCTTTGCTCAATGTTCGAGTAGCGGCGCGAACCTCACAGTCGATGCGACACGATCCTCGGGTCGCGCTCTTCTGCCAGGAAATGGTGCTATGAACATCACGATTTCGAATCGAATGCGTAGTAGCGAAATCACTGAGCGACGACGCTTGGCAATAAACAGCGATACCATCATCGCGTGACGATGATGAGAATTACGTGAGATGTGGTGTTAGCTGCACAACGCGTACGAATACCACGCGAGAGCGCGAAGCGATGCTGTCCTGAACGTCCCCGAAAGGCGCCTTTTATACTCGCACCGCCGCGGGGCGCGGCATGATGGTTGACATAGCTATCGATTATTCGCGACGCATCGCTTTCAGACTCCGCCGCCCCAAAACGCACATTTGACGGAATTTTGGGTTACGGTATTCGGCGAATGGCCCCGCGGGAGGGAAGGGTGCGGCGTGGCACGATCAGCTGATGTGGAGTGGGAAGTTTCATACCGGGATGAACCATTTTGCTATGGCCTTTTTGTTTAGGTTTCCAAATCGACAGAACAAAAGCTGTAGCAAAACGGCGGCCCTGTTGCACTTTCACTCCATTGGTAAAGGGGTAGAGGCTAGGGGGTGGGGGTCAACCAAACTTCGCTCAAGGGGGTATTTAGGGTGTTGATCACGAATCTGACATCCGCTTTTTTTATTACGCTGGAGTTTGAGGAAAAACAGTGACCATGACCTTAGCCACCCGTACTTTCCGTAACCTAGGAAGGAAATGGAGATCTGAAGACATTGACAAAGTTTCACCTACTACGCTAAAGATATGTTTAGTGCACAATAACCCCGGAATGGCCATGAGAGAGAGAATTCTGAGTGATTTTCGACGATGAGTACCTTCTAGCAGTTCTACTTTTGAACCCGCACATGTCGCGAAATAAGGGTTTAGTGTCATTGCAGGGATTCGACTCAATACCACACATACCAGTTTCAACCATAGGTTGAGCGGACGACTTCGACCCCAGCCATAAGAGACGACTCGTCGCTCCCCACAGGAATCTCACCACCAACGTTGGCAAGATGCATTCCGCTAATCAGCCAGACGAATCCTTTCTGTTTTGGTCCTCCAGTGAGTCATAGACCGTCTCCTCCGTCATCCATCATGGCGAACGGACAGTAGCACGCTGAAGCTCGTGGCCGCGCGTCGCGGACGCTCCCCTTTCTGACTGCAATCGCGTCCCTATGCTTAACTATAGGGCAGAGACGCAGAGCTCGCAGCCGGCGGCGTCCCTGCTCTATCCTTGACCATAGCGGCGAGCGGCGTTGCCGCAGAACTCTGTGGGGGCCTTTAGTATAAAAGGCGCCTAAAGGCCCCCACACAATTCTGCGGCGTTGCCGCTGCCCTATCCTTAACCTTAGGGCAGAGACGCTGAACTCGCCGCCGGCGGCGTCCCTGCCCTATCCTTGACCATAGTGGCGAACGGCGTTGCCGCACAAGTGTGTGGGAGCCTTATAGGGTCGGGCACACTCGGCATCGGTTTTTGCGCGTCAAAAACGAGCGGAGCGAAGACGGGCGCCAAATGTGAAGCGAAATGTGCCAAAGTGCGCCGCCGCCCCTGACGCAGAGACACACCCTCTGCGTTTCTGTCCTATCTTCTATCATTGGAGCTGCATCAGCGAGTATGCGCAGCCCTTCGTGCACTCCGCAGCGGCAGTGCAGCAGCACGCTGAGGCCTAGCGCGAGTGGCGGAGTCGCACTGGGAAAGCTTAGGCGGCAGTGACGGAGGCGTGCACAGTTCCACTGCCGCTGTGCTGCCAGCAGCCGCCGCAGCGGCAGTGTCAGCGAGGAGTGAGCTCGGGCATTCCCAACTGCCATTGCGGCAGAGTTCCCCGTGCTGCAGTGTGCATGCGGTTTTATGCGGCGAATCGCGCTGCAGAATAAACGGGCGCAGCGTGATAATTAGCAGCTTGGGTGAGTGGCGTTCGGCTGATCGCGGGAACCACGATCAAGCGTCCAGGTGACAGTACCTGCGGTATGCTCGCCGTCCGCACTCGCGCAATGACAATCGTCGCGGCCGTGCCAGATCTCAACAGCCAGGAGACGACCCGTCCCTGGCTGTTGAGGGGGCCGACGACGATGGTCTGACGAAAGAGAGGAGTGCATAGATCGACCAGATGTGTTACAGTTGTAATCATTAACGCATTAATTAGAGGATTTATAAAACTAGTTTAGATTCATGTTAGTATGAAAAAACATCTATCTACCACTATATAATTGAGTTAGAGGTCGATGACTTTTAAGTGATCTAACTTAAGTGAGATACGCCGCATCATCCACAGCGAGGGCGGTCGAGTGATCTAACCTGAGTGAGATACGCCTCATCATCTACAGCCACTGAACGTGGGATGTTGCTGCAGCAGGGAAAGGGCAGCCCTTTACTGCTTAGTACAACAGCACCTATGCGCGTTTCTGAGCGTCTAGATTCAGAAGCCGTGCCACCGACTTCGTACTATTAGCATGAGAAGATCACTAAAGGGGTAAAAGTAGGAGGGGGACTTCGAGGGTGGAGAACCGACAGCGATCAGGAGGGAGCGACCTGCAGGAGGCATCGAGTGGGGGGGGGGGTCGACAGGAGAAACAATGAAGCAGGCCAGGGGGTGGCACCAAGAAGGGTTTAGGCAATAAAGAGGGACCAGAAGGGAGTTACCAATCAGGGGGGGGGGGACAATAAGGAGGATCAGCAAGGGGATCCATTACCAGTAAGAGAGACCGGGTTTAGAAGATGTAACACCGATGTCGCGTAATGGGCTTTCGCTCGCCGTCATCGTGCCGTGAGCGTGGGAGGGCTACCTAATTGGGTAGAGTAGTAAGGAGGATCCCGAGGGAGGGGGAGAAATCTACCTGGAAAAAGGAACCTGGAGTCGGGACCAGGACGGGAAACCAACAAGAAGGGAGCCGTAAGGGAATTCGTACGGAGCACAAGGGATCTGCCATATGCATAGCCTCTTCATGCTCGACACAGCGGCGACTGTGCGCGCTTCTGAGCTTCTGGATCCAGAAGACGGGCCCCAACGTCGCGCAACAAGCGTTCTGATTCTGATACGTGTCACCGACGTCTGCCGTGAGCATGGAGGACCACTAAGGGGTGGTGGAGAACGGCAGTAAGGGAGACCTCTAGGGTGGACCAGGAGAGCGACTATGAAGGAAAGGAACAACCAGGAGGAGGGACTAGGATGGGGAAGCCAGCAAGAAGAGGCCACTAGGGGTCAATAGTGAGAACAAAGAAGTGGGCCAGGAGTTGGGACCAGGAAGGTGGGGACTAAAGAGATAAGGGAAGACCGGTAAAGGCGGACCTGCAATTAGATCCAGTAAGAAGAAACGAGTAAGGGGGAACCTGTCTTCGGAAGACATGTCAACGATATCTGGAAACCCTAGCTGTTCAGCATGAGGACGATTGCGGAAGAGCAGCCTGAGTGACAGAAATACTGCGCAGCACAAACCAATGACGTTAATGGCCGGTCCGGAGAGAATGTCTATGGTGAAGGTACCGAAGTGGTGAACGGCTTGATGCCGATAAAGTACGCAGAAGGTCCTAGATGTTAGCGAATTTTAAGTTTCACAAAAGCTACCTTCCATAGGTCAATGATGTTGCAAATTCGCGCGAAGCGCCCAAGTGCGAGACACGCCGTTAGGCGTGACGGACTACTTGTAGCTCTATATCAGAATTACTCTCACTTTCTAATGAGTTGCAACAAAGGTGTGCAGGATATACTATTTCCAGGCTAAAATTTCACATAGAATTCAAGTACGTCCTCGAAATACTTTCTAGAAGAGAACATTTTTTGAAAATAAAGCATCACACCATTAGAGACATCTCTCCGAACCGAAATCATTGTCAGAACTCAATTGCGAAGTTTATATTCACAAATCTCGGCCTGCGTGGCTTAACACAGCGCCGTGGAGGTCGAGCTAGACAGATTGAGGAACCAGTTAAGAACCTTAAAATTAGCTCTAGGAAACTATATGTGGAGAACTGTAGACTTTGGTACTGATGTGGCTAGTCTAAAAATTGCGTCACCAAGGTCAAGTAAAATCTTTAACAAAATGGTTGACTAGACCTTGTCATTTTTTCCTCCGCACGCAAGCATTTTCCATAGTAGCATTCTAATTTTTAAATGAAAGGAAAACGGGCAGCGTTAATCAATTCCTTTTTGGATGCACCACGCACTCTTTCTCTATATTTGAGCAACACAGGGACTTTCGATGGCTAGCCGATGGACAAGGCAGTTTTTCGTAGCCAGACTGGCCTGCTAATAATCCACCGACCCCTGAGCGATGGAGGGCTCGGTTAGCCTAGACGGGAAACCCAAACCAAGAACCTGGAATCGGGCGCACGCAACAACCGGCATCTTCTTCAACTGCGCTACCAGGCGCTGTTATCCTAGATGCGAAAGATAAAACTGTAAAAACCTAGCGGGCCACGAAGCGGACAAGCGCTTCGTCTCGCACTTCGAGGTGCCACAATGCTATAAACACGAGTTGTTGGAGAGCTGGTACTTGAGGTGAATGGAGTTCCACACGCACGGCTTTCCAGAGTGGCCAAGAAAATGCTTTTTGTGGATCAGGAGCAGAGGGAGACGCTGTTCAAAGCCTACTTCTACTACAACAACACCTACAAACCCGTAGCTCTTCGCAAACTCCGGCCAAAGCTTTTCAACAAGAAAGCTTTTGAAAAGGATATTAAGTGAGCACTTAGTGATCTAACGATTTGCGCTAACGATGACCCGAACCTGTTTCAGGCGACTTTTAGCCATAGAGGAAAAAAGCAAGGCTTCGTAAGCTTTCAACTGAGCAACAAAGCTCACATACTTTTATCCTCTAAGTTTAGCTGACATGCTCATCTTCTAAGCCAAAACGCTTCAGAAAACCACAGGACGGCGGCTACAGAAATGGCTACAATTTCCTCTCCCACATTGTAGGATATGGACACCATGAGGAAGTGGTTGGTTGCAAGGAGTTTTTGTTAGATTTAAATTAGCAGGTTGGACTGCCATTAGTGAATGAAAAAAATCAGTGAATGATCTAGAAGTTCTCCAACTGGGTCGCATACGAATTCCTCAACGGGAGTCCACTCGACAGGTGCCTTCAGCGACGAAAATATCTTAATCAGAGCATGACGCCGCGGCAGAAATCCGAGATTCTCTATCAGGTTCGTCAGAAGTGCAATGCCAATATAACGACGATGGGTTCTATCCCCCAATATTTCAACCCATTCCTTATACTTACGTTCTATTACCTATATTATTTTACTAACCAGCGGCCTCTCGGCCGCACTGACGGCTTCTCAACGGCCTCGCTGTAGTGATGACTTCCCATAATCAGTTTTAGCTGCAACTTGTGTCATATTTTCCGTAGGAAGAACCCCTTAACGGCGTCGATTGCGGCAAGTTAGAAAGAAGCAGAAAAATGAACGACATCCACAAAAAATGCATGGTTTAGCCAATATCGATTGATGGCATCTATATTTCAGAAACGAACTTCAGATTCGTGTTCAGCGACCTCGATTACCTCAGGGCTAAAGTTTCGGACCGCGACGAACGACACCCACAGAAAGTCGATTACTTGATCAATATCGATTGATGGCGATCTATATCTCAAGAACGAACTTCAGATTCGTGTTCAACGACCTCGATTACCCCAGGGCTAAAGTTTCGCACCGCTTGAACGACATCCAGTATCGCCAATAGGCCGTGCCCCCACTCCAGTTGTGACGGACGGACGGAAGGAAACACACACGCACGCTACTCTTTTATATATAGTAGGATTAGACTAGACTCGAGAAGACGTACGTGAATAGTGGCGGGCAAACCAAATTTATCCTCCCTACTTCTTCACACTGATAGCAAGAAATATCAAACAAAACCATGTATAGGGAGTACTCCGTTCAGTTGCAAGTAAGAAGTCTTCCAAGGCGTCGATGCTTACAAAAATTATATTGTTGATGGTGAGTACGAGATCAAAACTTCTGGCGGAATATTAACCTGAACGTACAAGATGGTGACGTCAGCACCACAAAGTTTCGTTTCGCCCTTCTGTTATATTCAACTGCGTGTGAAAGGCTTCTCCGTAATGCAACACCTCGTTGCCAGCGTTCTCTTTGAAAACGAGAGGATCATACGGCGTAACTTCGCGAAACTTCGCTGTCGAGGACGGTGGATGATGCAAGACATACCTAAACTATTCCACTTATGATCTAATAAAGAAAACCAATCAAAAGCTAACGTTTAGCTAATACAGAATTTTCAATGCTATAGACTCTAACGTTAACTATAATTTACACACAATAATCAAGCTAAACAGATTTCCAAATTCATATTTATTTATTTATTTATTTCGTGGCGTGAATCACAGCAGAAATACACGCATATAATGAGATATAAACGAACGAAACAATCTTCAAGAAATCAAAAACAGACAAGTGAGAACAGAATAACCTAGAAAAGTTCATTCCGAACTAGTAGATGCTTAAATTGAGGGACAGACATACCAAGAAAATCTTTATTATCACCGATAAAAGGTTTAACTCCCTAAGGTCCTTGTAAGTGAGGAAGTTAGACCTAACTTGCGGCCTTGCAACCGCGGTATATAATCTAAGTTTACCTGTTCTACTAATCGTAAGTGGTACTCCAAAGAACTCGACAGGATCTAGAGACAGTTTTCTGAGGATTTCGAACAACATAATCAAGTCTGCCCTTTTTCTTCTTTTGCTTAACACATTCGCGACAAGAGTGTTCTCGCGCACAATGCGCGCGACGGCCCGCTGCCTTGTTGGCGCGCGCGAGTGCCCGCACATTTGTGTGGACATCGTCCCTCGCGAGGTGTTACTTTCTGTAAGTAAATTTCAATCGATCTTTGGAAGAAGATCTGGACATTGGTTTGTTACTATAATTTGGGAATTTGAAAGGAAAATCGAACAAAAACATCAAAAAAAGAAGCTCTTCCCAAAAAATTCCCGTCCACACATATGAGTGGACACCGTCCGTCGCGCCCTCTTCGCTGTCCACTCATATGTGTGGACATTGTCGCGAATGAGTTAAACTGGGTATGCCGAGCAGCTTAGCCCGCGTGGAACCGTTAGGGATGTCTTCGTAACCCATTTTATAGCACCTCATGAACAACCTACGTGTGTAGTTATTCTGAACACTTTCGAGGAGGTCGATATACTTCTTTTGACAAGGGTTAAAAATCGAAGTACCAAACTCCATAACGGTTCTTACGTAGCATTTGTAGGCACGCAAGATAGCGCCAGGATCATTTGTTTTTAGCACCTTAAATAAATTGTACGTCCTGAAGTTGGCCTTCTTAACAAGTGATTTATAATGAAGGTCAAATCTTAAATTATTCGTTATAAGGAAGCCTAAGTCTCTAACGTCAGGAACCTGTTTCAAGTCCACGCTATTGAGTCTGTAGAGTGGAGAGTAGGTTTGGTGCCTTGATTTTATTACAAGACAGTGCGACTTTTCAGCTGCAAGTGGAGGTTCCCAGTCTTCTGCCCACTTTCCAATGAAATCAATAGCATCTTGAACATCACCGGAGCTTTCATCTTTATTGACTTCTTTGTAGATTTTCACATCATCGGCGTACATTTTGCACGTAACGCCGAACCTGGAGACGGAATCTGGCAGCTCATAATTGTATAAGAGGAAAAGCAGCGGCGACAAGACTCCTCCTTGTGGAACTCCACTAGCCGCTGAAAAAACCGACGAATAGCTACCCTCCACTCTAACCTGATATGTTCTACCTGAAAGGAAACTCCTTATCCACGCTACAATCATCGGATGTATACCAACTGCCTTCATTTTGAGTGCTAATTTTTCTACAGGAACCTTATCAAAGGCTTTGGAAAGGTCAAAGTATACAACGTCCACTCGATTTTTGCTTTCCAGAGCTTTGGTCCAGTCATTTAAAGAAGAAGGAACTGCAGTCTCCACCGAACGCTGCTTCAGGAAGCCAAACTGCTCCCTAGAGATGATGCTACAGTACCGGACATGTCTTTTGGTCATTGGCCGAAAAAGACGCGCCGGCCAACATAGACCGCTTTGGAGCGTTCCAAAGCGGCCTTTTTGAACAACTTCTTTAGAAATCAGGTACTTGCAAAAATAAGCATATATTTGAACTCAGCAGCTCGAGCTCTATCTTCCGGTATATAAATCTCAGTAGAGTTGAGCAATGCATATAGGCCAGACAGAATCAGTCCAGTGGTCGCGACAACCTGTAGAGCGATCGAGCGACAGCTTGAAGAGTGAGCATTTGGGGAGCCTTATCACAAATTTGCAGCCGCCCAACTTAGGAGTTGCTTTAAGACTGTCCAGCGAGCCTTTGGAGTGCGCCGTGCACAATGCATATAGGATCGAACCTATCAATCGAGGAGGACAGCTTGTAGAGTGAGCGTCTGAGGAGTTTTATCACAAATTTGCAGCCACCCTACTCAGGAATTGCTCTAAGACTGTCCAGCAGCCCTTTGTTTTGCGCCGTGCACAATGCATGTAGGATCGAACCTATCAATCGAGTGGGAGCGACCGCTTCAAATTGCACGCGCGGCCGAGTTCGGAGCGCAATAACTCTGTCAATTCCGAATCGTTTCGGCTGCAGCTCGTAAGACTTATAGGCAGTGAAACGGTGTAGTAGTACGCTAAAGTGGAACGGTGTAGCTTATGATTATGTAAAGTTACAGGGGTGCGAATATGCAGGTTAGCCTTGTGTGACACGATTTTTTCGGATTCCAGTCGATCTCTGCAGGAAGACGCGGAGACCTAACGGCCTACAAATGCGTAGGCGAGCAGGACAATTAATGTACTTTATGATGACGTGCTAACAACTCCATAGCTTCGTGAAGTGCCTTAGCCCCATCTGCCAATTTAGAGTGGCGGAAGATAGCGGCTAGAGTTTCTTGAGTTCTTGCACGCCCAGATTTGAGTTTTCGACACTCGCAATGGTACTGCTCTGTTCAGCGTGAAAAGCGCTATCGAATGGTTGCAATTTCGGCCGATTTTGGAAAAATTGATTTTTTGACAATTTCGCATCGAGGACGAGACCGCTCCAGGCCATGGCAGATGGGCGATGACGTCATCGAAAATCGATGTTTTCAAAAGTGGCCATGCTTGGTACGATTCGATAGAACTTTTCCTGGTGATTTCAATAATGTTACTAGAGGTATCGAG
Source organism: Heligmosomoides polygyrus bakeri (assembly GCA_947359475.1). Taxonomy (NCBI): domain Eukaryota; kingdom Metazoa; phylum Nematoda; class Chromadorea; order Rhabditida; family Heligmosomidae; genus Heligmosomoides; species Heligmosomoides polygyrus. Next base: position 46,261,178 of record OX375869.1, on the reverse strand, counting down.
AACTGTGATCTGGGCGAAAAGAACGCGGAGAACATCGACCGTTGTTGTGCCAAATAGGACGCAAGGGCGTGTTCGGAGCGCAGTAACTCTATCGGGATCGAATCGATCTGGCTGCAACTTGTCGATTTTGTAGCCAGTAAAACGTTCTCCACGGATCTCCCTCGATAGAGAGCCTTCGGGCTCTCTTGTTAAGAGGGATCTCGGGCCGCTTGTCGCAGGGCCACGTGGCGCGTCCCCGGGTGGTGGATAGGGGAATTAAACGCGAACCAAATGCGACCGTGAACTGCCCAGAGACGCAGGTGGGATGCAGGGGATGGACTCCTTGCTCCTGCTGTGTCGGGTCGATGCGTTCCTTGTGCGTGGGAGCTGCATGTTCGTGCACAGTGTGCGTGGATGTGTCCGTGACTGTGCGGATTGTAACTGTGTCGGCTCGGCCAAAAGCTTGCACTCGGTAGACTGGGAGTACATGTAAGGCGATTCGAGGCCGCCTTAAGTCTCGCCCCGTCCCTTCGGGCAGTCTGGCTGGCTGCCCGGAGTACCCCGCCCGCACGACAGAGCCTGACTAGCTACCCGTGTTGTATTCCAGTCAAACACAGCAGCACTAAAGGGCCTCATTCCCCTGACCCCGAAAGAACCCCCATTTCTGCAGCGATGGGAAGGACGAGTACGGAGAGGCTGCTAAAATCTCAGGGCCTAACCAGGCTGCGCAAACTGAGAAGGACTAGGATGACGATCTGTACTTACAACGCCCGCACGCTTGCGTCGGAAGCATCCGTCGAGGACCTGATGATGCAAGCCAGGAAGATCAAGTACGACGTCATCGGACTGACCGAGACGAGAAGACACCACCCCCTACACGCCGCCTACGACTCCGGAGAAGAACTGTTCCTCGGAACATGCGACAGCAGGGGAGTAGGCGGCGTTGGTGTCCTCGTCAACACGCACTTGGCCATGAACATCGATTCGTACGAGTCTCTGACAAGCCGAATCGGACGTCTGCGAGTGAAGCGATGTGGCTCCGTGCCAGCCTAGACTGTGTTCGTCGCGTATGCCCCAACATCCGACTACGACGACGAAGACGTCGAGGCCTTCTACGTGGAGCTGGAGAAGTTCTATAAGGAAGACCGCACCTTCTACAAGGTGATCGTCGGCGACTTCAACGCCAAGATCGGGCCACGAAGGTCGCTGGAAGAACTTCACATCGGAACCCACGGTTTGGAGTGGAACGAGCAAGGTGAAAGGCTGTCTGAGTTTATCATGTCGACCAAGACCACCCATGGAAACTCGCAGTTCCAGAAGCCTCCCTCCCTACGATGGACCTGGGAATCCCCCGGTGGCCAGTTCCACAATGAGATCGACCACATCATCTTCAATCGCAAGTATTGCCTGACCGATGTCTCCGTTGTCCCCAAGTACTATACGGGATCGGACCACCGCCTCCTTCGCGCGAGGTTCCGCTTTTCGCGTCAAGGAGAGAAGGCCGTGAAGTTCAAGAAGAGGAATCCCAGAACGACCATCAACTGGGATCTCTAAACCTCTCTTGTCGGCCTTTGGGAAGATGTCGTCATGGACAACGTCGACAAGGAATACGATCGCCTCGTGCACCATCTCCACGATAGTGCTAAGGGAGCCGAGAGCTTGAAGACCACCAAGAGACGCCTGTCTCCGGAAACACTCGAGCTGATACGCCAGCGTGGAGCAGCACGAGCGTCAGGCAACTACCAACTGACGTCCGAGCTTGCAAAGCTCTGCAGAGCGGCGATAAAGGAAGATCTCAAGGAGAGAAGGGCGGAAGTGTTGGCTGAAGCAGCAGAGGCAGGGCTGAGCATCCGCAATGCCCGCCGGAACTTCGCCAACTTCAAGACCAAGATGACCGCTCTCCGACATCCCGACGGAACCGTCACCTCTTCCAGAAGGACCATGGAGAAGGTCATCCACGACTTCTACTCCGATCTCTTCGATTGCCACGTCCACCTGCCCCCATGCCATCTTCCGCAGGATGGATACGTCGTCCCCTCTGTTCTCCCTTCCGAGATCCGACACGCCATCTCGTCGGTGAAGAAACGTACAGCACCCGGTTCTGACAGGATCAGAGCTGAACACCTGAAGAACCTCCCGCCAGCGCTCATCAACACCTTGGCGCGGCTCTTCACACGCTACTTGTCCGAATGCAAGGTTCCATCTCAGTGGAAGACCAGCAAGACCGTTTTGCTGTACAAGAAGGGAGACGTGCACGACATTGGCAACTATCGCCCGATCTGCCTGTTGTCCGTAGTCTACAAGCTGTTCACTCGAGTCATCCTGAATAGGATTAGTAGAACGCTGGACGAAGGACAGCCATGCGAACAAGCAGGATTTCGGAGAGGATTCAGCACGATCGACCACATACACACCATTACGAAGCTCATCGAAGTGTCGCGAGAGTACAAGCTGCCGCTGTGCCTTACGTTCATCGACCTGAAGAAGGCATTCGACTCCGTCGAGACTGAAGCGGTCATGGAAGCCCTGCTCACCCAGGGCGTTCCTACTCAGTACATCAGAGTCCTTCGAGAGCTGTACAGTGGATTCACGACCAAGATCTCACCATTCTACAACGACGTCGTCATTGACGTGAAGAGAGGGGTTCGACAAGGGGATACCATATCCCCGAAGCTCTTCAGCGCCACCCTCGAAAACGTCATGCGCGAACTAGAATGGGAAGACATGGGAGTGAAGGTCGACGGCCGGCAACTGCACCATCTTCGCTTTGCTGACGACATCGTGCTCATAACACCGAGCATCAGTCAGGCGGAACGAATGCTGGCCGACTTCGATCGTGTATGTGGAAGCGTTGGACTGCAGCTGAATCTTACGAAGACGATGTTCATGAAGAACGGATGGGTTTCTGATGCCCCATTCTCGCTCAACGGAACGAACGTCTCTGAATGCTCCAGCTATGTGTATCTGGGTCGCGAAGTCAACATGGCCAACGACCTAGCACCAGAGCTGAGCAGGAGGAAACGAGCGGCTTGGGGAGCTTTCAAGAGCGTCGAAGAAGTCGTGAAGAAAACGAAGAACGTCCGACTCCGTGCCCACCTATTCGACTCCACTGTTCTTCCTGCCCTAACATACGCCTCAGAGACCTGGGTTATACGAAAGCAGGATGAACACGCGATCAGCGTCGCGCAGCGTGGAATCGAGAGGACGATGCCCGGAGTGACACGACTCACGCAAGTGAGAGAAGGCCTCCGGAGTTCCGAGCTTCGCCGACGTTCGAAGATCAGAGACGCTGTCGCATGGGTCAAGTCGTCGAAAATTAGGTGGGCCGGCCACGTAATGCGATTCGCAGACACCCGCTGGACGAGAGCCGTCACAGATTGGATTCCGCGGGATGTCAAAAGAACACCAGGACGCCCACCAACGCGTTGGTCGGACTTCTTCGTGAAAGCCCTGAACGACCGATATGACGCTCTTCGTGTCCCTCGAGCGAGGAGGATCCATTGGACCACTCTGGCACGCGACAGGGACGAATGGAGAAGCTGCTGGCGCCCGCTCGAGCAAGTCAATGATCAACGGGACGACAGGTGATACAGGTGAAAACGTTCTAGTAGTGTGGTAAAAAACTGCGATATAGCTTGTGAATGGACGAAGTAACTGTGGCGCGAATGTGTAGGTGAGGCTTGCGTGACGCATTTTTCTCCGATTTCGGTGGGCCACTGCGAGAAGACGCCGCGAGCTAACGGCCTCAAAATGCGTATGAGAACAGAGCACTTAAGGCACTTTACGGTAGCGGGCTCAGAACTTCTCAGCTGCCTAAACTGCCTTAGCCCCATCTGTCGTTTTAGGGCGGCGGACTTAGCGGTTGAAGTTTCCTGCCCTCTTACTCGCCCATATTTGGGTTTCCGACACTTCCGGTAACACCGTTTTGTTCATAACCAAAAGCTCTATCGAATGGTGTCACTCTCGACCAACTTCAAAAAAAAAACGATTTTTTGACAATATCGAGGACTAGGCCAAGCTGCGCGGACGATGACGTAACCGATAACCGGTATTTTCGAAATTGGCCAAATTTCCTCGTGCAAACTTCGTCCAAAATCGTCTAGGCGTTATTTGGGGCGCTGATTACGAATCCGACGTCCTTTTTTGAAAATTCCGTCGACTTCGGTAGGTTTTGGATTTTCTTATGGATATTTGAGGGTGGGCGCGTGTAGCGCAGTCGGAGGAGGCGCGACTGTCGCGTGCACCCGATACCAGGTTCCTGGTTCGGATTTCCCGCCCAGGCCAACCAAGCCTTCCATCCCTCCGGGGTCGGTGAATTGGTACCAGACTTGTCTGGGAAGGATAAAGCGCTGACTTGTTCATCGGCTGGCCACCGCAAGTCATTGTATGGCCAAATACGCATTCATGTCGCCTCCACGACATCCCGTAGAAGTAGAATGCGCTGGCGCATCCCAGAAGGGATTGAGTAACGCCGTCGTTTATCCTTTATCCTTTTATAATTGAGGGTGGTCGGGTCAGGATCATCGATTCTGCTCAAAATTCGTGTAGGGTCGGAGACTTATTCGGGGTGCCGAACACGATGCCGAAGTACATTTGAACGATTATTGCAGGAGACCGCTCATACCGATAACTGAGGGTGATCGGTGATCCTGACCCAACCACCCACAAACGGGAAGTAACCTGCTGAAGTCGACGGAATTTTCAAAAACGGACGTCGGATTCGTGATCAGCCCCCCCCCCCCAAAATAACGCCTAGACGATTTTGGACAAAGTTTGCACGAGGAAATTCGGCCAATTTTGAAAATACCGGGTATAGATGACGTCATCGTCTGCGCAGCTCGGCCTAGGAGGCCCACGTCCTCGATATTGTCAAAAATCGATGTTTTCGGAATTGATTGAGAGTGACACCGTTCGATAGAGCGTTCCGAGCTGAACAGAACGGCTCCATTAGAACTGTCGAAAACTCAAATGGGGGCGAGTAAGGGCGGAAGAAACTTCACCGCTGTCCTCCGCCGCTCTAAAATGGCTGCCGGGAGCGAGGCGGGTTAGGAAGCTGGGGAGCTCTGGGCACTTCTTCGCAAAGTACCTTAACTGGTTTGCTCGCTTACGCATTCCTAGACCGTTAGCTTGTTACGTCTTCCTACAGTGGTCGACTGAATTTGGAAAAAATCGTGGCACACAAGGCTAAGCTGCATTTTCGCACCGCAATAATTTCGCCCGTTTAGAAGCTACCAGGGTGTACTTTTGGGAACTACAAAACCATTCTACTGCCTACAAAATCCACTAGCAGCAGCAGGAACGATTCGATCTTCACAAAGTTATTGCGCTCCGAACACGGCCGCGCTGTCGCGCCCACTCGATTGATGGGTCCGATTCTGTATGCATTGTTCACGGCGCACTCCAAATGCAAGCTAGACAGTCTTAGAGCAATTTCTGATTGAGACGGCTGAGAATTTCCGATAAAACTCCCCAAACGCTCGCTCTACAAGTTGTCGCGCCCACTCGATTGGTAGGTCCGATTCTGTATGCATTGTTCACGGCGCACTCCAAATGCAAGCTAGACAGTCTTAGAGCAATTTCTGATTGAGACGGCTGGGAATTTCCGATAAAAATCCCTAAACGCCCGCTCTACAAGTTGTCGCGCCGCGCCTACTCGATTGATTCTGTCGGGCTTATATGCATTGTTCAACTCTACTGAGATTTATATACCAAAAGATAGAGCTTGAGCTGCTGAGTTCAAATATATGTTTATTTTTTACAAGTATTTGATTTCTAAAGAAGTTATTCAAAAAGGCCGCTTTGGAACGCTCCAAAGCGGCCTATGTTGGCCGGAGCGGCTTTTTCGGCCAATGACCAAAAGACATGTCCGGTACTGTATGTTCCAAAATGTGCTCCAAAATATGTTTTTTAAGGATTTTTTCAAATGTCCTTGCAAAAATTGAAGTTATACTAACAGGACGATAATTCCTTGGGTCAGTGAAAGGAGGCTTTTTGGGAATAGGGGTAATAAACGCATGCCTCCATCTACGAGGAACATCGGCTGTCATGTAGCTCATGTTGAATATTTGTTCCAGAGCGTACGCAATGCAATCAACGACATTTTTAACAAAAAGTAGCAGTAGAAAGTCTGGTGAAATAGAAGAAGACTTAGGCCACTTGGAAAAGAACTCAACAATTTCATCTTTATTAAACCATAGCGAAGGCCTCATCCGTGGAAAACTGGGAAGAATACCGTCTTGAACAGGGGTAGAAAAGGGCTAGTTCCTGAAGACTTTCTGAAAACTTTTTGAAATTCATTTGCTAGTAGATTTGCTTTCTCAGCAGCCGATGATACTAAAGTACTGTTCCCATCTTCTAGGCCTGGGATGCATCTGTTTTCTCCAGAACGGGACTTGATATATCTATAAAAGGCCGTTTTGTCCTTCGAAAAGATATTTCTTTCTACGAAAAGGTTATATCGAGAAAGCGCCTTATCCACCTTTTTACTGAAGCATTCGAAGTTTGCCCAATCTCCTTCAGTTCCTGAAATAGTGGCTGTGTTCCACAGAGAGTTCTGGCGGTTTATCATCCTCCTAAGATATTCTGGGAGGCGTATTTTTTGTGGATCTAGTTTCCTTATAGGTACATATAGCCCAATGACGTGGTGAAGGACATGAAGCAATAATTCATACATTTGATCGGCCGTGCTAACATTTCTAAAGCTACCTATCCAGTCAACATCGGCTAGATGCTCTCGTATTTTGTCATAGTTTGCTGCCTTAAAATCTCTAATCCACTGCTCATTTCCTTTACTGTGGCCTATTTTGTCCACGATTTTAAAAGATATTGTGGCATGATCACTGTTACCTAGCGGTGGGGCAACGTTTAGGTCTTGGACCAAACCAGTGGTGTTGCAGAGAACGAGATCTAACAAGGAGTTGCCTCTAGTGGGCCTGTTCACCAATTGCTGGAAATTATGAGCATCAAATATATCATGAAAAGATTTTAAAATACTGTCGCTGGAGTCGGTTTCTATATTTGGCAAATTGAAGTCTCCTAAAAGTATGCATGAAGCTCTACACACGCAGAAGTCGCTAATGGCTTTAATTAGATTTATGAACTGTGTGATACTGCAAGACGGAACTCTGTACACAACAATGAAGCGGAGAACATTTGCACCTTCACCAATGTCACATATTAAAATTTCATAAGAGTCCTTGATAGATTCATGAAAAATCATGTTATGAGAGATGTGGCTCTTCAAAAGCAAGGCAACGCCTCCACCTTTCTTATCCTTTCGATCACACCTAACGCCCACGTATTGACTGCTGGTAATACCCAGAAGAGGACCCAATTCATTTATCGGGGAAGGCCAAGTCTCCGTTAAGACAACGACATCATAATTGTTGCGACAGAGTTCAAGAACTAAGGAATTACTGTTTCTGGATAATGATCTGATATTAGTCAAAAGACATAGAACTGACGGTCCAATATTCCTGAGAGGGCTCAACAGTTTCCCGAGAAAATGTTGGGCTCAGATGAGAGGGTTGCATTTGTAAGGTCTAGGCAAGGAGGTTGAGACTGTGATTCCGCCCGCACCGATAAAGCGCGAGCTGAACCACCGCTCTTCCTCGAATTTAGGCGCTCTTCTCGCCTACGATCTCTCTCCTCCCTTGTTAGTGACGGGCGCAGGTATACACCCTTTTGGAGAGGAAAGAAGCGTAGAAGAGGAGCTTTCCTAACCGCCTCACTTTGAAACCTGCTCGAAGGGAGCACAACCTTAATTAGTCTCGGCCTGCCCTGTGCTGGCCTACCCATGCGATACACAGCTGTCGGCATGCACTCGATGTCCAGGAAATCGAGAATCTGTCTAACACAGGGCGTATCATGGACAGCCTTTGCGGAAGCCGTGCTAGAGGAAGATTCTGGAACATTTGATAGAACAATTGAGCGCTTAAGCTCTGTATCCACTTCCTTTGTCAGGGAGGTACTAGTGCTATCAGCAGTTAACCTATTGCCCATTCTAGTCTCACGTGGTGCCGGAGAATCATATAATTTTTGTTTGAGAGACAAATTCTCCTCCCTCAACTTCTGGATTTCCGCCAGCAGGTCCACATTGCGTTTGCTCATTTCCTTGATCTCCGCTCGGGTCTCCATGAGCAGCTCGAAAACAAGCCGAATATAATTCGGGACCTGTTCCTTCTCCATGGCGTCCTTTAGGCGGTCAGCTGCTGGCTTCGCTTCATTCGGCTCGACTCTACTAGAGGACCTAGTGGCCCTTTTCTCTGCAATGTTCGAAGCACGAGCAGACGGCATCTCATTGACCAGCACAGGACGAAATCGATCCGAAAATCCGAAACCGACGGCGATATATTACCTGTTTCGGTGGCGTTTCACTGAAGGCTCTGAACCCGCCACAAGGGTGTTCACAGAATACTGCATGACACGGTAGACACAGGGATGTTGTAGTCGAATACGGAGGAATGAGTGAGGACAGTTAACAGAGCGCACTCAAACCGACCGCTTAGCAGGAGGCAGCGACACAGGATATCATATATCATATATAAATAACCTCTGGATCAATATTTCATCCAATAGCAACTGGAAGTCCTTCTCCATAGCCACTGGAATGTTTACCATCTTCACGTGCTTCATCAGCAACATTCTTTGAACGGTCTCGTCATACGCCGCCTTCCTTGTCTGTCTGCTGTGGACAACATATCTGAAATGGTGTAATATATCGTTTATGAAATATAACACAAACATAGTCATAACGCACATTTTTTGAATAATAACCACAGTAGACTGGCATTAACCCGTGTTTGGTAAAAGTTTAACGCATTTGGTAATACCGGAGAGAAAGCACTATACCATAAAGTTCTACACGACCAATACGAAAGTGGTTCTACCCTTATACTCCCACTCTCACCTTTTATGCGATATCGTATGCCGCTCACTTTTTTGATCCTGCCTGCCTTTGTAATGACATCTTCTTTAATATTATGAAAGAAAAAAGGTAACATATACAACAATATAAACCACATGGATTATTACTTAAATAAAAATGAATTACTACTATTATGTTTTCACTAGAATTAGAACCCAATATAATACAGACTAACTCATCGTCATGTTTCCCGCTCATGCCATCATGCCGATCAGTGTCGATAGTCGTAATGGCCACTATCCATCGAACCAAATAGAGTGTTTCTGCAATGATTATTTTTAGATTTATCAATTTATATAATGCTTCTGAGCTTCTGTCTTTTTAGATTATTATATTCATATAAGCCCTATCTAAGGCTTATGGTATAGTCCCGCGGGAGTGCCCGCGGGACGTCCGCGGACGAGAAATGCACCGCGGAAGATGGTCGCCGACCCAGCGCGGTCAACGGCCGACACTGAATGATAATCGCGTTGGAGCGCTTTATCACTCCGTGAACTAGGAACGTTCCAAGTTCACGAAATCGATCGCTTTCGAATAGGAGCACGTTTATTTTTGATAAAGTGTTTGATAACGCCGACCGACAGCCTCCCGCGGTGCATTGCTCTGCGGGAGGTTGTCGGTCGGCGGGGTCGGTCGGCGGACGGGAAGTATACCAGCCGTCCACCGACCGCCGCCCACGATCCGCTGAAAATGGGCGTTGCGGACTGCGGCTATTAGGCGCGCGTTGGGTCCTGGCTGGATTATTCCCGTTCCGCGGATACTTCCGCGGGACTATACCATAGGCCTAACACGGAAGCACTGTCCATGAAAAATAAGCAAAATATACAACAACCTACCAGAAAACAATAAGAAAATCATAGTTTATGAATTTTTATGGCTTCTTATTGTTTTAGGTCAGTTACGCAACAAACACCCACTTAAGTTACGAGGACCCATAATCCCGCCAGCGCTAGTTATTGCATTTGAGCCGTATATCCGGTTTTTTCTTGTGAACTTCACATACGATACACTATGGAGTACTACAGTATGCAATTATTACCACGTGAGTACTTGTAGTTTTGTTTTAATCTGGAAAACTAGGAAAACTTTTTATATGTGGTTAGCATGTAATCATACTAACCAGGGAAGGGTCTCAGCCGTAGGTCTGAACGGGGGAAATGGATAGTACTAGGAGAATCTCCAGCCTTCGTATAGTAGAAAAACATATTCCGTTTTGCTGAGTCCTTAAACCCAAAGAGCTACGGGCCCTCGAAGGCGGGGTGCAGTAGCGCGCCGTCAGCACGTGCCCACGTGCCACTGCGTGCCACAGAGACGCTGCGGCGAGCGAGTCGGTGGCTCAGCAGGTTGCGGGGCTGCTTCAAAGGTACTAGGCCAGATGTTCGACTTCATTGCTATGCACTAGAACTTCTCCCAGAGGGGTTATTTGCGGGTACTGATCACGATTCTGATATTCGTTTTTGAAATTTCGGCTGATTACGGTTGGTTACAGCAGGTACGGGCGACTAGCCTGTCGAGGTCATGTGGTGTTGATCACGAATCTGACCCTCTTGACAATATAGAGTGAAATAAATGTGAAGGAGATGTGTAGGAAGCAAATTGGTGAAGGAGGCAGCTGTTATGAAAAATGCAAAAAAGTGCACAGCAGGGGAGTCGAACATCCGGTCTAGCACCTTTGAAATAGCCCCGCAATCTGCTGAGCCCTTACCGCAGTGCCTTTCGCCGCTTCCCATACAGCAGCGCGCGCACGCATGCAAGTGGGCACGTGCTGACGTTGCGCTACTGTACCCCGCCTTCGAGGGCGGGCCCGTAGCTCCTTGGGTTCAAGGACTCAGCAAAAACGAAACATGTTTTTCTACTATATGATAGAGATTCTCGTAGTACTATTGATTTCCCTCTTCAGACGTACGCCTTAGACCCTTCCCTGCTATGTCAAAATTTATGTAAAGCACTACTACTATTTACTTACACTACTATTTGGTGGGCTTAACCATTCTTGATCACTTTTCTTCACTCGATCTTTCTTTTCTTTACTTTCCTTCTTTTTACGGTTTGCATATGCTATACCGATGGGGTTATAAAAGTAGTTCTTGGCATGGGATGGTAAGTGCTACGCCTCCGGCACTGGTGTTCATCCGGGAGTGCCGAACTCGGGAGGCAGCCCCTTCAAAACCTGTAGGTGACCTCGGTAAAGATCTGCCCGTCCTTACCGTTGTATGTGGGGTCAAAAACAATGTGAAAGCTTTACAAAAACACACCCCTTACTCTCATGCTAATTCACTTTTTAAAAGTAAGGTAATGCTAATACTTACTGGCGGAGAGTCGTTAGATACACCGCCCTCAGAAAGGGGCGGAGTGAAGGGCGCGCCGAGGACAAGATGTCCGGGTCCCCGTCTTCACATGGGGCCGTATGCTATTCTCGCCCGACCCGGGGACGGGGACGGCGCGAAAAATCGATGGCGCATGATGTGCATACCGGGTATGTGGGCGGAGACCGCTTCATACCCGGACGGGGACGGTTGGGGAGAGAATAGCATACGGCCCATTGAGGCATCGCATTTGAGGCGGAAATTTAAAGAATTTAGGCGAAAATTGAAATCTAGAGAGAAGAGCGACGTTCTCCTTTCCTCAACCTCCTCCATAGCCGAACCGAGTGAAAATGACTTCAGAGTTCCCCGAGACGCATTTACCAATCGTCTCCTATCAGATGTTAGGTTTTTGGACGACGTCACGCCAATTAACGACGGTCTCGCGCGCAGCAAACTTGTCCAAATAGGGCGGGGCGGGCAGGGCGGGAAGTGGGCGGCGGGCAGCACGGTGTACCGAACGACTGCCCCCATACTTACTTACTTTGATACTTTGATGGTCCTTTTGTCGGCTGGAGGTCTTATCAGCGGGGACCATAACTCTTCCAGACCGCTCGATCTCTGGCTGCTTGCATCCAGTGAGGCAGACTCCGCTCTCTGAAAGATCTTGAGAATGAGTCTGCGTTGACGGTCGTCCCAGTGGTCTCTTATGGTCTCTCGGGAGCCATTCTGTGACACGGAGGCTCCATCTATCGTCCTTTCGTCGAAACAGGTGTCCGGCCCAGCGATATTTGGACTTCCTCATGTACTTCAGTGGATCTACTAATTACGACTTCTCCCTTAGTTCCGAGCTTCGTGGGCTTTCTTGCCATTGCTGACGAAGGCTTGTCCTCAGAAGACATCCCTTCAGTGCATGAGGCGTAGTTTGCATTGCTCTGGCGATTGTCTTGTGGTCGGGCCAGGTTTCCGTCGCATAACACATCGCAGGCAGTACAGAGGCATTAAATATCGAGGCCTTGAGGCCGGCATCCTTGACCTGATCGGTGATTTCGCGAATCGAACTGAAGGTTGCCCATGCTGCTCGTCTCCTGCGAGCGATTTCAGGAGCGAGGTCGTTATCCATGTTCAGCTCTCTTCCCAGATAGACGTAGGAGTCGACCTGTTGTAGAAGTACTCCATTTAACCTTACGAGTCCCATGTCACACCATTGGTTTACCATAAATTGCGTTTTGGACATATTCATGTCCAATCCAATCTTCATACCTGCCACATTGAGCTCGTTCAACATTTCCTCGACTTCTGCCGTGCTGGAAGAGATGAGAACAATATCGCCGGCGAAGCGAAGGTTGCTGATCCGTTTACCGTCGACGAGGTAGCCTTTATCGTCGCAGTTCAAGTGTTTCATGGCATTATGGAGTGCCGCTGTGAATAGCTTGGAAGAAATCGTGTCTCCCTGCCGTACTCCTTTCCCGATAGGAATCTTAAGCTCTCGATCGAACAACTGGATAGTGGTCGATGTGTTCGAGAAGCGTTCGTCAAGAAGTCGGATGCAGGGCGATGGTATACCAACATGCACAAGCGCGTTCAGAATGGCTTTGATTTCCACAGAGTCGAACGCTTTCCGATAATCCACGAAGACAAGGACAAGTGGGAGGTGGTATTCGCGGCTCCTTTCGATGAGTTGTGAGACAGTCTGAATGTGGTCCATGCAGGAGAAAAATGCTTGCGAAATCCTGCTTGCTCCACTGGCTGATATTCATCCAAGCAACGCTCCATGCGGTTAAGCAGTATCTTGGTGAAGATCTTGTACACAACCGAGAGAAGACTGATGGGTCGATAGTTGTTGATATCCTCCTGCTGACCTTTTTTGAAGATTAAAACTGTTTTCGACTCCTTCCATGAGTCCGGAACACCTACCAAGTCGAAGGTAGTGGTTGAAGTGCTTGGCAAGAAGTGAGCAGAGGGCACTGTTACCCGCACGAAGGGGATCAGCAGAAGTGCCGTCCGGTCCGGGAGCAGTGCTCGGCTTCATCCTTCTGTTGGCATGAGCAACTTCTGATTCCAGAATGGGAGGTACTTCCTCATCTGGTGGCATCAAGCATTTCGGGACAGTGCTGGAAGAATGAAACAAACAGATCTGTGTAGAATTCTTGAACGATGGCCTCCATCGCTCTTCGAGACGTTTGCGTTGTTCCATCCTTATCCACAAGGGCTGACATTATTGCCTTCTGATCGCAGAGATCTCGTTTGCAGCGCTTTATGTTTGAACCTTTCCCAGCGGCTTAACAGCTTCAGTCCTCTGAGGCTTGAATGAACTCCTTCACTGCAATTCGACAGGCCTTCGAGATGGTGACTTTTTCCAGATGGGAAGCATCAGGATCCAGTTTGAACGCTCTTCTTTGCTCCAAGAGTTTAATCGCATGTGCGTTGTGCCTTGAAGCAGATGGTGAAGTGGCTTCGCAAGAGCTGCTAGCACATTTCAACAGTCCTTTGGAGAGAAGGTCGTAGTCTTCCGATGGATCTTCAAGAAGATTCCAATCATACGACTTTATTGCATATACCAACTCCTCAGACTTGAATGTGGGGATCCTCACCGGTGCTGGTTTATGAGTGTCACGCTTGAACCTCTCTTTGAGAATCAGCTTCGCACGGACAAGACGGTGATCCGGGCCGGTGTCAGATGAAGGCAGCACGGAGACGTCGAACAGAGTCCAGCGTCTATTTGTAAGAACATGGTCGATCTCCGAACGTGTTTCTCCATTTGGGCTTTCCCAGGTCCATCGCCGGTTTGTAGGCTTCTTAAACATAGAATTTCCGCGGAAGAGACGTCACGCGGATAGAAAGTCTATCAGGCGCTCTCCGTTTCGTTCCTTGAGGAAGTTCCATGTGGTCCTAGCCTCCATTCGTCGTGATCATTCGTACCGACGGTAGCGTTAAAGTCCCAACGACAACTTTGTAGTAGCTCTTCTCGTCGTTAACAGTCCTGCCGAATAGCTTGTAGAATTCCTCCTTTTTTCGTCTGTGGCCGCAGATTTTGGAGCATATCCATTTATGACGAAGATGGTTCCTTGATCTTTGGTTTCCAGACGGAGAACAGCCACTCACGGATTGATGATCTTGTAAGAGTTTACTAGGTGGTGCACTGTCGAATTGACGAGAAATCCAACTCCGCCAATACTCTTTCCGTCAACCTTTGCTCCGATAATAAGAAGCTCGTTGTGTTCGGTTCTTCTTATGGTTTCCGTTCTACCTATCGTTTCCTGCATGCGATAACGCCGTATTTGATGTTGCGGCTTCTGCAAAGCAGCGTCCGAAGATCCTGCTCAGATACGATCGAATGACAGTTATAAGTGCAGACGAATAAGCAGTTTTGCGTCGTGGTGGGAGAGGGTTTCCAGTAGTGCGATTCCAATGACGTCCTGATGGTTTAACTCCGAGATTAGATGGCCCCTCGCCGGAGGTGGATGCAACCGACGTCGTAGAAGTCCACATCCGGCGCGCGGAGGACTGGGGCGCAGGTTCAGTTGTTTGAGCCATGGCGGTGGTCTGGTTACTCACATGTTCCTGGCCAGGGATATAGGAGAGCCGCCCATACACGACAAAGCGTCGCGTACTGCGTGACCGTTTGTGCCGTTAGCCATCACTAAGTGATGTTCACCCCTTCACCGCAATGAGGTGGCACATGAAGGGGAATGCTAATTATGTAACATTATCGACCACAACGATTATATTATTGTAACACAACTGGCTTCAAAATCCCTACCTTTATAGACAGTATGGGTTATTGTCGATGTACAATCGGTGTACATCGCCTTACTTCTTGTGGATGTAACAAGCAATATGTCGCCTTCACCACTAGAAAGCTTAAAATTAGAACAAGGGCACACCTCAATAACATAAATAAAAAAGTGGCAGTAAAATTTTCTATACTCACTCTGTGTCTAAGGCCTATGTCATACCACCGCTCAGCCTGAGCGAAGCCTAACGATAAGCTCACATATTGATCGCGTGAAGCGATCAGTCGATATGGGAGCCTATCATTAAGCTTCGCTGGGGTGAGCGATGGTATGACATTGGCCTAAATATATTTGCAGCAACTTTGTGGTGTCATTGTGGGTATTATATATTTTGAACGAAAAAAGGGACCTTAATATTTTGTGGAAAAAATAACTCTTTTGGATTAAACTTCTTATCACGGCATTTTAATGATATATTATAATATCAAAGGATATGGCAATATCTCTCATATACCTATCCTTTTGTCTTATACGGCAGATTGTCCTTTCTTTAACTTCAAAGTTGTGATATCTAGAAGAAATAGAGGGAATAAAAGGACTAACAAAATCCAAAGAATTTCTTCGGAACAGATCGTTGAAGAAGTAACTTGCTAGATTCAAGACAAACCACACTTATTTTGACGTTTTTCATTTCCTTAGACCAAAAAATAAAATCTACTGCACAATGCTTGCTAGTATTGCGATTAGAGACATTCTCAAATTCAATCTTACCAAAGAAAAACAGGTGTTCTTCTTACAAATAGAACATTATGCATTTTTCATTTTCAAGCGCTACAATCACAAATAAAAAAGAAGTCAGTGACTTAACTTACATAAAGTAACACTTTTATGGTGAACAATTCGACCAATATACATTAGATTATAAATGATAAAATAACCTCAAGTGTGTCATCAAGGAAGATAGCATAATTGCTTCCAAACTATTCCGGATAATCTATCAACATAATGCAATACAACAAATTCGTTATCAAGAAAACTTCTAATAACAACAAATTCCGTGGTTCACACGTGTATAAACAATATCTTATGCTTAGGCCATAAATCCCCTGGTTTATAGTTCTATACTACAAACATGTATTAGTAATAGGAGACGCTAATTTCGCAAAAAGCGCCTTGCTATATGATATAATTAAAATATAATTAAATTAAAAAGGTACAAATTATGAAACTTCGTATAAGCATAGCGAACTTATCACCATTCGGCATATCGTGTTTGTCAACGTTCTACAATAGATCGAATTATAAATTAAGCACGGGTCTTGCTAATTTAATTAAGAGTAGATTGTTAGCTTTTTTTCAATGTCCGTAGATATAGGCCACTTCTATTTACCTGCGACCATAGAACACCATAGATGTCAGTATGGCTAACAATATTTATGGATTTCATAAAGCCTTCATCTTCTCTCCCTTGGATAAAGCTTCTTCAGAGCTTCTGTTATTAGTAATTAAGAAGAACAGATATTCTAAGAAAGCAAGCTACTGTTATCATGAACCTGCAACTTGAACCACTTGAAACTTGTGGACTACCTTTACTGCATTGCATACCTAAACTACATAAAACGCCTACTAAGGTTACGCTCTTTACATATGCGCACAACAGTAATATTAGACCGTTAGCTCTAAAAATCGAGAACATCCTCTCATGCTTTTGTAATCACTTTAAGAGTTACACCTAATATAACGAAAAACCTTAATTGCATCAAAACCTCTTGGTCAATTAGCAACCTCAATATTTCGGAAGGGATGTCCTATGTCTCTAATAAAAACAAAAATATTTTCTCCTCCCTTTTCTAATGCGCTTACTAATGTACCACACAAATCCAAAATCTGAATTCAGAATATCTCTGAAATTATAACACTTGCTTCAAAAACGGAGATGGAGAATTTCTAATACGCTCTAGCACTAATAATAAAAATTTTCAACTCTTCGGCTGTTCCCATTCTTAAGGAAGGTTATGGAACATATAAAATGAAAGATATAATACAATTTTCCTAATATATATATATATATATATATATATAAAATAATATTCTTCTTAAAAACAGCTTCTACAAAATCGGCGAATTATTTAAGCAAACCAAAGGTGTCCCACAAGGCGGTAATGCTAGTCCTCTCATTTCTGATCTTCCTTTATGCTTCCTTGAATACAAGTACTCCTATGATAAAGGTTATCTACAAACACGAATTCCATCCCGTCAGATATATGGATGGTATCTGAATTGTTTATGGCCTATGGCATATCACCAGCGACGAGTCCGGCGACGGCACTGCCAACGGACAAGTAATCGACTATTCGTGTTAGGACCTGCAAGAAAAAATGGGGAGAGAGCGCGCGCTTGCCGGTTGTCGCTGCCACGCCGGCACTACGTGTCGTTGGAGAGGGGGCATACCGCCAGCGACCGGTCGTCGCTGCGCTTTGCACGGCGACCAGTTGTCGCTCGACCCTTTACACCCCGCATGCACGCACGCAAGGGTCACCAACCGCGCTCTAACGCAAATTCTCGCCCCCGTCCAACACCGTCGCTGCTCTCGTCGCTGAACCACAGCGATCTCCCGTCGCTCCGCTCCTCTCGTCGCCGGCCTCGTCGTCGGTGGTATGCCATAGGCCTATGACGTAGAAGAAACAGAAGTTGATAATATGCTTAATAAGGCCTATGGCATACCACCGGCGACGAGGCCGGCGACGAGAGGAGCTGAGCGACGAGACAGCGCTGGAGTTCAGCGACGAGAACAGCGACGGTGTTGGGCGGGGCGAGCATTTGCACTGGAGCGCGGTTAGCGACGCTTGCGTGCGTGAATGCGTAGTGCAAAGGGTCGGGCGCCAGCTGGTCGCCGTGCAAATCGCAGCGACGACCGGTCGCTGGCGGTATGCCTCCTCCCCAACGACACGCAGTGCCGACGTGGCAGCGACAACCGGCAAGCACGCGCTCTCTCCCCATTGTTTCTGACAGGTCCCAACACGAATAGTCGATTACTTGTCCGTTGGCAGTGCCGTCGCCGGACTCGTCGCTGGTGGTATGCCATAGGCCTATGACGTAGAAGAAACAGAAGTTGATAATATGCTTAATAAGGCCTATGGCATACCACCGGCGACGAGGCCGGCGACGAGAGGAGCTGAGCGACGAGACAGCGCTGGAGTTCAGCGACGAGAACAGCGACGGTGTTGGGCGGGGCGAGCATTTGCACTGGAGCGCGGTTAGCGACGCTTGCGTGCGTGAATGCGTAGTGCAAAGGGTCGGGCGCCAGCTGGTCGCCGTGCAAATCGCAGCGACGACCGGTCGCTGGCGGTATGCCTCCTCCCCAACGACACGCAGTGCCGACGTGGCAGCGACAACCGGCAAGCACGCGCTCTCTCCCCATTGTTTCTGACAGGTCCCAACACGAATAGTCGATTACTTGTCCGTTGGCAGTGCCGTCGCCGGACTCGTCGCTGGTGGTATGCCATAGGCCTAACATATATAGTAACATACGAAACTAAAGAAAACACATTCCAAACCTCATATTTCTAATTTTCTTGATTTTGTATATAAATAAATAAATACAGGTAAATGAAAATATTATAAATAAATATATATGCATAAATATTTACATATGAATATACATAAATATGTGAATATAAATATAAGCAAATAATAAATATCCTATATCTATGTATAAGCGAGAACGGTCGTTTGTCTATGGAAGAGTGAGTGAGTGTGTTTGTGTGTATGTTTGTTTGCACAGAAGTGGGGGGGGGGGGGGGTTGTAGTTGTCACCAGTTGTCAACTGTTGTAGTTGTCGACAGTCGTCTGGGTTCAGAAGACATGTCACCGATGTCGCGCAAAGGAGGTGCGGGTTGGGAAGCGATGTCCCCACCTCCTTCAACATGCGTCCGGGTTTAGAAGAGGTGTCAGCGGGGTGGGTCAACAGATGTCTGTGTTCAGAAGAGGTGTCACCGATGTCCCACAAAGGACGTTCGGGTTGAGGAGAGGTGTCACCGAGGTCCTGCAACGAACGTCCGGGTTCAGAAGGGGTGTCATCCGCGTCAGTGAAGGGAGGAGGAATGGGGGGGGGGGGGCGGGGGAGGGAGCGGGTTGTAGTTGTCAACAGTTGTCAACTGTTGTAGTTGTCGACAGGCGTCTGGGTTCAGAAGACATGTCACCGATGTCGCGCAGGGGACGTCCGGGTTGAGCAGAGATGTCACCCACCTCCTTCAACAAACATCCGAATTCAGAAGAGGGTCAACGAGAGGTGGCTCAACAGGCGTCTGGGTTCATAAGGCGTGTCACCGATGTCGCGCAGGGGACGTCCGGGTTGAGCAGAGATGTCACCCACCTCCTTCAACAGACATCCGGATTCAGAAGAGGGTCAACGAGAGGTGGCTCAACAGGCGTCTGGGTTCATAAGGCGTGTCACCGATGCCCCACAAAGGACGTCCGGGTTAAGGTGAGGTGTCACCGATGTCGCGCGAGGATTCCGGATTCAGAAGACGTGTTACCAGTGAAGGTGTGACCAGTAATGGGGGACCGGTGAAGGATGGGGTTCCAGTAAGGGGACCGGTAAAGGGTTGACCAATAAAGGAGGGACCAGTGAAGGTGGGACCAGCAATGGGGACCTGTGAGGAGGGATCCAGTGAAGGGGAACCGGTGGAGGGGAGAGGGGTCCAGTGAAGGGGGGATCGGTAAAGGAGGGGGGAGGCGTCCAGTGAAGATGGGACCAGTAGAATGTTGACCAGTGAAGAGTGGACCAGGTGAAGGGGGGACCGGTGAGAAACGTACAAGTAATGGGGACCGGTGAGGGGGAGGGTCCAGTGAAGGGGGGGACCGATAGAAGGTTGACCAGTGAAAGAGCGAACCAGGTGAAGGGGGGACCGGTGAGGAAGGTACCAGTAGTGGGGATCGGTGAATGAGGGGGGAAGAGTCCAGTGGAGGGGGGGGGGGGCGGAAAAGGGTTGATGAATAAAAGGAGGACCAGTGAGGGTGGGACCAGTAATGGGGATCGGTGAAGGATAGGATGACCAGCAAAGAGGGGACCAGTAAAGGGAGGTCCAGTGAAGGTGGGAGCAGTAGTAGGGACCGACGAAGGGTGAGGGGGACCAGTGAAGGGTGAACCGGAAATGGGCTGACAATAAAGGGGAACCAGTGATAAGGGGCCAGTTAAGGGGGGGGGGTCCAGTGAAGGTGATGGACCTGTTTTGCCCTATTCCGCTATACCATTCTATATAGCAAAACCAGTTTTTTAAATGATGATCGGGGTGTTCTATTCTCCGGGTTTGGGGCGAAGCTCCAACCTTACGTTTGGCGGCCGGCAGGCCGTTGAACGTCTGGTTATATATAAGCCAGAACGGTCGTTTGTCTGTGTGTGTTTGTTTGCTTGCACAGAAGTGCTGGAGGAGTGTGTTGGGAGGAAGTGTGGGAAGGGGGGGGGAGGGTTGTAGTTGTGTGTGTCACCTACGTCTTGTTGAGAGGGGTCAGAAGACGTGTCGCCAATGTCATGCAAAGGGTGTCCGAGTTCTGAACATGAGTCATCGACGTCGTGAAAGCGAGCGTCCGAGTTCAGAAGAGGTGTTATCGACGTCGTTCAACAGACGTCTGGATTCAGAAGACATGTCACCAATGTCGCGCAAAGGACGTCCAGGTTGAGAAGAGGTGTCGCCGATGTCACGCAAGGGGTGTTCGAAGTCAGACGAGGTGTCATTGATGTCGCGTAATGGGTGTCTGGGTTAAGAGGACTTGTAACTGATGTTACGCAAACGACGTCCGGCTTGAGAAGACATGTCACCGACGTCCTTCATCAGGTGCCTGAGTTGAATAGAGGTCGCGAAAGGCCTGTTTGGATTCAGACGACGTGTTAACAGTCAAGGTGGGACCAGTAAGGAGGGAGCGGTGAAGGATGGTGGTCCAGTAAGGAGGGACCGGGAAAGGATTGACCGATGAAGCTGACCAGTGAAGGGAGACCAGTAATGAAGTAATGAAGACCAGTGAAGAGGAGGGTCCAATAAAGGGGGACCGGTGAAGGATAGGGGGACCAGTGAAGAGGGGACCAGTAAATCGAGGTCCATTGAAGGTGAGAGCAGTAGTATGGACCGACGAAGAGGGGGGGGGGGGGAGACCAGCGAAACGTGAATCGGAGAAGGGTGACAATAAAGGGGGAACCACTGAAGAGGGACCAGTAAAGGGGGTACCAGTGAGGGTTGGACCGATGAAGGAGCGGGGGGGGGGGTCCAGTGGAGGGGACCAATAAATGGGGTACCAGTGAAGGACCAGTCAAGGGGAGACCAGTAAGGAAGCCAATAAAAGGAGCACCAGTTAAGGGAGTTCAGTAAAGGATCCAGTAATAGAACCACTAAAAGGGGACCATAATTAATAAATAGAACGTGTACTTAAGAGAATGAATCGCGTACGTGCAATAGAGGGGATGGCACCATAGCAGCAGTTTTGAAGATTTTGCCCTACCGTATTCTGCTATACCATTCTATAGCCAAACCAGTTTCTTTACTGTAATGGATGAGAGAAAGCCTAAAGAGGACAAGAAGACGTTCGGCGTTTTCTGTTCTCCGTGTTTGGGGCGAAGCCCCCAACCAGACGTTTGGCGGCCGGCAGGCCGTTGAACGTCTGGTGTATAATAAGACAATAAATAAATATATATAAATATATATTGTATAATAAACAAGACGGAACAATATAACGTGACGGAGAGTTTTTCGTCTAAGGTATTTAGGCTCCCACATTGTTGTACATTGTTGTGTTGTAATATTAGGGGGGGGGGGGCCAAAAGTAATGAGACACCCCATGCCGTGTCCATATATCTCGTGGCTGGAGTTTGGATTCCTACTTGTTGTATTTGTATGTTTGTATGCTACTTACTGAAGCCCATCTGAGAAGTTACCACTTCCGCCTTTTCCAGAAGCATGCCAAAAACCTCAGCCTGTCTCATGCCGAAACCCCAGTCTGACGAGTCGACCTGTGTCGCGCAAATCTCCCCCAATTCCCAACCCCGAGCAGCCTGGGCTCAATATTCACGCAGGATGAGAAGTACGTCTTCTACCTTAACCCTGCCAAGCAGCGAGTCTGGGTGATGCCTGGTGAATTGTTACCGACCTTCGTTCGGCGAGATGTTCACGGCGAGAAGCATCTTTGGAGCTTTTGGGTCTGCGCCCATGGATCGGTTTACCGGAGTCTGTTTCCCAAGAGCACCGCGATGAACTCCAAGGCCCTGGTGAACGAAATAGAGGAGATGGGCCAGCGACTCGCTCTTATTCATTCGCAGCGCTTCAAGAAGTTTCTCCTCTTCGACAACGCCGCACCCCATCGGGAACAAGTAAGCACGGATAAGCTTGGCCAGCTGGGCTACGTTCACATGCCTCACCCACCGTATTCGCTGGACATCTCTCCATGCAACTACCACTACTACTTGAGCCTACAGGACTTCCTAGTCGGAAGGGACACAAGAACCCAAGCAGTCCTTGACAACCATATCGAGCAGTTGATCAACACCAGGCTCAAGCAGTTCTGGAAGGACGGGATCAGGAAGTTGGCTGAGCGATGGCAGCAAGGTCCTTGCCCTTAATGGCAAATACACTTCTCAGCATCGTTGAGTTGTAATTGAGTTATAAAGAGATAAAAAAAATTTTTTCATTTTGTCTCATTACTTTTGGCCCCCCCCCTAATATATTTCAAGGAGATTATACCGTTAATAATTTGTACAGAAACACTTAGAATCGCTCACGACTGCACAACGTTTATAGACTTTGTAGACTGCTTGAGTAATTTTATACGTATCCTCACTGAACTTCAATACGACAAGAAACCTATTTGTAAAGCCATATTCTTATGGCTACTTAGAGACAAGAGTATTGCTTATAAACAAAGTAAATCTAATACATAACTGACACTAAAAAATTTGTAAAAGAAATCTTGAGAATGTGCAGGAGTGGTAAATGACGTGTCGCAAAGTCGTGCCACAAGCTTCTGTGTTCAGGAGATCTGTCGCCAACGTCGCGCCATAGCCATGGGGACCATTAATTGTAAGAGGGGAGGAGGGCGCTGAAAAAGGAAAACCTTGAGGGGGACAATGACAATGAACCAGAAAAAGAAAGGGTGAGCAGGCCTCCGGACCTGATTCAGAAAACCTATCGCAGACGTCGTTCCACGAGCGCTCGTGGTCAGACGATGTGTCTCCGATGTTTGCAGGCGAAGCCCTCTCCTAAACCAGGCGTTTGGTGGCCGCTAGGCCGCTGAACGTCTGGTTATCGTTCAAAGAGCGTGAGATGTAAGACGTGCAAAGCTGCAGCGGTACGAGGATTTGATGCCGTCACTCCTCGGTTCGGTAGTTCCCTGAACAGACGCTCGAATTCAACAATGATGGTTGATCCGTGTCAGGCGCAGAAACGTGGAACACCCTACTTTTTTATAAATCCCGAACAACGAAATGGCTATTTCACGGAGTGTATGTTCTACAGCCGATTGTTCTGAATTCATGCCCAGAGTAACAGTTGACTTCATTCTGAAGTGAAGAATGTAAATGTTCAAAATGCAGGTCAGCGCTGGGATGAGGTTTCTGGAGCTGAACGGCTTGTGTCATCGTCATCTGCGAGCCTCGAACATAGTCGTACACCAGTGGATCAACAGCTGTTATGCAGTCAAGATCACTGATTACATGGTACCATACCACTTCCTAGACGAGGCGAGTTGAGTTTCTTCATCCCCAGTTTCACGGCTCTCAGTAATCTGCTTCAATTTCCTTGACCCTATCCTTAGTTCGCAGCTCGTCCTACTCGAACTATAGGTGTCCACAATATTTGCCCCACAATGTGCTGCAGGAGGTCGTGGAGATGATTAACATGTGCGACTTGGACTGGCCGTGGTGGGCTCCAGAATGCATATCGAATCGCATCTTCGATATAACGACGGATGTGTGGGCTTTCGGATGTGTCATCTTTGAGGTTGGAGTCTTATGTGAAGGCCTCCTCGTTGAAAGTAACAACTAATTTCAGATCAATCACGATGGCCTCGGTCCGTACGCCTTTCAGAAGAAGCGTCCACAGTCACACAACGAGTCAGTCGGTTTGTCAGAGAAATGCAGAAAAATCTACCGCACGATGGTAGCATATTTCATACCAACACGAAAACTAATTATTACCTTCTCGCAAAAACAGCGTCGACACAAAGAAATCTGTATCAAGAGCCGGATTCATCAACGACTTACAGCAATTTAACGGAGAAAATACAGCCGAAATAATTCCTGATAACGCGGCTTTTCAACAAGCGATATGAAGAAATGTTTTACCATATCGTTTGATAAGCCGCGCTATCAGGGATCTCAGCAGCATATTCACTGTTAGATTGCTGTCAACCGTTGATGAATCTGGCCCCAAGACTGTCTAGGAGGCGAAAATTTGCTGCTTAAGGTGACTTGGTTGAAATCCCGCGATCTTTCTGGTTCCAAAACCCTACACAGTCACATAAAGCGGGTGGAAGCCACCACCCACTAGATGTGCGCTAATCCTCTTGGAGGAGCAATTTCTGCGCGTTACTACCCAATGTTGGGAGTATTTTGGAATGGTGAACATGATGCCGATGTCCGTTGTATCGATTGATTCTCTATAAATCGGTAACTGCAGTTTTCGTGTCGGAACCTTCGATTTTGCTCAAAGTCCGTGTGGAAGGTTATTTGAGAAGCTGGTCACAAATCTCACTTTTTATTTTCGAAATTTCATTAGATTTCACACCTGCGACAATCTACTTTCTTTAGCACTTTAGCAGCTTTCCTGTTTTTCTCTTCTCTCTCTGGATTTCCTCTCCTTTCTTTGCATTAATTACACAACACAACTAAAAATCGTACATCACAGCACCAGAAATAATCTTCTTGACGACGTTTTTACTAGATCGGTGATCCTGTCCCGTCATATCGTCTCCCAACCACATCACGTAGTTCACGTGACCTATGTGGCTTACTTTCCGCTACCTATCGTAGTTGGCTGATATTTGAAAGGAGAGTGTGATATTCGTGATCAGCACCTCCAATAACCCCTCAGTCGAAGTTCAGTACAACGGTGAGTCTGACACAACCACGCTAGCTATCGATTTGGGAGATAAGTTTGCGTAACCGCCCAAACAGACACCACCATCGTGTTCATCATCCCAAATTATCCTTTAGAAGAAGTTTGGTCACTGGATCTCGTCTCATACTTGCGTGGTACGCTTCGTCCCACTGGACAGACACGCGACAATCGCTCTCGTCGTCAACGTGTTGAGGAGTTGGTAACGTAATCCGATGGAAGAGCCATTGATCTTCCCTTTCCACAGAAGCTAGGTGCCAATTATCCGTTCAAGGTGGGATGAACGCTTTCGTTGAATTGGATGAGACTCGGATCTATCATCGATCCGTGATGCGCACAAAATCGAGCGTTACTGCTGAATACCCCATAACCATCTGCCACGAGCGTGGAAAGAAGGAATGATAGTTGTCAATTTCACCGCCTCTTTGCGTTAAGTCTGCTTCATTCAGCTTGCAAGCGATCTTCGAGAAGAAAGAGAAAATGGTGATCGTGCAGGAGGACGACGTGGACACGTTCCTAGACGAGCTCCTCTTCATGTGCGTGAACTATGAGCCAGACGTGAGATATCCTCTACATTCCCGCCACAGTAATTGGCAGTATACTTATGCTCGAATGACCCATTCGAATAGGTATTCGAATGATTTTCATTTGCATTTGAATATTCGAAATCGAATATTCGAAAAAACGCGTTTTCGAACGTATTCGAGTTCGAAAAAATGCTTAAAAAATCTCGTTTTCAAATGGAATTCGAATAATCGAAAGATCGTGTTTTTCGAATATATTCCATTTCGAATACCCGTTCGGAAAGAATTATTCGAAATCTTTGCGAGAGCATAAGTATAATCTGCAGCCATCGCTGCCTTAAAAACACTTGGAAAAAGCAATGAAGGAGGGAAGCGTAAGTCGCGCATGCTCAAATTGGCCTAATAAACGTGCTTTAAGCTCCATTTAGTGTCCCTGCCCCTTCTCATTATATGTGGACGGATAATAAACGACTAGCGGGCTCCTTTTTGGGATGGCACGGATTCTGCTCCAACGTGATATTGATAGTGGGGACACGGTTTGGGTGCGTACCTAACGTGGAGAAATATGAGCGGTGGTCAGCCTGTGCACGCATCAGCACGGGACATTCCGCTTCCTCCAACCAGCACAAGCCGCGCTAAAGACGAAGAGCGGCGCAAAAGAACGCCGTTCTCCGCTCGCCACGCGTCATGTCTGAAGCAAGTCGAGTTAGGGCGCGGCATTCTGAACTTCTGGACGTTAGGTTGATGGAAGGAGCTTCGTCACGAGCTTGGACGAGCATGGTCTACTGCTTGAACTAATGCCTTTGTTATACTTCGGCGAAGCGTCGCCGACATCGCCGACGCACTGCGTAGCTGCCCGCGCAACACGACGTCATACAAGGGTGGCAGAAAATGCGCTCCGATCGAGTATTTTGATTGTGGGTTGGTTCTTCGTTCCCGGCTTTGCCATCTTTCCCACCTGACCTCGAATTACGAAATCGAGAAGTGCAAAAACGCCCGTCCTGCGGACACCAATAGTGCCATTTTTACTCTCAACGTTCTTTTATGGTTAGTTTCACAACCATTGCCTTATGCTGTGCGAAAATCCGTTGAGCATGCTGGGACACAGAGTTTGGGGAGAGAGTGGGAGCCTCCTTACGTTCCCTTCCCTTTGCCACCTTTCTTCGCTTTTCTGTCGTTCTCATCCGTTTTATTCGCGTTTCCTAGATCGTTTCGCTTTCTTGCAGAGCAAGTAACACAAAATAAAACTGAAGAAAACTGAAAACGTGAAGAGAAGGTGAAGAATTGCGAAAAACTGGTACGGAGCAGCCAAAATATGAAACGGGCTTGAAACAGAAAAATACGAAGCGGCGATAGAGAAACTGACCCAAATAAGTAGTGAAAAGTAGTGTTTCTGAAATGATACTGCAAACCTCTACGAAGAGCTTTTTCGAAACACAATTTACATTACAGAGGTAAATTTTCCTGTGAATTTCGAAAATTCCGCGCAAACGTAATTTCAATGCGATTTAACAAAAAAGGCCTTTGCTAAAGTCCAATAAAGAAATTTAGCGAAAATGCTGGCAAATTCGTTAAATCGGTAACTCAGTAGTCATTAAATGCTCAACACTGCGCCGTACTTCTATTAGTACACTGCGCTCCGATGCTCTCCTGCCGACGACGTCGCCGAGGACGCCGACGCTTCCATAGAATCTGTCGACGACGTCGCTGATGGTACCGACGACGTCTGTGGCGACGTCGGTGAGGGATCGCGGCGTCGTCGACGCGTCGCCAAAGTATAACATAGGGCGGAGCCAACTCTTGGCACGTACACATACAGCATCTATTGGATAGGAACTGTAATGAAACGGAGCTACCCTACGCGAAGACTGGTCTGAGCCCAAACACATAAAGCCACCAGCCGGCCTAGGGGGAAGCGGGACAGCGGAATGTGCACTCAGGTGAGACAGTATAGCGAGGCCCCTCGACATCCTCCGATTCGATAGACATCCATACTGCCATAGAGCGATACGCGACTGTCCGCGACATCGCAGTGCCCGCTGGATGAACCGACGTGCGCCGAAGCGCGGAGCTGGAACCGCCACTGGTCCCGGAGGCCGGCGGAACGCCCAAGGGCGAACGAGGAGCACAGAAGAGAGCAGGTGAGCGAATGAGCCCCGAGGCGCCGATCGCGCGGCTTTCATAGCCGTAGGCGCCTCTGGGCGAAGCCTATCGGCTGCGAGGCGGCGGCGACAGGCGACAGAAAGTTTTGTTTCTTGCCTCAATCACATCATCTTCCTTTCAGCTTATATCACCTGAGGCAATTGAATGGGCATTTGATTCAAAACCATTCTTCATCGGATGGAGTCGGACCGAAATTTTCCACTTTTTCAGTGCTTTGAATTCTACCGCCTTTACTTATGTTTTGACGATATCATGACGCGATAGGCGAAAAGGCACGCAGTTTAAAAGGCATGTGAGACGCGTGATTTCAAAAAGTTGAACGGTTCAACCCTTTAGTTACATTAGGAAAGGCTGATATTCATGTCGTAGAGATTTATGGCACGAGTCCTAGAAATATTATGTTGGAGTTCTATGATCTCGCACCTTGACAACTGGGTGTTAAAGGCAAGCTCTGATTTCTTTCCCTACTAGAAAAATAGCGGACAAAGAGAGCGCTTGAGCATTATAAGAGTAGACCAGATGTTCAGCGTACAGTAAAAAAAAACTGGCTTTACTATATAGATTAGTGCAGTGGGATATTGTAGGGCAGAATTTTCACTGCGCATATGAAGCCCATCCACTCTCCATCACATGCACGCGATTTATTCTCTGAAGCGCTCGTTCTCTACGTGTCGAGAGACAGGTAATGAGCTTCCCAATCCGGTGCTTAATCTCAAAAACATAATTAAAATTAATCGGTATTGGTCGACACCGCTTACTGTCTTGCGGCAATAATACTCCTCCGAATCCCACGGTCACTCGCTCTACCCCTCCCCCTCCCGAAATACTTCCTTTCCCATGTGCTGGCAAAGAAACGGAGTGAGAGTCAAGCACACACATGTGACACTGAGAACCGATTCACGTGTCACTACGTTACCACGACGTCTATGACACTCCTGCTCCCTGAATTCTGTAAGCCGTCTTCAGAAATCCGACACACAATCAACGATGTTCAGGGAAAACGCTGATCCCCCCTTATTCACGCTCCCCCTCTAATGGTCACCCTTTGTTGGTCTTCTCCTATTGGTCGCCTTACTCGGAATCCCTACGCACCTTGGACGACATCGCCATCACGTCTTTTGAGTCCCTACGCAAGTTGGACGACGTTGAACTGCGTTGAACGACGTCTTCAGCACGTCTTCTGAATCCTTACGCACGTTGGACGACGTCTAGTTCAGGTCTTTTGAAACTTGACTCACGACGTCTAGCGAAGGCCTTCTGAATACCTTCGCACGTTAGACGATGTCTTCAGCACGTTTTTTGAATCCCTACGCAAGATGGACGACGTCCTCAGCACGTCTTCTGAATCCAGACGCACGATGAACGACGTCTAGGGCACGCCTCCTGAATCCCTACGCTCTGCACTCGATCCCCATTTATTCCCTGACGCGTTGCCCCTTGAAAACCTCGTAAACTTGGACGATCATCCGCCAAGGATATAGTTCGCCAGCAATCGCTCATGGTTAAGCTCAAAGAAAGCCCGACTGGCATAGCCGCACTGCCGTAGGCATCTTTTGGCTTCAGTCCCCCCTCCCCGTGACGGACACGTGACATTAGCCGACTATATATAGTAGGATCATGTCCTAGAAATCAAATGGAAATTTTTAACAAAAGTCCTAGTAGTCTCGAAGCATTCAAAACTGCAAGGTCAGTGTGATTGGATCACTTTCGGTTTCTTCGTTGTGTAACGTCAGAATAGCTCATAAAGTAGACCCACAAGCAAGCCGCTAAATAAGAGTTGAGGATGCTGATGAGAATCTGAAGACAAACTGTGATAGCCTCTTGCAAAGTACCCTGTTCATGTAATTAAGAAGCAGACACAACTAACTCGAGCGGCAGCTTCAAATAACATATCCTCAAGTCCATTTGTGCAAAAGCCATAGGAAAAAGTTTTTTTAGTTTTTTGAAGTTAAAGTGCTGCCAGATTCTGCCTAGTTTTCACATAAGTCGCCTAAAATCCGTTGTTTTTCAGATATCTGAAGAATTCCCGGGAGAAAAACTTGATCGTGGACAAGGGATGTCAAAAACGCATTCCAATAATTCATGACTTCTGACTGCCCAACTATACACGAATTAAAAATTGTTAAAATTGTAAATTTTGATGACAGGGATAAATTTAATGTTAATATACAAATATATGATACATAATATACAATATTTCTTAACTTATCTATTAATTAAAAATCGAAAAAGGCCTAAACCTCCGGCCCGATCTAATACTTAGGTTCCGAAAGTAGCAAAGCAAGTATTTCAGCAACGCCCGACATTCGACTACCTGTTTTCGTTCTTCCGCAATCTTCTGTTTGATTTCTCGCTCGATCCAGAGGCTATCGTCCAGCAGTATATCAAGAAACCGCCGAAGAAATTCGACCATCCACCTCGGAAACAGACAGTGAGTTCAAAAATGTCAAGCAGTTATACAACGTGCCGATGTAAGGAATCATAAGGACATCTGTTGCAACGAAGTTTTGTTGGAATCAAAACTCTAGCGCCAGGCGGACTTGAACTTGCGAACGCTGCTTGCTGGGCAGTATGTTACGTCTTACACCTCCGTTGTCGCATGGTCGAACGCAACATTCACGACCCCTTGTGGAACAACCACCACTCCCCTATATATCGTGACCGATATCAGCACCGTACCGGTAAAGCTAGAGGTGTTGATACAAGTGATTTAACAGGTTAAATCTAATTTAGTTTTTTTTTTTATCAAATTTCTAATGCCTTCCATAGTTCTCTACACTTATCTGCGTATACCTTTTGCCCTGTACGAGCAGCAGGTGGTTCTGCAACAATATCATGAGCTTTTCTCAGAGCAGCGACAAGGAAACTGCCAGTACGCGATGCCTCCGCGTACATCACACCAACTAGGTTCCTGCTCTCTCGTTCGTCTCGTTTCGAGTTACAAGGAAACTGGAACTTGTGATGCTAGCGACTTCAAGTACAGCTGCTAGCTAATCAACCCGCTCCTACACGATGTGTCCTCTGAACGGTAAAGGAAATCCCTTTTTTGCCGCCTCACTCGGCTACTATGCATATCAATATCGAGGCGCAGCAACGTCACAACGGATCCATCCCATTGTCGCATGATTCGTGCTTCATTAGCTGTCGTTCGTCACTATGCCAGAACTCGCTTCAAGGACTTGCTTCGAGGCATCGCACCAGAAGGACCAAAGCGAACAACGCTTCCTAGCGTCTCTTCCGAGCGCTGCTGGACAGAGATTCTAGATGAGGGATGGTAATCTTTGCAACGTACACCTAGACGTTTTCGAATTTCGAAGCGACGTTTGTCGGCTATCTCGAAGTCTGCCCAGGTTTCGAGAGGTTGACGGTCTGAAAGCCTGGACAGAGGTCATAAGGGATTAGAAAGCAGAGAAAGTTTTTCAACTTTCACCGGTAGGTGTAAGTAAATGTCTGCTGGGAAGTACAGGCACCAGGGTACCCCGATGCTCCATTTTGCACTCTTAAAGCAGGGGTGATTTCATTGCTATGTGGAAAGTGCTGTTCCTTCATGGGAGGGAGATTGGAGTTTGATCCACGTGGATTGGAGCAGTTTCGCATTTCAGACGTTCGGTTGAGATTTGATGGATCCTGACATGTACACAACTTTCAGGCGTTTTCCGTACATTTGCCCTGCTGAACATCGTGGAAAGTAATCTTGCTGCGAACTGATTGTCACTGACTGCTTTTTAACCACAATGCAATGAGAAAAATATTCCACACAATGATACTCGTTTTCAGTTGTATGCTGCGGAAAGTAACCTTGCTGTGATTTGTTGGAACTATTGTTCTTTCATGACTCCAGAGATCGAGAAGAGGTCGGAAAAATTCTCCAAAACCCATTAGAGTTATTTTGAGTGCTAATCACATCTGACATCCGAATTCGAAACATTTCGGCTGATTACGTGAGGCCCCTTCATGTGCCATCTCATCGCGCTGAAGGGGTGAACATCACTTAGTGATGGCCAAAGGCACAAATGGTCACGCAGTACACGATGCTTCGTCGTGTATGGGCGGCTCTCATGTATCCCTGGCCAGGAACATGCGAGTAACCAGACCACCGCCATGGCTCAAACAACTAAACCTGCGCCCCAGTCCTCCGCGCGCCGGAGGTGGACTTCTACGACGTCGGTTGCATCCACCTCCGGCGAGGGGCCATCTAATCTCGGAGTTAAACTATGAGGACGTCATTGGAATCGGACTACCGGAAACTCCCTCCCACCACGACACGGAAACTGCCTATTCGTCTGCACTTATAACTGTCGTTCGATCGCATCTGAGCAGGATCTTCGGGCACTGCTTTACAGAAGCCGCAACATCAAATACGACGTTATCGCCCTGCAGGAAACGAAAGGCAGAACGGAAACCATAAGAAGGACCGAACACAACGAGCTTCTCATTATCGGAGCAAAGGTGGACGGAAAGAATATTGGCGGAGTTGGATTTCTCGTCAATTCGACAGTGCACCACATAGTAGACTCTTACAAGATCATCAGTCCGTGAGTGACTGTTCTTCGTCTGGAAACCAAAGATCAAGGAACCATCTTCATCATAAATGGATATGCTCCAAAATCTGCGGCCAGACGAAAAAAGGCGGAATTCTACAAGCTATTCGGCAGGACTGTCAACGACGAGAAGAGCTACTACAAAGTTGTCGTTGGGGACTTAGGCTACCGTCGGTACGAATGATCACGACGAATGGAGGCTAGGACCACATGGAACTTCCTCAAGGAACGAAAACGGAGAACGTCTGATAGACTTCCTATCCGCGTGCCGTCTCTTCCGCGGAAATTCTATGTTTAAGAAGCCTTCAAACCGGCAATGGACCTGGGAAAGCCCAAATGGAGAAACACTTTCGGAGATCGACCATGTTCTTACAAACAGACGCTGGAGTCTGTTCGACGTCTCCGTGCTGCCTTCATTTGACACCGGCTCTGATCACCGTCTTGTCCATGCGAAGCTGACTCTCAAAAAGAGGATGTTCAAAGGTGACACTCATAAACCGGCACCGGTGAGGATCCCCACATTCAAGTCTGAGGAGTTGGAATATACAATAAAGTCGTATGATTGGAATCCTCTTGAAGATCCATCGGAAGACTACGACCTTCTCTCCAAAGGACTGTTGAAATGTGCTAGCAGCTCTTGCGAAGCCACATCACCGCCTGCTTCAAGACTCAACGCACATGCGATTAAACTCTTGGAGCAAAGAAGAGCTGTTAAACTGGATCCTGATGCTTCCCATCTGGAAAAAGTCACCATCTCGAAGGCCTGTCGAATTGCAGTGAAGGAGTCCATTCAAGCCTACAGAAGATTGAAGCTGTTAGAAGCCGCTGTGAAGGTTCAAGCATAAGGCGCTGCAAACGATATCTCCGCACCAGAAGGGAATAATGCCAGCCCTTGTGGATAAGGATGAAACAACGCAAACGTCTCGAAGAGCGATGGAGGCCATCGTTCAAGAATTCTACACAGATCTGTTTGTTTCATTCTTCCAGCACTGTCCCGAAATGCTTGATGCCACCAGATGAGGAAGTACAGTCGGTAAACATCCGCCAAAACGCGGTCGGCGGCGGATTAATCCGCCGTTTCCGCCGCTTCGCCATAACTCCCTTCAAAGTCGGTTATTTCTAATGAAATGCACATTGTTGGATTCAGAACAGCATGATCAACGGCGCAAAAATCTTTGCAGTATTTTAGAATTTCTAAGTCCCAGATGATCTAAATTAAGCGAGCTCGTAATTATCTTGACCTGACCCACATTCACTCCTTAGTCTCGCCTAATTATGTCCTCTGGCTGGAACGGATCTGCCCAGTAGAATTTTAAAAATTTTAAAAGATGCCGAATATGTATTCCGTGCCAATTTTAGGGTTTGCCTCAACACGTCGATCTATTTGATATCAAATTTGCCTAGGATCGCTCCATATTCATCACTCCATGCAATCACTGACAATTTTTTTCCTTTTTTTGCTAATTATCTACGACCATACCACTCTTGTTCTATGGCTGATTTTTGGTCAAGTTCTCGATTATGAGGTGTGGATTACAAATGTGCGATTTGGGTTTACTTTAATTAAAATAATATAGTAATCAGCCACCAAATTGGTAGTGCATCAGGGTCCCAAGGAGACACGTCCTGCAAAGGTTACTTCACGCGTATAGATCTGTGTCTTCACAAGCCGGATCGGTATGGAACCTGGGTATTTGGTCAGACATCGTGCAGAGATGGTGTCCCACAAACACGATGGAGCTGGCAGTTCACCTCTCGCAGTTCCGCTCCCATAAAAAAGCAGCTTTCTTCTAATTCGATCATGAGACTAAGCACTGACGTCTGTCCGCACCTCGAAGAAGAGTTCCTACCATTTAGCAAAGCCCATATTTGCAATATCTTTTGAAAAAAATCACTCGACCTCAATCTAATTTATTACTTGAGACAAGTCCGATACTGGAGTCCAGATCTTGCTGTAATTGCAGTCACCTGACCAGCCGTAACAAGCATGTCCTTTGGGCATACAATCGCTGCTTCTCTCTTCTCGCTACTCACACTGACCATTTGTACTCTATTATAAAATATAGAGTGTTAATTACTAATGATGACTTGAGTGTTTTCTTTACAAATTTCTTTTTGAACCGCTCTTGGGTTCCATGACCGAGTCGAAACCTATGGATTGACTTGTGACTGAAATAATTTTCTTCCATCTGTAGGAAGCAACACCAGGGAACGAAATTGTATCTCACAAAAATTCAAGCCCTAAGTATATTATAAAAAACTTCTCCGATACTATCTTTGATATGATTAGGAGGTTCGACTTTTGGTCGATCTTCGGCCAAAAATCCAGCTCCTAATCATATTGAAGGTTCCACTTTTAGAAGTTTTTTCTAATCGTAGATCCACTTTGGCAAAAATATGTCGTGTCCATAACATCCTGGTGGAATCTGCGAAAACTGAAGCGGACCAAGCTGATTTATAGACTGCCAAAATTAAAAGAAATGAATTCTTTGAAGATAGGAGAAACTACGAAAAAATACAACAAGCACCGCCGAAATGAAGAAAGTGCGACGCCCCCCCCCCCCTCCACCAAAAAACGATGTTACAATACGACGATTCTCGAACCTCAGGCCTAACCCTTTGTTGGATTAGTGTGAATTGTGAGAAGAGAGACTGTATGTCCAAAGGACATGCTTGGTGGGGCTGATCAGGAAATTACAGCAACAGTCTGGGCTCAAGTACCGAACCTGTCTCCAGTAATAAATGAAGACTGAGGTCGACTAGAATTTTTTTCAAAAGGTATTGCAAACATGGGCTTTGCTAAATGATAGAAACTATTCTACGAGGTCTGGACAAATGTCGGTCTTGAGTCTCTGGCCGAAGTGCATGAAAACACCATTTTTGATGCAGTAGAGCTTCCAGACGAGAACAGCCAGCTCCATCATTTTTGTGATGCAGCATCTCTGCATGATGTCTGACCACATATCCAGCTTCCATACCGATCCGGCTTGTGAAGACGCAGATCTACGCGCGTGAAGTCTTTGCAAGACGTGTCTCCTTGAAACCTCGATGCACTGCCAATTTGGTATCTGATTACTATCTTACTTTTGATCAAAGTAAACCCAAACCCCATGGTTGTGATCCACACCTCATGGACGGGAACATGAGCAAAAATCAGCCCTAGAACAAGAGTGGTACGGTCGTAACTAATTTGCAAAAAAAAAAACAAAAAAATCATCAGTTAAGATTGCATGGAGTGATGAATATAGAGCGATGCTAGGCAAACTTGATATCAAATAGATCGTTATGATGAGGCAAAACCTAAAATTGGCATAAAATACATTTTCGTCAGCATTTAAAATTTTTAAAATTCTACTAGGCAGGTCAACTCCTGCCAGGGGCATAATCAGGCAAAACTAAAGAGCAAATGTGGGTCAGGTCAAGACAATTACGGGCTCAATTAATCTAGGTCATCTCGAATTCAAAAATTTTAAAATCTTGTCAAGATTTTTACAATATTGGGTAGATCATGTTGTTCTGATTCCAACAATGTGCGTTTCATTCGATATAATCGACTTTGAAGGGAGTTATGGCAAAGCGGCGGAAACGGCGGATTAATCCGCCGCCGGCCGCGTTTTGGCGAATGTTTACCGACGGTATTGTACCTCCCATTCTGGGATCAGAAGTTGCTCATGCCATCAGAAGGATGAAGCTAGGCACTGCTTCCGGACCGCACGGCATATTTTGCTGATCTCGTTCGTGCGGGTGACAGTGCCCTCTGTTCACTTCTTGCCAAGCACTTCAACCACTACCTTCGACCTGGTAGGAGGCCGGACTCATGGAAGGAGTCGAAAACAGTTCTAATCTTCAAAAAGATCAGCAGTGGGATATCAACAACTATCGGCCCATCAGCCTTCTCTCGGTTGTGTACAAGATCTTCACCAAGATACTGCTTAACGTCAGCCAGTGGAGCAAGCAGGGTTTCGCAAGGATTTCTTTTGCATGGACCATATTCAGACTGTCTCACAACTCATCGAAAGGAGCCGCGAATACCACATCCCACTTGTCCTTGTCTTCGTGGATTATCGGAAAGCGTTCGACTCTGTGGAAATCAACGCCATTCTGAACGCGCTTGTGCATGTTGGTATACCATCGCCCTGCATCCAACTTCTCGACGAATGCTTCTCGAACACATCGACTACCATCCAGCTGTTCGATCGAAAGCTTAAAATTCCTATCGGGAAAGGAGTACGGCATTGAGACACGATTTCTCCCAAGCTATTCACAGCAGCACTCCAGGATGCTATGAAAGACCTGAACTGGGACGATAAAGGCTACCTTGTCGACGGTAAACGGATCAGCAACCTTCGCTTCGCCGGCGATATTGTTCTCATCTCTTCCAGCACGGCAGAAGTCGAGGAAATGTTGAACGAGCTCAATGTGGCAGGTATGAAGATTGGATTGGACATGAATATGTCCAAAACGCAATTTATGGTCAACCAATGGTGTGACATGGGACTCGTAAGGTTAAATGGAGTACTTCTACAACAGGTCGACTCCTACGTCTATCTGGGAAGAGAGCTGAACATGGATAACGACCTCGCTCCTGAAATCGCTCGCAGGAGACGAGCAGCATGGGCAACCTTCAGTTCGATTCGCGAAGTCACCGATCAGGTCAAGGATGCCGGCCTCAGGGCCTCGATATTCAACGCCTCTGTACTGCCTGCGATGTGTTACGCGACGGAAACCTGGCTGGACCACAAGACAATCGCCAGAGCAATGCAAACTACGCCTCATGCACTGAGGGGATGTCTTCTGAGGACAAGCCTTCGTCAGCAATGGCAAGAAAGCCCACGAAGCTCGGAACTAAGGGAGAAGTCGTAATTAGTAGATCCACTGAAGTACATGAGGAAGTCCAAATATCGCTGGGCCGGACACCTGTTTCGACGAAAGGACGATAGATGGAGCCTCCGTGTCACAGAATGGCTCCCGAGAGACCATAAGAGACCACTGGGACGACCGACAACGCGATGGGCAGACTCATTCTCAAAATCTTTCAGAGAGCGGAGTCTGCCTCACTGGATGCAAGCAGCCAGAGATCCTAGCGGTCTGGAAGAGTTGTGGTCCCCGCTGAGAAGACCTCCAGCCGACAAAAGGACCATCAAAGTATCAATGTAAGTAAGTACGTGAGGCTACGGTAGGCATGTGCAATCGCCAAGAGCCTTATTCCTGTAACGACTGAAACCTTCCGCCGCAATATTCAAAACGGATGTCAGATTTGTGGTAAACACCGGAAACAATCCCAATAGAAGAAGATTGGACGAAATCGATGATTATGACCATGACAACCTTATCCGCCTGCACCAACCGTAGCTACAGCAATCGGCCGAAGTTTCAAAAACGGTTGTCACATTCATAACCCTATTCAGCGAAGTTTAAGGAAAAATTTCCACCTCACCTAACTCTAGGACCGTGAACGTACTTTAGTGCCGATTCGTTTATCAATGCTTGATGACGGTGGCCTCGCGGACGCGCAAGAGACCCTCAGGGTCACTTTAACGACCCCCTATTCCTAAGGTTTAACGAATTGACAAAAGAGAAACACACTTTTAGACTAATTGAAGGGTGGAGATTCGTCCACATATATGACTCGCTTTCCCCGTCCAGACATACGCTTCGGACTTTTCCCTTGTAAGGGATTCTCTGCGTGGGGCACCCGATTAGAGTCCGCTTCTTGAAGTCGAATCGTCTTCAGAACTGGTTTATCCTTCAGCCAACCAAAACTTCCTATTCCTGAGTGGACTGCTACCAAACCTGTCTGGTAAGACTAGAAAATCGTCAAGCGAAAATCGTTGAAACAGCACTGTTATGCAGACTCTACTCAGCTTGCGCTTCCTCGTAACTCATCTAGAGCGTGGAAAACACATAAGGAGTTCGAGCGATTACTCCTTCAAAAGCTCGAGTTGCAACAGCTTTGAATGGAAAAAGAAGCCAGGGGATTAGTAAAACAACCTAACTGACCGCATGGAAACTTTCGCGGAGCATCTATTTCACCCTCAGATAAAGAGAGATACATAGATGTGATACTCATTCACGTTCCCCTCTTTCCCTATCTCTTATTCATTCACATGTCTCCATCAGAGGGTGTCTTGCCAGAATTCCAGTCATTTCCTCACGCTCAGACTCATCCTTCGCATCGTTTTCCGATTAGCTTTTGAAACCATTCCAGCTTTAGAATGTCTCTGGTCGAGTAGTTCCTTCGACTTCTCTAGCCTTCTCCAAAAGAACGATACGTCGGAACATCTACCGAGCAAAAGTAACGCGCTAATCAATTATCGTTAACCAGTGGCTCTTCCAACGAAAAGAAACACAGTTTGGAGGCAGTTTGAATGCACAGCGGCCTACACGCACTTGTGACTGGCCAACGAACAGTTCATTAGGTAACGCGTCTCGGAGGCGTATGGTACATTGCAGCTGGGTAATCAGCGCTGCCGCAACGCAAAAAATCCGCTTGGAAGAACTGCTATGGGACGATGTGTTTAACACCCCGGAGGAGTGCAGATAGGAGAAGAACCTAAGAACCGCTTGGACTGCCAAACAAAATTGGGCGTTCGGACTGCATCAGCTGCGCCCGACTGATCAAACATCTCACCTGAACCCACTAGGTTATAACGCCGATTTTCCTCGATCGCTCTTGTGCTTATGAAGAACCTTCTGCACAAACATTTCAACATGTTTCATGTCCAAATCCTGTGAGGTACCCAGTTTGTTTGGTATGCCAAGTCGTCGGGTGACGAACAACAAGCATGAGATGGGACGGAAACCAGTTAACGGATAACGGCTAATCCGCTCAGCCCTAGGTGAACACCTCGGCTCCGTAATATCGGTCTCTTCCTGTCGTTGCAAGCTGACGCCACATCCTTTCAGGAGAACAAGCAGTGAGCTACGACGTTCGCATATCGACTTTGTGTTATCAGGCGGCAATATCATCATCAAGACAAATAAACTGTTCATTCTGGCCACTTTCGTCTCTCTGAGAATGTCATTCAAATGCTCCAGTGAACAGCGAAATAAGCGTGAACCATTTCCTGCGAACATGTTCTCGTCACTGACGGAACGACTCATACAAAACAGCATTGTCGTCCGTCGCTGCCAACCCATCCCCCCACCCCTCGAGCTCCGCCATTTGAAAAATCAACACATTAAGTCACGTCTGTGTAATCAGCGCTGTAGCAACGCAAAAGGGCCGCCTGAAAGAACTGATATGGGACGATGTGCACGTGCAGTGGTGGAACAGAAACACATGAATCATTCGCTGAAATTGCGAAGAATCCCGTTCCTGTCACTGGAGCCGGTCTAGTGAGTTAGTTTTTCCTGCAGAAACAGGCAAGAAGCCACGCATCTACCAATGCAAGCAAAGGCGCGCTTAACCAGTCGAGCTGACTGAGCATTCCAATGCCCCTCGAAGGCACACCAACAGCCTTGGGGAGTCCCTAAAAGTCGCCAGGCTACGCGAAAAAGTGATGGCCACTTATCGGTGGGCAATAGACATTGGATCCGAAGCCGATTCCCATAATTCGTCATTTTTTCAAATCCTGGTCAAAGGATTGGGCGAATAATGGAATTTTTGAAAACCTTGAACATTAGGGCGATTCAGATAGGGATGATTTTTACCAGATTTTCAAGAAATTCAGATAACTGATTTTGATCAGAGATATGATGTATCCGATTCGGATATCCGATGTGAGACCCGAAGATAAATCATGATTACCCGAAAATCCTTCTCGTTAAAGCTACTCTTATCTGATGCATTTCGCTATCTGGGGGTTTCCAAAAATGTCATTATTATTATTTCGCATAATCCTTTTGAACGGGTTGAAAAACGAGGAATTTCGAGTTATCCGAATCGGCGTCGTCGGATCCAATGTCTAGTGGACAAGTGGTTCCGAGTAAAATCCATCCAAGCGGTGTAAACCGCATACGAGATAGGGCAAAGATGTTTTCGATGAGGCCTTGAGCACGATTCCATGATTATAGTCACAAGTTTCCACTCTGTTTTCGCTGATCCGTATGACATTCAACCTAATAAAAACAATAGCATGTCAAAACTTCCAGATAAAACACTAGAGATCAGACAGCATATAACGTTACATATAGAGTACATATATATTCTACACCCAACAATGTCCTTTAAAGAGCACTGTGATTATAGCAGAGGGGATTTGGGTGTGAGTACGACATATATTCAAGCTGTTAAAAACAAATTCAGTCGTCCACATGTTACTCGTCCACAAAGCATATGCCAGACCTGTGCTTGAATATGGTACCATGTTGTTTAGTCCTGAGTAAAAGCGTGAAGCTGGGCGCGAGATGGCGTAGTCGGAGGAGGCTCCAGCTGTTACGGACACCCAATACCAAGTTCCTGGTTCGGATTTCCCGCTCAGGCTAACCAAGCCTTCCCTCGTTCCGGTGTCGGTGAATTGGTACCAGACTTGTCTGGGAAGGATAGAGCGCTGACTTGTTCATCGGCTGGCCACCGCAAGTCATTGTATGGCCAAATACGCATTCATGTCGCCTCCACGACATCCCGTAGAAGTAGAATACGTGGCGCATCCCAAAATGGATTGAGTGACGCCGTCGTTTATCTTACCCTTTACAAGGGTGAAATCGCTAAGCAAGAAGCTTTGCAAAGCAGTTCAACAAGAAAGCGCTGGATAAGAGTACACCGCTGTGATTACACTAGCATTCCTGTTAAGAGCATGATTTTCAATATGCAACCCCTTGCTTCCCGTAAGAAAGGATAGCGTCTGATTACTATTTATGAGTTGATGAACGGTATGTTGGGCCTTCGCCACGGAGATTTCCATTATACATCACCTTCTATTTAACATAGGAATTTCTCAAGGCAAGATACAAACACCTACACAGAGCTAGAACTGATCAGCCCCGATCCAGCTGATGATGAATGAGCAGCGCCTGAGGTAGTACGCACTCAGAAGACCAACGGATC
This sequence comes from Heligmosomoides polygyrus bakeri, assembly GCA_947359475.1. Lineage (NCBI taxonomy): Eukaryota > Metazoa > Nematoda > Chromadorea > Rhabditida > Heligmosomidae > Heligmosomoides > Heligmosomoides polygyrus. Next base: position 46,219,916 of record OX375869.1, on the reverse strand, counting down.
ACCCCATAAGGTTGGCCCTAGATTTCGAGGCATCCGGAAACCGTCCAAGAGGAGCCCCAAGGAAAAGGTGGAAGGACGTCATCAAAGGAGGTCTCGCCGAAGTCGGTGCCACGGCAGATGACGCCCTTGATAGGATGAAATGGCGACGGATCACAAGAACAGCGGCCCTTGCAACTGCGCGGGGCTAAACGCTCAGGAGAAGAAGAAGAAGAAGAAGAAGAAGAAGAGAAGAAGAAGAAGAAGAAGAAGACACAGAGCTAGAACTAATGTAGGATCGACATTTTTAATACATCTGGCTGGTATTGAGTTCCTAAGATTTTCAGAGAAAATTGTTATTCCAAATTCACAGAGGCAATAAAATGCGTATTGACCGCCATCTCCAGGATGTTCCTTGTTTCTGACAGCATACCTCTTTATTTTGGATTATATATGGTGGGATATTGCTCATGGCTCTACCGTAACCGGAGATGTGCTTGTTGTTGTTTCGCTATCTCCGGCCTGTCTCATGAGCACCCGCCGATTTCTTCATATCCTCACGACTCTTTCGCCACCAGGCCGTGACCTGACCACCCTTCCTTGCCAAGATGCCTGTCAATAACTCTGTGGTCTCATCCTTTCTCCATCTCTCTTCATGCTCCAAGTTCTAGGTAGCCGTCTGTAGGAGGGACAGAGGACATTGATTCCTCTCTTTTCCTCTGGCCACAGTGGTCGATCCTTCTTCACCCCTCCGTCCCATCGCCAGCGACAATAGTATATACATTGCTGTATAACCGGATAAAGTTAACAAGCTACTCCAGTTGTACAATGGATAGAGGAGAGCACGACCCAACCCGGGATCAAGAAGCCAGTACATTATTCATTTTTGTGCCTGCTCAAGTCATCACTACGTTAACTCATTCTACTTTTTATCGTGTTCTCTTTCTGCTTCTTTAAACTCTGTTTGATCGTCCGCGTACAAAATAAACAAATAAAATAACGAGTGTAGTTTGCATTCCAGGATCCGACACCCCATCTCGTCGGCGAAGAAGCGTACAGCACCCGGTCCTGACAGGACAGGATCAGACCCGAACACCTGAAGAACCTCCCGCCAGCGCTCATCAACACCCTGGCGCGGCTCTTCTCGCGCTACCTGTCGGAGTGCAAGGTTCCATCTCAGTGGAAGACCAGCAGGACCGTCTTGCTGTACAAGAAGGGAGACGTGTACGACATTGGCAACTATCGCCCGATCTGCCTGCTGTCTGTAGTCTACAAGCTGTTCACTCGAGTCATCCTGAATAGGATCAGCAGAACGCTGGACGAAGGACAGCCATGCGAACAAGCAGGATTTCGGAGAGGATTCAGCACGATCGACCACATTCGCACCATTAGGAAGTTTATCGAAGTGTCGCGAGCTACAAGCTGCCGCTGTGCCTTACGTTCATCGATCTGAAGAAGGCATTCAATTAAGTCGAAACTGAAGCGGTCATTGAGGCCCTGCTCACTAAGGGTGTTCCTACTCGGTACACCAGAGTCCTTCGAGAGCTGTGCAATGGATTCACGACCAAGATCTTACCACTCTACAACGACGTCGTCATCGACGTGAAGAGAGGGGTTCGGCAAGGGGACACCATATCCCCGAAGCTCTTCAGCGCCACCCTCGAAAACGTCATGCACGAAATAGAATGGGAAGACATGGGAGTGAAGGTCGACGGCCGGGAGCTGCACCACCTGCGCTTCGCTGACGACATCGTGCTCATAACACCGAGCATCAGTCAGGCGGAACGAGTACTGCCGACTTCGATCGTGTGTGTGGGAACGTTGCATTGCAGCTGAATCTTACGAAGACGACGTTCATGAGGAACGGACAAGTTTCTGATGACCCATTCTCGCTCAACGGAACGATCATCTCCGAATGTTCCAGCTACGTGTATCTGGGTCGCGAAGTCAACATGACCAACGACCTAGCACCAGAGCTGAGCAGGAGGAAACGAGCGGCTTGGGGAGCTTTTAAGAGCGTTGAAGACGTCGTGAAGAAGACGAAGAACGTCCGACTCCGTGCCCACCTATTCGACTCCACTGTTCTTCCTGCCCTAACATACGCCTCAGAGACCTGGGCTCTACGAAAGCAGATACGCGTCGCGCAGCGTGGAATCGAGAGCACGATGCTTGGAGTGACACGACTCACGCAAGTGAGGGAAGGCCTCCGGAGTTTCGAGCTTCGCCGACGTTCGAAGATCAGAGAGGCTGTCGCATGGGCCAAGTCGTCGAAAATTAGGTGGGCCGGTCACGCAATGCGATTCGCAGACACCCGCTGGACGAGAGCCATCTCCGACTGGATTCCGCAGGATGTCAAGAGAACACCAGGACGCCCACCGACGCGTTGGTCGGACTTCTTCGTGAAAGCTCTGAACGACCGATATGACGCTCTTCGTGTCCCTCGAGCGAGGAGGATCCATTGGACCACTCTGGCACGCGACAGGGACGAATGGAGACGCTGCTGGCGCCCGCTCGAGAAAGTCAATGATCAAAGGGACGACAGGTGATATAAGTGATACAGTTTGCATTGCTGTAACTAAGAAAGGCTGCCAGGAAGCAGCCCGCTAGACTCCACTGCATGGCAATGCGCGTCCGCACGTTTCAAAAACTGTTGTCCAATAACTGGATGAATTGGCATACCAAACTCTGCCACGTCCAGCATATTCACCAGATCTGTCCCCTACCGATTTCCATCTTTTCAAGTGTGTGTAGTGTGTGTATGTGTCTGTAGTGTGTGTAGTGTGTGTATGTGTGTATGTGTGTATGTATGTACCAGCGTCGGTTGCGGGCTTCGCCCGCACCCGACTCTGGCCGGGCGGGCTACGCTAGGCTAGCCGGCTTCGCCGGCGTCGTGTGTGGTGAGCCATGTGGGGTCAGAAACCCAACCCAACCTCGAGCCCGCTAGGGTCCCCACAACCCAGCGTCGGTTGCGGGCTTCGCCCGCACCCGACTCTGGCCGGGCGGGCTACGCTAGGCTAGCCGGCTTCGCCGGCGTCGTGTGTGGTGAGCCATGTGGGGTCAGAAACCCAACCCAACCTCGAGCCCGCTAGGGTCCCCACAACCCAGCGTCGGTTGCGGGCTTCGCCCGCACCCGACTCTGGCCGGGCGGGCTACGCTAGGCTAGCCGGCTTCGCCGGCGTCGTGTGTGGTGAGCCATGTGGGGTCAGAAACCCAACCCAACCTCGAGCCCGCTAGGAATGCTTCCTTACCCAGCGACGGCTGCCGGCTTCGCCGGCAACCGACGCTGAGTAAGGAAGCATCCCTAGCGTTGATAGCGAAAAACTGCAGAAAATAGTAACCGGCCGTCATTGTGCACAATGGAGAGATATTCGGTATTTGAGGACAGATTCTTCAACAGAGTGGGGTAATGGTCAAGGTAGGGCTGTAGATATAGAGGAAAATTGAAAGGAAGAAATGCCATCTGCGATGCAAAATAACTGTAAAAATGTGCAAAAAAGAGCAGCCGGTTGTCATACTGCACAGTGGAAAAGGATTCAATTTATTATGGAGTCGTAGCTTCCCTGGTAGTGGGGTAGTGGTAAAAGTATGGCGGCAAACGTAGAGCTGAATTGAAACAAAAAACGGCTTATGTGAGGCAAAATAGCAAAAAATGCAGAACGGAGCAACCCGTTGCCATACTGAACAGTGGAAGAGGATTCAATTTCTGTGGTAGCAACAACCCCGGTAGTGGGGCAGTGGTAAAAGTATGGCTGTAAAAATAGTGGAAGGTTGCACCACACAGGAGAGCTGGGAAGGAACACTGAGGTATGACCACTAGACACTTATTGGGAAGAGACCTCTTTCGAAATCACCCTACGTCAGGCAGTCGATGGTAGTCGATGGTAAACAACAGTGGTGGTTGGGAAGAGACCTCTTTCGAAATCACCCTACGTCAGCCAGTCGATGGCAGTCGATGGTAAACAACATTGGTGGACAACTGTCAAGCGTCTTCGTTTGGACAACTGGCAACCGCACCGCAAACTTGGGTGATTAAACCGGCTAGCTAGCCAGTGTACGAATTGCGGGTGGCTAACATCGGACAAAAAACCCTTCCTCTTTTATATATGGGGGGATGTGTGGTGTGTGTGTGTTTCTGTCCGTCACAACTAGAGTGGGACCACGGCGTATTGGTGGCGATACTCAACCAGTGATGGTGATCCACAGCGGCCATGTAGTTTCGCCCTGGGGGTAGCCTAGGTCGCTAACACGAATCCGAAGTTCGTTCTTCTTGAAGTATTGATCGCCATCAATCGGTGTTGATCAAATTATCGTTTTTTTTGTGGATGTCGTCCGAAACTTCAGCCCTGGAGCTACTCAATGTCCCTGAGGAGTAGTCGATGAATGCTTCGTATGTATAGTTGGTACAAGCATTTTAATATCCTCGGATAATGAAAAAATGACGAATCTCTGAATACTTCATGCATTCAAAAATATAGGATTTTTTCAGCGTGGCGTCACTATTATTCATCAGAGGAACAATTACGTGTATTATAGATTTATAGTTTGTGGGCTGAACTATTTCTGAGTAGTAATCAATATCTCTAGAATAGCAGCCTCTCTCCGTAGCCCTTTCTAACCTGCCTGTTCTGGCATTCCGCCAGAACTGTCGGCTCACCCTCTTCATCCTTCTCCATGGGTGCTTATCTGCCACTCCATGACGAGAAGTTTGCCATAAGTGATTATGTTGGCGTGACCTCGCCTGATAGAAAGAGGCCACGCCCGTGTCTGTACGATTGGGCTCATATACATCAACATATTCTACCACTGACCACTACGGTCCTGTAATAAACCTCTTGTGTAGCCATCATACTCACAGAGGTAAGCACAAAGGAGCCATAATACTCCTAGTGCATCAGAGCGCCGTCATACGCTCATAAACCGGGACATTTCTGGTGCATCGGCAAAATCTAGCCAAGAAGTTAGCCTAGTCTAACTTGTTCTTTTCGAAGCGACTAGTTTGCTTCACACCTTGCACTTGTGCGAGAAGAGGTTGGATTTTTCCATACCTTGGTGCTACTATAGCCCTAAATTCCGTGCCCTGCCCAACAGCAGCTGCGCAAGAGGTTGGCCTAGCCAGTCCTTGGAGCTAATTCAGCCCTAAATATCGTGCTTTGCTCTACCGCAACGGCACAAGAGGTTCGGTTAACGAAACCTTGGGTCTCTTACAGCCTTAATTTATCTGATTTTGTTCAAACAAAATAGAATAGCCGAGGAAATGTCGATTTTCTTCCACAAGAAAGCGATAATGGCTGGCGCAGAAACCATTAAAGAGGTTTTGACAAATATCAAACGTATGCACAAAGAATAGTATACCCTGATGATGACGACAAACGTCTAGAAGAGTGCACGGCTAATTTAGTGCTTCTTAGCTGTTGCTTAAGTCATATAAAATCAGCAACGATGGCTTTACAAGGCAAAATTGATAAGATGGAACGATTCTTCACTGCCATCAAGTCAAAATCAGAGCGAAATGAAATTATGCGAGAAATAGAAGCGCTAGACAGAGAAACCCAATGCTGGGGTTTGATTATAGACGCCACATCATTCGCTTTAAAGATAGTAACACACATAGCGGACGCTGAAAGTGAGTTGCAAAAGGTACTGCTGAAGCGAACACGGCTAATAGTGCACTCTGCTGTATCCGAACATAGCGAAGGAGATTATAGTTCCTTCCACGAAGAAAGCAGCAACGCTATACCGCTAACCAAGAGTTCATGTTCGGTAAGCGTTTCAGCGGTAACGCTTCCGCTGTTTAATACATGCTCATCAGAGTTTCTCCTAGGCAATCCTGACCCAAACAGCCAACTTCCTCAAGGTCTATGCCATAAAAGAAACAAGCAGTTGATGAAAGTGAGTCCCACTGCGGATGCACGACGGCCATTTGGGTTATGCCTACCAGCAAATAGCAGCCTAACCTTTGCCTTGTGGTTATCGACCAATGCTGGAAAAGTCGCACTGTCAACCTGTACCTTCAGTGGAATGAGAGAACAAAACGACAGACCACAAGATGCGTGTGGAAAAGCTTTTCCGACTTCAAAGAAAAACAGAATCCCTCGTCAACATGGAGTGGAATGGAAGCCAAAAAAGCGCTTCTGTCAGTACAGTATTAGTTGTACGCGTATGCGCACAATTTCTCACTGTACATCGCTGTCTGCCTTTTACTACATTTTTGTCTCCAGTATAATCCTCCATTCGTCACTCCACTTCACTCTTCTCTATCGTCAACCACAAGCCGAACAGACAACAAGGACGATGGACGATCAGCTCAAACCAATGGCAAAAGCGAAGCCATGGGAACGACATTGGAGGCCTACTGCGGCCTTTGTGATGGCCCACAGCAAGTTTCGCTAATTTCGTCATGTACGTACAAGCTAGTGATTAGCTCCTTTTATGCTACTATAATATTACCACTCCTTCCCCTTTATATGTGCACTGCTCCTCTCATTTTCTTTCCTTTTGTTGCCCCGGAGTGTTCTGGCATTCCGCCAGAACTGTCGGCTCACCCTCTTCATCCTTCTCCATGGGTGCTTATCTGCCACTGAGAAGTTTGCCATAAGTGATTATGTTGGCGTGACCTCGCCTGATAGAAAGAGGCCACGCCCGTGTCTGTACGATTGGGCTCATATACATCAACATATTCTACCATTGACCACTACGGTCCTGTAATAAACCTCTTGTGTAGCCATCATACTCACAGAGGTAAGCACAAAGGAGCCATAATACTCCTAGTGCATCAGAGCGCCGTCATACGCTCATAAACCGACACTGCCCCACACGACGTAGTTAAGGTGTTCTTGCTGCAGAAACCATGACATAATAGATGTCAGCTACAATTGATGATGAGAAGTTAGCCAACAGGCCGCTCTGACGGCTGGTTTCGATTAATAAAGTCGCTTCCAAGCAAAGTTATGATCTGTCAAGGTTTCCAGTCAACATCGGCCATTTCATATGCAACAACCTAATAGGTTGACCTGAACTGTGTGGTCGAGATGAGTTCGACGCGACAACTTCTAGAAAGTCTGTTTTTGCGTCCCGGTGGTCGAAGCTTCTCCCAGCGAGGAAGTTCTGAAAGGGTTGACGGGCAGCTCGCCCCGTTCGTCTGCGCTCCGGCTGGCCGCTGCCGTTCCGCAGCGCGTCTGCAGCCTCTTGTCGCTGGCGCGCTGTTTCGCATGGACTCGCCGCCTCCTGAGGGAACAGGCTCTCTCGCCAATACTTCCGCAACCAACGTCTCATCATGACACGTTGTCTCTCCACCGCCTAACAATCATCTCTTGGTCCCGATGTGGAAGTAAGCTTGGAGCCTAATCGTGAAAGGAAAAGCTCACTTACAAAGCTTGTTAGGACAGTGATGAATCTACCACACGGGCGTCAGAATTTCTAATCGTTTTGATTGGTGGATTCTTGAACAAATGTGGACAGTAGGCCGCAATGAAGGTCTGAACTGTCCACAAATTAAAGGGGATCTAACGACGGGGCAAACAAAGCCTGCATATATAGCCCCTAAACGCTGATATAGTATGATGTCGCTTTATAGCTCGAGACACCTCTATAAAGCTTATCCACTCCTAACGCATTAAATTCAGCCTTCTTGTCCAAATCTGTTAAATGGGTGCTGCCGTTATGTGCTATGTGCAAAACCTTCGCGAAGGAACAGACAGAAAACAGGAACAGCAAAAGGTTTAAAATGTTGGCGAGGAGCATTTAATGAAGCAAATTTTTAAAGACAAACCTCTCACCGCCATGAAAATGCTGGTCGTTCGAGTTCCGTAGTTATAGATAAAAGTAGTGATTTACGAAGCTACCCCACCCCGTCTTCCAAGTTCCATGCGAGTAGCCCATTGGCGAAGTCGGCTACAGTACCTTGTATGTCATTTGAGGTTCGTCCTTCGTAGAGAAGTGGCTCGGTTCGTGGCTCGGTCAAGAGCCCCTCCAATTAAGCCCATTCCATGTTTATCCATAAAAACATACCGGGATCTCCATCCTTGACGAAATAAGGGATTAGTCTCCCCCAGACTCCATAATCCTCTACACATTTCCTACGTCAGACATTATTAGTAGGAGGAGTGGTCGATGAATATACCTTGCAATCCAGCTCAATGTGGGGAACGGAAAGTCAACTGGCCTGACTCTAGCGTCGTAGAATAGTCATTTCTTACGATTAGGTCTCACAACCCCAGATAAGACAATGTTCTCTTCTCGTTCTCTTGTCTGCCTCGCTCGAAACCCTCCCCTCCTGACCAAGCCGGCGCGTGAAATGCACATGAGCTCAGAGACGCAGTGCAGGCGCCGCCACTGGCCTTTTCCTGTCTGGAATCTGCCCCTCAGCGATGGCTAAGGCCTATGTCATACCATCGCTCTTCGCTAGCGAAGGCGATGGACAACTAAGATAATTGGGGAAGGGACGGTATCAGACGTTGTGGAGGGGCAGACGCCTGTAGCAGTTGTCCGATCCACCGCTAGCGAAGCCTCGCTAGCGGGGTGTCATACTTTCGAGCGATACGGCATCGCTACCGATGCGACCGCGTCGCTGAGCTGAGCAGAGCGTCGGCCTGCATCGGTAGCGATGCTACGACGCAGCTGCACACAACGCTATTAACTGCGCGCCTATTCGCTAGCTTCACGCTAGCGAAGACATTTCGCTCATCGCTCTGTTCCTCGTCTTCGCTCGGGGTGAGCGAAGGTATGACATAGGCCTAAAGGTCCCAACACACTTCTGCGGCAACGCTGCGGCCCTGTACTCAACCATAGGGCAGGGACACAGAGCTCGCCGCCGGCGGCGTCCCTGCCCTATCCTTAACAACAGCAGCGAGCGGCGTTGCCGTAGAATGTGTGGGGACCTTAAGCGTGCTCGGGTGCGAGCTGTTCCGTGATCAGTTCGCTTAATTTTCGCATGATGATTCGCGAAACGTGCAGAAGAATGGAATCTCTTCCATTGCCCAGTATCGGCAGCACACAATTTTAGGTACACCTTGTCGATTTCGTCACAGTAAGACTCTGCTGGTTCCAAAAAGTTAAAGTATTGAATCAGTCATCGACCACCACCACACTGTTGCCGTCGCCTTTTTCTAGTGGGATTTCGGCTTTGTGAAGTGCCTGGGGAGTTCGTCGACATCAACCCACTGTCCTGATCGCGGTTAGCGAGCGTACAGAGCCAACTCTTCAACAGATGTGACCACCCGATCCAAAAGCGGGTCGTTTTTATTCCGGAGCAACGCAGAACAGATTTCCAAACGCGACAGTTTCTGGCGATCAGTCGAATCGAGGAGCACCCACATTTCGAGCTTTTGCACCTTTCCAAGGCATTTCAATCCATCTGTGACAGCAGTTTTACTGACTCCTGGACCTTACGCAATCTCACCGTCTGTTTGCGATTAATTGGCTTCCACGAAGGTCTTCCAATCGTCGTCCATTATTGTTGTAGCTCTGTCGCTTTGGGGTAGATCTTCGAGGTTGAAATCTCATGAACGAATTTTCCCGAAGTTGAATATTGACTCAGTAGTGAACTAAGGAAAAGCGGCTACGGAACACGCGCCCCGGAACACGTGCACAAAGCATGCGGTCTGCAAAATTAAAGGAGCACAATTTGGTGCGGGTTCGAATCACTAGAGAGCTCCTCTCGACCGGCGTTCTTGGGTCTACCTGCTCGTTGCTACATCCCACCATATATAACAGAGGAGGGCTTTTTGTCTGTTCGTAATTATTCGGAACTTCGTAAACTTCGCCGGCTCGATGGTTTAATCATCCAAGTTTGAGGCACGATCTCTCTCCGAAGGGGAGCACCGGGAGGTGAGCAATCGCCGCTGCCGAGGAGGACACCTGAGGCGTTGCGAAATAGGCCGGCGCCGCGGCTCTGTCCGCGCACGTGTTGGGTGGCTACTGCCTCGAACTGGCCCCTTGAAGGCTCCTGTCCTCGCTACCGTTCAATTAGTGGACATGGAGTATCCTGCGGTGCTGCTGCAGTTGTGTTGCTGCGGAGTACGGCTCTGCCGCCTGTGTGCTTCGGCCGAGGTCACAGCTCATTCCTTCCTACCTCCGCTGTGTTCGGGATTTTCCTATACTATCCTAAGTTCGTTGGGTTGAGCGCATGCATCAGCTTCTCCCGCCCACGCACGCTTCCTATTTATCGCACTTACATGAACCACCAAAGTGGGGATATGTGCGTTCCTCACTGTTGCATTTGTTGTTCAACTTCTGCAATCAATCGAATAAAAGTCGCAACATCTTGGAAGAGTGTCCAATTCGCGTGAACAATTCTGCCGTAGCAATTGAATTGGATGCTTATTACCCCAATAGCAGAACGTAGCAACGTGCAAGTGAATCAATAGTTAATGGAACTATGCATTATTCACGAAATTATTTTAGTACTTCTACATGACTATGACAACAATTATACATACTGTTGTGAGACGGAGCGGAGACAATTATTGGAAGATTGAACTGTGTCAAATATTAAGAAGTCACTACCTGTAGTGGTTCGTCAACAGCGGAAATCAAGTTCCCGTCCCAACCCCTCAGTTGTTGACTACACCAGGCTCTCGTATATAATTCTTCCCGTACGCTCTCTCAAAATCAGTGGCCAATGGTGCGGGCGTATTTACTCGGGTTACTACGCTTTTTGTACCTGCCCAGGTTCTCCAATTTTCAGCGGTGGAGCAAGACAGGCTAACGAACAAAGTTGCTGGGACCTGCGCTCGGTACGGCTTCTTTTTAACCAAGTCTTACCTCAGGGATGTCGATTTTCAGCAGTAGTTTGACCAGTTTCCATACTGTACTATGTACAGAGGAGGATAGCATTTCTGTCTTAAGCCACCATTTCTGGAATTCATCACACCTCGTGGCTTAAAGCACGGCGACTGGACAGAAATTTCAGACATTTCGTTAGGCTTGATGACTGCAATACGCTGTGAACCCAACGCTAGACGAAGAGAACATTCTTTCGAGTGCTGTACTGGAATATGAGTGGTACCAAGTTAGCAATCAATCTGGAGTACGTGCACGTTTCAACGAGCTCGACGCTAGGGTTGCTTCCTTACCCAGCCGTGGCCCGCGGATGCGATGCCGGCGAAGCCGTCTAGCCTGGCGTGGCCCGCACACTCCAGCTTCGGCGCCGGCGACCGACGCTGGGTGAGGAATCAGCCCTAGCTGGGTTTGGGCTACGTCCCTAGCGTGGCCCGTCCTACCCGACGCCGGCGGAGCCGGCTAGCCGCCGTGGCCCGCGGATGCTATGCCGGCGAAGCCGGCTAGCCTGGTACTATATACGACCATGTGGAACTCGACAGTCTGTCGTTGGAAGCGGTGAGCAAACACAAAAGGGCTGTCGGCGGATGGCTCAGGCATGAGTCGCAGAAGCTTCGTCCCGACAAAACAGCGTGAATCCTGCTGGGTTAAACGGCGAGTGCAGCACGCGCACCTTGGGAGTGTGACAGTCGTTCCGAGGGCTGAAAACGACGGTCTGTCGCATCGCACAGCTCAACGAGATAGATCGGACGGAATCGAACAAACCGAATGGTAGGACTCCTTGCGACTTGCACCCAGATAAAACAAACGCAGTGGTGTTACTATTACTTCACTGGACTGGCCTAGCTGCGATCCGCGACTAACGTTTTCTCCCACATTCACGTTTCAGAAATGCACCCTTTGCGTATAAGCCACACGAATTTAAACAGTTTATATTACGAATTAGTGTAAACAAAACACAATGCAACTGTGTGTCAGAACATTAATAGGACTAGTACCAGCTGCACAACCATTCAGCCCAACGTAAAACGTAATAGGTGTATGTGCCAGTATGACCGAATACCGTTGTACTCTTGCAATATACCGTTAAAATCAGCCTAAACATTAGGCGATACGTGGAGAATATCAAAGGCGCCGCAGTGACAACAAAACCCATGGCAAGGGCGGCCGAAACAGAGAAATATCACGGATGAAGACACCGATAGGGAAATATGGGACGACTCTTCTCAAGAGAAAAGTTGGAAAGGACTCGGGCGAGTGCTTCAAACCCACCAAAACACACGATCAATCGGGGAAATCACCTCGAAATATGCTACTTCTGGGGTGGGATATGTCCTGAACATTATGTGAGTCAAGGCGAGGACGGCGACAAGGCCGTGCTCGATTTGGCGAGGATCGTTCAAGCGGAGAAAAGGCGGGAAGAAGATTGCGTTTTCGTGCATGTTCGAGCGCGCCCTGGGGCCCTATGCTATTCTCCCCAACCGTCCCCGGCTGGGTATGAGGCGGTCTCCGCCCACATTCCCGGTATGCACATCATGCGCCATCGATTTTTCGCGCCGTCCCCGTCCCCGAGTCGGGCGAGAGTAGCATACGGCCCCTGAAGAGGGCGCACTGTAAGTAGAGGGCATCGTCCTCAACAGAAGTCAGTGAGAGGGGCTCATCGAGAACTATTCGGGAAGTTCGAAGCGACACACGTCGAGAGCCCGGAGCCGGTCCCGCCCGTCAACGCGAGAAGTACTTGTGGTACTTGTTCAGCACGAGGTGTCGAAACGGCTCGTAGTAGGCGTGGCGGACGTGGGACAGCCACGGCGTCTTCTCGATCCAGTCCGAATCGCCGCTTCGCTGAAAACAGAGAAAGATACATGCGACGTCACGAGCGTGTGGTTGTCCACACACTGGGAGGCGCGTTGAAGGATATACCATGTGCCTAGAGGAGCAAGAGCACTGCGATTCGGACCCTTCGAGTAATTTACCCGGCGAATGCCTCTCTTTTTTTTGTGAGATGAAGCCGCATGCCTTCGCTATCAATGTCCTCAATCATTTTGTGAAAAGAAAATCTCTTGGACTCCACTACTGTCGAATGTCGTCTCCTCCACTCATATATAGACTATTTTGTGTACTCTCTCCGCAACATAGCACACCAACTATCGTCTCATTCTTTCCCTACGTTACAGCTTCAGTGACAACAGAGATCTTATTATGGTACGGCATTTCGCCACGAATTCCTCTTTTTATAAAGTCGTGTTCTGGTAGCGCTACGACTTCTTAGGATTCCACCGGAGTTCACGTCGGCTACATAGAACGTAGAACAGTGGTCGCAGTCTAGTCCGATGGACTGTACTTGAGTCGGGTCGCATTTGTCCTCCCCCACTGACCGCCTGATCCAAATTTTCTTGCTCGGATGTGTCACTCCCGAGAGGCCGAAAGTATTCTTTCGCTTTCTCAGATGCATCCTCTTGGTAAACTAGCCATGGAAGGACCAGTGCACTGTTCCGAGCTGACAAGGGAAGCATACTTTGAAATGGGACGTATCACGGGATGCGGCTTCGAACGCTGACTCCAAACATGTGCTCCATTTCTGCTGTGCGCATCTGTAAACGGAGTGATAGAGCATTTTGAGCTCGGCTCCTTAGCCCTCTGACTGTGCGCTGTCCGCCAATCATAAAAAGGGCAGCTCACGTACACTGGAAACTGCACTGGCCGTCGACCAGAGTAGCAAGCCAGTTTCGTTGGTGCTATCTACTTTCACGACTCCAGGGATGGAAAAGTTTCTTCGCCTAAACATGGCCAAGAAGGCATATTTAATCCATTGACGACAGCGTGGGTCGATTTTGGGTCGCACTTTTTCTGTCGCATGGCACCGCGCGGGCCGATTTTGGCCCGTGGTTATAAAACAGGTTCGCTGCGGCCCATTTCTCGCTTTTTCATAGTTTACTAGTATTCATTACATATGTTGGATCCTACCAATGCTATCTGCACAGTGGTCCGGGAGTCATCCACTTCTAAGCATTGATAAAACAAATAACAACACAACAACACTACACACTATTCTAGCTTCGCAAAAATCGATACTATTCACAACCTCCTTCTGACATTTTACAAAAATGGTTATACACAAAAGAACAAGTGACATTTCTTGTGAAAATTTTGAAAACAATCTAGACTAAAATACTTCGAACACTTGCTACATCGTGTGGTCACCTTCTTTGAACGACTCGTGGCGAACCTGCGCCTTTTTTTGCAGACTTTCTTATAGCAGCAAATACATCTCTACGTCCTGCTTTCGGACCTGTTCTAGCCTTCTCCAATATTTGGCTAAACCATTAAGAGGGAGTTTCATTTGGAATATCGTGAAGTAGTGATTTCATGAGATTCACGCGTCGGCGCAGTCCCACGCGGCAGACACGCGATTTCTCGCGCGGTCGTCAATGGGTTAAGGTGCGCATCGCCTCTGTGGGGTCAACAGTACGAAATTCTCCGCTGCGATCGCTGAGACAAAAAAGGCGGCGGAGTGACCCTTTTAGTTAAAAAGACCCTTTTGCTTCTGCACATTTTTCACGAAAGTGTACTCAGTGGATATGGGCTTTTAGTGAGTGACATTAGAGTGAAGACCGTAGCTGTATGCCTTAGCCTAGTGTATTAGAACACCGGCGTGTAAAGCTGCAGTTTCAGAGCAAATGCTAAAAGTCTTAAAGGATCGTGTCCAAGTTCGACTTTCGATAAACCTTGGCATATTGATTTCAGATCGATGTTGACTTGTTTAGCTGGTAGCCAAGGTTGGTATCACGTTTATTTGACTCGGCTTACGTTTCGGCGACCTCGCCTTCGTCAGAGCCTGAAAAAGTCGAAAAACATTTATGAAACTGCCCTCCCAAACACCATTTCATCCTACAGGGTACTAATCTTAAGGAGAGATAGGGACAAGATCGAACATGATAGTTATGAAGGAACGACTGACCTTAAAGGTGGATGCCGAGATGGACCACCAGTCACCCGAAGCTGGACTTGAACGTGGGTGAATGAGTCTACCCCGCGGGACAACCCGACTTTAATGTATGATGTAGGAAATGGTGTTTGGGAGGGCAGTTTCATAAATGTTTTTCGACTTTTTCAGGCTCTGACGAAGGCGAGGTCGCCGAAACGTAAGCCGAGTCAAATAAACGTGATACCAACCTTGGCTACCAGCTAAACAAGTCAACATCGATCTTAAAGGATCATCTCTGCTGCAGCCATTCTTCCATTGTAATGGATGACTTCAATCTCCCTGACATTCAGTGGTGCCTAAACAGAAGCAAACTGCAACACTTGCTGCTTCGCACTTCTCGCTCGACTTCTGTCATACTAATGGCTTCTTTCAACATGTAGACAAGGAAGCACATGGTGACAATGTTCTGGGCCTTGTCCTCAGTAACAAACCGAGCATCCTTGACCTTGTTTCAGTTGGAGCTCCTTTAGGAACTAGTGACCACTCGTCAATTACGTTTCGGATGAACCTATCTCAAGAACCCATTGCCTTGACTACCAAGAGAGATTATAAATCAGGGAATTTCGAAGCGATGGAAAAGCATCTCGGGAAGGATTGACTGCTTCGTTCAACTCCGTCGCAACCGTTAATGAAAAATACGAGTTATTCACAGCTATCCTTCAACACTGCATAGACCTGTTCTATTCTTTGAAAAGCGTACCGCTTCATTGCGCTGCTATGCCGCGTCACTTGTGTTCTTTGTTCAACAGGGGTCCGAGGCGTGGAATGAGGCAAGAAACGCTTTATGGACAAAGCACCACCGGGACATTTTCGAACACCTGACTGATGCTTTGGAGCGCAAACTTTGAAGTACACCCGTCAGGTTGAGAAAAAAGTTATTAGGTCAAAATCCAAGTCAGGCTTTTACCAACTACTAGATTCAAGGCTGCGAAATAAAACTACTATACAAGCGCTTGTGTCTCTGAGTGCGGGAAAACTGCAAGGACTGACCTGTGGCCGTATTCATGAACGTTCCCGGGAACGTTCAAGGCTTCCCGCGGGAAGCGACCGAGGCGGGGGGCAAAAGATCGTATTCGCGCCGATGGCGGGAGGCTCCCGGCCTACCCGCACTCAACCGGTCGGGAACGCCGGGAAGCCGTCAATGAGGTGGTGTGTGCAATTGCAAGAAATAGAATTTCGATGACGATTTTGCCATCGAAAGTCGTCTTCACGTGGGGTTATCTTCGCTACATGTCTCGTAACGTGTTCCTGGGCCATCTTCTGAGGAGAGGGGGGGGGGGGTACGGCTTCTGTCACTTACTTGATTTTGAAGAAATCACATAATTGATCTGAAACATTGACGATGAGTAGTTCTTTCGTCGGATGCGCCACGCACCCTATTTCTCGCAATACCACTTCTTTTACATTCCCATTGCCAGTCGGTGGACATTTTACGAGCAGGTCCTGCGTGGAAAAGAAGAGGTCGTCAGCGAAATAGGATTGAACTTCGTAATAAACAATAGAATAAAAATAAAACTGAAGGTATGTGTAAAATTAGAAATTATTTCCTCAATAGTAGAGTAGTTCCAAAATCTTCGAAAAAGTCTACAAACTGTTATCACAATCCTTCAGCCATTTCTTCTTGTAGTCTATCTTCGTCTCATCTTCAGAGAATATGGAGGATTAACTTAACCTAATAGTCGCACGTCCAACGCTGTGCGCTACGTCCTGGGTGCACCGTGCATGCAGAGGTGTCGTAGAAATCGAACAAACGAGTGAAAGGATAGAACGCCACGAAGGTGACTACCCTAACAACGGGGCATTCCCACACGGCGATCTATGTGTTCGATCTATTTACATGCGGCAAAATTAAAAATTTAAATGGTGCAGTTATAAATTGCATCAAGCTGTGGAACTAGGCTGATTATGCAGACCTTATTCGGTTGATGGTCTTGCCTTTTCCACGCTATGAACCTGCTTGTTCATAGCGTGGAAAAGGCAAGAAGAGTCAAAGAAATTACTCACCTAATAATCATTTTTTTAATTGAGCTTTGAAGAAGGAAAAATTAGTTGACTGATGAGTAAAACTCCCCATCCGACAATGTGAAAACAGGCGACAGACGAATAATTTACCGTCGGGTCGAAATAAATGTAGGTGAATAGGAATTGAATGAATCTCGCTATTGTATACCTGAAAGGGTGGCTTATCAGCATTTCGACTGCTTCCAAAAGGTCATTTAGGGTGCTTTACGAGTCCATCCTCGCGTTTGGCCTCTTTAACTTCAAAAAAGGAATAGTTTTAAATTGCAATTTGTGCTGTGAAATGATCTATCAACGAGTAGTTTCTTAAGCGCTCCTTGTTATCTCCAGCCACTGAAGGTGGTTGTGCCGAAACATCAGCTGAGTGGAGTGGCAAAAGATTGTATTACAAAATAGTCTTGGTTTCTCTATTGGGGATCGTGCCACTTTTCTCACCTATAAGCTCGGTAACAGTTCATCTTTTTTCTTCAAAATACTTTTAAAATGGTGAGAGATGGCATGTAACTTGACAGTGCGTGAACATCTAATATTCTGTTGAGATTCGAGCAGTTTAAAGCCAGTTTTAATTTTTGTTGCTTGTTCGTTATCCGTGTTTCCGTTATCCGGCCATTTTTAGGCAAAATTGTCCGTAATCCGGTCTCAAAATTTCGTTATCCGCTCACCCCTGGTTGAGACAGCGGTAATTTGAGAAATTGGTTTTTGAAATCTTGCAATTCCCGCCTCCGCTGCGAATCTAACTCGCGCGTCGCGGTTGCTCCCGCTTCCCGGCGGTTCACGAATACCGACCGGGTTGTATGAAGCCGGGAGCGGGATGCGGCGGGAGCGGGAAGGCATCGCCTGCCTTCCCGCTCCCGCCGCTTCATGAATACGGCTACTGGAGAAGACTGAGCTTTTAGCTAATTCCTTTGTAAGTGTTTTCACTAATAGTGGAGCACCAATTAGAACCTATCTTCCTTACTTCGCAGGCCCGGTATGGTTCCATGCTGTTGATATACCATTTTCACGTCGAATTGGACACTTCTCAAATCAAATTGGACACCTTTCACGACAAACGGGACAGTCTTCTAAACTGGCTTATGAAGTTCGAAATGAAAATTGAACGTCTTCCAAATCGAGAGGAGCTTCTTACAGGTTAGTCTGCAGACTCTCTAAGATGATTAGAAAAAATTTTATTAAAGGAAAACTTGGAATAACTTTTTTGAATTTTTTTTACTGACGAATGAGTTAAACAATTTTATAAAATTTTAATTTTTTGAAAAAAAAAACAATAAAATAAATATTGTGTCAAGGCGCAGCAAGGCAGTAACCATGTCCTGCATTAAAAGACTGGATCGCGCCATGCACTCAAAAAGCTCAAGGCAACGTTTATTTGATTGATAGTGTAACTACTGCTTACATGCAGCAAGAAAGTTAGGATTGTATTTTTTTACAATTCTATGTGTTGCACCGCTTGTAGGTGTGAAACTGCATACAAACAGAAATTTTGCCATCAATCGAATGAAAACCACGGAGCTTCGGATGGGGGCATGGAAGACCTCTTTTATTTCTCACCAGCGTCGGTTGCGGGCTTCGCCCGCACCCGACTCTGGCCGGGCGGGCCACGCTGGGCTAGCCGGCTTCGCCGGCATCGTGTGTGGTGAGCCATGTGGGGTCAGAAACCCATCCCGACGTCGAGCCCGCTAGGGTCCCACAACCCAGCGTCGGTTGCGGGCTTCGCGTTGATAGCGAAAAAGTGCACAGTGGAAAAGGATTCAATTTATTATGGAGTTGTAGCTTCCCTGATAGTGGGGTAGTGGTAAAAATATGGCGGTAAAAATAATGGAAGGTTGCACCACACAGGAGCTGGAAAGGAACACTGAGGTATGACCTCTAGACACGTATTGGGAAGAGACCTCTTTCGAAATCACCCTACGTCAGGCAGTCGATGGCAGTCGATGGTAAACAACAGTGGTGGACAACTGTCAAGCGTCTTTGTTTGGACAACTGGCAACCGCACTGCAAACTTGGGTGATTAAACCGGCTAGCTAGGCAGTATACGAATTGCGGGTGGCTAACATCTTACAAAAACCCTTCCTCTTTTATATATTTTCTCATATTCTTGAAAAGCCACCTCTCGACTCTCCGTTCAATTATCGCCCTATTAGTATCACCTCCTTATTTGCGAGGCACTTTGAGAAAAACCTGAAAGAAAAAATTATGAGGCATTTAAATGAGTTTTCGATAATTTCCCCGCACCAGCACGGTTTCCAGAGAGGACGGTCAACAGTCACACCATGCTTCAGGCTCTGATTGGACGCCCTCGCTTAACCAGGGTGTAGGTTCGGACGTTGTTTACTTACAAGGGAACTGTCTGAACGGTACGCCGGAACGGCAAGAACGAGCACTATAGGGAGAATCTCCGTCCTCCAAATAGTAACAGAACATGTTTTGTTTTTGCCGAATCATTGAGACAAACGAGTACGGGGGTGTAATGGTTAAGGGTCCGCAGAGCGAGCTCTTTACGGTAGCGCAAGATCCCGGTGTCGTGGACTAGGTGGCGTAGTGGTAGAGGGCACGCCTCATGTTCGTGAGTTCTAGGGTTCCCATGCTACGTCGCGTTTTTGCACTTTTACCATAGTATCGGAAAACCGTAGGGATTTCCATATCTGAACTTGTTTTTGGAGTTTGCTGCGGTAAGATGTTTTTATTACATATTATTTGTCGACATCTCGTAATTCACCGTTCTCATTGTCAGTGTAAGAAATTTTGAAACAGGAGCAACATGAAACAGCGGCAGAATGCCAGAAAACTGCTTCAAATGCAATTTATTAGTGTCCTTGAGGTAAGTGCCACCAGTGTACTCACAGTGTAGGAGGGGACCACATGATCTTCAACTTGACCTACCACCTCGATCAAATCCGCGCCTCTGTTATGCTTACAAAGTCGCGCGGTCATAACAAGCTGCTGCCACCAAGACTGACTCTACAATGTCTGCTAACCCTCGAGTGGTCATTCACCTATTGACAATGAAGTGTGGATCTCCACTGGATGATGTCCCTTCCAGAGACGAAATGAAGCTGGCGGAAAGGACAGCAAGTATCCTACAGGATTTCGAACTGCGACAGCTGGAAATCGACGAAGTGGGGAAGTTGGAGGTAGTGGAAGAAGAGGACCAAAAGTTTCAACCAGAAGAGGATTATGCCGAAGTCACGAGACCATTAACCAGTGAAGGCACTATCACGTTTTCAGCAGGACAGATCGTTTCGAAGGAAAAGGTTTGCCTACACTTGTTATACTATACAAGTTTGAGAACTGGGCAAAGTGGACTGTATCGCTATTTCAGGCTTGGGCTGCAGCGGAGTACCACTGGGCAGGAACAGCGGAGCCATAAACAAGTTCAGATATGGAAATCTCTATGAAAATCCGATACTATGGTAAAAGTGCAAAAACGCGACCTAGCATGGGAACCGAACCCTAGACCTCACGTACATGAGGCGTGCCCTCCACCACTGCGCCACCCAGTCCACGACAGCCGGATCTTGCGCTGCGGTGAAGAGCTCGCCCTGCGGACCCTTAACCATTACACCCTCGTACTCGTTTGCCTCAAGGATTCGGCAAAAACAAAACAGGTTCTGTTACTATTTGGAGAACGGGGATTCTCCCTAGTACTCGTTCTTGCCGTTCCGGCGTACCGTTCAGACAGTTCCCTTGTTAGACTTCTCCAAAACGTTTGATAATGTCTGTCACGGAAGCTTATACTGAAACTTGCAGCAACTGGAATTCATCCACGATTTGTGGCATGGATTAAGGTATTTCTTTCCGGAAGATCGATTGGAGTTAAAGTAAACGAAATGTTTTCGGTAACTAAATCAGTACCAGCGGCGTTGTACAAGGTGGAGTTTTTTCTCCGGTTTTATTTATTGTATTCGTGTACGAACACTCCATGCTTGTAGAAGAAACTGGTGTCAAATGCGTTGCGTTTGCTGACGATCTTGAACTCTATCAAAGACTCGATGCTAGTATGGGTTCCAAAGCGCTGCAGAAGGCCCTATCCATTGTACACGATTGGAAAAATGAATAGGATTTACCTCTCTCGAAAGAAAAGACTATTCTGATACGCATTCGTAGGAGAAACAGTTCGATGACCTACTATAGTGAAGAAACACCTATCACAGAAGTCGAAGAAATAAAGGATCTAGAGTTTTTTATAACGCAGAATTTAAGTTTGGATGCCCATTGTGAACACCTAGCAATTAAAGCACTCTCGCTGATGCATCAACTGTTTAGAGCCCAAGCTACGGATGACCCTGCAGTGCTTCTTCGAGATTACAAGATATAAATTCGCCCTCTCTGGAATATGGCATAGTTGTTTTTAACCCTCATAAAGTTAAAATTACTGAAAGATTGGAGAAGGTCCAAAACAGTTTCACCAGAAAGCTCTTCATTAGGAAGTTAGGTTTTTTATCTCCTGGAGGTCAAGAAACATCCAGTTAGGGTTGCAGACGCTGGCTGATCGCAGGCAAATGTTTGACCTTCTAATGGTTCACAAAATAATAGCTGGCGTTTGCGCAATTGCAGCGGAGGGTTCCCATAATCTCAGGCCGACTCGTGGTGCCACAATAAAGCTGTTCATAACCAGAGCCAAACTTGCATTTAAAACTCAGTTCTTCGTGAACCAAGCTTCTACAGCTTATAAAGAATTTTCCAAAAACCGAGTTTTACCGACTTCTCCAAATGTCTTCAAATGCATTGTTAACAAATACCTCGCTAAATGTGGACATGATGCATCTCTCCGATGGACCAATTTGGCCTACATTTGCTTTCCCGTGTTTTTTTCTGTTTTTATTCTATTTTTCCTAAACTCTTTATCTTATGATGTTTCTGTTGTCTGTTTGTTTTCTGCATTTCCTTCTCTTAGGCCTTTGTCATACCATCGCTCACCCCGAGCGACGCCTAATGATATGCGCCCATATCGATTCCATCGCGCCGCCCGATCGATATGGGAGCTCACCATTAGGCTTCGCTCGGGGTGAGCGGTGGTATGACATAGGCCTTAAGGCCGCCACAGACTTCTGCGGCGCCGCTCGGCGGCGCCGCTGCCCTATGCTTAACCATAGGGCAGAGACGCAGAGCCCGCCTCCAGCAGCGCCGCCAGCGGCGCGCCCGCATGCCCTATGGTTAAGCATAGGGCATGCGGGCGCGCGATCGTCATCGGGGCGCGTTATTGTTAAGCACCAGTCGGTCCCCACTAGAAACAGTACAGTACCTCGCCGTCACCGCTCCCACTGATGATGAATCAAGCCGCTGAGCGGCGCCGCAGAAGTCTGTGGCGGCCTTAAGGAGTGATATTGTCGTGACACATGAAATTTTTCATGTAATAAATAATAATAGCAGCCCTTAGTTACATATGAGTGATCAGTGCCTTAAACAACTACCTCAGGCGAATTTTCTTTCGACTCCTAGAGTCGTCAAGGATAATGCTGCCTACCTACTTATCCTCCAAACTACTTTCTCACCAGCGGTTGTGTTGGTGTGTTTTTGGATTGGTTCGGTCCTTCCAATGCTTCACGCGTTCCTACAAAATAGGAAAAGAGGACGGCTAGCAGTTCCGCATCCATCTTGCAAGATGCGCAGTGCCGAAGCAGTGAGGCAGCGCGTGAAGGTGTAATGTGGAGTCAGAAGAGGAGAATCCTACATGGTCAGTCGAGGAGGATGAGGATGAGGAGCCCAGCAGCCTGGATCGATTCGTTTCGCTGTGAAAATGGTGGTGTCGAAGGAGAAAGTGAATTTTGCAATTTTGTATTGTTTGAATTTGCCACCCAGTCTAGGTGGATCAAGCGACCTTGTTCACCGCTCTACTGGAAGCGGCACGCGCTTGCTCCCAAGTATAGATTTCGATTAATTTCTTCTGATTACCACCTGAGAAATTGAGGCGGATTATGCGTGAAGGTGAACCTCTCACAATTTTGCTCAATGGTTTCACAAAAAATCTCAGCATCTAAGTAGCGCAAACTCTTTTAGGAAGTTCAAGACCCTGCAGCACCAGGAAGCCGAACCACTAACTATCCGTTTCACCACGCTGCTCCTTTAACCTCTGCGCCACCACTGCACGGCGGCTAGCGCAGTTTCCAGCCTACGTGAGCTCGCGGTTTTTGTGATTGGAGAAGAGCGCACAGTCGGAGGGCCAAGCAATCAAAGAAATGATTCTACCATACGGGCAGTTTCTACACCGTAATCTTTTTAGGTGTACGTGCGGTCGTTCCATCGCGAATGTTGCTCCTGTTAGGTTTTTATGTGTTGTTCCCTGCCTTCGCTGGAAGTCCACTTCCGCAACAGCCACAACAGTTTTTTTCGTTGTTCGGGATCATTTCACCAAAAATTTGCTCTGAGCACCTGACACCAGGCAAAGAGTGATATCGGAGTGGTGGCTAAGGCAACCGTCAGTGCAATGTCGACGTGCAGAATGAGTTCTTGATGACTTTGCGAAGCCGCGAGAGCGGGAGGACAAGCGATGAGGTTATGCGGTAGATTTTGTGCCCGTATGGCAAAACCATGCTTGTGAAGTCGACAAGCTGAAAATGGACCATAACTCCGTTCACAGATGCGTTCAACAGAAACGGAACACATATTTGGAATCAGCGTTCGAATCCGCATCCCGCGAAGCACATCTCATCTCGAAGTCCCATGGTCACCTAGTATGCTTCTCTTGTGAGGTGGATGAAAGTGCAAACATGAATGCTGACGAAGGGGCAACCAAAAATGTCATGTGGAACTTTTTGGTTACCCTATTCGAGATTCGCGCCTACGCTTTCTAGCCCTCATACAGTTTTCGTTTTTCGTCGAGAGGCTCCTCAGCACGTATCCTATGGTAGATTCCCTCAATATCCAGATGTGGGAGGGTTTTCCCTTCTCCAGGTGGTTCTTGTTATCTCAAGGTGACCTCTCTGACGAGAAACCAGAAACTAAGAACTTCTCGGACGTTAAACCGGAACTGCTGCTGAGGGATGGAAACCAGAGATCAATCGTTGCAGCCTATTTTCCCCACCAGCTAAGTGAAGCTCTAATCCTGTTCTGAAGCTTAATGCCCGAATTCTGAATCTCGGAACGAGATGTATGAAGATCTTCAGGCAAAAATAAGACAGTACAAGATTTGCGATAGCTGTAAACCCCATCATATTCTTTTCCTTAAGCTTAAGCGGCGCCTCCCTTAAGCTTTTTCTTTGCCCTAATAATAACTCACCTCAAAAACAGCTATTGAGAAGGCGACCAATAGCAGTAGGACCAGGAAAGTGGAAAAGAACACGTTCGCGCACCGCGCAGACTTCGAATGGATGGCGGGCTCGTCCACACGCTGAGCAGTGCCGTTCTTCGAAGCACTCTTAGCCTGGAAGGTGACTGATGTGTCCACGACAAGTGAAGGAATTCCAAAAGACCTCGCGAACTCACCGATCCGTTACTAACAACCACTTCTTTACTGGAAGAAGCCGTTGCTAACACGCCGGCGTCAGGTTTTCCCCGCAAACTCGCAGATTCAGCTGGATCTTGTGGCTCCGGCTGAAGTGCAACGTTAGATGTATTAGCAAGTGAACAAGAGCAATGCGACGAGCAACACGTTTCCAACCACTAAAGTACAAGTAGAACCGTAAACCGATGTAGAAGATTTCGGATAGTACAACATCCAAAACTGGTTTGTGCATTCAAATCACCGAAAAATAATGATCGGGGCCGACAGGGGCAACATAAAGGACAAGGTCTTCTGAACATAGGAAACCAAGTGGCATTTTACCAGTTTCTACGCCACAACAAAAGGAATATGTCGTACCGAGGCCGTTGGGCTGCGCTCGTACTTGACCAAACGAACGGTGAACGAAGTCTGAAAAGAATCGGAAAACTGAAATGCACCGCGGCCTCCAGTAAAGAGAAAGCGGCCGCAGGGGCAAGAATTAGTCGATTTTGCTTGTGAGGAACATGGAATCAGAAGCTCTTAGCAGACAACAGACCAGTTGAGTGGTGAACATTAACCTACACACCATAAAGGATTAGATCGCGACAATGCTGGGATGCCTGTGAGCTGCCTCAGAAATTGTACGGCGATAATGCGCACCTCGCGCAGTCCGAGGAATGGACCGACACTCGCACGCACCCCGAATCGATTCATGGTTCAGTGGTTTCCTCCGATGCCTTACTTCCCTCTGGGTTCAGTGAATTGGTACCAAACTTGCCTGAGAGAGATGAAACACCGAGTTTCCACTAGCTGGCCATCGCAATTCATTGTATTGACCAAATGTTAATTGAAAGTCCCTCCACGAAAAGTAGCATGCATGAATTTGTTCTTTCATGCGCTCTTGAATCGCAACACACCTCACAAGGTGAGGATACCAGGTCGCAGAGGCACTTTTGAGATAATGTGACGCAATGCTGCTTCGCACGCTGATCCGAAATACGGCTCCATACGTGCAACAGACACATGGGAATGGAGTTGTGGGCCATTGTGGGCCATTTTCACTTTGCATTGTTGGGCCTATGTCTGCCCGCAGAAACCGCCAACCACAGACGGCAAGCTCTGGAAGGCTGGAAACCGTGCTGTTGGCCCGCAGTGGTGGTGCAGTGGCATGGTGAGACCAACGGATTCGACTCCCTTGTGACGTAACTTCCTAAAAGGTTTGCCACGATCAGCCAAAGCACTATGTAAAAAAAAACAACGAAAAAGTGACCGAAAAGGAACTGAAATTCATTAGTACCATCGTTCTTTCACAACTCAAGACCTGGAAGCTTTTTTTCGCCCAAACACAGCCTCGAGAGCATATTTAAGGCGCTGATCACTTATATCAAGTTCGCTTTTTGAATTGTGGTCGATTACGGTATGTTACTAAAGGTATGCATGAGTACGGGTGGTGGGATCATGGTCATCGATTCTGCAGAAACTTCGCCTAGAGGTCAACTAAGGCGCTGATCACTTATGTGACGTGTGCTTTCAAAATTTCGGTTGGTCACTGTGGGCTGTAGAAGATACAGTTGAATCAGGGTAGTGCGCTCGTGTCCTCGATTTCGCTCGAACTTGGCCGAAGGACGTCCGTTTTGGACTGATATTCACCCCACCACCCTTACAAATACCTATAGTAGCCTACCGCAATCGCCCGAAATTTTAAAAGTGGACCTCACAAAAGAGATCAGCGGATTACATATCTTCTCTAGTCTATGTTTGGGCAAAAAAAAAAACATTTCCACCTCTGGAGTTGTGAAAGTGCAATAGTATAAACGAATTTGGTTTCCTTTCATCATAAAAAGCTTTGGGT
Source organism: Heligmosomoides polygyrus bakeri (assembly GCA_947359475.1). Taxonomy (NCBI): domain Eukaryota; kingdom Metazoa; phylum Nematoda; class Chromadorea; order Rhabditida; family Heligmosomidae; genus Heligmosomoides; species Heligmosomoides polygyrus. Next base: position 46,193,885 of record OX375869.1, on the reverse strand, counting down.
GATCGTGGCGGATCTACTTCAAAAGTGGAAAATTTTGCATCACCGGGGAGCCAAGCTATAAAGCCCTCGTTCTCACCATGACACTGCGCCACCACTGCTTCGCAGTCGGCGCTGTTTCTCTGTGATTGGAATACTCTGCGCAAAGGTAGAGGAACAAGTGAAAATGGTCCACAACTTCTTCGCAGATTCGCTTAGATGTGGCACACATATTTTGAATCGGCGATCGAAGCCGTATCCCGCAATACACATCTCATCTCAAAAGCGTCGCTTCCCTTGTTAGTGCAATAGAACCAGAATGGATGGCGTACATCAACCGATTAAATAATAGCGGCGCTTCTTCTCTTGCAGACAAACGCAGATGCTATACAACGCCTGGCGCAATACGCGTGAGTGATTAAGTACATTACACTGAGCTTTAAATTCAAAGACCATATCCGGAAAGGCCTAGCTCTGGTATGTCTATTAAAACTATTCGCTTTTTGTAAACATCTCACATTATGCGCGAGAACTGCATGAGGGCTTATGGTTAGTCTCGGCTACTCACGCGATATGGCAACGAAAAGACGAGAAGCGCAGCATGGTGAAACAAGGACTCAGTTAATTCGACGAGAACTAAAAGAAATTCTCACCACGTTCTCGCCCTCGTTAGCTCTAGCAGTGCTGATCTGAGTTGAGACGTCATCAGCAGTCGAAGTGCTGTTCGCCGCAAGCGGATGAACCGAGCTTGTGCTAGGGGTCGTTTGATCATCGGGCGGTGTGACGTCTACGTCGGCTGAAGGAGACTTCTGCATGGAACTCGCAGTAAAAATTTCTGAAATGCGCTTGTTCACAGCAATAACTACTGGATCCTCTACAGTTCCTGGCAATAGTTGACGGCATTCTTGAGAATACGGCCCTTACCCGCAGGCGTGTCTTCTCGAACATTTTGGTCAGCCTTGTTGATTTCGTTGTTATTGTGGTTCAGTTTCATATTGGGCAGCGTCTGATATTTGTTGAGCCACGGCTGCTCTCCTCTTGGCTCTTGGCGGGGCAGCTCAAAGCGCACAAATGCAGGGCTGAAAAGCAATAGACATGCAGAAATGTCAGGCCTGCTTCTCAGAACCAGAGTATTTAAAACTGTATGACAAGCGACAGGGAACAAGCGAACGACGCACGAGCACTCACCCATTAGCATTGACCTCGCTGTCCGACGCAATTTCGGTGTTTTCGATCTCACGTAAAACTCGTCGTGAAGGGTAGCGAAAAGTGGAGCCTCTCGAAAGAAGGGGAATCCTTGGCCTGAATTGCGGACAATACTCCTGACAAACTTGAAAATGTCTCGAATGAAATAAAAAAAGGCGTCTCTACATCAAATTGTCATCGCCGTCGACTCAAAACATTCGTTACGTGGCTAAGTGACAACATTTTCTCTGTTACTCGCTTCAGCATCGATAGCACTAAGCGCACTCGTCCAGTGAATCCCTTCAATTTTCCTCCAGCTTTGCACAAATCCATAGTTAAACACCTACTTCGAGAACTTCGGCTTAATCATGAGTGCGCTTTGTTCGTTGAAGAATGCCTGCTGACTCAATATGTGGCTCCAGAGATGTTTCGCAAATGTGCCAGACGGGCAATAATATTTCAGCACTAAGCGACTTTTGCGATCCTGAAATGAACTGAATTTTGGATGCACTGGAGAAAAGCGTTTCTCTCAATATGCACCTACGCGAAAACTACACTCTTGCTTCACCTCTTCTTGGGAAAATTGGAGGAAACCGCAATGAAGTGTACCTTTGGCTTTGGCGCGTTGACCTCGTCTGCGGTACCGTTAGAAGCTGGGGGCACATAGGCGTCCATAGGATAGATGTACACTTCCTTTCCAATGTAATCCACTTTTGAAAGGTACGACCTAGGTGAGGGAGTCAATTATCCAAAGGATGACAGACCGTTCAGCGAAACACTAAATCCAGTGAATAATGAACTGGTAATAAAACAGCAAGTCGACGACGAGCAGGATGATCAAATGATTGAACTGAATATTTCTCGAAGAAAGAAAACAGAATAGAATAAATTGAAAACGAATATACATGGAATGAAAAAGAATAGAACAATACGTATAAAAGGGCTGAAGCCGACACAACTGCTGGAATAATACTGAATAAATAGAAGACGAATATAAATGGAATAAAAAGGAATAGAACAACAAACGGGTCGACGCCGATGCAATCGCTGGAATACTGCAACCCAGAAATGGAATCGAAACGGCCGCACACTACCCCCAAACCAGCTAGGTATCCCAAACTCTCACAGGACGAGCCAAGATAAATAAAAGGATGTCAATCTTATATTGATAAAAGATTTACTGCAAACACCGGCAGACATTTACTATTTTCCAAAAACCTTCGCATTCAAGTCTATGTAGCTTCAACAACCAAGATCATGTGCTTTTGAGCTTACACGTCACATGCGAGACCCATCGATGAGCCACGACCAACGGCTTCTGAGCTCTACCACAAGAAAAAACACGATGGTATCCCAAAACAGCATCATTCGCACCCTATTAAGCAAATGCCTCCGCATTCACTATCTGCATATTTTCACTACCGAAAAGGGTCGCCGAATATGTGTGTCCACTTGCCAACCTTAGAATTTTTCACAAAAACTTCATGCTGCGCACAGTTCTGCACCAATTACAGCCGTTATTGTAGCTGCAAGAAGGATTCTTCCCGTTGCCCTGACTACCGTAAACTCAGCGAGATGTTTACAGACTAATGAAGCTCAAGTTATCGTTAGTTGCAGCACAAAACAACAACATAATCATAAATCTACCCTAGCTTTAAGAGGTTACAGCCCCTAATGCATTGACGTTATGGGCTTATTTTGGATACCTTTCAGGCCTTAGCTTCCCACATTAATATGAAAGGCTTTCAGGCTCAACGACAGATTTGCACTCACCATGGAATATGATGCACCTTCTGATTAGCATGGTAAATGAGAATGCCCTTGTGTGACACTCCCAAATATACCGCGTGTGAGGAGTCTTTAGGATCCTAAAATGTTACACTGATGGAACCTTTACAACATGTAACGTAGACCTTCAAGCGACAAACCTTGACAGTGTACGGATCAAAGCCATAGGTGTCGAGTTGACTCGCCTTCTCAAGGAACTCCAGCTCAGCAGCCGATGTCGACTTACCTCTAAAGAAGTAAGCAAAGATTTTATCGTAGTCACAATGACAGGAATTCGAAACAGAAGCCTTCTGAGTGTACTTCATTAAGGGCAAGGTAAAAGATTGACAAAATCTGAGATTGTACTTTACTGAACTGCGACAAGAGCTGACTGACAACCAGGTCGGTGAACGCCAGCGTTATCTCCCAACGCAAACGAGGAATGCGCACGCGGACGACACTTCAGGGGACAGTTCTGCTACAACCTCACCTTAGAGACTTGTGAATCTCCGCTATTCGCTCTTCGAGGCGCGGCGTCTGCTTCAGCAACAGCTTGTACTGCGACACGTAATTTCCATAATGCACCACCTCGTTATAATCACCTAGCTGCGCTGGAATTATCGAACGTTCAGCTACGAACACAGCGTCGACAATTAAGAGTGAAAATTTATTACCTTGCAATATGAGAGCTGCTAGCTCTGCTGACTGGTTTTGAGGGCAATAAAGGCGACCATGCAGCAGATCGCGTTGTAACTGCATAAATAGTTGGTACCTGCAAGGCAAGGTAATTGGCATGTGAACGCAATGATAGTACACTACCCTGGACTAGACCATATCTCTTCCTATGTCCCTTGCGACTGTTTCGCGTGCCATAAAACACATTACCACCTTAAAAAAGAATTGTCACCATGTCTCACCCACCATTCGGTGAAAAGCAAATACCGAACAAATATGAACTGCAAACACGAGGGCAACACACAGCACTATCAAGAAAGCACCGCGGGAAAATAGTCAGCTTGGTTACAGCTAAAAATTATTTTTTCTCCCTTCCGTCTTCTGAACACCAGAAATAGAAACGGTTTAAGCGAACGGGTACAGAACATACAACTTTATTCTGAGTATAAGGATACAGCGACAACAGTATCATTCATTTTGCCGCCATGTTTTATTCAGTACACTTCAAGAGACTAGATTGGTGCTGCTGCAGCATATGACATCGCTGGCCTACAAACCTCAAAGCGCTATCTCCCACAAAAGGATTATTCATACAAAGCTCCTTGCTATAAGAGTGAATATGGCATACGATACAAAGCTAAAGAGCGGAAGTCAACGGTAATTAATCCCTTCGTTGAAGCGCCACGCCCTCTACCTGCACAGGACATCGTGGAATGCAAACTTTTAGCGCACTCGACTCTTGCAATGGCTTGCGTGATGATCACAAGGGGGCAACTGAACGGTTTAAGCAGAACAGAACAGATCATTTATTGAGCCAGAAGTGGCACAATCAGTTTTGCACAAAAAATGACAGCAAAAGTTGCTTTTTAATTATGGAAAAAAGTGATTTCTTCGAATATTTGCACAATCTAGAAAGTGCTTATTTCTCAAAGCTTGGTATTTCATTCACAGAAAAAGCTACTATATATTCAAACAAATTATTGTTTAGTCTTACAAAAAAAAAACTTTTCTAGCTATCTTCACGAAGTTTGAGAAAATTTTCTAACTTGCAGTTGAATGTTTTTGGCGAAGAATTGGGAATTGATGCAGGAAGCTCATTCCAGATTTTCACAACATAAGCCGAAAAAGATCCCTGATTTTTTTTTGAGTGTTGTCTCTGAGGTTGAATTCTGAGGTTGTGCTCTCTGGTAATCTCTCTGGAAAAGTCAAGAATGCATTCTTATCAATTTCCAAGTGATCACTAACAATCTAAGAACGAGGTTTGATCATAGGTAATTCGTCTCAGTGATAGCGAGGTAGTACTGAGTCGCGGACAAACCTTTCAGGGTAGGAAACTTCAAATGAACCGTTCCTAACGAACACTTGCGTTGCAAATCTTTTTTGCACACTTTTTATCTGATTGATAATACATTGCTTTAATGGAGACAATGCAGGGGTGTAGTACTGCTAAAGTCTTATATAAATGCAAAAGTTTGAATAACGATGCGATACTGCGAGTTTGAAATGTTCGTAATATACAGTTGGACTTAGTATGGTTTACAGCGGCAGTTTTCTCAATATGTTCAACAAAAGTTAGTTTGTCGGCGTACACAGCTCCTAACAATAAGTCAAGAATAGAATTTGAAGTGTGCAGCTTGTAACCAGCTAGGTATTAGGTTGTCCCAAGTCCTTGCCACTTTTTTCAACGATTCACTGCAGATTTCACCGGCGGTCTCTTGCATAGCGCTGCATAGCTTTCGAAAGGGAATGATTTCCTCTATCAGAACGTGTATTGCATTTCTTTTTTCATTCTGAATTTTGTCAATTTTTAGGCCGTTGAAGTGAAAAGTGAAAAAGTAGCCATTTGCGCAGTTTTTTATAGCATTTGGAAGACAATGTTCTGTACTACAAGAGTATGTGTCGGTCCTATTTTCTCACTTGTCCTTTATTGAATTTTAGACCATGAAATTGGGACGTCCGAAGGAAGAGGATTATTTTTGCCGACAGCTCCTGCCCTATGGTTGGACTTTTTGGGCTGGTGTTATATGCCATTCGAAAGAGAATGTCTTGCTCTATAAGAATGTGTGTCGCGTTTATTGATTTCTATTGAATATAAAAAATGCCAAAAAGGGAAAAATCGTCTTCACCAACAACTCCTTCTCCTTATTCAGTCTGTCTTGCTCAGTTTTATATGACACTTGAAAGTGGGTATCCTACTCTACCACAGCATATGATTTGTTCTTCGGTCATTTAAATTTTTGATAATTTTCAGGTAATCAAAATGGAGTGCCAGGTCGACAAGGATGAGCACTTCCAGCACCTTCTTCTCTTTGCTTTCAACCAGGGTCCTAGTGCGGCTAAGGCACTGGAACACTGGTTGACCGTACAAACTATTTTTTATCGCCAGTTACAATTCTGTGCAAAAATCGTTGAATATGTCCGTTTGATGAGTGATGAGGGACAAGCAGGCCGGCAGCAATCGTCACTCGCTGGTTCATGATGCTCATTCATCAGACGGACATATTTAACGATTTTTGCACAGAATTGTAACTGGCGATGAAAAATAGTGTTTTACGGCCAACCAGGATTCTAGTGCCTTAGCCGCACTAGAGCCCTTGTTGAAAAACAAAGAGAAGAAGGTTCCGGAAAAGTTCATCCTTGTCGACCTGGCACTCCATTTTGATGACCTGAAAATTAGCAAAAATTTAAATAACCGAAGAACAAATCATATGTTGTGGTAGAACAAGACACCCACCACTTTCAAGTGTCATATAAAACTGAGCAAGACAGACTGAATAGGGAGAAGGAGTTGTTGGTGAAGACGATTTTTCTCTTTTTGGCATTTTGTTGATATTCAATAGAAATCAATAAACGCGACATATATTCTTATAAAGCAAGACACTCTCTTTCGTCTGACATATAACACCAACCCAAAAAGTCCAACCACACAGCAGGAGCTGTCGGCAAAAATAACCCTCTTCCTTCGGACATCCCAATTTGATGGCCTAAAAATCAATAAAGGACAAGTGAGAAAATAGGACCGACACATACTTTTGTAGTACAGAACATTGTCTTCCAAGTGCTATAAAAAACTGCACCAAAAATTACAAACCTAAGCGGAGAGCACAAGTGAGCAAATGGCTACTTTTTCACTTTTTCACTTTTCACTTCAACGACCTAAAAGTTGACAAAATTCATTATGAAAAAAGAAATCTAATACATGTTCTGATAGAGCAAATCATTCTCTCGGAAGGTATGCAGCGCTATGCAAGAGACCGCCGGCGAAGTCTGTAGTGAATCGTTGAAAAAAGCGGCAAGGACTTACGGGACAACCTAATAGTAGAAGCAATTTTTGGGATGATGGCGCCCAATGAACATGGCTGTTATTTTTCTCGAGTCAAATGTCTTGTAGCCACTTTGTAGAGCATGCCGTTTCTGAATCAAGCCCTTGCTGAAGAATTTTGTGATCATTTAGAGAGACTAGTTTAAAATCATCTGCATAAAACATTTCGAGCAAGTACTGGGTTTATAGGCCTACTAGCCCTAAAATAAATAGCCTAAATGTTCGTTACACTAGGATAAGTCGAAGACATTACACAACTGTTTTCCATTCTTTTCTCTATCGATGTACTAAGATGGATGCCTTCTTCCTGTTGACCTATTTCAGGCGATCACAGCTAAAGCTTAAAAAGAAGAATTATGAGGTTAGACCTTTCGCGATTAGTAAACTACCGGCATTTTTGTTAACCCCGAATTTTCTAGGCTATCGTCATTCCGCGTTTCAGCACTGTTTAGTTGACTGCAGATCTACCTCTCCGTCAGCATATGCTCAATGGGATGCGAGTTTCCTGAGATGTGGTGCAGTGGTCACTATGATCTTATAACTTTGTGTTGTGTATGTGTGTCATGCTTAGTGAGTCATAATGCCTGCTCTGCTTTCGCGCTCGACGTCGGCGGCGGTTATTCAAAGCTTAAATACAGAGGAGCCTATACAATCCACTGATCCTACATTTTCTTTATATATAATGTATATATATATATATATACAGCTTTATTCTTGACATTGATACAACGTACTACCGCAAGTTCGGTTTGATTATGTCAGTTACTATGGAAGCAGCCTCGAATGGAAGCGTAATGAAGGCCTAGGCATGACCAGAATTAAGACCGGACTCCTAGGTGCTTCCTTCTGTCTAGCTGTTCGAAAGTGATTTCCTTGTTATACTGTTCGCCAAACCGTTCACTGAATCCAAGATTTCGATAAAGTTTTTTGCTTAAGTTCCTTTCAGTTAATTCATACACCTCTTTTAAATCTCATTACACGTCTGTTTGTGGTTGCAGTCTCCTTGTACTTAGCCTTTTGAATTGCTGCAGAACGCTAGGCCCTACTAAAATCGCAGTGCATTCTGATAATTTGCTTCACTTGTTTCACCATTGTTCTTTATGGCGCATGTTGTGATAAATAAATAAATAAATAAATAGTACAGGTGACACCATGAGGTAAACTGTTCGGCATATCGTTAAGGTGTATCAGAAACATTATTGGACTAAGGCAGGCTCCTTGTGTAACGCCACTTGGTGCTTCGTAGCATCCCAATGAAGTCTGATGTACACGCACCGAAGGACAGGGATAGAAGCCGCTGGCTTCGGCATGGTCCAACACGGGTGCTAGTGACAGCTGTCGTCTTCGGCTGCGCTAATTGTGCTCCAGCCGTGTACAGGAAGGTGAAAAACACTAGTTCGGGATGGTGTGGCAAGCCGCTGTACAGGTCAAATACGCATGCCAGTTCTTCAAGAGATTGGGCAAGCAACGTGGTGCAAGAAGAACCGAGTGGTACGATCTGATAACATTTTTGACCTCTCAAACAACTCTTTCTCAACTCATCGCTTTCACTCCACTTGTGGGATCGGTCCACACTTTTGAATCCCTTTCCACAATCGCCGACAAAAATCGATGAGCTTCATGTGGCGAGTGTTTCAAATGCTGGACGACTGCAGCAACATATGTAAAAGCGAGGAATAAATTAATGCCGATTCGATAAGCGCTGCGAGCGCCTCCCAAAACACCAGCCGCCCACAAAACACTGTTACAACACATCTGCAGAACATTTTTCCCCTTCAAATGAAGGCTCCCTATATCAGTGAAAAAGAGAAATAAACGGAACACAGCGACAAAAAATCCGTCGATATTAACTAAATTAGAAGTTTCGCGGGTATGCAGGATGACCATCTCCGCACTCTGCACCTGGACAGTTCGCTCACCGACACCTTAGAAATATAGTGTTGTTCTCATTAAAAATGCTTGAAACCGCCTCGCGCTAGCTCGCAAATGTTCTTATTTTGTAGACAGCGAAAAAAAAGCTAACTGAATGTCTCAGACTGTGCCTCGCACATCACGGTCCCTTCACGAGAACTAGCAATTTGCGCAGAACAAATAGGAACCTGGAACGCATTATACGCGTCTCGACCATGCACTTCTGTGGGAGCGAACCACGTCACGGCGTTTGTCTGGCAGCAATCCGCCACCTCCGCTCGTTCTCTGTTCCTCTCGCCGAAAGCGTTTTGCACACTAGTCTCATGCAATGAGAATTGCCTCGCGCTCAAACTAGTTTCGACACAAAGAGGATATGAGTGCTTAAACTGAGCGCTGAAGAACACACACACACATGCACCTGCCGGACGCACTGTTGGACAACCGTGCTTAATTTTTCGACGACCATTTCCTTTTGGAAGAATGACTCCGCCTAATTCCATTACCAAGAAACCATCGCGAAGTAAAAGAGATTGATAAGAGATCTGGGATGGCGCACCTATGGGTTGTCTTTTCTAATTTACTGCTGGAGTTCATAAAATTTCCCTATGGTGTCAGAATAAATTAGTGACCTATAATAACGTGAATCCTAATCAATTTCCACTTTTGCGCCAGAGAATCCTATTGATTGACTGATAAGATAATGGCAGGGTCGCTTCAGCACGAAAACAACCTACGATGTGGTGCATAGCAAACACAGCTGCCCATGTGACTGAATAAACGCACTGCCATCGGACTGCCCCGAATTACGATAAATACCGACGCAGCTGACGGATGGGTTCAACATCTTTGGTTTGAACTGCCGCCTATGCCTTCAATTTAATGATGTCAGTTGATTGGCACCAACGCAATACAGAAACCACAACACCCGGCTGGTGACTCAACGGGTCAAGTGCGCCTTAAAGTGCCGGCTTGCATCAATATCACACACGCGTAAGCAAATGGTTAGCTCTGGCCTTTCCTTTTCGGCACCGAAGAAGGCTTAGGGCGTGGATTGAGATGCCACATATCTTCGAGAAGCGATAATTTTTAGTACTGATCACAAACCTACGACAGAGGGAGAAAACAGCAAAACCACAGCTAAAGCACGAACCTGCTAACATTTTCTCTTAAGTGTGACGGCTCGGCCGGGTAATAGCGGAAGCGCAATCGAAGAGCAATGGAGTCAGCTGTAAAGCAACAATCCATCAATAGACCACTCGAGAATGCATAGTCATTTGAAGGCCCAAACCCAAGCAAAACGAGACAGAATTGCACCTACATTTGAACTGCTTCACGATATGAGAGATCGGACGTGACAGGTCGACCCAATACTGTAAGGAAGGAAAACTACAGATGGAGAAGAATGGAAGAGCAGACGCAACACCTACGCGATGCTTATTGTGATCTTGATAGCGAAGTCCCAGGTAGTCCTTTTCGTGGATGCTCTTCACCTCGCAAATGTAGTCCAATATTGCTTGGGCTGTCTGCGACCTCTAAAACAGTCTGTGTGAACCACATGTTTCCAAAAGGCATGAACGATGCCTTAAGCGCTTAATAGCCGTGGATAGTGGTCTTATAGATCCAGAAATGTAAGTGTCCTCTAGCCCAGGCGTACCCACTTACACAAACACCTCTTCATAAAATAATGAGCTGATGAAGAGAAAGGGAAAACATGAGAAAGAAATGGAGGCGCACGAACAAAACGCCGATAACCACAGCATCAGCGCATACGCCATATACTCGAAAAGTCGTGAAACCAGCACGGAAGTTAACGAGCTTCGTGGTAGTACCACTGACTAGGTATAAAGCCATTTCTTCCAATCTGACAGAACGAAAGGAGCCCTGCCAACAATGTTGCCCTCCACACACTACACTCCTATTAACTGTCGCAATGACCTAGATGTTACGTCGCCATTGTACGACGGAGAATGCGTGCACCATGTGAGTACGAAACAGAACAGAAGCGGAAGTCGAAAGAGACATCGCACTCCTTGGCAAACGCTTCTGCTTCGGACCAGAGAATGGATGACGATGATGAAACGCACGCTCTGACAACCGCGAACGACATGAACGCATCTCACCAATCCAATCATTTCGGCGCCTTCGAAACAGGCCAGCCGTTGCAAAACCTGGTGTTCAGGATGGTGTTGACGAAGGGTGTGGGACCACAGCTCCCGAATCCATGGATGATAGAATCCAAAGTTTAGACGGAAGAACACGATTCACCGAAAGCAGCAAGCCCTTACAATGTGCTACAGACCAAGACTGCTCCGGGATGAATTCTACTGCACCTATGCAGCTTGGGCGGCAACTTTCGGACATTAACGAATTCTAATCGAGGTGAGTCATAGAAGCGAAAATAACCAGTGTCGTTCATCCGTAATTAGTCCACCGCAACCGGAATCGCTGCTGGTAATTTGCCTCATTTGAAAACAACTTCTCTTGAAGAAGATGAAACCAGTTCAGACACAAAAACGCTGGATGCTCTGCCCAAGTTGAATGGATTCGCAGAGATCCTTAGTATTCCACATAGTGGGAGCAAAAACCGGGGGAAATACCACTACGAGGATGAACGGCACCGATGCATGACGTAAGGGCTTAAAAGGGCGCGCCTTTCACTACATAGAAACCACGCATTGCTTTGTTATTACCTGCTCCGTTCTGGCTACACGTAGAGCACCAGGCTAGGCAGACCACACTCTTGCACCGGCCCCGAACCTTTCCGTACGGGACTCTACGCAGGAGCGTGTTTTGCTCCCTCCTGGATGTGCCTTCAGTGAACTCCTCGAACTGTTTCCACTCCACGCCGCCCATTTCTCCTCTCCCCAACATGCTCCAGGCGTTCTCCTGCTTTGAGTGCACATATCGATCAAGCGTGAGCAGACCGCACTCGCCCTGTGCTTTCCGAGGTTCCCACGAGGAGTAGACCAACGCGAAACGGAGCCTTCGTGAAGAAACCGGTGTCGCGACAGGCCAGCACGAGACGCAGGCGACAATACAGTGAGCAGATTGATCGGGAAGCCATTAAGCATCCGGACAGACACCAGCACGAAGCGGACCCGTCGAGCGCCTCCTGCACGAGCGCTGAACTGCCCGAGCTTCCCGAGCCGCACAGAACCAGAGAGGACCTGCTCACTTCTAGCCAGGGCTGTTATGGATCGCACTCGATTGCAGCCGATAATTCGTGACGGAGAAGGGTGAAAACGCTCTGAATTTTTGTCTGCCTACTCTGCATGGGCATAAAACCCGAACCACTGTTAGACCGCTGGACAACTACTCCGAGCAGAATCCACATCCAGTCATCGCCACCGACGAGAAAGTCTTTCAAAGACGGCGACGGCTCCAGGTATGTCGGTCGGTGCAGAGGAAGAATGAAGCGACTGAGGATGAGGCGAAGCTGGGCGAGGAGAGGGGACCCACCTTGAACTCGTTGGTGACGCTGTCGGCGTCGTTCAGCAGCTGCACGGTGACCTTGACATCCTTGGGGGAGATGAAGCTGGAGCGGGCCGACAGCCGGCCCAGGAACGAGGCGGAGGACGAGTTGTTCGGCATGGACGAGGCCGGGAAGGAGCGCCGACGACCGCTAGCCGTCAATGGGCATCGACTCTGCGAGAGTCTGCTCGCGCCACCTCGCGTCAGCCGATGCTGCTGCGGATGGGCACTATTCGATATCACCGGCTGCCGCGTTGCGACGTGCCTGCTGCCGCGCGCCGTGTCGCAGCGCCCATTAGCGATTTAGCCCTCTGCTTTGGAGAGCGCAATTCTTAGGAGCACAGATTTCATCTTCAGCAGGTATCTGTAAAGATTGCAGGAAAGGGGCGAGCGCCAGGAATGGAAACATCACGGAATTGGCGGGAACCAAAATACCAACCTGGAGGCGAAAATAAAAGAAAACCGTCATTTCTCTAAAAATACCATCAAGATGGCCACAAGTTCGACTATTCAATTGTTCACACTGTTGGGATGGTCATCAGCTTCTCTTGTAGCTTGAACTAGAGAAGTGTCTATGGCTCAGATGATATGTTGTATCTGTTTTGAGAAACTATCTGCCATACACCTGTCCAGATTGTTTCATTAATGGCGGAAATCTCATAGAAGTAGAATTATGCGGTAGATAGTTGAGACACTTTCTTATTCTGCTTTAAATAACCATTTTTGAAAGCAGCAATCTCGATTGCTTGACTCGTTCCTGCAAGTTATGTTAGTTCCAAACCTACTTGATCAGCTGAAAATTAGGTAGTGCAGTTCTCCAAATAACACTGCAAGACTGCGTCTTTTGCTCTCCAAAGTATCGTATTAAAGTCTTTGTTGCTAACGTTTTACGTTGTTGTTGTGTTAAGATTTTATATTCTTCCACATAGGTTTTCCTTCTGCTGGCGCCACCACTCTCCAAATATCTGGAACTAAAAAGATGGATATATATGAAAACGTCGGAAACCGGATTCATCAAAAGTGTCGTCTTGCTCCTAGTCCCCGGTAATAAGCGCCTATCTCTCCCTTGATGAAACCGAAGGTCAGTAGGTCTACTTGAAGTCACGTCCCATATATTTAGAAGACCTTATAGGTGTATGAGTACTCTATTATATTTACCTCTACTGACCACTTCATTTGAAATTCAGGCTAACAAATGTTTACATATATCCATTATACTCACAGCACAGGGAAGTCAAAGGTGAAAATAATCACGTTCCTGGTTTTCACATTCAGCAATCACTTTAAAGTACTCTCCGCGGTCATTCCTACTAAAAGCCCTACTTGTAGGGTCCATGTCCTGTTTCTTCTGCCTAATACGGAACCTGCATGTCCATACTTGAGCGAGTCACGGAACAAATCAATTCGGCGAAGCTGTGCCGCGGCGCGACCGCATCGCAGCCGGTGATACCGAATAGTGCCCATCGCTGCTGCGACGGCCGGCGCGGCGGCCCGTGGCGCCGCCCCGCCGCGCGCCGGTTGTCGCCGCTCCAGCCGGGACCGCCGCAGCCGTCGCTCCGTCCCACTGTCCGGGGCGGGGGGGGGGGGGGGGGGCGTCGCGGAGTTGACGGCCACTCGAGAAGGCCGTCTCGGGCTCGTCTATGACGGAACACGGAGTTGAGTGAGAAGGAATTTGTCCTGGGCCGAATGCATATCTCGGGGTACCCCGCTATGGGTGCCCCATCTGCAGTCTATTCATCGCCTGCGATGATGCTCAAGCTCTGGTAGGTCAGGAGGCGTGACGCTGCCATACAACGAACCCACGCCAGCTCTCGCTCCACCCGTACATAGACCAGTTGGTCTCTCAATACAGTCTGCCTCATCTCTTGTGCTCGCCATCACATCCACTGAACCACCGCATTACTAGGGTGTATAAGTCCTTCGCCGTATCGTTGTATACAGGTCTTGCCCGGCGGGTTTGAGGCCCCAACTCGCGATGCATATGGTTCCCATCACGCTCGAGGCAGGGTCGGACGTGGGGTTCGATTTTTGCCGAAAATTTACGATCCCCCTTGTGTAAATCACCGTTTTATTTCTTACCTGTATTGAATTTTTAAATTTTCTATGCGATTTTTGTACCGTTTAATAGGTTCTTCTATCCAGGTGCAGCATCGACAGTGTCAGATTTGTTCAAGGAAGGCTTCCTATTGAGCAATCGCTTGATAGAATAATTTGCTGGAAGGGCGCTGATTAAGGTCCCGAGAACGTAATCTTTTGATAATATTTTGATTGTTTACGGTTGAAAATAAAGAACTGTTGCGAGCAGTCGTCGAATTCATCACAACGAGTTAAACTTTTCAGTTTTTCCGAGGATCTCATGGACACGACACATTTTTCTACCTGAAGCAGCAACATCTGAAATTGAAATTGTACTCTAAAATGTCGAGTGTTAATTGCTAGGGTTGACTTAAGTGCTCTTCCTAAGATTTTTGAGACTTTCTTTGAATCGATGGCGGAGACGCAGCTGAGGGATGGACTTCTCGCAGGAAATATTTTCTACCTTCTGAGGGAAGAGCACCAGAAAGTGAAAATTGTGCCATCTTAAAGTTTAAGATGTGATTAATATACAATAAGCAAATTAAGCTTCTTCGCAGCGATCTTCGATATGAATAGGGAGGATCGAATTCCATACTCTCGTTTTTCATAAAAATTAATATTTTACCTGAAGGAGATTACAGTTAAAATTCTGCTACAAAAAATCTCAACTCTTGACCCATCCACAGTGTAAAAATCATGGTTTTCTGAAACGAATAGTTTGGATCGTTCCGTAGTCGATATGGCACCGACGTCATTAGAGCGACGAAATTGGACGTTCACAAAAATGACTATAACCCGGCAAGTTTTTGGAAATTCGAAAAAACCAATGTCTTTTTCAAAACTAGAAGAAAAGGTCTTTCATATTGTATAAAAATGTGTTTTGAAAAAATAGGCCTTCATATTCGACTTTGAGCGAAAAAATGGAAGTGATTTTGTATAAATATTTACATCTCGGTAAGTTTTTCGAAGTTTGGAAAAACCAATAGTTTTTTGAAAACTAGAGAAAAAGCGCTTTCGAACCGTATAGGAATTGGTTTTCAAAAGGGAGGCCTTCATACGGGGCGGTGGGGTTTGATTTCTGGTCCATCCTTACTATATATAAAGCAGCAAGCGTGTGTGTGTGCGTGTGTGCGTGCGTGTGTCTGTCCGTCCGTCACACTTGAGTTGGGGCGCGGCAGCTGAACACGTCGGCAACCGTGCATGGCGAGCCGCTCACGTGCCGAATACGTCGGCGACCGTGCATGGCGAGCCGTAGACGCGCCGAACACGTCGGCAACCGTGCATGGCGAGCCGCTCACGTGCCGAATACGTCGGCGACCGTGCATGGCGAGCCGTAGACGCGCCGAACACGTCGGCAACCGTGCCTGGCGAGCCGTAGACGTGCCGAACACGTCGACAACCGTGCATGGCGAGCCGTAGACGTGCCGAACACGTCGGCAACCGTGCATGGCGAGCCGCAGACGTGCCGAACACGCCGGCGACCGTGCATGGCGAGCCGCAGACGTGCCGAACACGTCGGCAACCGTGCATGGCGAGCCGCAGACGTGCCGAACACGTCGGCAACCGTGCATGGCGAGCCGTAGACGTGACGAACACGTCGGCAACCGTGCCTGGCGAGCCGTAGACGTGCCGAACACGTCGGCAACCGTGCATGGCGAGCCGCAGACGTGCCGAACACGCCGGCGACCGTGCATGGCGAGCCGTAGACGTGCCAAACACATCGGCAACCGTGCATGGCGAGCCGCAGACGTGCCGAACACGTCGGCGACCGTGCATGGCGAGCCGTAGACGTGCCAAACACATCGGCAACCGTGCATGGCGAGCCGCAGACGTGCCGAACACGTCGGCTGCACAAAACTTCGGCCCTGGGGGTAATCGAGGTCGCTGAACACGAATCTGACGTCTGATCAATCGATAACGATCGATATTATCGATTTTTGAGGATTTCGTTCAACTGTCTGAAACTTTAGCCCTGGGGGTAATCAAGGTCGCTGAACACGAATCTGACGTCGAATCAATCGATATCGATCGATATTATCGATTTTTTGAGGATGACGTTCAAGCGGCACGAAACTTCGGCCCTGGGGGTAATCGAGGTCGCTGAACACGAATCTGAAGTCGACCAATCGATATCGATCGATATTATCGATTTTTTGAGGATGGCGTTCAAGTGGCGCGAAACTTCGGCCTTGGGGGTAATCGAGGTCGCTGAACACGAATCTGAAGTCGACCAATCGATATCGATCGATATTATCGATTTTTTGAGGATGGCGTTCAAGTGGCGCGAAACTTCGGCCTTGGGGGTAATCGAGGTCGCTTAACACGAATCTGAAGTCGACCAATCGATATAGATCGATATTATCGATTTTTTGAGGATCACGTTGAGGAAGATCAGCCGATCCATCTCGATTAAAATAATGGTCAGAAGGCCTAGGAAAGAATAGGAAACCCGTAGCGGCCATTGCGTCCTATTCTCGGGGTTTGGGGCGAAGCCCCCAACCAGTCGTAGGCGGCCGCTAGGCCGCCGAACGACTGGTTGTAGAAATACGTGCCAAAATTCGAACACCCCCCCCCCCCGTATGAAGACCACCTTCTCAAAAAATGGCTTCCATACGATTAGAAAGCATTTTTTCTCCGTTTTTCAAAAAGCTGTTGGGATTTTTGAAGTTCAAAAAATGAATCGAGTTATGACCAATTTTGTGAAGAGTTCTCGTAGACTCTGATCGATTCTGCATCGAAGCCATTGGAGCGATTTCACAAAAATGATCATAACTCGGTTAGTTTTCGAAACTCAAAATGTCCATGGCTTCTTTAAAACTAGAGGAAAAGCGCTTTCGAACCGTATAGGAACTAGTTGTCGAGAGGAGGTCTTCATACAGGGCGAGGGGTTTCATTTGTGGTCCATTGTTGCAGAAATACGTGCCAAAAATCGAAGATCCCTTTTTCGAAAACTGGTTTCTATACGAGTAGAAAGCATTTTTCCTCTATTTTTCAAAAAGCCATTGAGATTTTTGAATTTCAAAAAGTGAATCGAGTTATGATCCATTTTGGGAAGTCGTGAACTAAATCTCGGGTCGACCCTTCACCGTCGCCACCGGAGTGATCTCACAAAAATATTCATAACTAAGCTAATTTTCGAAAATGAAAAATCCCGCTCACTCATGGAAAAATAGAAGAAAAGCGCTTCTTTATGGTTACAAACACTCTTTATAAAAAAGGGTTTTTGCCGAAAGTCGACCAGTCTTTTGGAAAGTGATTCTTATAAGGTAAGAAAGCAAATTTCCTCCGTTTTTCGCCGGCTGAGCGGGATTTTTGAATTTCGAAAAATTTGCTGAGTTATGAGCATTTTTGTTAAATCACTCTGATAATGACGGTAGAGGATTCAGTTCATGACTTCACAAAGTTGATCATAACTCGGATCGTTTCCCGAAAATCAAAAATCACGCTCGCTCATCAAAAAACTGAGCAAATATGCTCTCTTACCATATAAGAACCGATTTCCAAGAAAGGGGCCTTCATGCGCGGCGGGGGGGGTTCGATTTTCGGCACGTATTTTCGCGAAATGGACCAGAAATTGGACATCTCCCGCCGCGCATGAAGACCCCCTTTTGGAAAGTGATTTTTGTATGGTGAGAAAGCGCATTTCATCTAGTTTCAGAAAAGCTGTTATAAAATCAGTTTTCAACAGGGAGGTCTTCCTAGGGGCGGTGGGGGTTCGATTTCTGGTGATTTTTGCCAAAAATTGACCATTGAAGAGCGCTTTTAATCTATTTTTCAAAAAGCCATTGCTTTTTTCAATTTTGAAAAACGAACCTAGTTATGAACATTTGTGTGAAATCACTCCAATGTCGTCGGTGCGGAATTGATCAGAGTCAACGAGACGTTCCTGACAAAATTAATCACAACTCGGTATGTTTTTTGCAATCCAAAAATTCCAATGGCTTTTTGAAAAACAGAAAAGATGCTTTCTAATCATATAGAAACCAATTTTCAAAGAAGGGGTCTTCATACGGGGCGGGGGTTCGATTTTTGGCACGTATTTCTGCAACAATGGACCACAAATCGAACCTCTACCGCCCCTAGGAAGACCTCCCTGTTGAAAACAAATTCCTATATGGTTCGAAAGCGCTCTTTCTCTAGTTTTCAAAAAGCTATTAGCTTTTCCAAATTTCAAAAAACTTACCGAAACATAAATATTTATACAAAATCACTTCCATTTATTTCGCTCAAAGTCGAAGTCCTCCGCCCGTGCGAAGGCCTATTTTTTTCAAAACACGTTTTTATACAAGATGACATTTTTTTCTGGTTTTGAAAAAGCCTTTGGCTTTTTTAAAATTTGAAAAACTTACCGAGCTATAGTCATTTTTGTGAACGTCCAATTTTGCCGCTCCAATGACGTCGGTGTCATATCGACCAGGGGTTGATCTAATCTATTCGTTTCAGAAAACCATGATTTTTACGGGTGTGTAGCTATACAAACGATTCGTACGCGACGGCGCGGCGACAGAGGCCGCTCACGCGACGTCCAGGCCGGCCGATGCGTTGACCTCGTCGTGCGGGCGGGGACCGCCGCCGTGACGCGACGAATGCCAATTATCGCTCAGAAAGCCTATTCTGCTGCGGCTTTATCCAACTACAGGGTGTCGCAAAAAATTTATACACTGTTTGAACGGTGATAACTTTGCTCACAATAGAGGTACTGAAGAAGTTAAGAGCTCATATGAAAGCTTAAGAAAATGGAAATTTTCTGACATATGAGTGGTATGGATTGCGCCATGCACTCGTCTGAAATTTTGCGTTTTACACTCGATTGATTATGCTTCGCTTGAATACTTGTTATAATTTCTTCGCAAGGTGACCGTATCGATTGATTTGTGCTTCTTTTAAGATTTAAAGCTCAAAAACACTCTTCTGAATGCGAAAAATGCAGAGTATCCTAAAAAATGCAGGTACTGTTTGAAAGGTTCTAAAATTGCTGCTAGTGAAGCTTTTAGAAGATGTTTGAGAATCATATGAAAACAAAGATTAACGAGATTTCTGTGGCGCGTAAATAGTCAAGATCGCGCCATGCCCCCGCCCTAAATCTTGCATTTCAGACTCAATCGATTGTGCATGGGTGAAGGCTTGTTACGTTTAAAACTTGACAATAATGTGAAAGACAAGTGACATGCGAGGTTGCTAATTGCACAAAATGTGAGCAGGAGTCCCATTTTCCAATACGGATTCTGTGGACTGATGAAGCAACATTCAAGCTGAATGGAGAGGTTAATCGCCATAATTGCAGCTCCTGAGCAACGGAAAACGTTAAAAGAAGCACAACACAGGTTAATCTGGCCAAGTAGTAACGGAGAAAAACAAAGTAACAAGCAACAACCGCGTGGAGCAATTCATACCACTTATATGTTAAAAAATTTCCATTTTCTTAAGCTTTCATGTGAGCCCTTAACTTTTTCAGTACATTTACTGCGAGCAAAATTATGACCTTTCAAACAGTGTATACATTTTTTGAGACACCCTGTATTCTAGAATTCGAGGAAAGCTGAAGAAATTTGTGAAACTGCCATAGCCAGTAAGGCTGCCATGACAGAAACGTAGAAGTCGAATGTCGATATGACCGTGGTTTGTTTAGAGAATTTGCGAAGCAATGGAGATTGCCTTGTGCTTGAGGTCGCACGGACACTTCATGGTTAGTAAGTTAAAGCAGCAATCAGTACAAAATTTCCCAGTTAGAATCCTTTGTTCAAATCTCGGAATATCATCTTCCACTCATTAAACTTGCAAGGAACAACGACAAAGAGACGAGCTGAAGGAATGATTCTATGACCATTTCCAACATCCCTTCACATGTTATGTTGATTCCTCCTGTTAAAAACCTCGTTTGCGACCTTGTCATTAACAAGAGACTGCCGGCTATTTAGCGCGCAATGGAGGGTCCGAAAGGTCAATTAGTGCCTAGCATCGGCACACATTAGTCGATTTCTTCCGGCAATGCGAAAAAGAAGTGGCGCAAATAGGGTCCGGGGGGGGGTCACCCCTTACTCAGTGGTGTACGCCTTGGTAAGAAGGCATGTATAGTACAGTTACTTCATAAATGGCCTACCTCGATTCACTGTAGTGGTAGAACACACTATTGCTGCAAAAAGTTCCGGTTTCAAAAAGCAAATAGGGCTGTATTACATAGTGACACCCCCAGACCCTATTTGCGCCAAAAGAGTAAGAGGACTTACCAAAATGGTAAGAATTATATCCTTCCCAGCCCTGAAAGCGAAAAAATCCAACATTTTTGAATGCTATGAAATATTCAGAGAATCATCATTTCATTATAACGGGGCGAGGTTATTAAAAATCTTGTAGTCTATAAATACAAACATTCATCGACTACCCTCCAGCGACCTCGACTAGCCCCAGGGCCGAAGTTTCTAGCCGCTCTCGATCACCATCAATCGTTAAGTACCGCCAATACACCGTGCCCCACTGCAGTTGTGACGGATGGAAACACACACTACACTTTTATATATAGTAGGATCGACAAATTGATCAATACCGCTTGACCGCGATCGATACCCCAAAAAAGAACTTCAGATTCGTGTTTAGCGACCTCGACTACCCCAGGGCTGAAGTTTCGGACCGCTTGAACAACATCCATAAAAACCTACAATTTGATCAATATCGATTGATGGCGATCGATACTTCAAAAACGAATTCCAGATTCGAGTTCAGCGACCTCGACTACCCCCAGGGCTGAAGTTCCTAGCCGCTGCAGATCACCATCAATCGCTAAGTACCGCCAATACACCGTGCTCCCACTGCAGTTGTGGCGGACGGATGGAAACACACACCACACTTTTTATATATAGTACTAAACCTACCTTCAGCGTCATACAGCACCCCTACACCAACATTGGACCTCGTCGCGTCCGCCGCGCCCGACACCGCCTCTGCGGTAGTGGCGGCCGATCCTCTGACGGCTGCCGCGCCCCCTGCCGCGCTGGCTGACCTCATCGCCGCAGACGCGACAATAAATCGTTTGTATAGCTACCCCCCCCCCCGATTTTTACACTGTGTATGGGTTAAGAGCTGTTTTTTTTGTGGAAGAATTTTAACTGTGTAGGTTGTCTCCTTTAGGTAAAAAATTTATTTTTCATGAAACATAAGAATTTGGAATTCGATCCTCCCTAATCATATCGGAGATCGCTGCGAAGAAGCTTGGTTTTTTATTGTATACTAATCACATCTTATACTTCAAAATGGTACAATTTTCACTCTCTGATGTTCTTCCTTCAGAAGGTAGAATTTTTTGCCGCAAGAAGACCATCCTTCAGTTGCGATCGATGATATCGGAGAACGCAACGCAATGGCCGCACTAACTTACCATAATTCGGAGATTTTTGGAGTCTCTGAAATTTTCACAAAGCTTTGAAAACTATAAGAGTTGTAGACTCTACGCTTTGAAAAGCAGGTTGCAAAGTAGCAGCTTCCATGTGATTAGTGGTGTCGATATTTTACGGCAAATTATACAAATTGGGACATCGATTCGAAGGGCGCTTCAAAAAATCGTGTAGCGAATGCACTTAGGTCGTCCTTAATAATTAACACTTGAAAATTTATAGAGTGCAGCTTTGGACGTAGATATTGCTCGTTTAGGCAGAAAATTGTCGTGTCCATGACTTCGTGAAAAAAATCCTCATTGACTCCCAATCTGCTAGCGAAAAATCTTTATTTTTAACACGTAATACAAACGCCATATAACTTTTCACATAATTTTTGGAAACAAAGGTGAGACTCCACGCTGTCGTAGACACTCCTGGAAAAAAACAACTTTTTAAGCCTAAGAAAAAAACCTAAGAATAGCAAACATTGCCTAAAAACCTGAAGGATGAGAGAGAATCCTCTGCCAAAACCGATAGAGTACGATCCCCCCCCCCCCCCTCCCAAACGGCGTCACAGTACGACCCCTTCGATTCCCGAACCTCAAGCTTGAGCCTGAGCCGATACGCCCCTTCGGCAACAGCAGGAGCTTTAGGCATAGCCTTCGAGTTCCTGTGACTATCTTCGAAGCGCTTGTTCTTCGCTGCTGCACCGTAGCTTTCTTAGCTTTCGCATCTTTTTGTTGGTACCAGGGATGAGCGGATAACAAAATTTTCAAACCCGGAAAACGGATAACGGATAATTTTGCCCAAAAATCTCCAGATAACGGAAAAACGGATAACGAACAAACAACAAAAATAAAACTTGGTTTAAACTGCTGTAGTTTCAACATCAGACATGGAACGCAACTGCTGTCAAATTACAAGTCCTTTCTAACGACTTTAATGGAGTTTTTTTAACATAGCGCAGTCGCTTTAACAAAGCTTTATGGGATTCTCACAAAACTTCAGGAAAAGAAACGCTTCTTCATTGCCATCCAAACCGATGCCAAGTTCGAATTGCGAACCACGATTCCTTCATCAGGTTCCACGAATTGCTATCAAGCTCAACAGGGAGGACAAGTAGCAAGACCACCAAGCTGTGAAACTAAAACTGTTCTGCAAACTCTACTCTTCTGATGTTTCGCTATGATCACCTTAATTTAAATCTGGAAAAGATGAGGAGAGACCTTGTTCATCCAAGCACATTTTTATAATACGATTTACAATTTTTCATATTTTTGCCGTTTAAAACGAATTGGAAGAACGTGGCAAAGGATGCGTAAAACAGCCCAACTAACCGTATGGAAACATTCATAAGTCGCCCTTGGAGGGAGAGATGTGAGACTCATTCACTTCTTATTCACTCACATTTGTCTTCATCGAACAACTTGCCCTCATTTTGCCCGTTTCCATTGTTGGGTGGTTTTAGTGATCAATCGTCAGGTTTTCTTTTTGAATTAAGACTGTGACCAAACAGAATGATCCTTGGATGAATGGCTCCTCCGATGCCTCTTGACTTTTCTATGCCAGGCAGACTCAGCCGAATAAAGTCTGCATAACAATCTTGGTTTCACGCGGATCGATACTACTGTTCGACAGTATCCCAAGATCTAAGAAGAACGTGGAATGAGATGGGTGAAATACCAGCTTTCTACAGGCTAGCCACTACAAGCCATTGTGCAGTCCTAAGAGATAGAGAGATATGAAAACTAGGAAAGCAGAAGTAGAGTGCCCCTGAAAAGCAATCTGAAATTAAAATGAAGCTCCAACATGCGCAGCGGGGAATCAGTTTAGTAAGTTCAATTGCTCTATTTTGATTTTTAATAGAGAGTATCAATTCCTTAACACTACGGAGGTACCACCAGTACCAGCGTACAGAAAGTGCTTTCAGAAAACCGTTTCTATAAACAAATCTCAACAATTTGTAGGATTTGTAGGCGTAACTTTCTCCACTCATTTAGATTGGACCTGTGCCCATTTTGCTTGTATTCGTTACTGCTCAGCGGTATGTGTTTAATGCGTTACAACAGTCTATCACTAAAAACTAAAATACCTTTGCCGAATGCTACCTACATACTGCGATCGTGGAAAAGAACGCTAAATTCGGCACTAAACAATTCTTCTTGGGATGTGCCAGGCCCTCCACTTGTGACCGCCAGTAATATTATCAAGGCAGCTTGTATGCATTTTTGGTCTGCATATGGCTTGTGGTGAAAAGCTCATGAAGAAATCAGCCCATAGTAGGTTTCATAGATGTATGGTATAAATGGACGACCCTGGAAGGATGGAAGTTAGACGTCTTTTCAACTACGTCACCAGTGCCTGAACTCACCCACCTCCTAGATTTGAATGCCCTCTATTGTTGCTCGCGATCACTCCTATGATTGTGAAGCTTACACAGCTGTGCAATACCACGCCGAAAACTGGGTATCAGCCAATTTGTTGTTCGTTATCCGGTCGAAAATTGCCGGATAACGAACAACAAAACGGATAGGCCAAAACCCCCCGGAAACCGGATAACGGATAACGGATAACGGATAATCCGCTCATCCCTGGTTGGTACCTCCTTCCTCTGCACATTTCTGTCCGACCTCGTGACGACTGCGCATTTTGTGGCAGGCTCCAGCCTAATGTTTCCAGTGCATTCGTGCCTGGCACGATCACGACGTCGCCTCCGGCCATTACAAATAAGCCGATCCTATGCCACGGGCTTTTGCCAACCTGTACTGTTAGCTTATCGGCGCCTTTGAACGACATAGGGTTGCCTGAAGCATCGTAGACCCAATTGCTCCAGTCGAGATCGATTTCTTCGACGTCAGCGTTTAGGTCGTACCTGTTCTGCAGTGCATCCACAAGCATTTGCAGCGGAATGATGCTTACCTGCGATGCGTCCAAGAGGGCAGTTCGCGTCATGCCCAACAACTGGACCTGCGTCGTGGTTTGCGCTCTCACCAGATCTTCGTGGAGACCATCCGCCTCGGTGGTCACACAACCACCTACTGTGTGCGGCTGTGAAGATTTTCGGCTCCCTTTCCGTTTCAGCTGGTTCTGTTTCTGTGTAGCGGGTTTGCCCTTGGCTCGCACTGCCTTCAGCTGCGAGCAATCTTTCCTCAAGTGCCCAACCTCGCTACAGTTGAAGCACTTCCTTTCTCCCGGTTGTCGTGTTCGGGCTCGCTGGATATCCATGCTACTCCCGGCATATCATTTCGATCATTTCCTGATCGGTCCAACGCCGCAGCATGATCCCCTCCGCATCCTTCTTCCGAACGCTTGACCTCGGGCCCTTCGACCTGCTCGCGCATTGCTTCTGCTATGCGCTTGCTCCTCTCCACCGCTGGCCTTCACCATCTCGTAGGCCAACTCCTTCGGGGCGATTTCCATCGAGGTATGCGGGCCAGTTGGTTAACTTGCTCACCAGCTCTCCGGCTCTGGTGCGAGACAAATCTTCCTTATACTGGTCTGGGAACGCACTTCGCGTTAGCCTCTCTAGCTCGACGCAGTACGTGGTGACGTCCCCAGTTTTCCTCAGGCGCTTCAACTCCAGGTACACCTTTAGCTGCGTGGACGAGTCGTCTTCTCTCAGCTTGACACTGAGAGCCTCCACCAGATCCTCGAAACTACCCTCACGTACGTGCTTCGATAGGGCTAGGGCTACCGCCTCATGGTAGGCATCCATCTTGGACAAGAGCAAATGCGACAGCACGTCATCCCGCAACCCTAAGCTACCGTACTTCATGCGGAACTTCAGCACAAAGTCGCTGGAATCGTTTCGCTGAGGATTCTTGTACGTCTCTACGTCGGGTAGGGTCATTGCTACGAACATAGCGCCTAATGCTTCTCTTGCAACCCGCTTGAGGATCTGCACGATCTAGACGTCGAACGGCTCACGGCGCTCGTCGGCTGATGCGATGCGCTCATCCTTCCTTGCAGGCACTGATTCTGATCGAATCTTTGATTGCTCATGCACGTCTCCTTCACACGTTTACCTTGAGCAGCTGCTACTTAATGAAAACCCGCACGATCGACCACATCGTCGAAATTGGGCGCCTTCGACCGACCGTGAACCGGCACTCCACAGTGTTCTCACTCTTCTCCGCCTGTAACACAGAGCGTGGCACCTTCACTGGTATGCTGGTCTCCTCGACCATCCCTTTATCCGTGCTGCAAAGCACGGATAAAGGGATTGTCGAGGTGAACGGCTACAACGTTGCACGACGAGAACATCTCGAGCAGCGAACTGCTGCTCCAGTCCATTCCGCGCTTTCTTATCCAGCACCTTCAAAGAGAGGAGTTCAGGTTCCAGCTTCTGTAATCCCACGACGAGCTGTTCCTGGAGAGCCTCACATTGGGCCTCGCTCTGCTCGCTCGTTCCTTTCTGCAGCTGACTCAGTCCTCCCTTAGATTTCGCCTTGGCGTTTTGTGCCACGTCGGCTGGTATCTCCCGCAACAGGGCTAGGGAGATAGAGATCTTGTTGATTACGTCCCTCACGTGTACAGGGCCTTTATTGCCGATATCATCCACTTTCGTCCACACGCAACAATCCGCACAAGAATTCCCTCGCGAGTCCTGAAGTAAAGACTCGACGCAGCTGTAGCACGATCAACCCACCGCTACCACTACACGCGCGCCGACACCAGAGAACCGGCAGTAAGGACGCCCCACCGCTACGTTGCGACACCCAACCGCAGGACGATCCTCCGCCAGCACTCCAGCGAAGACGTCGCGTAGCACGCTGGTCAGCGGTCCACACGACCTGCTACACAGCCTAGTCTAGGCAGGATTCGCGCCGTATCTGCTACTCGCGGCTTTCAGGGGGAGGGTTGTCGACTTCCTGTCGTTTGGTTCGGTCCCTATGTAGCGCTGGGGTGTTTCACCCGGGGGACGGATGTCTAGGGATGTGCCTGAACCGGACAGGAGAATCGATTTATTTGATCCTTATGGCACCAGAGGGGTAGGTCCGCCCACCTCTGCTGTGCCCCCGCTCTTCTGGAACCGGTCGCTCACGCCAAGTGGCACCAAGACAAGAACTCACAAAATTCACAAGAGATCACTTCTGCGAGGTCTCGCACCTATCAGAAGTTTGTGTATTTGTTATAACGAGGCGTTATAACGGGAGTAGACTGTAAATAATAATAAAATATAATAAATAAAATTAATATTAAAAACAATAAATGAATGAATTAATAAATAAATATAAAAAGAAATCTTTTTCATCCAGTCTTTTTCATTTTCTCCCCGATTTTTGGAATCGTGAACTAAAGTCGTGCTGACAATCCCACCGTCAATGCCTACCGAAGACGCTCAAAACAAAGAATATTATCTATTTTTTAAGCAAAGAAAAGCCGCCTGCTGTCCTCAATGGCTAATCGAACCATGTATTATGAACGATGTTGCTTTTTTTATATCGTAACATCCAGGTTAAAATAAGGTTACAATGCCAGTATGGTACACTACCGTTGTCAAAATATACTTTACATCGACAAAACCGGGTTGAGCAAGCCCAGCAATGCAGGAACACACCCTCCGGATCCGACCCCTGACCCTTTTCCACCAAGTCTGCGCCCTCGTATCCACTCGACCATTCAGCCGATGGGCTATGTTAGTGAGCGGCGCACCTCAATGTTCCGCTTCGGTTACTGTACGGCTAACAAGCAAATTGTGAAATCGCTGTAATTCCGCTATTGTTCCAGCCCCAAACAGGTTGGATTCGAACCACGACATGGCAGTTCCAGACGTCAGTTTAGCTCTATAGGTCACCACTGAAGTGATACGGTTTTTTGCAATTTTTGACCTACCCAGATGTTCGCAGGAAATTTGAAAAGCACTACGGTGATTCTCTCACAGTCCCCTACAACCCTCAATAGGTAATTTTTAAAATCGCTACGGGACGATCATTGACCTTCCTTGTAAGACCGGTACTAATGTCCTACAACGGCGATGTCAATACCATAGACGAGTTCGGCGGTACTGCTGATGCTGCTACCACGCCGGAAACAGACGACCAAATATCACTATCACTATCACTACCTATCTACTACTATATAATTGAGTTAGCTCCATGCCCTGTAGATGATGAGACGTATCTCACTTAGGTTGGAAACCTGGCTGAGATACGCCTCTTGGAACCAAACGCAATCTCATGGAACCCCTTGCGACGCCTCCGCGTACCTCGCGCGGGCAACGTCTGCCGTTCAACATGGGATGTTTTTACAGCAGAGGACGCGTAGCCTCCTCCTGCTTGACACAACGGCGTCTGCGCGCGTTTCTGAGTCCCCGAATCCAGAAGGCGGGTTCCCTTCGTCGCACCACAACCGTCTGGAGTCAGAAGAGGAGACACCGTCATCTTACGACGAGGGATCGCATTCAGAATTGAACATGAGATACTGCTGCAGCATAGGAAGCGCAGCCTCCTTCTGCTTGACACAACGGCGTCTGCGCGCGTTTCTGAGTCCCTAAATCCAGAAGGCGGGTACCTTACGTCGCACCACAACCGTCTGGAGTCAGAAGATCGAAAAGAAAGGAAGCAGAGGTCACATCGTCGTCGTACGACGACCGGCTGCATGCAGAACTCTGCATTATCCCATGTTGAACGGAAAACTTTACCCGCGCCAGGTACGCCTTTGCGTACCTCGCGCGGACAATGTTTGTCGTTCAACATGGGATGTTGTTGCAGCAGAGGAAGCGCAGCCTCCTCCTGCTCTACACAGCGGCAACTGCGAGCCTTTCTCAGCGCCTGGATCCAGAAGATAGGTCATTCGTCGCGCTACAAGCTTCTGGAGCCAGAAGAGGTGATACCGACGTCGTGTGACGAGCGAGCGCTCGGAAAACAAGGAAGTGGGCCAGGTGTTGGGACCAGGGAGGAGGGGGGGGGGGAGGGGAAGACCAGTAAAGGTGGGCCAGCAATTAGATCCAGTAAGAAGAAACGAGCTAGGGAACCTGGTGTCCGGATTTGGAAGGGTGTCAACGACATCCGGTGACCCAAGCTGTTTAGAATGAGAACGGTTGCGGAGGAGCAACCTGAGGGCAGAAGTACTGCGCAGCACAAACCAATGGCGTTACTGGACGGTATACATTGGATCCGATCGAAAATCTTCGGATAATTGGATGATTCGGATAACGCTATTTTGGCGGACCCCAGGTTTTTGGATGATTCGGATAACGGCGACTTTGCGTACCCGGATTTTTGGATGAATCGGATCGGGTTATCCGAATCGGATATCCGAAAATGATTTTCATTAAATACATTGAATTCGACAAAATCTCCGGCTTAATGAATGATTCGGATAACGCTATTTTGACGGACCACGGATTTTTGCACGATTTGGATAATGACAATTTCGGGGACTCCGGTTTTTTAATTATTCGGATACGGGCAATTTTGCGGTCCTTGGATTTTTGAATTACTCGAATCGGATATCCGAAAATGATTCATTCGGATCCAGTATATACTGGACGGTCCAGAGAGGGTGCCTATGATGAACGCACGGGAGTGGTGAACGGCTTGATGCCAACAAAGTACGCAGCAAATCCTAGATGTTAGCGTATTTCAAGTTTACAAAAAAATTCCCTAGGCCAGTGATGTTGCAAAGTCGCGCGAAGCGCGCAAGTGCGAGACACGCCGTTAGGCGTGTCGGGGCACTTGTATATAAAAGAGTTTGTCCGTCGAGTGATCTAACCTGAGTGAGATACGCCTCATCATCTACAGCGCGAGCAAAATTTGCTACTGAACGTGGGATGTTGCTGCAGCATGGAGAGCACAGCAGGTCGATGGGAACTGGAGAACTTCTGTAAGGAAGCTCAACCTCAGGCATTAGTCGACGACTTCATTGCTAAAATCGAGCCACGAAGGTCGCTGGGAAAACTTCACATCGAAGCTCACGGTTTGGAGTGGAACGAACAGGGCGAAATATTCATCATGTTGGACAAGACCATCCATGGAAACTCACAGTTCCAGAAGCTTTCCGCCCTACGGTGGGCCTGGGAATTCCCTGGTGGCCAGTATATCTTTGTCCTTGGGAAAAATTTCGAATTTCGAAAGATCGAATAATATCCGATATGAAAAATTTCGGATTTCGAATGATCAAATTATATTCGATTTTCAAAATTTCGAATTTCGACTGTTCGAATAATATTTGATTTTCAGAATTTCGGATTTCGAATGATCGAATTTCGAATAGTTGAATAATCAGATGAACACTCGTATTCATTGTGGTCACCCAATGATTGACATTTACTTATTTTCTATTACCCACTGCAAACTGCGTTCGACAGAGCAGCAGATACGATTGCTTCAGATTGTCATTACTCTTCTACCAATTGGCTAATTGCAAAAGGGATCGGTAATTATCAACTGTGGTAGATCGATTTCAATCAGTGGATCTCCTGCCGCGTGGACTGTTGCGATCGGTGGCCCCGCAGGCTGAGGCGTCCCTCAAGTTGCCTTTGCGGCTCCGTGTCGCTTCAAGGGCACCGGAGGGTTCCCAGATCTTACCTAACCCCACAGGACTCCCACGTATTGCCACAGTCACACGTATTGCCTAGACGTATTGATGGAACTCCAGCTTCGCCGGCTGGCCTCACCCCTTGGCCCCGAGCCACCCGGCTCCTCAGCTCCCTCTCCGTCTCGGGGGACAACCCGAACCCAAATGCCCTTGAAACTAAGGGACTCACCCAGCTCCTCCACACGCACACAGTATACGGCATAGGATTCATTCCACTTCGCAACCAATAGGCACCGACAATCCAGTGGTAAGAATAACTAGGCGTCCTCCGTGGCCGGCGTGGTAGTGACTCCTGAGGCCGCGGGGGTGAGCATGATGCCCACTAGACCCCGCGGCCCTCTCCTGGCGCTCCCGTCGGTATTGTCGGTCGACGAAGGCAGGGACGAGGCCCCGCGGTAGCCATCCGGAAGAAGGGCGCAGAGCGAGAGGTCGGCAGACCTCGTCGCGGGAGCACGGGACGTCGAATGGCCGCGCGCCGGACGAGAGGAGGCGGCGCGCGCCGATCGATGGTGCTACGTCACCAATTTTCCCATGCGCCCAGGCCGATCGAGGGTGCCTCATCGGCAAGCTACCGTGGGAAACAGCGCGCCCGGGCCGGACACGGACCGAGGAGCGATCGCAGTCGCGACATGGACGACGTACTCCCGGTACTCCCATGCTAAATTAGGGCTAATGGAGTGGAGAGTGGCGTGTCCAGTGAGTGATAAGTGCTACTGAGGGCATAGCGGTACTGGATAGGCAGAACTAAATTGTCATAGATCGTGCTCCATAGGTTACTTTCTTTCCATAGGTTATACCGAAGCTTCTAGGTGGTGAAGGATTGGCTAGCACAGGCGAAGAAGTAACACAAAGGCGATCTGGCGCAGAAAAGGCACATTGGAGTCTCATGAATGGCATTCAGTCTCTGTTCTGGCTCCGTTGAAGTGCTTCGCTTCATTTATAAGCAAACGGACCCGAAGTCCATGGTTGGAATTTAATCTGGTAAGGCACTACGACTTGGGCAGTGTTATAGCGAAAATGGGGATGGCTCGCTTCCACAGGAAACGGAGTATGACTGGCTCTTGTACTCCATAGCCATTGCTCTTCCTCTCTTCCTTAACGTCTTTACTGGCAGAATGCAGCAGCTTCCTAGGCTCCAGAATGTGCTACCTCCCAACCGTATCCCCTTCCGGCTTTAATCGTTCCGTTGTGTACTTGGGGTAGAAATACAAAACGGCGATTCTCCCGTTGTATACCGAAGGCAGAAGCGTCATTGTACAGCTATAACACGACTCACTTGCTATTCATTGACTGGCCACAGGACGCTCAACGGCTTTCAAAGGAAACAGGGACGCAGCGGAGATCAGTGCTTGCCCGTGCTTACCTCGCGTCGACTCACAAGGGAAGGGTCTAAAGCGTATGTCGTGGGAAGAGCGAGTTATATAGCTAGAATTCCCACCCCTCAATTAGTAAGAAATGTGCTTATTTTTTGCCAAGTCGTTAAACCCAAGAAGTAGGGGGTCGTTGTAATTACAATGTAATCGGCGCCTCACGAGTTCGGGGGTCTTGTACGCCCGCGATGCCTCTGTCGCAAACGGATCGGAGCGCAATGGATAGAGACGTTGCTTTGCGAGGGAGATCGACTCTCCTGCGCTGCTGCACTTTTGCGTTTTAACTGATGGTTGAGATTTGATGGATTCTGACGTCTATACCATTTCCAGAGGTTTTTGTACAATTTTCAACTGCATGCTGTGGTGTTCAACTTGATAATGTATAAATGTTCAACACTAGTGAGAAACAGGTACAAAGTGAATGAATCAGCACTGGTCAAGTACGGGCAGCGTATGAACAGGCTCCCAATTTGCGTCCCAACCAGAGCTATTGGGCATATGACTCGTGATAAGCCGGTGCAAATGAACGCAAAATTGGAATTGAACTATCGTTCGAGTCAGATTTAATTGGTGAATGCACTCGCGGGTCATTTGTCCATTCTTGAGCAAATTTTCAATTCCACTCAATTCACATTTGGAGTGAGTTTGCTTCGTAACTGAGTGACTAAAATTTCTTCTAGCTTAGTCGAAATCTCACCTGTGGAAGTTTATAAGGAGTTCTCATAGGACCCCAAATCGCCATGTTTCTTCATTCAATGAATTGCTTCTGTAGTCGCTTTCACCATGGGACAACTGCGCGGGCAATCACAAAGAAGTGCCATGTTAGCAACTTTGCCAGCCCATAATTACTACAGATTTCAACCCTAAAGGTTCCAACTCCACGGCTTGATTTCAACCATTATGTATAACGGGACAAATGAATATAAGAGCACACAAACTTGATATTCCAACGTTAGAGCCCTCTAAAGTAGAGACATTTTCTAAAATTAATGACAATTAAACAATCAGATCCTTTAAAAATTATATCATTGTGATCGCGACGAACTAGGGAATCCAAAGAATTGTATGCTACTACATGTAAGGTGGAAAATAGGCTGTAATATGTCCGAATCTCTTTCTTCATTAGCTACTTAGGAGCTGTAGGTGTAATTGTCTCCCGCGAGGGAAGAGGTCAGCCGCGCCAGGCAGGAATTAGGTCACGAAACTAAATTTCAAGCGCTCACTCGGCGTCTTGCAGCCCATCGGGAAGACACCTCGTTGCTGATCACGAATATGTGTTTCAATTTACAATGCGCCCAGTTTAAAGGGCGCTACAGAAAAGCGGCGAAAAAGGCATTTTTTTCGCTTTTTTCGCCCAAGGTCCAAAAG
This sequence comes from Heligmosomoides polygyrus bakeri, assembly GCA_947359475.1. Lineage (NCBI taxonomy): Eukaryota > Metazoa > Nematoda > Chromadorea > Rhabditida > Heligmosomidae > Heligmosomoides > Heligmosomoides polygyrus. The sequence continues at coordinate 46,160,853 of OX375869.1, read as the reverse complement.
TTAAGGCCGGTGTTGTACCGTGGTATTCGACATGATGATGTATAGATGTTCAACACCAGTGATACACAGGTACAAAGTGGCATGACGCAGCACTGGGCACAGTACGGGCAACGTATAATGGCTACAGGCTCCTCACAGTTTGTTTCCATACATGGACCAATGACCACGGGAAAAGCCATTCTGCTCAGATTTTCAAAAGAGACCAGGATGTTACGTCGGAGGTGGCTATCATTAGAAATGAGGTCTATGGATCCCGCAATTTAACCTAAACGGCATCGATACACTCTTTCCCTCATCTCTGCCTGTCACCTGCTAATCAGAGGTCTGCTGAAGGTTTTCTAAAGCCTAACTTCAACAATGTCTGCCGATGCTCGAGTGGTGATCGACCTGCTCACGCTGAAGTGTGGCTCACTTTCAGATAAAGAGCCTTCGAGGGAAGAAATCAAACTGGCCGAACTGATGACCAGCACACTTAAAGACTTCGAAGCACGTTAACTTAAAGTTGACGAAGACGAACAGGTGGAAATGGTGGAAGAAGAACATTGGGATCCGCAAGATGAACTGATGAACGTGGAGAGGCTAGCAAGCAGTGGACATATGATAACGTTTTCGGATGAAACGATTTCATTCCTACGTCATTGTGCACGACCTTCCTTTTGACCTGCAAGAAAGGGGCAACATCCTGGAGGTAAGTGCCGAAGCTGCGGGTAGCTGAAGTAGAACCGATTTATCATAATGACATTGAAGCTGGTGTCGCTGGTGTACTTGTGAGGAGCCTGTAACTTCTATACGCTGTCCGTATTGTGACCAGTGCTTCTGTTTTCTGCACTTTGTTCCTCTGCATCACTGGTGTTGAACATTTATACATCATTATGTTGAGTAGCTTTCTCCTTGCCTTGTGGATAAAAAAGGTCAGTAATAAACAAGTGACAAGAAAGTTACTCTCCCGGCGTACAGCAGGAAAATTAGGCGAAAAACATCTGAAAATGGTATCACCTGTATCACCTGTCGTCCCGTTGATCATCGACTTGCTCGAGCGGGCGCCAGCACTGTCTCCATTCGTCACTGTAGCGTGCCAGAGTGCTCCAATGGATCCTCCTCGCTCGAGAGACACGAAGAGTCATATCGGTCGTTCAGGGCTTTCAGAAGAAGTCCGACCAACGCGTTGGTGAGCGTCCTGGTGTTCTCTTGACATCCCGCGGAATCCAGTCGGTGACGGCTCTCGTCCAGCGGGTGTCTGCGAAGCGCATTACGTGGCCGGTCCACCTAATTTTCGACAACTTGGCCCACGCGACAGCGTCTCTGATCTTCGAACTTCGGCGAAGCTCGGAATTCTGGAGGCCTTCTTTTACTTGCGTGAGTCGTGTCACTCCGAGCATCATCCTCTCGATTCCACGCTGCGCGATGCTGATCGCGTGTTCATCCTGCTTTCATATAGCCCAGGTCTCTGAAACGTATGTTAGGGCAGGAAGAACGGTAGAGTCGAATAGGTGGGCACGGAGTCGGACGTTCTTCGTCTTCTTCACGACTTCTTCGACGCTCTTGAAAGCTCCCCAAGCCGCTCGTTTCCTTCTGCTAAGCTCTGGTGCTAAGTCGTTGGTCATGTTGACTTCGCAACTCAGATACACATAGCTGGAGCATTCGGAGATGTTCGTTCCGTTGAGCGGGAATGGGGCATCAGAAACTTGTCCGTTCCTCATGAACATCGTCTTCGTAAGATCAGCTGCAGTCCAACGTCCCCACATACACGATTGAAGTCGGCCAGCATTCGCTCCGCCTGGCTGATGCTCTGGTGGCACCAAGAAGGGCTTAGCAATAAGGAGGGACCAGTAGAGAGTTACTAATAAAGGGTGGGGGGTCAGTAAGGAGGATCAGCAAGGAGATCCATTACCAGTAAGGGAGAATGGGTTTAGAAGATGTGACACCGATGTCGCGCAATGGGCGTTCGCTCGCTATCGCCGTGTCGTGAGCGTGGGAGGGCTACTTAATTGGGGTTGAGTAGTAAGGAGGATCGGGACTAGGACAGTGAACCAATAAGAAGGGGGCCGTAAGGCAATTCATACGGAGAACAAGGAATCTGCCATATGCATAGCTTCTTCATGCTCGACACAGCGACGACTGCGCGCTTCTGAGCTTCTGGATTCGAAAGACGGGTCTTATGAGCTTCTGGATCCAGAAGACGGGCTCCTACGTCGCGCAACGGGCGTCCTGATTCTGAATGCTTGTCACCGACGTCTGCCGTGAGCAAGGGAGGACCACTAAGGGAGTGGTGGAGAAGGGCATTAAGTGGGACCTCTAGGGTGGACCAGGAGAGCGAACAGGAAGGAAAGGAACAACCTGGAGGAGGGGCTAGGACGGAGAAACCAGCAAGAAGATACCAGTAAGGGGTCAGTAGTGGAAACAAAGAAGTGGTCCAGGAGTTGGGGGACCAAAGAGGGGGAGGGAAGACCAGTAAAGGTGGACCAACAATTAGATCCAGTATGAAGAAACGATGGGCGCGTGTAGCGCAGTCGGAGGAAGCGCGACTGTCGCGTGCACCCGATACCAGGTTCCTGGTTCGGATTTCCCGCCCAGGCCAACCAAGCCTTCCATCCCTCCGGGGTCGGTGAATTGGTACCAGACTTGTCTGGGAAGGATAGAGCGCTGACTTGTTCATCGGCTGGCCACCGCAAGTCATTGTATGGCCAAATACGCATTCATGTCGCCTCCACGACATCCCGTAGAAGTAGAATGCGCTGGTGCATCCCAGAAGGGATTGAGTAACGCCGTCCTTTATCCTTTATCCTTATGAAGAAACGAGTGAAGGGAACCTGGCTTCGGAAGACATGTCAGCGATATCTGGAGACGCTAGCTGTTAAGCATGAGAACGGTTGCGGAGGAGTAAACTGAGGGACAGATTTATTGCGCAGTACTAACTACTAGTTACTGGAAGGTCCGGAGAGAATGTCTGTGATGAAGGTAACTAAGTGAAGCTGCTTGATGCCGATGAAGTACGCACCAGGTTCTAGATGCTAGCGAGTTTTATGTTTTACAAAAACTGCTTTCCATAGGGCAGTGATGTTGCAAAGTCGCGCGAAGCGCGCAAGTGCGAGACACGCCGTAAGGCATGTCGGAGCACATGAGGCTCTATATCGGAATTACTCTCACTATCTAATGAGCTGCAACAATGGTGTCCAGGATATACTATTTCCAGGCTAAAATTTCACATAGAATTCGATTACATCCTCGAAATACTTTCTGGAAGAGGACATTTTTTGAAAATAAAGCATCACACCATTAGAGGCATCTCTCCGAACCGAAATCTTTGTCAGAACTCAATTGTGAAGTTTATATTCACCAATCTCGGCCTGCGTGGTTTAACACCGCCGTGGAGGTCGAGCTAGACAGATTGAGGAACCAGTTAAGAACCATAAAATTAGCTCCAGGAAACTATATGTGGAGAACTGTAGAATTTGGTACTAATGTGGCTAATCCAAAATGGCGCGCAAGTGCGAGACACGCCGTTAGGCGTATCGGAGCACTTGTTCCAGATAATAGAGCGGACTAAATGGACCTGATAGTCTAGGTTAGGGGGTGGCGAGTGCAATATGTAGCAGTGGTGGTTTTTCGAGAATCATCCCTTTATTGCAGCAGTCATTCACCACGGCGGGAATAAGTCGTCAGTTTGAATTCGATAGCACTCTTCTCAACATTCCTTCGTGAGAAATTGAAAACAGATTTGCGGCAAAGGTGGCGGAGACAGTATTCATTTGGTCGAGTCTGTGGTTTCGTGCGATTTGACTCATGCATTCGCACACTTTTTGACTCACTGTCGTTATGCGTGACAAGGTGAATACGAATACTGACTCACGGCGTCTAAAACTTGCGAACTTTAGGTTCTCAATGCCTCTGTTTAGGAAACCAATGCGCTTTCTGCGCTTTCCAATCAGCAAACTTGGGCAACTGCATCTGCAGTTTCAATCTCCTTCATGTGACATGTCATCGGTGAGATTTAGGTTGCGTATAACTACTGTAGTAGTCAGTGCCTTTCTTCAAGTGAATTCAAGTGAAGTATTGTTTTCGACTTCAACCTCCTCAAGATAGCACAAATCATTGTGAAATCATCAAAAGTTAAAGGTTGCTGGAAAGCTATCATGGCATTGGAGTAATCGTCGTGGGGTTATCTTGCTGAATAGAAGCTGCTTCCTTCTAGGATCGATTTGCACGACGGAAGAAGTACTCCGTCGCGATCTTCGATATGATTTGCGAGGGGGTGGAGTCGTTTTTAAAGTTCTCGTTGTTCATGAAAACAAAATCGTTTTCTACCTGAAGCAGGCAACCCATTTAATTCAAATTTTGCTTCAAATAATTGCAAGCTTTGCTCAATATATCGCAAAAAATCACACACTTATAAGCGCTTTGAATATGATCTGGGCTCTCGATTTTTCGAGAATCGAAGGGAAGATGTACTGTGATGACTTTTTTTTGGAGGAGGGGGGTGTCTCTCTCTCGGCCTTAGCGGAGGAGTTTCTCGTATTTTTTCGTTGTATTCATATTCGTATTCTTTCGAAAATTTCAAAGAATTCAATTATTTTTCTTTCATGTTCTGCAGTCTTCAAATCTTTTTTCTACGTGAAGGATGTTCATGAGGGAGGGCGTCTGAATTTGTTCTCTATAAAATATCAAGTGTTAATTACTAATGATGACTTAAGTGCTATCCTTACAAAACAATTTTAAACAGTTTTTTCATCACGGCGTCGAAACCGAAGGATTGATTTGTCACTGAAATCGTATTGAAAATCTCACTTTTAGAAGCTTTTTTTTTAGATTGTAGGGTCGAAGACCGCGATCTCTGACTTGGGCGGTTTTATGCGAAAACTTGTCACGGAAATAATTTTCTCACATCCGAAGGAAGCACTTCAGAAAGCGAACTTTTATTTTCAAAATTAATAGCTTTGAGCAAGAGAGCAATTATGGAGCAATTCAGCTCTTTCTGCAGCACTGATGTGAAGTTGACTGTAGCTGTTGACCTATGTGAGTTGGTATCGACCTTTGTTTTGGCTAACGTTTAGGCGTTGTCGCGTTCGTCAGAGTCTGGAAAAGTCGAAGGAACATTTGGAAACTATTCGCCCAAACACAATTTCATCTTACAGAAAACTGATTCCTAAGGAAACAAGGAGACAAGAATGTAGTAGGAACCAGCAACGGTAACCTTTACGGTGGAGGTCGATATGATCCATCAGTCACCCTTAGCTGAAGGTGGGCTAACTCAGGTGGGTGGTCGAGCTTATATTTACGGATCACCTGCCCCGGGGACCCCCTTGAGCACGACCATGTAGGTCAAACCCAAAGAGGTCGACGAAGAACGCCAGCTCTTACTTCATCGCGATGCACTCCTCCTTGCGGTTGATTTTTGGATTTTGGGCATCGATCCAAAACGCTTCGAGTGTTCTGCGTGCCGGTATGTCGCGCTCGCGCGCCAAGATCGTCACAGTCACCTCAACCCTTGCGCCGCCATGGCTTCGGACCAGGGATGGGCGTAATTTCTGTTTTCTGATTTCTGTTCTCTGATTTTATGGCCATTTTATGCAATTTTTTTCTGTTTGCCGTTTCCTGGGAAAACGAACAAAAAATTGGTCAGAAAACAGAAAATGAAGCCGCCTTCAAAATGTTGCCATAGTAACCCAATAACAGGAGTTTCATGACAAAACTTCTAGTGTATTCAAAATTGCAAGAATGTGTCGTTTTTGATGTGTACAAGCAGCGATTGCGCCATGCACTCGTCAAGCATACTGCTTTGTTTGTTTGATTGATGGTGAGTACTATTGACGCGGAGTTAATTCGAGCCTTTTATAAACTTGCTTCGCCGTCTTTCCAATTTCATCAATAGTGTACGTTATCCAGGACTTCGTACAAACCTCGTTTTAAGGCTGCAAATCCAGTGCTTATGTTCTTTTTCTTCTTCAGCGTTTGTCCCGCTTTGCGCCGGGGTCCGCTCTTCTGGTATGGTGGCGCCACTTCGCACGATCAAACGCTTGATCGGGGAGGACGCCGTAAATCGCCTAACCGGAGTCTTCACACTTCCGGTGCCGCGGCGCCATATTGATCCTTCCAAACGAGGGTGGAGTAGAATACGCGGCGTACACCAAATAAGGTTTGGATAACACCGACCTCCCCTTTCATTTAACATGCTTGTATTTTCCATTCCGTGTTCTCTCCATCTTACCAGAAACATGTATTTCATATTTATTTATTTATTTATTTTCAGGGCGTTTCACTAAAATGTTGCTTATGTAGCTCGTAGCGCATCTTGAGGAGCACCAGACGCGTGTCATGCGTTTCCATTGCATAGTTTGCATGGTGGTAGAACGCATGGCGCGTCACAGTATCATAAGCATAATGGGGTGGAAGAGGGCAAAATGTATGGCGCAATCTAGTGGCATTGAATAGAGCCCATTCTCATGTCTGAGCGTTTAAACTAACAGCTGGACTAAGGCCGGGTCGTTCATACTACTCACTGCGTGTCGACAAAGTCGACTTGATCTATTGTGTTGTTTAGGTTTAGTGTTGTAATTGACTTAAGAATTTAATCCTTTCACATTTATGTGCTATTTGTGTGTGTATTATTTGCTACTCAATTACTAAGTGCTTTACAATTGTCAGGTTTAAATCGATAGCAGCTCTTGTGTCTCGTTCCCATGCCTTCGAGTTATGTTTTGACAAGATATCTGCGGCTCGCGGCTATCTCCGCCGCCATCACAATTCTGCTGCATAAAAGCCGGTGGAGAGGAGAGAGGATCACCCTTCTGACTTTCGCCTTTTGCCTGTGCTCTTCGCCTTCTCGCTTCTACACAAGTGCCCTCTCTCCTCCCCACAAGTTCTACAGCGTGTGAGTTGATTTCAGTTGTATTATTTTTGTTTGTATATAAATTTATAAAATTAACTTGTGTTGAATACAGCACAAGTTCACTCATTAGTCCCGCGTGGCAGCATACAAGTGGGGTAGGACTAAAGAGAGAGAGTCGGCACTTTCATGGTGCATCGGCTGACCGATCCCAGGTCAGCATTTCACTCATCACAGATCTTTCACGATTCTGTGAAGCACTTTCAGAGGGCATCGGCTGACCTATCCCAGGTCAGCACTTCTCTCATCACAGATCTTTCACGATTCTGTGAAGCCTTAATCTTCACCCTCACTTTCTTTTGTGGGAGTAGCGAGGTCGTAAGGTCAGCCTTTCCGGTAGTCTATCAATTTCACATTTGTGCCCATCGCCTTTTCTGGGAAAATCATGGCGTACCAACTTGCGACCCCTAAGAGGTTAATTACCCACTACTCCACAAAATTGGAAACGGTATTGACGCGCTTCAAAGAAGAGGGATTGGAGAAACTCAGCGTAACTTCAACAGAAGGTGGCACAGACCCAAACCTTTTTTCAGACAGTCTTCCACGTTTAGAGGAAGCTGTAGGGGCAATGGAAGAGGGTACATCAAAACTAAAACAAGTCCTACATGACTACGCAGTCGAAATGAGCAGTAGGACTGACTGGCCCTCAAAAGAGAAGGAAGACTTCGAGCAATACACCACTTTAGCCGAAAAAGCTCTTATAAATGCCTTCGACTACACTTTGCTCCTTCAAGCACGAGTACGTGCTTTCAAGTCCACAAGTGCTTTACTCCCAACACAGCCAGCCCAGCGAGTGACACTTGACCCTACGCATGACACAAGAAGAATCGAACTTCCCACCCTCCCGATTCCCACCTTCTCTGGGAATATATGGGATTGGGATAATTTCTGGGAATTGTTCAGCAAGAACGTTCATTCCCAAAGCTTACCAGAGCTGTTTAAATTCAATTGCCTTTTAAATGCGCTTAAAGGTGAGGCTCTGGAGTCCGTCAAAAATTTTCAAGTCACGACGGACAATTATAGCAAAGCCATCGAATTCCTTAAAAACAAGTACGGGAATTCAGAAGAACTTGTTTTCCGACTCATTGACAAGTTGGAAAAATCTTCACTACGATCTTCTTCTTTGCACGATCAAAGGTCACTCTTCGAGCAAATCCAAGTAATTGTGGAACAACTAAAGCTTAAGGGAGAGCACGTGGACAGCCAATGGCTAATAAAAAAGGTCCTAGCAAAGTTTCCAGAACAGGTACAACGAAAGGTTCTGGCCAAAAAGCAAGGGGCATGTAGCGAGAATCCCTTCCGAATGAGCTCATTAATTGAGTTCCTGGAAGAAGTTATTTCCAATGAGGAAATGATCTCGCTGTACGTAGACCAACGGTCAACACCCAGCCCACAGCGTCAATCAGCCCCTGGGAAGAAACCGTATTTCGGTACGAAGAGCAATGTTTCGTGCATGTATTGCCACAAAAACCACAAGTCCTTTACCTGCGATAAATATAAAACTCCGCAAGAGAGGTCTCAATACCTGCGCGAAAAGAAGTTGTGCCTCATCTGCGCTGCGCCTGACCACTCAACGACCCAGTGCAAAAAGCGACCGTGTTTCAAATGCCAAAAGCCACACCACACGTCCTGCTGCTTCCAACTTCAGACGACACAGGCAACCTATGCAGCGAAAAAAGAGGACGTCCGTAAGGGGAAAGAGGCATTTGCAAAAAACACAAGTCCAAGGGTCACTAAACCAACTGCTAAGGTGAACCAGGTAATTCAAGAGACCCCGCTCAACCAAGAGACAAATGTGCTGGAGGCTCATTTGGATCAAGGACCGTTGCCAGCACGACAAACCTTCCTTCCGACGGGGGAACTAACGGTTCATGACCCCCAGAACAACGTCCTCAAGAAAATTCCAATTCTCTTGGACACTGGAGCAGAAATCTCCTTCATCCATACGGATTTGGTTGAGCAGCTCAACTTGAGCACATCTGACCCAGTTATGCTTCGCCTACACACCTTCGGTAGCGAACAAGTGCAGGAAAAAAGCTGCAAGCGAGTTCGACTCGAAGCATGGGATACAGATGGAGAACCAATTTCTCTGGAACTCTTTACTCATAACATTCTAACGAAGCCTTTTGCAACCCCACCCATTCGAGATGAAGATATCAAGTTTGCTCAGTCTCTCAATCCACCCATCCAACTTCAAAGTCAAAAGTCAGCAGTCAAGCCCATGATACTATTAGGCTGTGATCAGTTATGGTCTCTGGTTCGTAATGACCAGAACCATATCACATTGCCATCTGGGCTCCACGTCATACCAACTCGTCTAGGACATTTAGTTACAGGACAGCTCTGCAACACTTGTCCTAAACATTACGAGAACGAGTTGGAAAGGTGGGATGGATTCTGGTCTCTCGATGGGCAAATAAATAACGTTGTATGTTCCAGTACTGAAGACGATAAGGAAGATTCTTGGGAAAGGTTTTGGACACTTGACTCAGCCGGAACGGAAGAGTTCTCAGCTCCAGACAAGGAACTGCATTCAATAGAAGACAAACAAGTGTGGGAAAACTTCAACTCCACCATTCAAAGGAGGGAGGATGGCTATTACGTGCGCCTTCCATGGAAGAACGTAACAGCGTCGCTTCCAGACAATAAAGCAATAGCTTTCCACCGTCTGGTTAGCGTATGGAACACTCTTCAGAAGGATCAAGATCTACTGGATCAGTATGACGGGATCTTCCGCGAACAGCTGAACCTTGGCATTCTCGAACATGTCGAGGAGAATCGGAGTGTCGAAGGCTCAACTACACGTGTACATTATATCCCTCATCAGGCAGTGCTGACGCCTCATAAGACCACTACGAAAATTCGAATTGTTTACGATGCGTCTGCACACTATAAGGGATGCCCGTCTCTGAACGATGTACTACATCGGGGACCTCTGATCTTGCCATCTCTTTATGGAGTCCTTCTACGTTTTCGAATAGGGCGGATCGCGCTTATCTCAGACGTAGAAAAAGCATTTCTACAAGTGAGACTTCATGAAGAAGATAGGGATGCGACACGCTGCCTATGGCTTCGGGATTACAAGTCGCCACCATCACGAGAAAACTTACAGGTCCTTCGATTTACTCGAGTAACCTTTGTCCTAAATTCATCACCTTTCCTACTATCTGGCACTATGCACTATCACTTAGACCGACACGTCGACGACGCCAGATTAGCTGGTGATATAAAGGCGAATTTGTACGTAGACAACCTGATTCTCACGGAGGATTACTTAGACAAGGCTTTCTACACGTATTTGAAGACTAAGGAAATTTTCGAGCACCTAAGAATGAATATTCGCGAATTTGTGAGCAACGACTCTCGGCTCACAAGTAGGATGGCTACTAAAGACAAGTCCTCTGAAAGTTCCCCCAAGGTGTTAGGAGTTCTTTGGAACTCCTCCAATGACTGCCTGGAAATTTCGTGCAATATTTCAAAGGGAACACATGTCACGAAGAGGACAGTGGCCAGCGCCATCGCTTCGATATATGATCCCCTCGGCTTCATGTTGCCACTCATTCACAAAGCGAAACTTTTTCTACGCTGTCTCTGGCAACATGAGCTAGATTGGGACGAGGAGATTCCTCCGCATCTCAAGGAAAAGTGGGGCCAAGTTATCGAAGACATGCAGGGATTCACAAAAACCATCCCGCGATTCCTGATGAAGAAGAATGTGAACGCAGTGCTGGTCAGTTTCGCTGATGCTAGCGGCGAGGCCATCGCTGCATGTGTTTACATTTGTTCAGAAGGCGATTCTAACCTCCTAATAGCAAAAAGTAAGCTGCCGTCGATCAAGTCGAAGGCAGCTATACCAAAATTGGAATTAGATGCGGTCACATTGGCGCTGAGAATTACCAACGCAGTGGTCACACAAGTCCAGTCGACGCTAGACATCCGTCAGATTTTCATTCTGACTGACTCCGAAATAGCACTCAAATGGATCAAATCCCGACCCCTGAAGGAACCTGGAGTGATGGTATTCAACAGACTCATGGAAATTGAAAGGATCATCGACCACCTCCACAGCAGCGGTCGTGAAGTGTTCTTCGGTCATATCCCAACAACTCTAAATCCGGCAGATTGTGCTACCCGCGGGTTAAATCAACATGAATTGGCGGAACATTTTTGGTGGACAGGGCCGGCTATACTCAAGGAGCCAACAAGAGATTGGTCAAGGACCTTCAAATATTTGGAGGCCTACGAGCGAAAGGGAGAGGACCCAGGTTCTCCTCTTCCGACAGAGGTCAGCGAGATTCTCGTGACGAGCCAACATGCGGACCAGGCTGAAGAGGAACACGAACTAGAAGACGTCTTCCAGGTCCTTGAAAACCGTCCTCTTAAGGAAACGAAACGAGTTGTCTCCTATGTGCTCCGGTTTATCAATAAGCTTGTTGACCGGGTTAATAAAAGGCGCCCTTCACCGAAACAAGTCTCCTCCACAATTCGCTTATTTAAGTCTGACTCGGCAGCTATCTCGGGTCAAGAAATAACTGCAGCTGGTAAACTTCTGGTGAGGCTTCACCAAAAGTCCAAAATAACGTCGTCAATTTTACGATCTCTACATACCTTAAACATAAAAATGGACGACGAAGGGTTACTACGCTGCTATGGGAGACTAGAACAGAGCCAACTGGCCGAAGAAGCGAAAAAGCCCCTAATTGTTTTGCAGAATTCCTGGCTATCAAAGGCCATCATCCGTGATGCTCACAGTAGTGGCCATCCAGGAATTAGTCATACCATGGCCATTGTCAGGCAGCGATACTGGATCCCCAAATTAAGAGCACAAGTCACGCGCATTGTAAGGAAATGTATTCCATGTCAAAGATTCAATAATTTACCCTTCAAGTATCCCAACCAGGGAGCTCTTCCTAAACGGCGTGTACAACGCTCCCGACCCTTCGCTCATGTGGGATTGGATTATTTTGGACCATTGTGCGTGGTGCAACCAGATGGAAACGAAACAAAGTGCTACGGGTGCATAATTACTTGCACAGTCACCAGGCTTATCCATCTCGATGCGGTAGGTGACCTCTCTACGACATCTTTCCTACGCATGCTCAGACGATTTTTTAGTAGAAGAGGAATTCCTATCTCAGTCACAAGTGATAATGCTCCAACCTTTGCATTGGCGGATAACATCCTTCGGGACTGTGCGGTGGCTGCCCAAAACGATCCAGAAGTGGAAAGAATGACAAGTAATAGAGGGATCGAGTGGCACTACATAACACCGTATGCCCCCTGGCAAGGAGGGTTCTACGAAAGACTGATAAAATCAGTTAAACACTCCTTGTACAAAACACTGGGCAAAGCAAAGCCATCTTATGATGAGCTCCATACAATTTTAGCTGAGACAGAGTGCTTACTTAATACACGCCCTCTAATACATTTGGACTCGAACTCTCCTGAGGAACAAGTTCTCCGACCTATCGACTTTCTTCAGAACGAATTTGAGGTTCCATATCCAATGGATCGCTTGGAGAAAGACGAAGACGATCCTACCTTCGTGCCTCCAGAAGAGCAGCAAGTCATAAGAACCAAATTGCAAGCTATCAGCGCGTTGCAATCCTCCTGCAAGCTTACCGAAAAATTTTGGCAAGCATGGCAGACGGAATACCTGACACAGTTAAGGGAGAAACACCAACTCGAAGTAGGAAAACAGAAGGGATCGCATTGCGTACCTAGGACAGACAACCTAGTGCTGATTTGCGATCCAGTTCAACCTCGCCACTGCTGGAAGATGGGGCGCATCTTGGAATTAGGACGTACTGGTGGTGCAGTACGAGAGGCAACTGTCATTCTGCCCTCAGAAAGGAAAATTCGGCGACCCATAAATCAGCTTGTTCCATTGGAACTATCCGAACCCGAAAGCGAATTAGAGAACACATCGGCGCTTTCCGAGGAAAGAAACGTTGTGGAGGAAGCAGCTGGAACAGGAACTCCGGAAAGTGAAGGTCGATATAACCTGCGACCACGCAGACAAGTAAATTCCAAACCTGGACACAGCAGATCAATGGGGACTTTCTCTCTGTTTGTGGTCGGGTTACTAAGCTTAATCGGGACTTGCCAAGGAGGGCCATATTCCATAGGGTGTATCAAAGGTGGAATCCAATTATTCTCCCCTGATAGGGCACCGTATGAGGTATGCGCTGAAGAATTCTGCACAACCCTCGAATCTCCGGAGCTAGCGGAAACTCTGCGCTTACCACCACAAGTAACTCTACACGACTATCAGGTGCAATGGAAGCTAACCAACGACACAGTCGACACGATCGAGACAATTTGCCCAGCAAGTCCGTTCTGTGATAATGTCGACTGTACGTTTTGCTCCACCCTAATCTTGAACCCCGAATGCTGGCCATTAGGTGCAATAATGGCAACAGCGGTTCTTCTGTACTTCTTCATTACCGGCTGTTACGTATTCTTCTACGTACCTGTGGTTGTCGGAAGCCCTATAAGACTCATAACACGCTTCTTCATTCAAGGTTTCTGGCGCATTTTTGTCGCCATCCTTCGATGCGCTAAACGCAACAGGCCTCAAAATCGCATGAGACGAACAGACCTAGTAGAGCTCTTGGCGGTTTTGACCCTTATTTTATGTCTGGTAAATATTAACGAAAGCTGCCAACAAGTGGAGGTATTTTCACATTCCTCCACTGTTTGCGAAAAATTTGATGAAGGGGAGATTTGCAGAGCTCACGTGTCAGAGGTCCTACAAGTGAACCCGTTCAAAAAAGAGGCATGTTTCAGATTGCTCCGAGGAAATGCCTCGGTTCACGAATTCAGAGTAACCTGGCAAACACTAGCCCTTTTCTGCGAGCCGGAAACCATAATGTTCACTCGTGACACCACACATCGCGTAGTGGACAACAAGAGGTGTCCTCACATGGGTTCTTGCGTAGGCCGAAAATGCGAAGACGTCAATAGCACAAGTATGCTACCTGAGCTGGAAGAAGGAAACAAGTACCCTGGAAACACTGCGTGTGTTGAGTCCTGTGGAGGACCTGGGTGCGACTGTTTTTATTTGAGCTCAGGCTGCTTATTTTACCGCATTTACGTAGTACCAGAATCTCCAAAAGTTTACGAAATCTATAAGTGTAACAGGTGGAATGAAGCAGCAAAAGTGAAGTTCACCCACACCGATATAACACAGGGGAAAACTCAGTCTTACACTGCGTTCATGTCACCGAACGTTCCAGTTATTTGGAAGTCCTTTACGGCAACCCTGAGTTCCATCACAGTTCCACCTCTTCCACTACTAAATAGCTTCTTTATAACTGACAATACCTCAACCGCGCTATGGGACTCGAAATTAATCCCAGCCCTGCAGTGCCAAGATAAAGACTCTGCAGAAAACTTGGATTGCGAAGTAAGAGACAAGTGCATCTTAACCCTGCTGAGGTCCATGCAAACTGCAGGTGTAAGGAGCTAAATATTTCCGCGTGGATGTCGAATATACATCGTAGACTGCCAGTCATCTTGTCGGCTCTATCCTTTAGACGATCAGCAGATGGTCAAGTATGGGCTTCGGTTCCAAGCATGACAACTGCCGAAATAATACTGAACGTCCAGGATAAGTTGAGAACCGACATAACAACCGATAGCGCAGTATGCTCCATAGAAAACGCAGTAGTAACAGGGTGTTACAAATGCGCAAAAGGAGCGGAAACAAAGGTCACCTGCAGAGCATCTAAAAAGATTCACGCAGAAGTAACCTGCGGCGATGCAAGTTTCACCATTGAGTGTGACGAAAAGGGTATAACATCCGCATTGAAGCTCAGCTTTCGAAGCGTGCGCATCTACCAAAAGTGCAAATATTCTTGCGGTAGAGGTACCTCAACCTTCGAGATCGCCGGGATCCTCAAATTTACCCATATGGCAAACGGGCTCCTCTACAAGTGGGTCAAAGGAGAAACAACTGACGACACTGAATTTTCCTTACCCGACTTGTGGCACATTACCGACGTGTTCATGAACTGGTACAAATGCTTAATGGCAGCCATCATAGGAGTCTTACTGCTACTATTTGGGACCTACATTTTCCTTACAACGTGTGGGGCCCGCATTTTCTTCTGGACAATTCGTATGATAGTATCTATCCTACTTACTCCAGTACGCATGTTTTTTCGTGCAATTACCATCCTTCTCTGCAAAAAGCCTCACACAAGTCAAAAGAAGATCATATAAAAAACAGATCGCAAAACAAGGAAAAATAGGCAGTAGAATACTAATAGCCGTTAGAATATTTTACTTTAAAGCTTCTAATTTCAGCATGGACATGGACCCGCGACTCACGAACAGCGATCTCGGCTACGTATACAAGTACATGAAGGTGAAGAACCAGACCGCAAGTGGCTTCGAAAACGACCTCGAGATGACGCTTCACGCTCTTCACCAGCAAGCCGATGTAGCTGCCACACTGCGCTCTGACTGGCAGCACCTTCGAAGAGATGAAGCATTTCTCTTGGAGGCACCAGGAGAACAAGTTCTCCTACTTAACCGATGTCTGCGAACTGGAGAGCTGACTAAGGAAAAGATGATCAAATTGGCGACGCGGTATCTTCTCACGGAACGAATGTTCGAACAACAAGTGGAGAATGGCAGGCTGAACTCAATCCATCTACATGCCTGGTACAACAAACCACACAAGTTCAACGTCAAGTCCGACGACGTGTTCCAGTTCGCTTACGACAACCTAGGCCAACTTGAGGAGCTCATCGACGACCTAGAAAGGGAACACCGAAGAGCGGAAAGAGATTTTCACCGCTCCAAAACGACATACTACCCCGAGCAAGAAGGACGCCGCCTGCTGCAGATCCTTCGCAACGACATGAGCAAGGAAGAGCTGTGTTCCCAACATGACATTCGAAAGCTCCGAAACAAGTTAAAAGACCAGGAACTAGAGTTGAAACGGATGCAGGACAAGATCAACTCGTTGAAAGAGCAGACCGCGCAGAATACCTCAAACAGTGGCATAGAGGTTACGGTCAACCTCTCCAAGAAGACAGATAGGACCGTCCGGATAGTGGAGTCACCTATTCCTGATCTGGTGAGCGACGACGAACTCTTGGTGAGCGATGACGAACACGTGGTGAGCGACGACGAGTACTTTGACCGCATGCTAGACGAAGTTCAAGGCCACGATGTCAACGCTGAGGTTCAGGAGCAAGACCAGGAACAAATGAACATCGACCGCATGGAGATTAACTATGACGTTCCTGTAGAGCAAAGGGATCATCAAGAACAAGTTCCTGTTTCACCGTTGCAATTAGTGCCTGTTCCTGTAGAACAAAGGGAACATCAAGCACAAGTTCCGGTTCCTCTGGTACAACTAGTGCCTGTTCCTGCAGAGCAAAAGGAACATCAGGAACAAGTTCCTGTTCCTTTGGCACAGCTGGTACCTCTTCCTGCAGAGCAAAGGGAACACCAAGAACGGGCTCCTGCTCCTCAGGTACGACAAGTGCAACGTCCAACAAACCATCAAGCACCTAGTGGCTATCGTCCTAGAATACAAGTACAACGTCACGAACAGCATCGCCAGGACGATAACCACCTCGCTTGGATATACGCTGACAGAGGTGACTATCTGCAAGCCCAGGCACAAGCCCTGCGAGAAATCCTGCACGAGTTCCCATATCGAACTATCAAAGATTCTGACACGGTGGATGAAACGGTGCAGTGCGCCTTCTGTAAGGCCGAAGCCCGTCACTATTCCGACTCTTGCCCAGTTGTGATCAGTGGCGATGAACGGTTCGCTATAGTGATGAACGATGGAATATGCCGTTTCTGCTTGGGAAACTGTCCAGCGGAGCAGTGCAGATTCAGGACGAGACGCCCCTGCTGGTACTGCAAGAAAATAGAAGGTACGATCGTGGAGGACCTTATACCCGACGACAGAGGACACCACAAGGCGATATGTCCCGTGCCAGACAAGAGAGCCGTCGTACGCGAGCGACTGACGCAGGTCCAGAGGGAGATCGACAGGATGTGGCCGCGATGAAAACGTGCCGGCGGAATGTCGACAAAGTCGACTTGATCTATTGTGTTGTTTAGGTTTAGTGTTGTAATTGACTTAAGAATTTAATCCTTTCACATTTATGTGCTATTTGTGTGTGTATTATTTGCTACTCAATTACTAAGTGCTTTAAAATTGTCAGGTTTAAATCGATAGCAGCTCTTGTGTCTCGTTCCCATGCCTTCGAGTTATGTTTTGACAAGATATCTGCGGCTCGCGGCTATCTCCGCCGCCATCACAATTCTGCTGCATAAAAGCCGGTGGAGAGGAGAGAGGATCACCCTTCTGACTTTCGCCTTTTGCCTGTGCTCTTCGCCTTCTCGCTTCTACACAAGTGCCCTCTCTCCTCCCCACAAGTTCTACAGCGTGTGAGTTGATTTCAGTTGTATTATTTTTGTTTGTATATAAATTTATAAAATTAACTTGTGTTGAATACAGCACAAGTTCACTCATTAGTCCCGCGTGGCAGCATACAAGTGGGGTAGGACTAAAGAGAGAGAGTCGGCACTTTCACTGCGGCTTCGTTTTCGACATTGATAGTAATTAAGGATGACATATGGCTTTATTGAATCCCTTTTTGGAATGCGCCACGCATTCTACTTCTAGAGATACCAACCAAGGAGACAGTTTGAGTTTTTTTATTTGGCTTAAACAATGCATGTGTACCTATAAATAAAAGATAGAACATAGAAAGAGAAATAGGACCATTAGAAGAAAGTGATCAGCTCATTATTTCTTATAATTTGTTATCTTTCTTATCGTAGTCGAGCACGTTGTAGAGCAGTCGGAGTAGGAGCCAGGTCGAATTGTTAGTAGGCGTGAATGTGGTCAGTACACAGAATCCGATTTGGAAAATGGGGAACTCTGCTCACATTCAAATTGTGCAATCAATAAACTCGCATGTCTCGTGTCTTCCACGTGATTGTCAAGTTCTAGACATTAAAAGAAGCGCGGCACAGGTTAATGTGGCCAGGTAGTAACAAGAATGTGACAAGCATTCAGCTCATGCACAATCAATCGAGTCTGAAATGCAAGGTTTCAGACGGGGCATGACGCAATCTTGACCATTTATACGCCAAAAAATCTCGTTACCCTGTGCTTTTATATGAGTCTCAAACATCTTCAAAAGCTTCAGTAGCAGCAATGTTAGAACCTTTTAAATAGTGCATGCATTTTTAGAATACCCTTCATTTTTCGCAGGCAATAGTGTTTTTAAGTTTTAAACCTTAAAACAAGCACAAATCAATCGAAACGGCCTCTTTGTAAAAAAGCTTTAACAAGTATTCAAGCGAGACACAATCAATCGAGTGTAAAATGCAAAATTTCAGATGAGGGCATGGCGCATCCCATACCACCCATATGTCAGAAAATTTCTACTTTCTTAAGCTTACACTGGTGAATGCTACTGAAGGCCTAGCATTCCTAGTTACAGAAGGCTAGAATTCTTCAATAACGATCGAATCGCTTCAAAAAGAAAACTAGTGGAACTGATATCCTAAACTGCATTCAGGATTAAAATATTGGTCAGACTGGCTTCCTCCGACTGCGCTACACACGCCCCGGGATGCGCCATGCATTCTCGAAATTCTTGGGTTCGGTGAGTTTCGTTCTTCTGAAGACACCTGCTAGGAACAACGGAATAATCCCTAAGGTCGAACCAAAAGTCCCGGATAAGGGCTGAATTCATAGGTTTATCCGTGGTACAAAGCGCTGACTTGCTCATAGGTTGGCCACTGCAAGTCACTGCGTGGCCAAATACACATTCAGATCGCCTCCACGACATCGCATTGAAATAGAATGCGTGGCGCATCCCAGAAGGGATTGAGTAACGCCGTCCTTTATAGCTTATCCTTATTTGTCTTCCGCAGTTAGGGGTGTAATCCCTTGGGCTCACACCCCCAAATTCTAGCTGTTAGATGGGAGACAAGGAAGATAGCATAGCTCCTACCACCCGCGCTGAGCTGATGATCTTATTATTCCTTACGTTTCTCACGTTCACCTCAAGGAAATTGTTTGTGAGGATATTCTGAAGGAGCTGTAGCCGTTATCTAATAAGGGAATATCGTTCACCTGGAGTTCTAAGAATCATTTGAAGGCACAGGGTAATGAGATCTCTATGGCGTGCAAGTAGTCGGGATTGCGCCATGACTTCTGAAATCTTGCATTTCAAACTCGATTGGTTGTGCAAATACTGAATGCTTGTAGAAATCTCGTTACCACTTCACCAGATTAAGCTGTGATGTGCTTCTTTTAACGTTTAGAACTTGCAAATCATGTGAAAGACGAGTTGTCAGTTTGTCATGCGAGTTTATTGAATGCATAACTGTCATGTGAACAGGAGGTTAATATGGGCAAGCAGTAACATAATTGTAACAAGCATTCAGCCCATGCACAATCAATCGAGTCTGAAATTCAAGGTTTCAGGCGGAGACATGGTGCAATCTTGACTATTTGCACACTACAGAAATCTCGTTACCCTGTTCTTTCATATGAGTTTCAAACATCTTCAAAAGCTTCACTAGCAGCAATGTCAGTTCCCTTAGGATAGTATCTGCATTTTTATTATAGGTTACCCTGCATTTTTCACAAGTCGTTTCTAAAAAAATGAATTGAAATGTAAATAAAACGAAGAAAATTACACAAAGCATTGGAAAAATTGTGCAATAAAAGAAATAAAAGGGAGAAGAATGTCAAGATATTGTCAAAACTCGACCCTGGACCACACCACCTCTACGGTGTTTGGAAGGATCAATAATACACCGCAACATCAGAAGTGTGAAGACTCCGGTTAGGCGATTTACGGCGTCCTCAGATGGCGCGAGGGGTCACAAGGGTAGGCAAGGGGACTGACTCGACACCTAATTTGCGTCCCAACCAGAGCTATTGGGCATTTGACTCGTGATAAGCCGGTGCAAATGAACGCAAAATTGGAATTGAACTATCGTTCGAGTCAGATTTAATTGGTGAATGCACTCGCGGGTCATTTGTCCATTCTTGAGCAAATTTTCAATTCCACTCAATTCACATTTGGAGTGAGTTTGCTTCGTAACTGAGTGACTAAAATTTCTTCTAGCTTAGTCGAAATCTCACCTGTGGAAGTTTATAAGGAGTTCTCATAGGACCCCAAATCGCCATGTTTCTTCATTCAATGAATTGCTTCTGTAGTCGCTTTCACCATGGGACAACTGCGCGGGCAATCACAAAGAAGTGCCATGTTAGCAACTTTGCCAGCCCATAATTACTACAGATTTCAACCCTAAAGGTTCCAACTCCACGGCTTGATTTCAACCATTATGTATAACGGGACAAATGAATATAAGAGCACACAAACTTGATATTCCAACGTTAGAGCCCTCTAAAGTAGAGACATTTTCTAAAATTAATGACAATTAAACAATCAGATCCTTTAAAAATTATATCATTGTGATCGCGACGAACTAGGGAATCCAAAGAATTGTATGCTACTACATGTAAGGTGGAAAATAGGCTGTAATATGTCCGAATCTCTTTCTTCATTAGCTACTTAGGAGCTGTAGGTGTAATTGTCTCCCGCGAGGGAAGAGGTCAGCCGCGCCAGGTAGGAATTAGGTCACGAAACTAAATTTCAAGCGCTCACTCGGCGTCTTGCAGCCCATCGGGAAGACACCTCGTTGCTGATCACGAATATGTGTTTCAATTTACAATGCGCCCAGTTTAAAGGGCGCTACAGAAAAGCGGCGAAAAAGGCATTTTTTTCGCTTTTTTCGCCCAAGGTCCAAAAGTTAAGGCCGGTGTTGTACCGTGGTATTCGACATGATGATGTATAGATGTTCAACATCAGTGATACACAGGTACAAAGTGGCATGACGCAGCACTGGGCACAGTACGGGCAACGTATAATGGCTACAGGCTCCTCACAGTTTGTTTCCATACATGGACCAATGACCACGGGAAAAGCCATTCTGCTCAGATTTTCAAAAGAGACCAGGATGTTACGTCGGAGGTGGCTATCATTAGAAATGAGGTCTATGGATCCCGCAATTTAACCTAAACGGCATCGATACACTCTTTCCCTCATCTCTGCCTGTCACCTGCTAATCAGAGGTCTGCTGAAGGTTTTCTAAAGCCTAACTTCAACAATGGCCGCCGATGCTTGAGTGGTGATCCACCTGCTCACGCCGAAGTGTGGCCCACCTTTAGAGGAGGAGCCTTCGAGGGAAGAAATCAAGCTGGCCGAGCGGATGGCTAGCATACTCAAGGACTTCGAAGCACTTCAACTAAGTTGATGAAGACGTTGTGGTTAAAAAACCGGCCAGTGATAAAGAAGTCGCAGGAAAGATACAGTCCACAGAGCATACCGATAGTGTATCTGAAATTTTTCAAATACTACAAAACCTTTTTCAAACCTTGTTAGTGGAGCTCGGCCCTTCGAAGTGATCTACTATGCGTGAGTTGTGTTACTACGAGCACCATCCTCTCAATTTCTCAGTGTGCGATGCTGATCGAAAGCTCATCCTACCTTTGTAAGGCCCAGGTTTTTGAGCCGTACATTAGTGCAGCATAGACAATGGAGTGAAACGATAACAGAGTGAAACGTTCCTCATCATCACAACCTCTTGAGAGCCTCTGAATGCTCCCAAAAGCGCTCGCTTCTTCCTATCAACTTCTACAACTGCGTTCTAGGATTTACGTTGACTTCCGCACACGAACAGAGCTGTCCTAGAAGGAACCATTTCCTTCTCAGGAGCAGAGTTTTGCAGGCGTTGGCGAGGAGCACAGACTGTTATCCTCGTCACCGCGTTCCCGTCGAGGGACTATGGAACCAAACATTCGGAAAACCATGAGAGGGCGCCATTCTGTATGAAAGCATTGGTGTCCACATGGGCATATTCAAGAAAGCACTTTCAATAAAAATTTGTCATGACAGCTCAACTGCGTACACCAAACATAATCTCGTGTTGCCCTGTGAAAAATAACGGCGATTTTATAACATTCTTAGTCCGAATTGTTAATAGAATCGTTGTTGCACTTAGGTTTTTTAAAAGAACATTGGTTTGTTGCTCTAGAGAGTTTTTCAAGCCAGGCCATTTGTTTGGAAAACCGATTGTTTGGAGAAGCGATGGAGAAGTGAGGCGATTTAGGAATGTAGTCTCTGGCGCAACAACTATTACACTACAACCCTCCGCACAGCTTCAGAGCATTTCGCGAGAGTGTCTCTCGAAACTCACACCATTGGGCGAAATGAGATTTAACATACGTATAGCGGCGAGTAAGCCTCCTCGCCTTTATTAAGTCTAAAATGTCAGTTTCTCGTTTATGGGGAAATTAATCTGAATCATCTATTTGTAATTATTCTTAAATTGTGACTTCTACAGTGATTCTTGAACCACCTACGTTAATCTGAATGTGATAGCTAATATCATCTGTAATATTACGGTTAGTGATGTAAGAGATAGAGCGAGAGCAGTAATAGGGGCTGGCAAGTAATGCAGCATAGTTCAAATTTTAGGATTGCCTAGAATCTTTGAGTTAAGAACTAATTACTAATTTACTGATTTTAGTGATTTTCAAAGTAGTAGCAACTTATATAAACACTAGCAAGTAATACCGCTTTTCTACAACAGCATTTCTAGTCATACGAAAGCATTTGCTACTGGAAAAATTCACCTTTGGTTAGAATAGCTTCCTCAAATAATGATTTCGAAGTTTTCTGTTATCTGTTTTCTGGTTTCTCTGTTTTCTGGCGTTTTTGGCTTTTCTGTTTTCTACTTCTGTTTTCTGATGGAAGCGATTTTCTGTTTTCTGAGAAAATTTCAAAAATTTCCGCTTATCCCTGCTTCGGACCCTGTGCTCCCCCAAAGGGGTCGACACTTTGGACTTCCTTAGGCCATCCAAGTGCTCCTTCCCCTAGTACAAAGGAGTCTGCCCGGCTCGCTTATATACCACTCCCCACATTGACAGCAGGTAATGAGATACACCACCTCCGATGTCATGCAGTCTCCCTCATTTCCGAACGGGCAGATAACACAGGATGGCGTGGTGCATGTCCTGTTCTACAACCGGTATCGTGTTCCGTCTGTCCTAAAAGGGTATGCAGGAGAGTATTCTTCCGTCTTCCTGACGATGAGCCGCCGCCACAGCTCGCCTTCTCTGCCACCCTTGAAACCTTTCTGCAGGATACCCGTTTGTTCTGACAACCTACCAGATTCCTTGACGCGGCTTTCTGCTTCGCATCAGACGAAACTAAGGCCGCTGATCAAAACATATTTGAACTATGAAACAGTCGTCTATATACCTATAGTAGACGATAGGTTTGCGATCTATGAGCGGACCTTCCTCTTTCGACATGAATGCTACCGCAAGCGCGGGAGCCACTCTCTGTCTCATTGCCAGTTCTCTCATCTGACTGTAGTACTCTCCACACCACCTGACTATATTCCATTTTAGCCACTCACTGAGCAAGGTCATGATCTGCGCAATGCTGAGGCCGTAAAGTTCACGCTGGCCTGGTGTTCCGTGATAATTTCGAAGACGGCCTGTAAGGAGCTTCCCTTAGGCTGGAAACAGAGTTCGGCGGCACCGCACTGCGAATTCGTCCATTCACCCTTACGACAGTGGTGAGAGCTGCGCCGCGGACGAGTTGTCTCGGTGCCGCATGCCGCGACGTGCCGCGAGGAAGCCGCAGTGCCAGGCACTGCGGCATCGTTCCGCTGAGGGGCGTGGTCCGCTTCGCATCGTCCCGTCTGCAGAGTACGAGTACGACCGGACATTTTTCGATTTGATTGTTTTTATTGTGCTCCGTGTCGTCTGCTTGGTTTTATCATCTCATTCTCTCTATGTAGCGCGCTCGTGAAAGATTTCTCTTTGTAGGTGTTGTCTTTTTTCATGAAGGACTAATTTCCGATCGTTTTAGTGCTTGTTTTTGGGGCGCAAATGGGATCGGAGGGGTTTTTTGTTTGTTCGCTCTATGTAGAGCGCGGTCCTAAAGGATTTCCTTTTTTGGTGCCGTGTTTTTAATTAACGATAGACATTCGACCGTTTTTGGGCGCAAAGGGTCTCGGGGAGGGAGGAGGGGGGGGGGGGGGCGGAGAGTTGTTGGATACACCACCCTCTGAAAGGGGCGGGGCGAGGAGCGCGCCGAGGACAAGATGTTCGGGTCCCTGCCTTCACATGGAGGCATCGCATTTCTAATCACTTCCTTTGGCCCTGCATCTCTATCCTGAACTGATTTCGTTTTTGAGACAACAGTCAGAGCCTTGTTCACCATATTTGGACCAAAGAGTTTTCAGCTGCAGCGTCAAGGCCTTCTTCAGGTCCCGCCAATGTAGAACTGGCCGGAATCACCCATAGTCTTTAGTTGAGCCGAAAATTTAAAGAATTGTGGTGAAAATTGAAAGAATATAGAGAGAAGAGCGACGTTCTCCTTCCCTCAACTGCCTCTATATCCGAATCGACTGGAACATGACCTCAGAGTTCCCCGAGATGCGCTTCTCAATCATCCCCTATCAGTTTTTAGGTTTTTGGACGGTGTCACACCAATTACCGACGCAGCTAACTTGTCCAAATAGGGCGGCGCGGGCAGGGCGGGAGGTGGGCGGCGGGCAGCACAGTGTACCGAATGACTGCCCCCCGGAGGAGGGGAGGTCACCTTGTAGGACAGCCCTATACAACGTTTTATGTTGCAACAAATTAATTTTTTATGCAGCATTGATGTTCTACACATTGGTTGAACAAAGCTAGGCCACTTTGGCACAAATAGTGTCAGTGGGGAGGGGTCACCATGTATTCAGTGGATATTCGCTTTGGTAGGAAGGCATGTGTGTCCAGTTACATCAGAAATGGCCCACCCCAGTTCATTGTAAGGGTGGGACACACCACTGCTGGAAAAAATGTTCCGGTTTCAAAAGCACAAACCGTTCTGTAGGGCTGTTCTACATGGCGACACCACGTCCCCCCCCCCCCCCCCCTCCCGACCCTATTTGCGCCCTCATTTCACTGCTCCCGGTAAAGTACTATTTTCACCTTAAAATAAACCAAGTTGCAGTAGTTCGAGTTAGTCGACATAAACCGTGTGGTGTGTAGTGTGCCTCTATGGTAATTCTCAGCCCTAGGTACACTGGAGAAGGTCCCCTTCTCCGGCGTACCTAGGGCTGAGAATCTCATAAGAAAGCTTTCGTAATCACAAGCCGTGGTTTAGGTCTGTCCAACATGGTAAATACTGACCCTATTTGCGCCGCCATTGCTAATGGAATGGGACATATATATGCCTTTCGACCAAGGCGAATATCCACTGAGTAAAAGGTGGCCCCTCCGAGCTATTTGCACCAAAAAGTAATTTACTAATGAAATTAAAATAAATATGCTAAAGAGCGGCCACCCCAAACACAAAGTAAACTATCACTTCAACGACATAAAAATTGACAAAATTCATGATGAAAAAAGAAATGCAATACATGTCTGATAGAGCAAATCATTCTCTTTCGAAAGCTATGCAGCGAGACCGCCGGCGAAATCTGCAGTGAATCGTTGAAAAAAAACGGCAAGAACTTATGGGACAACCTAATAAATACGATTGCACCCCCCCCCCAAACTGAGAATATGAATGACAGCTTGGTGACAAAGAAGAAGAAAGAGTTAAGATACCAGACGATAGAAAAACGGCTGAAAGAAGTTGCGGCAGTTCTTCGTACTTCCCGTCAAAAAGTATTGTCACTAACTGTACTCTTAGGGCCTGTTCATACTTCGCGACAGCAGCGACAAGAGCGCAGCGCGCGGAAGTATGAACAGGCGACAAGAGCGACAAGAGCGACTGGAGCGACAAGAGCGACAAGAGCGACTGGGACGTCGGGCGTAGTGTGGTGTACGTAATTGCACCATAACTTCGTGGCCTAAAATATCAGGTGGATAGAGGTCTTCACGTCTAACTTCAACTTCAATTGCATTAGTTTTTGGAAACTGAAACAGACACAAGCAAACTGTTGTATTAGTAAAAAGTTTCCGGAAACTGAGATAAACACAAGCAAACACATATTTTTAGTCAAAAAAGTTGTTAGAAACTGAAACAGACGGAAGCAAACAATCATATTACCTACATCGTCAGTCTGGCACTCAAAATAGACATAAAAGCCCTCCTTACCTTTGTGTGAAGAACGTCCGAACAGGAACCGTTTCCTTCCAGCGCTAGTGTGCCTTCCAGCACTAGTGCGGTGTAATTACGTACTCCACACTATACTTATGCTCGAATGACCTATTCGAATAGGTATTCGAATGATTTTCATTCGAACTTGAACATTCGAATTCGAATATTCGAAAAATCGCGTTTTTCGAATGTATTCGAATTCGAATGTTTAAAAAATCGCGGTTTTCGAATGTATTCGAATTCGAATGTTCAAAAAATCGCGTTTTTCGAATGTATTCGAATTCGAATGTTTAAAAAATCGCGTTTTTCGAATGTATTCGAATTCGAATATTCAGAAAAATCGCGTTTTTCGAATATATTCGATTTCGAATGCTCGAAAATGTTCGGTATTCGAAAACGTTCGAATATTCAAAATTTCCCAGAAAGCCAAAATTATTCGAGTATTCGAAAAGTGCCATTCGAATGCCCAACGAGAATTTGTGTAAAGGCGTATTTTGAAGAGGCTTGTTAGGTTGTTCGGGCAATTAGGATCTCCAAAGCGGTTCTGCTTTTGAATCAAAGCTACGATAGTGGCTCGATGTCAGAATTCTGAACGCCTATTCTGGTCACTTTCCGAAAAGTCTTCTTGTCAAAGGGAGAACTTCCACAACTTCTTACAATGTTGAACGGCATAAATTTTTTCCACGCAGAATCGCTGCTGTGGTGAATGACCGGACGCCTAATCGTCATCAACAACAAAAAAACTATCAAACGATTGCCTGATCGATCTCCAACGTCTTCTGACTTACATCTCAGGGTTTCTGAATCCAGACGCGCGTTGGACAACATCTGTTGCACGATTTCTGAATCACAACGCGCGCAGGATACGCTCAAAACATCGATAATATCGATCAGCAGTGATTGTGTGATCGAAAATTTCCCCAGCTGTGAAGCCTTTCCGTCGCCAGTCATATTCACGCGACTCTCACCCCGATCGGCTAACTCTGAGAGAAAACCGAAAGATCGGCAATATCGGTCGATATTGATTCTCTGATCGATCTGTGACACTGTCTTCTAGATTTCCAGCGCTCGCTGAAGACGTCTGGATATTTTCCAGTGTTATGTGTACCTTCAGCGTTTGTCCCGCTTAGCTGCGGGGTCCGCTTTCTTTTCTGGAATGCGGACGCCACCTTTCCCGATCAAATGCCTGATCAGGGTGCAACCTAGCCATCATCAAGTCCTGATGCAGTGTATCAAGCTAGTGCTGATTTGGTCTCCTCCCTCTTGGCCGATTTCCGCGGGTACCTCGTGGTTAAGGCCAACCTTTCCAACAGGGTCAACTTTTGAGCGAAGAACGTGGTCGTACCACCTCAGACGAGCTTTGCGTAGCTTCTCAATTATCGGGGTGACACGAAAACTTTGTCGAATGGAGTCGTTTCGCACTCCGTCCAAACGCGTAGCTCCGGCCGTCCACCACAGCATCTTCGTTTCCATTACGCTGAGGCGCCTTTCAATTTCTTTAATAACGGGCCAGCACTCAACTCTGTAAATAGCTACAGGTCGGACGACTGCTCTGTAGATCATCGACTCGAGGCGCTCTGGTATCTTCTTGTCGCAAAGCATTCTCGTCAGAGAGCGCCATTTGAACCACGCTGCACTCACGCGTGAGTTGGCCTTAACGAGTAGACCGCAATCGGACGCGATTGTTGATCCAGGTACTCGAATATCGACGTGGCAGCTCATGCCGTTTACCTTAATGGAGCATCTTCATCAGTCGTCAAATACTCGGTCTTTTTGACATTACGTTAGAGCCCAAATCTCTCCATGCGCTCGCACAAAGCTTGTACCTACCGCTGGAGTTCAAATCCTATCTTCGCAAGCGAGCATTACATCATTAGCGTAAAGCAACATACAAGGGACTGGCTGCTGAAGATCACGTGATATGACATCCATAACGACGATGAAGATATCCATAATAATGTTTGAGTAGCATAGTGGGGAGTGCGCAGACCCTTGGTGTTCTCCAACAGAGATGGGAAACTCCATCGACGTACCTGCTGGCGCTTGCACTCTACTCCTCGGATAAGAGTAGAGTAACCGCGCCCGCTCAATAAGCTCATCGGGAACGTTATGCTGTCTTAAAGCATACCATATCACTTCACGCGGAACACGATTGAAGGCCTTCTCAAAGTTGAAGAAGGCAAGATGCAACGGCTTCTGTTTCTCGCTGTGCCTTTCTATAAGTAGACAACGGAGTGTATGGCATCGTTAGTGCCACACCCAGGTACGAAGCCACACTGGTTTGTAGAAAGCTGGATGATGTCACGAATTCGTTCATCAACAATTCGCTTAGAGATCTTCATGCTGTGCGAAAGCAAGCGAATCAGAAGGTAACTGACGCAGTCTGCAGGACTGCCCTTCTTCTTCCAAATCCGAATCGTCGTACTTATCTGCCAACTATCATTTACTGCCCAAAAATCGGCCGCCAAATCGTCAGGGCCCGTTGTCTTGTCTGGCTTTATCTTCTCTAAAGCCGATTCTGTCTCCTCAACAGTGACTTTCGTAACCGGGCCGTATACGGGAGGAGCGTGGCGTGATGGGCAAACTCAACCGCCGAGATTTCCTCGAGATATTTAACTGCGCCATCGATTCAATCCATTTCGCGGCCCACTAGAAGATGACCATTCTCATCGTTGATGCCAAAGAACTTTTCAACATCATCGTCTGGTGATGACGGACCTTGGCGGGTCGATAAAGAAATCGCTCACCATTGCGCGACTCAAGTCTCATATTGACATCATCGTAATCGCTCTTGCAACGGCCACTGCCTTCTTGGCCGATTTTTTCGCATCCTGATACAAGCGCATTTCTCGGCTGTCTTGTCGCTGAGGAATGCATGGTATAACCTCTGCTTCTCACGGACTTTTTCTTTAACTTCGTTAGTCCACAGCCTGCCTATCGACCTTACGCCGTCCCGGTTTCGTAGTGCCAAGTTCGAAGCGTGCAGCATATAGCATGGCTTCGGTAGCACCCCGCCAATACTCATTCGTCAGTCTTGCTCCTTAGCTGTTCACTTGCGGTGCTCTTGCACATTCTGCTATCTATTTTATGGTGAAAAATAGACGAGTAACGAACGGGATTTATCCGAGCAGTAAAACCAACCGTGGATATGTCAGCCGTATGCCAGGCTTCACAAAAGGGAGGCGGTGTAGATCGACCGGCTGTTAATAAGAATAAGAAATATCGGTTTCTACCACTTGGGCGAATCACCAGGGATGAATGATACCGGCCCTCATAGTTGGCGCATTCCAAGCTACCTGTAATAAATTTTGTGGCCGCAAAATTGGCGGTGTGATATTTCATCTTTTTAGATGAGCAGGACAGACTTTCTACAGTTTTGCATATTCGTCGTCAGTCTATCATTAGCTGCCGTTAGGCGAAAGCATTGTTTCGTGAAAGTTCTTGAACAGCCAGTCAGCCACCAATTCCAAAAATGAAAGTCGTTTGAAGTGACGTAGAAGCTTACAGTGGCTCAAGCAAATTGTGTCCCCTTCACGTGTATTGTAAAGTTTTCGTTTGTTCCTCATGAGCAACAGTTTACAACACACAAGTACTGCTTTGAAAAAAATTCGTCTTCCGGCAAACAAGAAATTAGACGCTTCTATAAGTCGTTTGGCCCTATTATGTGTAAGTTCTCCACCTCATTTTTACGATGCACAAGGTTTATAAGAGGCCTGTCTATAGAAACCTCGTGCTTAACTAGGAAGGGATCCGTTATGTCTTGCTCCCGCTTCTCTTCTGTGCTGTCGTCTATCATGTCTATCATGCAGCATTATTTCTCATTCGAATTCGAACATTCGAATCGAATATTCGAATTCGAATGTTCAAAAAATCACGTTTTTCGAACGTATTCGAATTCGAATATTCAAAAAATCGCGTTTTTCGAATGTATTCGAATTCGAATATTCAGAAAAATCACGTTTTTCGAATATATTCGATTTCGAATGCTCGAAAATTTTCGGTATTCGAAACCATTCGAATATTCGAAATTTTTGCGAGAGCATAAGTATACTCCACACTCCGTTCGTCGCCCCAGTCGCTCCAGTCGCTCCCGGCGCCGGCGCGAAGTATGAACAGGCGACAAGAGCGACAAAAGCGACAAGAGCGACTGGAGCGACTGGAGCGACGGCGCCGGCGCTCGAGTATGAACACTTTTCGGCGGCGCGCGCTCAGTTTTAATCGATATGCATGTTTTGCACGGGCGACGAGTCGCTCTTGTCGCGAAGTATGAACAGGCCCTTATGGCACCAGATTTTGCGAGTTCCCTTGTTTCTCTCAAACCACCTCCTTCTCCGCTGTCGGATTAGAACCCCTGGAAGTGCAGGACTGCTCAGCACTCTGACGCACCACCGTGAGCAGGGAGTTCGCAAAAAAAAACGAAATGCGAAAATTTGCATCTACCATAGAATTTGGCTCCTGTTACCCAATGTACGTGGCTGTGAAGGGAGGAGGCGGTATTGTCGTGTTTCTGACATTACCGGACCCAGTCCCCCGCGCAACGATCTTGGCCCTGAGCCGCAGGTGATTATGCAACGACTGGAGGTTGCCTACGATCCTGCGCGCTGCGTTAGCAGAAAAACACTGAGGAGAGGTGAAAGTAAGCCTCAAATTCAGCGCGGAGAGTGCGCCGCTCGACAAGCTGACGTTGCCGATGACCGTCACAAGTGCCACACGCACTCCAACGTCGTTTACTTCAACTCTCTATGGTGACTACTGGTTGATGCTTAGGGTCTAAAACATCGCTCTTGCTCCTTTAACCTTAAGAAATTTTCCTGCAACTTTACTTTTGCTCTTTCTGCAGCGATCTTCTATACGATTAGTGAAGTTCGATTTTTGAGACCCTTTTTGACAAATAAGGAAAAATCGAGGCCTCAAATCATAATGAAGATCGCTTCGGAAATGCGTTATTTACGTGTAGCACATCAAGAAAAAAAAGAAAGAAAAAAGAAAACAAATAAAACTTGCAACTGTTCGGGAGAAAATTCCAGCTATATAAGTTGTCTGCTCCAGGTAGAAAATAATTTTGTTTTCATGAACAGCGGGAGTCTTAAAGACGATTCCTCCTCCGCAAATAATACTGAAGATCGCAACGAAAAAGTTTGTTTTTAATGCAATAATTAGCAAAAATGGAAAAAGTCGGCAGTTGAGAATACATGGAATGATAAACATGGAGTCAAGCGAGGCAAGTTTGATATCAAATATATCATAATGATGAGGCTAAACCTAAGATAATTATGAGCTCGCTTAACCTAGGTTATCTCGGACCTGAAAATTCTAAAATCGAAGATTTTTATGCCGGCCGCGTTTTGGTGGGTATCTACTATACTTATGCTCTCCCAAAAATTTCGAATATTCGAATGGTTTCGAATGCCGAAAATTTTCGAGCATTCGAAATCGAATATATTCGAAAAACGCGATTTTTCTGAACATTCGAATTCGAATACATTCGAAAAACGCGATTTTTTGAATATTCGAATTCGAATACATTCGAAAAACGCGATTTTTTGAACATTCGAATTCGAATACATTCGAAAAACGCGATTTTTCGAATATTCGAATTCGAATATTCGAATTTGAATGAAAAATCAGGCTGTATTATAGACATGATAGAAGGCAACACAGAAGAGAAAGGGAAGCAATACATAACGGATCCCTTCCTAGTTAAGCACGAGGTTTTTATCGACAGGCATCTCATAAACCCCCATGTGAGTCGTAAAAATGAGATAGAGAACTTACACGTAGAACGATCAAAGGGCTTATGGAAGCGTCTAATTTCCTTCTGGAATACGAATTTTTCTCAAAGAAATACTAGTGTTTTGTTAACTGCTGCTTCTGAGAAACAAACGAAAGGTTTACAACGCATTTGAAGGGAACATTATCTGGTTGAGCCACTGTAAGCTTCTAGGTCACTTTAAAACAATCCTTTTTGAAATTGGTGGCAGACTGACTGTTAAAGAACTTTCACGAAACAATGCTTTTGCCTAGCGGCAGCTAATGAAGGACTGACGACAAAGTACTACATGTAAATCTGTAGCAAGTCTGTCCTGCTCATCTACAAATGTGAAATATCACACCGTCGATTTTGCGGCCACAAAATGTATTACAAGTAGCTAGGAATAGGCTACCCATGAGGGCCAGTCTCATTTCGTTCTGGTGATTCACCCAAGTAAGTGGTAGGAATAAATATTTCTTATTATGCGATGAACTTGTGAATGTAATTATTCTCCAGCCAACATATTGATAAACTACGGTAAACTTCAGAAAAATAGATCGATCGATAACATCCGGCCGACATACACTGCCTCCCCTTTGTGAAGTCCGGCATACGGCCAACGTATCCATGCGAATCCCACTCCAAGTGGCCAATTCAGAACAAAAATCGACAAAATCGATCGATAACATCCGGCCGACCTACGCCGCCTCCACTTTGTGAAGTTCGGCATACGGCCGACGTATCCATGCGAATCCCACTTCAAATGGCGAATTCAGAACAAAAATCGATAAAATCGATCGATAACATCCGGCCGACCTACGCCGCCTCCCCTTTGTGAAGTCCTACCTTATAATACAGCTTTTGCGGAACTGTAGTCGTTGCAGAAACGAAATCCAGAAGCAGAGCATTCAGACCTCGGAGAAGCAGAAGAGCATAGCGTAACGAAAATTACAAAGCCGACTTCATGAGGTACTCTTCTGCACCAGGAGACATCCGACGTGGCAGAAGACAGAAGCGCACCCTGTTGACTCTCAGGCCCATCCTGCAGACATTTGCTAGCTTGTGGTCTCAGACTCTTAACTGCAGCGTGAAGGACAAATAACGTCCGTTTGAAACGCCGCTTGAACCATCATTTTCAATTTTTTTTTTGTTAACAATTCCTACTCTTCCTCGGCCGCTTTGCACAGGCGCAGTAATAAATGTGGAATGCTTGGTACCTCCCAAACAAGAATTTACCTTTATCCTTCCTTCTGCTGTCCTTCATCCTTTACGTTATTACGTTTACGGCGAAAATAGCTTCCAGAACTGCTTGAGTGGGATGCAAAACTGGTCCAGATGAAACTAACCCTTATGTCCATACTCTAAGATCTAAAAAACGTCTGATACTATATAGGAGCGCGCTAAGAGCTGTCGATCGTCGATGCGTCAGAAATTACTGACAGGAACAGGTGCATAAAATTAGCGTAGAATAGGTACACAAAATACTGGAAAATATCCAGACGTCTCCAGCGAGCGCCTTAATTCAGAAGACCATGTCACAGATTGATCAGGCAATCAATATCGGTTGATACTATCCACACT
Source organism: Heligmosomoides polygyrus bakeri (assembly GCA_947359475.1). Classification (NCBI taxonomy): domain Eukaryota; kingdom Metazoa; phylum Nematoda; class Chromadorea; order Rhabditida; family Heligmosomidae; genus Heligmosomoides; species Heligmosomoides polygyrus. The sequence goes on along the minus strand of OX375869.1, from coordinate 46,127,465 downwards.
TTTATCGGTGAAAGTGGTTTTCTCTCAGAGTTCACCAATCGGGGTGGCGACGACTACTGGTCCCCGATCGGTCATTCACCACTGCAGCGATTCTCCGTGGAAAATTTGTTGCAATTCAACATTGTAAGACGTTGTGGAAGTTCTCCCTCTTAACAGGAAGGCTTTTCGGGAAGTGACTAGTATCGATGAGGCGCTCAGTATCCGGGCACCGAGCCACCATCGTACCACAGCTTTGATTCACAGACAGAACCGTTTTGGCGACCCAAATTAAAGGATAAGGATAAAGGACGGCGTTACTCAATCCCTTCTGGGATGCGCCAGCGCATTCTACTTCTACGGGATATCGTGGAGGCGACATGAATGCGTATTTGGCCATACAATGACTTGCGGTGGCCAGCCGATGAACAAGTCAGCGCTTTATCCTTCCCAGACAAGTCTGGTACCAATTCACCGACCCCGGAGGGATGGAAGGCTTGGTTGGCCTGGGCGGGAACTCCGAACCAGGAACCTGGTATCGGGTGCACGCGACAGTCGCGCCTCCTCCGACTGCGCTGCACGCGCCCTGGCGACCCAAATTACCCGAGAAAACCACCACGCCTTTTCAAAATACGCCGATACACAAATTCTTGTTGGCCATTCGAATGACACTCTTTGAATACTTGAATAATTTTTGCTTTCTGGGAAATTGCGAATATTCGAATGGTTTCGAATACCGAAAATTTTCGAGCATTCGAAATCGAATATATTCGAAAAACGCGATTTTTCTGAATATTCGAATTCGAATACATTCGAAAAACGCGATTTTTTGAACATTCGATTTCGAATACATTCGAAAAACGCGATTTTTTGAACATTCGAATTCGAATACATTCGAAAAACGCGATTTTTCGAATACTCGAATTCGAATATTCAAATTCGAATGAAAATCATTCGAATACCTATTCGAATGGGTCATTCGAGCATAAGTATAGTATCTACCGACCCCACTGCACTATGGGCGTTTCTGTAAAAAATAAAATCTTTGGTTCTCTAAAGGTTGGGCTAGAGAGGAGAGAACAAAAAAGAGTTATAAGTGATGAATTTTACCTACCACATTCGAATTCAAATATAGTGGATTGAGGCTCTCGGATACAGTCCAAGATGTAGGTTTAATCACAAAACAGAGGATTCACTAGACTTACGGTCCCACTAGTAAGAGACTGGCCTTTTAGAGCATCGAACACGGTGAAGTCTCATTGCCACTGTTTGCATGTTTCAACTCCATTGCTTGAGTTCACAGACACACTCTCGCATCATAATCTAAAGCTGAGCAGAGATTTGTTGAGTATTATCAGCTGCGCCAGAATCTACATGTATTTTTAGTTCGTCTCAGTCTTCAAGATTGCCTTTCTTAGTAAGTGCCCTAGTTTCCGCATAAATAGAGTTTTTAGACCAATTCACAAATGCTCTTCAACACCTAGCCACTCCTTAGCAGATTAAAGATGTTGTGTACTGGCTTGATGTTCTGCAGAACAACAGGAGGTTGTGATTGAAGGGGCTGTCAGCGCAAGAACTTTTAGGTGAAAGTGTTTCCTTGAATGCACAGGCACTATAGAATGAGGACCGAGCATATACCCATTTTCCTTCTTCTTCAGCGTCAGTCCCGCTTCGTAGCGGGATCCGCTATTCTGATGTCATGACGCCACCTCTCCCGATCCAGCACTAGATCAGGGTGGACACCAATAACCTTTACATTCATATGTAACGTATCAGACCAGCGCTGCTTCGGGCGCCCTTTAATCACCTCGAAGTTAAGGCCTATCTTCCTGTCTGTCTTCTTTCCACGCAGAACGTGGCCGTGCCATTGCAAGCGAGCTGTGTGCATCTTGTCAGCTATAGGCTCAACCCCGAACATCTGCCGAATGACATCGGTGCGGTCCATGCGCGTGACTCCAGCCGTCAAGCGCAGCATCCTCGTCTCTATGACGTTGAGGCGCATTATAGCTTCCTTGGTCGCAGGCCAACACTCAGCACCGTACATCGCTATCGGTTGGACGACGGTTCTATAGATCATTGACTTCAAGGGTTCTGGTATCTTCCTATCGCCGATACCCCCAGTCAACGAGCGCCACTTGGACCAAGCAACACTCACACATAAATTCACTTCATTCGTCGAATTGCCATCAGATGCTACTGCTGATCCCAGGTACTTAAAAACTGAAGCGCGTGGGGGCTCGATGCCGCTAACCTTGTTGGAGCCGGACTCGTTAACGTATGTCATTAAATACTCGGTCTTCTTCACGATCAATTTGAGTTCAAGCCGCTCCAAGCGATCACACTAAGCTTGCACCTCTCGCTCGAGTTCACCTTTATCTTCGCAAACGAGCATTATGTTATCAGCATAAAGCAATGTCCAGGGGACTGGCTTCTAAAGATCCCGTGTAATGGGGTCCATGACGACAACAAAGAGGAGTGGGGAAAGCGCAGAACCCTGGTGTACCCCGACAGAGATGGGAAACTCCATCGAGGTTCCAGCTGCAGCTTTAGCTCGACTCTTTGAACAAGAATAGAGAATTCGCACCCGCTCTATGAGCTCTCTAGGTGCTCCATGATGTCGCAAGGCGTACCACATTACTCCACGCGGTATGCGGTCAAAGATCTTCTCAAAGTCAAGGAAGGCGATATGTACTGGCTTCTGTGCTTGTATGACATCAACGGTGCTACAGCCAGCCACGAAGCCGCACTGATTGCTGGAAAGCTGGACGATGTCACAAATTTGTCCATCGACAATTCGCTCAAAAATCTTCATTTCTGTGCGAATGCAAACAAATTGGACGGTAGCTAGAGCATTCTGCAGGACTGCCCTTCTTTCGATTCGGAATGGTCGTACTTCGGCGCCAACAGTCAGGCACTTTCTTCTCCGCCACAACCTGATTAAAGAACTTCACCAACCACTCAGCCGGGTACTAAACCTTAGACTTCCACAGGTCAGCCGCCACGTCGTCGGACCCTGTCGCATTGCCTGGCCTCATCTTCTTCAGAGCCGCTTCTGTCTCCTCCGCAGTGATTTTCTGGACAGAACCGTGGGTAGGAGCCGCTGAAGGGATGGCTGGATCGGAAAATTCTACCGTCGGGATTTTCTCGAATTAGTTGCGCCATCGCATCAATGCCTTCTTGCGGTCCATAGGAAGACGGCCATTCTCATCATTAATGCCGAAAAACTCCTCGATGTCGTCGGTCTGATTCTTAGCAAGCCGGTACAGATACCGCTCGCCATCGCATGACTCGAGCTTCTCGTTGACATCTCCATAATGAGTGGCTTTTGCAAAACCACGGCCTTCTTTGCAGCTTTCCTCTCGTCTTGATACTTCCGCCAGTTATCGGCGGTCTTTTCGCGGAGAAACACGTGATGGAGGGACGACTTCTTTTTTCGAACTTTTGGCTTCACGTCATCTGTCCACAGCCATGCTTGCGTGTCGACCTTGCGTCATCCAGGCTTCGTAGGGCCGAGTTCCAACCTTGCAGCTTGGCGTATCGCGACGGCTGCTGTCTTCGAAGTTTCATGGAAAGTCGTAACTGTCAGTAACCGCACGCGAGAAATCACAGCTGCTTCCTTCTCTCTCATTCGCCACCACTTTATTCTCGGTGAACCGCATCGCTCGACCTGCTACTGCCTTGGAGGGGCGATCTTTAGGGTGCAGATCAGCGGTCGATGCTGTGGGACGGTCGTCTCATACGGCACGGTCTTTGCATCTGTGACAAGACTTCGGTCGCAATCTTTCACAAGGACAAAGTCTATCTAAGTTTTGCATCAGAGTATCTGAGCTACCCCACTATACAGGGTGTCTCCAAAAAAAAATTATACACTGTTGGAAAGATGATAACTTTTTTCTCACAATAAAGGCACTGGAGAATTTAAAAACTCGTGTAAAAGCTTAAGAAAATATAGAAATTTTCTGGCATATGAGCGATATAGAATGCGCCATGCAATCGTCTGAAATGTTGCGTTTCACACTCGATCGATTGTGTTTCGCTAGAATACTTGTTATAATTTCTTCATAAAGTGGACGTGTCGATTGATTTGTACTGCTTTCAAGGTTCAAACCCTGACAAACACTACGACTTGCGAAATGTGCAGGGTATACAAAAAAAATGTAGGCCCTTATTGAATGGTTGTAACATTGCTGCTGATGAAGCTTTTGAAGGTGTTTGAGACTGATACAAAAGCACAGGGTAACGAGACTTCTGTGGCGTGCATATAGTCAAGATTGCGCCATGTTCCGGCACAAAACTGAATGCTTGTTACAACCTTGTTACTACTTGGCCAGATTAACCTGTGCTGGGCTTCTTTTAACGTTTTCCTTGGCCCAGGAACTGTAATTATGCCGATTAACCTCATCATTCAGCCTGAATGTGGTATCATCATTCCACAGATTCCGTCTTTGAAAATGACTTGACTGCTCACTTTTAAATTGTACAAACAACAAACTTGCGCATCACCTGCCTTTCACGTGATTGTCAACTTATAAACGTTAAAATAAGCACAGCGCAGTTTAATCTGGTCAAGTTGTAACAAGATTGCAACAGCATTCGGCCCATGCACAATCAATCGAGTCTGAAATGCAAGGTTTCAGGTCTTGACCGCACTCGCAACCTTGTCTGTTTGCACACCAAAGAAATCTCGTTATATTGCGCTTTTGTATGAGTCTCAATCATCTTCAAAGCTTCACCAGCAACAACGTTACCAAACAGTACTTGCATTTTTTGAGGATACCGTGCATTTTGCGCAAGTCGTAGTGTGTTTTTAAGTTTTAAACCCCAAAGGAAGCACAAATCAACCGAAACGGCCACTTTGTGAAAAAATGGTAACCAGTATTCAAGCGAAACAAAATCAATCGAGTGTAAAATGCAAAATATCAGACGAGTGCATGGTACATTCTATATCGCTCACATGTCAGAAATTTTCTATTTTATTATGCTTTCGTATGAACGTTTAACTTCCTCGGTATCCTCACGGTAAGCAAAGTTATCATCTTTCAAACAGTATATAATTTTTTAAAGACACCCTGTAGTATGAGATAAGGTGCGAGTCGCGTTTTTGGAAGGCGATGTTCACTATGGTGAGGTTATGCGATTCCGCATAATCAAGAATACGCCCACCATCGGCGTTACGTGACCCGTACCCGAAACTACCATGACAGGTGTACCCGTCCTTCGTAGCGTCTACGTGCCCATTAAGGTCACCACCGACAGTGATGACATCCTTCCACAGTACGTCTACTGTCTTCTCATCAAGTAGGCTTCAAAACTCATCCTTGGCTTGTTCTGAGCAGTCGGTCTGTGGAGCATACGGAGAGAAGGAGTGATAGAGTCGCTCCTAGCGACAACAACCATCTTGATCAACCGATCGTCAAAGCGCTCGACGCTTACAATCCAATCACAAATCGTTCGGAGACGATCATAGACCACTGGTGGTCCTGGGACTTCCGCATAGAACGGCCTTGAAGCAACGTCCTATGTCCCTTGACTCGCCGTAGGACCTCGTCCCCTGCACTGCACAGAAATCAACTCTTCTACGCTCCAGTGGTTCAACCAAGTCGCACGAGCGGCTCGTCAACGTACCCACATTCAGAGCTGCCACGCGGATCCTGCTTTCGGAATAGCTCAGTTACTCCCCCCCCCCCCGATGACGTCCTCGCACCGGGAACCCTTGCATACTTTTCACACTCGCAACGGGCTTTACGAATGCGTGTCGTCTCCCGTGGACGCCGTAGCACTATCTCGAAAATCTTGACCTGTCATACACCATGAGATGTGTCATGAGTCTTCGTAGGCCGGCCTGTCGCCTGCAATCGAGTGTCCGTGCGCAGCTTAGCTCGCATAGCGAGCAGTTTCCAGTGGCACCACGTGGAAGAACGGACATCGCCACCCAGCATATACCCCCTCCCCATCATGTTACTATTACTCACCATATATACATATCATATTACGTCTCACTAGGGAAGGGCTCCGACCTCCCATGGAACTTCAAGTTGAAACCGGGATCACTGGGAAGAGCTCAGTATGCTGAATACGAATATGGGCGTCAAATTTGCAAAATGAAATTCCTGAGCGAGTGATGGCCTGCCGAAATCGGGGGCCACACCACCGGTTGGCTATGCGACACACCTGGCGCGAGAGTGGTGAGCCATCGGGCTCCATAAGAAGGACACGCCAGCTGCGGCGGTGGCGCGGGGGTAGTGCCCGCTCGTCGGATGCGACGTCGTAGGATCGGTTCCCGTTGCCGTCGATTTATTTTTTGCAAATCATAATTTATCTTCGAAATGACCTTTTGTTCTGAATTATGACAGTTGTTTGATTAAATAGCCCGGAAAACTACCATACCCGTTTGTAAAAATGCTTGAAGGCAATAAACTGCTATGGTGACATTATCACCTTCAGTAGGTTCTCTCTCTGGGCCATGCTGAACTCCACGCTATTTGCCATGGCAAGCAACCTGACCCTTTTCATAAAACCGAAGAAAAACGTCTAAACGTCTGATTCAGCGACGTAGCCCCGGCAGGAATATTGGTGTCAAAGTGAATAACATTCTCATAGGTGGTGCTCGAGTTTTCTTGGCCCTTGTCATCGCAATGGTTCCAATCGGGCTCGTCATTAGTAGACACACCTGCTCCCAAATTTTCATCCGTTTCGACATCAACTGAAGCTAGAGCACCGTCACATAGAATAGCTGCGAACCTTCTACCGATCTTCTTCTCCTCCCGAGTTGGCGCATCGCTGTCGTCTGGCACCCCAAATTTAGCGAGAAGAATGAACACCACCTTTGCTGGTGAAAAGGACATAGTGAGTGAAGAAAAAGCAGTAGATCAAGGACATTTTGGGCTTCCACATCATACATTCTACTTACCTTTTTTTGCTTCACACATGTTTTTGCTTTGTTCCATGAATGCCAAGGTTGTTAGAAACACCTCTAGTTGTTCAATATAAGACTGGGATTCTATTCGTGCAATTTTGCATGTACAAATGTCACCATGGCAGTTTTTTGCCTTCATGCATTTTTACAAGCATGTATGATAGTTTTCCCGGCTATTCAATCAAACACGTGTTATAATTCAGAACAAAAGGTTATTTCGAAAGTAAATTATGATTTGCAAAAAAAAATCGGCGACGACGGGAGCCGAACCTACGACGTCGCACCCGCCGAGTAGGAGCACTACTCCCGCGCCACCGCCACAGCTGGCGCGCTCTTCTTACGGAGCCCCGATGACTCACCACTCTCGCGCCAGGTGTGTCGCACAGCCAGCCTGTGATGAGTCCCCCGATACCGGGAGGCCATAACTCGCTCAGAAATTTTATTTTGCAATTTTGACACCGATATTCGTAATCAGCATTTCGAGCTATTTCTAAAGATCTTGGTCTCAACTTGAAGTTACTTCGCAGTACGAAACCCTCCCCTAGTCGGTGGGAGACCAGCAGAACCGTCTTGCTCTGCAAGACGAGAGACACGAGCGACATTGACAACTGTCGCCCGATCTGCCTTCTGTCCGTGGTCTACAGTCTGATCATCCGAGTCATTCTGAATCGGATCAGCCGAACGCTGGAGGAAGGACAGCCTCGCGAGCAAGCAGGATTTTGGAGAGGATTTAGCACGATCGACCACATCCACGGCGTGAAGAAGCTCATCGAAGTTTTGCGGTTATCGTAAAGTGTCTTCAGTGTTCTGCTCGCTCACGCATTTCAAGGCTGTCAGCTCGCCGCGTCTTCCCTTAGTGGTCGACCGAAATCGGGAAAAAATGGGTCGCTCAGGCCTCATCTGCATAATCGCACCGCTGTAACTTCGTCTCTTCACGAGCAAAACGGTTGTGCTTTAGTGTGTTTCAAGAACCTTGTGTGGCCTACAAAACCTTCGAGCCGTAACCGGAAAGATTCGCACTTGACAGAGTTATCGCGCTCCTAACATGCCTGCGCGTGCAATTTGCTTGCGGTCCCGTCCACTCGATTGATAGGTTCGATCCTATACGCATTGTTCACGGCGGGACGGGAAAACATGGCCAATGATCACTGGAAGGTTACCTTCACATGTGAACATGCATTATCGTAACGCAGAGGCAAACCAGCGATGTCCGGAGTTACACTATTCATGAAAGTGAGAGAAGGCCTGCGGAGTATCGAGGTTGGTCGAGTTCGAAGATTAAAGACGCTGTCGGATGGGCCAAATCTTCGAAAATTAGCTGGACCGGCCACGTAATGCGCCTCACAGACACCCGCTGGACGACATCCGTCATCTACTGTATCCGCGGGAACACCATGAGGCGCACCAGAGCGTGTCGGACTTCTTCGCGAAAGCCTTGAACGAACGATATGACGCTCCTTGTCTCCTCCGAGCGAGGAGCGCTCTGGCACGCGACAGGCACGAATGGAGACGTTTCTGGTGCCCGTTCGAACAACTCGATGATTAACGGGACGACAGATGATAAATGTGATACTTTAAAAGCTTCGTGTATCCTTATCAATACACCAGCGAAATCAAAGTTAACTAAAACTTTTCTGTCTCTTACTAAGTTTTGACAACCAAAAGCTGAGCAAGGTTCAGAGTTAGACAAGCAGCTTCATCAAAGGCTCTGCAGAAGGCAGTCATTGGGGAAGACCGGCCAACAGTTCACAAAAACCAGAGGTGGACAATAACCTACCCACAGTTACTCTAGGGCAAACGGTTAGCTAACGGAGAATTAAAAGCTCTCAGAACACTAGTTTCCTAGCCTTAATATAAAGTTGTAAATAATCGTAGATGGTTCAAACTACTGTTTAAATTAAAAAGAATAGAAAGCCAAATTATGAAAGTCGAGAAATGTCCCATGAAGGGACTCCATGTCTGCAGCACTTATACGGTTGCGTTAGGTTAGGTGTCTCGCATTACTGTAGAAGGTCGAGCGATGAGCTCGATCACCGTAGGCAGATCGGGTGTGGTGCCCGCTACGGACGAGGTTTCACTGCGAGATGAGGCGCGTTGAGCAGAGCTCGTACTGGTGTCGTGAAGCAGATCCCGTGCGGAAGCAGACTAGACCTGATTCTTTTCTATTCTTGTCCTGTATCCTTCTTTTCTTCAAGTTTTGGGTCTGACCACATGCCGGCTAAAGATGAAATGACAAGAGGATCAACACAACAAGTTTCTTACTTTTTTACATTTCTTTAGTGTACAACAGCTCCGTAGCTTTCGCTCAGGACATGTTCTCTTTTCTACTTTTCTACGTGCTTTCTTTTGCTTGTTTTATAGTTCGTTAGTTAAGGGCGGTTTTTACTAGCATGTGGTTAATTCGATCTCTATTGCCTTCCTTAACGTGTGATATAAGCCGAACCCCTCAGCAGGAGCCACGCAGAACACCAAAGCATATGAAAACTAGAAGAGAAAAGAGAAAAAGAGCAAAAAACGGATCAGTCACTACCCTGCGACAGAAAGTCCGCTCCACGCCGCATAGTCTGCTCTGTCATCCTTTGCAGCTCGTCCGAGATAGGCTCTACAACACGCCACGCTACCATAAGCGGGGGCGGTGGCGGGTGGCGAGGGCGCGCTACCGTAACTTACCAGGGAAGGGTCTTAGGCGTAGGTCTGAACGGGGGAAATGGATAGTACTGCAAGAATCTCCACCCTTCATACGGTAGAAAAACATGTTTCGTTTTTGCTGAGTCCTTGAACCAAAAGAGCTGCGGGCCCTCGAAGGGGGCGGGTACAGTAGCGCACCGTCAGCACGTGTCCACGTGCATGCGTGCGCGCGTTGTAGTATGGGACGCTGCGAAAGGCTCTGGGATAAGCGAGTCGGTGGCTCAGCAGGGTGCGGGACTACTTTGCAACTGGTAGGCCAGGTGTTCGACTCCCGTTGCAATAGTTTTGCATTTTTCATGATAGCCGCCTTCTTTGCCAATTTTCTTCCTACACATCTACTTATTTATTTTACTATAAATTGTCAAATAGGGACCGGATTCGTGCTCAATGCGAAGTTTGGGCAAAAGCGGTGACCATTAATCACCTTTACCTACTGTAATTTAACATATTCCAGGATAATACGGAAAACGGATGTCAGATTCGTGATCGCCATCCCAAATAACCCCCCTGGGAGAAGTTTTGGCGAAATCGGTGATTATGACTTCGACGGCCCTAGTCACCCCTGTACCTACCGTAACCTACCGTAATCGGCCGAAAATTGAAAAACAGATGTCAGATTCGTGATCAGCACCCCAAATAACCTCCCTGGGCAAGGTTTGGGCGAAGTAGGTGATTATGACCTCGACATCCCTAGTCACCCCGTACCTGCTGTAACCCGTATCTGTTGTAAAGTCATTGTTTAACATTCGCGGAAAAACACAAAACATTTTATAATTCAGAAACTGATAAAAGTGAGTGAAGCACAGCTTACAGAAACCTTTGTTTGACAATTTAGAGTGAAATAAATGTTTAGGAGATGTGTAGGAAGTAAGCTGATTTAGACTGCCATAAGGCACGACTTTCACGACACTACTTTCACGACTCCAGAGGTCGAGAAGGGGTCGAAGAAAATTTTCGCCCAAGCTTTGCCCAGGGGAGTTATTTGGGGCGTTGATCATGTATCTGACCCGTTTTTCAAATTTCGGCCGATTACGGTAGGTTATGGTGGGTACGGGTGACGGTGCAATACTGTACCACCAATTTCGAGGGCGCGTAGCTCTTTGGGTTCAAGGACTCAGCAAAAACGAAACATGTTTTTCTACTGTATGAAGGGTGGAGATTCTCGCAGTACTATCGATTTCCCCCATTTAGACCTACAATACCGCTCGCGCCGCACGGTCAAAAGTGGGCGAAGAAGCGCCAACATAGCGTCGCAAAGCATCGCACGCTCATAACTCCTTCTGTTTTAGGTTTTTGAACAAAGGTTGGTATCATTCGATTCGCCTCTTCGAGATCTACACAAGCATGTGTAAAACTTTACCGGAACACCCGTATTTTCGCCGTGGGTGGTCCAAAATTGGCTGGACGGGCGATTAGAGCAGCTTATTTCCCAGGATATGCGTGCTTTCGGAGTATCTCAAAGATGGCGTACGTCGCCAGTGCTCTGTCATGCCAGGAATGCCCCGAGAGTGCGTCGTGCACAATGCACACAGAACCTAACCTATCAATCGAGTGGGTGAGCGCATGTCCCCTGCGCTTCTATCTTCTCTCACTGGGAACTGCGACGTTTTCAAGACTATTTCGAGCCGTTTGGAGAATGTTATCAGAAATTCCCCGCCACCCCACTCAGGATTAGCTCCAATCTGTCCAGCGAAACTTTGGTGTGCGCCGTGAACAATGCATAGAGAATCGAACCTTTCAATCGAGAGGGGTGACAGCTTGTAGACTGAGCGTTTGGGGAGTTTTACCAGAAATTTGCAGCCGCTCTGGTCAGGAGTTGCTCTACGGCTGTCCAGCTGGCGTTTGGAATGCATACAGATTCGAACCTTTCAGCTGAGGGGGCGACCGCTCGCAAATTGCACGCGCGGGCGTGTTCGGAGCGCAATAGCTCTGTAATGTTGGAACCTTTCAGGTTGCAGCTTGTAGGTTTTGTAGTAAGTCGAGCGTTCTGCTAGTACGCCAAAGCAGAATAGTTTAGCATAGGAGGGGGCAATGTTATAGGGGTGCGAAGATGCAGGTGAGGCTTGTGTGAAGCATTTTTTCCGAATTCCGTGGACCACTGCGAGAAGACGCCACAAGCTAACGGCCTTAAAATGCGTACGCGAACAGATCGCTTAAGGTACTTTACGACGACGTGCTCGTAGCTCCTCAGCTGCCCAAACTGCCTAGCCTCAGCTGCCGTTTTAGAGCGGCGAAACCTAGCGGTTAGAGTTTCCAGCGCTCCTACTCGCCCAGATTTGAGTCATCGACACTCGGAATGGCACCGTCCCGTTCAGGATGAAAAGCGCTATCGCATGGTGTCAATTTCGACCGATTTTGGAATCATCAATTTTTTGAGTGTTTAGCATCGAGGACGAGGCCGCGGCAGAAGGACGATGACGTCATCGAAAAATCGATGCCTTCGAGTTGGGCTATGCTTGATACCATGCGATAGAGTTTTTCATGCTGAATTGAACAGTGTCATTTAGAGTGGGAAAAACTGTAATCTGGGCGAGAAACAGCGCGGAGAGCGTCTGCCGTTGTTGCGCTAAATTGAACGCGCGGGCGTGTTCGGATCACAAAAACTCTGTCGAGTTCGAATCGTTTTGCTGCAACTTGTGTGTTGTAGGCAGTAGAACGATATATAAGTATACTAAAGTAGAATGGCTTAGCTTAGGAGGGGGCAATGTTACAGCGGTGCGAAAATGCAGGTGAGGCCTGCGTGACGCATTTTTTCCGATTTCGGTGGACCACTGCAAGAAGACACGGCGAGCTAACGGCCTCAAAATGCGTATGCGGACAGACCACTTAAGGTACTTTAGCATGAAAAACTCTATCGCAGGCTCTAACTTCTCAGCTGCCTAAACTGCTTTAGCCCCATCTGCCGTTTTAGTGCGGCGGACTTAGCGGTTGACGTATCCTGCACTCTTACTTGTCCATATTTGGGTTTTCGACACTCCCAATAACATCCTTCTGTTCTGCTTGAAGAGCGCTATCGAATTGTATCAATTTCGACCGATTTTCGAAACATCGATTTTTTGACAATATCCCATCCTATCGAGGACATGGGCGCCCTAGGCCGAGCTGCGCGGATGATGACGTCATCGAAAACCGATATTTTTCGAAATTGGCCAAATTTCCTCGTGCAAACTTCGTCCAAAATCATCTAGGGGTTAATTGGGGCGCTGATTACGAATCCGACGTTCGTTTTTGAAAATCTCGACTTCGGTAGGTTCTGGATTTTCTTCTGGATAATTGAGGGTGGTCGGGTCAGGATCATCGATTTTGTCCAAAATTCGTGTAGGGTAGAGGGCTTATTCGTTGTGCCGAACACGATTCTGAAGTACATTTGTACGATTAGGGCGGGAGAGCGCTCATACCGATAACTGAGGGTGATCGGTGACCGTGACCCGACCACCCTCAAATGGGAAGCAATCTGCTGAAGTCGGCGGAATTTTCAAAAACGAACGTCAGATTCGTAATCAGCGCCTCAATTAACCCCTAGATGATTTTGGACGAAGTTTGCACGAGGAAATCTGGCCAATTTCGAAAATACCGGTTTTCGATGACGTCATCCGCGCAGCTCGGCCTAGAGCGCCCGCGTCCTCGATATTGTCAAAAAATCGATTTTTTTGAAATTGGTCGAGAGTGAAGCCGTTCGATAGAGCTTTTCGTTACAAACAAAACGGTGTTATTGGGAGTGTCGAAAACCGAAATTTGGGCGAGTAAGAGGGCAGGAAACGTCAACCGTTAAGTCCGCCGCCCTAAAACGGCAGATGGGGCTAAAGCAGTTTAGGCAGTTGAGAAGTTCTGAGCGCGTCGCCGTAAAGTACCTTAAGTGGTCTGTCCGCGTACGCATTTTGAGGCCGTTAGCTCGCCGCGTCTTCTCGCAGTGGTCCACCGAAATCGGAAAAAATGCGTCACGCAAGCCTCACCTGCATTTTCGCACCGCTGTAACATTGCCCCCTCCTAAGCTAAGCCATTCTACTTAGTATACTTATATATCGTTCTACTGCCTACAACACACAAGTTGCAGCCAAAACGATTCGAACTCGACAGAGTTTTTGTGCTCCAAACACGCCCGCGCGTGCAAATTAGGGTTACAGGGTACGGGTCAATCATTACTCATGTTTCGGCGGTTTCGTCGTGCCGTCGGCGCCCTCTCGATTAGAGATCCCACTGTCCTGCCTCGCTGCATCTCTCCACCGTTGCGCTAGAGTCCAGACAACGGAGCGCAGGCGAGATAGGGCAGCTCGAGGACTGCGCTTCATAAACCATTATTTCGCATACGAAGGATGTCGGTTAGGCGACCTCTCTTATTAGAAACGTTGATGCGATGGGATAGTGTTTGCTTACCTTTTCGACTTTTTTAAAAGAGTGGAACGCCAAGG
>OX375869.1:46062748-46113276 GCA_947359475.1 Heligmosomoides polygyrus bakeri | reverse complement strand
CGCAGTGCACAGGTGGCGTAGTAGGGAAGCGCTCGGGCTCGTGATCGAAGGATCGGGGTTTGGATCCCGCAAAATGCGTTTGTTTTGCACTTTTGCAAAATCCATGTTTATCATATAAGTAATCCACCTACGGGTAGTATAGTGTGTTATAGAGCATGTTTACATATAAGATATACTTCAAACTACAGATTAGCTAGAATGTTCACTTCTGTGTGTCACTTATTTTAAGCCTATTTTGTGTGAAGCAGTAGTTATGTAACGATAGATATTTTGTGGCACTAGTTAAAAGTTCCGACTCCACCGATAAGACTTCGGTCAGAAAAAAAAATTTCGTTGAAACTTCGTCCAGGGGGGTTATTTGGAGTGCTGATCACGAATCTGACATCCGTTCTTCACGATTCGGTCGGAGGCCACCCATACCATTAAGAAGGGTGGTCCAAGCAGGGTCACCGATTTCGCTGAAACTTCGTCTAGTGGGGTTATTTGGGGCGCTGATCACGAATCTGATATCCGTTCTTCACGTTTCGGCTGGATAATATAGATACAGGAAGTCACAGGATTACATTCTTAAAGTTTCTGCCGGTGACGGCAAGTAGAGACAGAATCGTGAAAAACGGATGTCAGATTCGTGATCAGCACCCCAAATAACCCCCTAGACGAAGTTTCAGCGAAATCGGTGACCCTGCTTGGACCACCCTTCTTAATGGTATGGGTGGTCTCCGACCGAATCGAGAAAAACGGATGTCAGATTCGTGATCAGCACTCCAAATAACCCCCCTGACGAAGTTTCAGCGAAATTTTTTTTTCTGACCGAAGTCTTATCGGTGGAGTCGGAACTTATAACTAGTGCCACAAAATATCTATCGTTACATAACTACTGCTTCACACAAAATAGGCTTAAAATAAGTGACACACAGAAGTGAACATTCTAGCTAATCTGTAGTTTGAAGTATATCTTATATGTAAACATGCTCTATAACACACTATAATACCCATAGGTGGATTACCTATATGATAAACATGGATTTCGCAAAAGTGCAAAACGAGCGCAGTCCGCGGGATCCAAACCCTCGACCCTCGATCACGAGCCCGAGCGCTTCCCTACTACGCCACCTGTGCACTGCGCTGAGTCGCGATACGAGCCCTCATCCCGCGCGCGCCCGTCAGCTGTGGAGTACGTGAATCAACACTGCGCCAACAGGCGACTTCCGTCGTCCCTAACTCTGCGCAGAGTTGTATTGGGGTCGAGATACCTGCAGTTTGTTACTTCCCAAGGAGAGGCCGTTCTGCCCATTTACAACACTTGCGCCGTTCCGACCTACCGTTGGGATAGTATCCTGGTGAGACCGTTCCCTGGTTAGTGAGGCACCTAACGTACGAAGCCGACTTATACAAGCAATCAAATAAACAAAGCGGCGTAGTTTTGAGTGCATGACGCAATTTCTACATACAAACGCCACATACTTGCAATCTAAAATACTCCAGAAACATTATTTTGGGATGGAACTCATGATTCTATGATATGATACAGTATGGTACTTTTTCGATTCTGTTCTTTAGAGTTCTATTATATAATTATGTTCGCAGCTCTATTTTCTGTTTTCTGGCCAATTTTTGGTAATTTTCCCTGAAAATAGAAAAGACGGGAAAGAAAATCGGAGAACAGAAAACAGAAATTCCACCCATCACTGCCGTATATCACATCCGAGAGGCGCAACTGTCTGCGTGATACGAGCCACTGCCATCCAATGGGTTTCACGAGCCATTGGGTTAGGAGAATGGTGGGACTCGCTTTGCTTGCTCTTCGCCTGCTTTCGCTTTGGACATTGAGTAAAATGATCGCATCACGCGGTACTCAGTGCAGGAAAGGGCCTTCGTGCACTTCAGCAGGCCTTACCAGGAGGCTATCCCAACGGTAGGTCTGAACCAGGGGTGTGCGTTTATCGGTTAACGATTTACCGGTTTAACGGATTTACCGGCATTTTTGCGATAAATTCTTTAAACGAAAATTCTCGGTAAACTCCCAAATTTACCGAAAATTTTAACGAATTTTTTCATACAAAATTATGTTTCTATCTCTATTGAATTGAGAAGAAAACATACTACCGATCTCAATTTAGAAGTGATTGCTTCTATCTTCTCCGACTATTAGCGTTCGTAGTCCTCAACCTTGTTAAAACATCCATGTCCACATTACGAGACGGAGAGGGTGCGCTCCTGCGTTAAAGACGCGCTCCACTTGGATAATAACTCGCGCTGAGATTCCCCACACGACATGATAAAATTTGAGTTAGAGATAAAGAAGCTCTCAGGATAGACTATAGCCAGAGGAATAAGGAGAAGATGCGCTCATGTCTTTTTCCCGTAATTTATTAGGTTGTCCCATAAGTCCCCACCGTTTTTTTCAACGATTCACTGCAGATTTCGACGGCGGTCTCTTGCATAGAGCTGCACAGCTTTCGAAAGAGAATGATTTGCTCTATCAGAGCATGTGTTGCATTTCTTTTTTCATCATGAATTTTGTCAATTTTTAGGTCGTTGAAGTGAAAAGTGAAAAAGTAGCCATTTGCACACTTGTTCTCTCCGCTTAGGTTTGTAATTGTTTGCGCAGTTTTTTTTATAGCACTTGGAAGACAATGTTCTGTACTACAAGAATATGTGTTGGTTCTATTTTCTCACTTGCCCTTTATTGACTTTTAGGCCACCAAATTGGGAATTCCGACATTCCCATCCGAATTTTTACCAAAACTCCGGTTCTGTGGTTGGACTTTTTTGCTTGGTGTTATATGTCGTTTGGAAGAGGATGTCTTGCGCAGTAAGAATTTGTGTCCCGTTTATTGGCTCACGCTGATTTGTGTCGAATATCAACAACTGAAGAAGGAGAAGGAGTTGTTGGTGAAGACGATTTTTCTCTTTTTGGTATTTTGTTGATATTCAATAGAAATCAATAAACGCGACACATATTCTCATAGAGCAAGGCATTTTCTTTCGAACGACGTATAACACCAACCCAAAAAGTCCAACCACAGAGCAGGAGCTGTCGGCAAAATAACCATCCTCCTTCGGACGTCCCAATTTGATGACCTAAAAATCAATAAAAGACAAATGAGCAAATAGCACTAACACATATTCTTGTAGTACAGAACATTGTCTTACAAACGCTATAAAAAACTGCGCAAAAATTACAAACCTAAGCGGAGAGAACAAGTGCGCAAATGGCTACTTTTTCACTTTTCACTTTTCACTTTAACGACCTAATTATTGACAAATTTCATGATAAAAAAAGAAATGCAACACACGATCTGATAGAGCAAATCATTCTCTTTCGAAAGCTATGCAGCGCTATGCAAGAGACGGCAGGCGAAATCTGCAGTGAATCGTTGAAAAAAAACGGCGAAGACTTATGGGACAACCTAATAGTTCAAGATGTAAGGCATAGGAATGTACTCTGTAGTCCATCTCATGGACTCTTAAGCTTTTTCCCTATAAGAAAAGAATGAACTTCGTTATCGTATCACATTTCGTTGTTTTTCTCAAGTGTCTGGCTTTGCTCCAAAGTTCAGCTTAATAGTTCAAAAAAGTAGTTGTATGAGGTGTAAATCATTCTTTCATCGAATAAAATGATGGTAATTGCGACAATTTCAAAAAGCAGTTAGAATGTTAATACAAAAGAAATATAGCAATATTCGATTGAATGTCGGCTGTTCCAGAAATGTTTTTATAGAGTTTTAATTAAGTACCCACAAGGTTGGGTGCCGTACCGTTTCGTAGTTAGAGGCTTGTTTCGTCCGTGCGTCGATTACCAGGGACCTGGAGTAGGGTGTTGGGCTCATGGGAAGTAGGTACAGGTTCGAAAGCGCTCGTTGCCTCTTCGCTTTGCACGCTTCTAAAAGTAAAGAATATGGGTTCAATAACAATTTTGTTGGATTTCGTTGCTTCGTTCCCATTTCTGTAGAGCATGAAGCGTTTCTCGATCTCTCTTATGCTTTTACCAGTATCTGCACCGCTGGTGCAGGCCATCATCCTGTGTTATGTGCCACCGCTATAGCAATCTAAACTATGTCATAACCACCGAATAGCTACAAAATAAAACGATAAAGAACTGCGTTTACCAATTCCTCTTGGGAAGCGCCACACGCTCTAAGTGATGTAACTTAAACGCGTTGTAAGTCCGCGTGATGATTTGCGGTGGTCAGCCGATGAACAAGCCAATGTTTTATCCATTCCAGTAAGTCTGGTAGCAATTCACCGACCCCAGAGGAAAGGAAGGCTTGGATGTCCTAGGCGCGGGACCCGAAACAAGAACCTGATATCGAGTGCTCACGACAGCTGACACCTCCTCCGATGCGCTACAACGCTATGAATTAAAAATATCGAAGAGCTTGAAAAATCCACCAAAACGAGGGAATGTCAACTGTGGTAGATGTAGCATTCCAACCGGTTAGTCACAGTTCTTCATATTTAGGACCCCATTTCCTCTTAGGAAAGCTCTGAGTGAATTCAGAGTATGTTTTGCCATAGCAGAAGTTTGTATTTTTGTGTCTCAACGCTTTCAACATCAGTGTATATGTTGCCAAGTAATTTTAGATAAGGTTACTCCATTCAGCAACTCCATAAATAGATACCGCGAATTGTAGGCAGTCAATCATCCGAAGTCACTGTAACCAAAATCTAATATTAGGCTGCCGCAAAATTAAACTCCGTTTCGAGATATGTATAAATAAATAAGTTTGCCGCTATCCGACTACGGTGGGTGCAGTGAAGGGCTAGAATGTTACATAGCTAATTAGATAGTTACATAAGGAATTTAAGAACAGTATGCCAGAGGAAGTGCAAGATTATCAGGCTCTCCTTACGAGAAAGATGGTGCATCAAAATGAAAATGTTCTTGAGAGCCTCGGAGTAAGATTTGGCACTGAATGAACAATAACTTGCCGGCGTAGATATCATTCCGATTATCATTTACCAGACGTTCGGCCTAAGGGGTCGTTCAGAGCGTTCGCGTGGCGACGCGAAGCCCACTGTCGAAGCGACGCGATGATCGCGTCGCTCCCTCACCTGGAATCGCACCGCTATGAACGGCACGCGATTAACATCTGAACGTAATCTCCATCATTTCATCATAATCTACCCCATATCATACGAACAGTTCGCGTCGCCCCGTCGCGAGGTGTACATACCCGTTCTGCAGCGAACACCTTATCGCACGCAATTATCAGCATCGCCAGGCGATGAAAATATCGCCCCATTTCAAACAGCGATGAACTAATCGCGGGCCGATGCTGTTCTTTCTCTCTCCACCCATACCTTGCATCAGTCTAACCGACCGGTATATGACTATGAACCAGGTATATGACTTTATAAAGTTTTTTTTTTTTTTAATTTCAGGAACCTACTGAGCAGACCGAAGGAGCACAGAAAGCCGGCAGGAACTGGCAGTTCTGGTAAGTTTTTGGTGCAATCCTAGTTGGTGGTGGCCGCTCTTAAATGATTTCTCGACATGATAAAACACATTAAAAAGACAACAACATGTAGGAGTAAGTAAACCACGCTAATCTGGTTGCCCAGACAGACTCAGTTCCTGAGTTAGTACTCGCAAGAGAGGAACCTAAAAAGGACCGTTCTCGGTGCACTCTAACAAGGGGTGACCCCCCCCCCCTTACTAGATTTGCACCGAGAACGGATCATCTTCTAGCAGAAAAATAGATAGCATCAGTAAAATAATATAAAAATAGGCCAAGATACCATCAATCAACATTTGGACACAGGGAAGACAGTGCACTTTACGTCCTAACCATTTGCAAACGTCCCGACCTAGCTCACAAATGTTGTATATTTTCAGGTTTCCTGTGTTATTTATTCTGATTTTCATTAGTGCAGTTGTTCTCTAAGGAATGAAAAAGTTCAATATGGTTCAATACTGATCACATTCAGTTATTATGAAATCGTTTAAGAATGGCCACCACCAACTAGCATTGCACCAAGTTTTTTCTAGTTTTTCTATTATCTCGGTTTAGAAGGTGTCTAATTGGTACTAAGATTGTTCGACGCAGATAGCAGATAGGGTCGGGGATGGGGATGGGGTCATAATCAGAGATGGGCGGAATTTCTGTTTTCTCATTTTCTGGCCATTTTGGGCGTTTTTTCTGTTTTCCGGCACGATGGACAAAAAATGTGTCTAAAAATTTGGGTGTGCTCCGAGATTGTTCATGGTCGTTTACACTCACATAAACGCAGTTTCCATGTTCTCCCCACTGACGGAGAGGATATCGCAGGACTAGGCAACGTAATGAACTGCGGGGTCTGGCAGATCTAGCTTAATCATTACCGCCTCTGCTTTTTTTTGCATTGACACTTTCGGCTCATATTACGATGATGATCCATCGTTAATGGTAGTACCTCTTTTACTGACTATAGAGATGCTTGCAATTTAAAATACTCTAGAAACATTGGAATCAAACTCATAATTCTATAATACTTTTTGGATTCCTTTCATTGGATTTTAATGATAAAATTTTGTTCGCAACTATATGTTCTGTTTTTGACCCACTTTTTGTCCATTCTGCCAGAAGACAGAAAAAAATCGCCCAAAATGGCCAGAAAATCAGAAAACAGAAATTCTGCCCATCTCTGATTGTGACCACACCCGCCGAACCCTATCTGCGTCGGACAATCTTAGTACCAATTAGATAATTTCTAAACCGAGATAGTAGAAGACCTTGGAAAACTTACCAGAAATAAAAGTTGTTGCCGGTTTTCTGTGTTTTCTCGATCTCCTTAGAAGATTCCTGAAATTAAAACATTACGTTATAGAAGTAGTAGACCGGCTTCACGCTCGGATACATGTATCACGATGGATATAGGTGGAGAGAGAAAGAATTCCATACCACACGATGATTTTATCGGTGGTTGAAATGAGACGATATCTTCATCGCCTGGCGATGATGATATCGCCGACCGATAAGTTGTTCGCTGCAGAACAGCTATGAACACCTTGCGACGGGGCGACTCGACGTCGCCCGATCGATATGTAAGCATACTTCCATCGTCGCGATGCCATCGCGGCGCTCAGTTCATGGCCACTCCGCCGCACGCGGTCGATTAGTGAAAGAAAACTTCGCCGCGCTGTCGCAATAGTGGCGGCCGGCATGCGCGATGGCTTCCCGCGCTCATCGCGGGCATGACATACTTTTTCGCGCCGCGCGCGGTGGTTAGCGTTGGCCCTGGACGGATCGCCGTCGCTCTCCTTTGCTGGGCGATGAGCGATGCGGCGAACACAGAGACGTTCAAATTCTTTCGCGTCGCTCTGCAAAACTCATCGCCGCGATTCCATCGCGGCGACGGGAAGTATGCACAAAGCCTAAGACTATCATTACGTTGCGTCGCACCGCGATGATGCTCTGACCCCTAAGGGCCGCCAAACGTCTGGTTGGGGCTTCACCCCCAAACCCCGAGAATAACACCCCGTCTAGGCCTTCTTAGTCGCGTTACAATGAAAAACCGGTTCTAGAGGAAAGCGGGGACAGTAGGGCACAATCTTGAAAACTGCTCCCATGAAGCTTATCTACCCTCTATCACACTTGCGCCGATTTATTCTTCGAAGTACACATTCTCTACGTGGTGAGGAACAGATTGTGATAATCTTAATAATCCTCCGATTCCCGAAGTCATTTTCCCCTCCCCCCCCCCCCCCCCGACAATACTCAATACCTCCTACCCATGTGCAGCCAGAGACAGGAAGAAAAATGTAGTGAGCATCAGTCAGTAGTGAGACACACGTACACGCTCGCTGCCTTTGAAAGCTCATCTGAAAGTCCAACGTAATGTTTGATCTGTGGCACATCTTCTTGATATAGACGCACGCTGTACGACGTTCCTGTCACATACACGTTGGACGATAGTGAGAAAAAGTACTGGTCCGCCCTTATAGGTTCCTTCCACTGATTCCCTCCCTATTACTGGCCCACCTTCACTGGTTCTCCCTTTACCGGTTCCCCTCCCCCCTTCACAGGACTCTCCCACTTCACCGGTTCCCATTCACTGTCCCCCTTCTTGGCCCCTCTTACTGTCTCCCCTCATCTAATGGCACCCTTTATTGGCCCCCTTCAATGGTCCCCATTAATGGTCCCTCCTTTACTGCTCCCACCCCTTTTCATAGCTCCCCAATTACTGGTCTCACCTTCACTGATTCCTTTTACTGGTTCCCTCCAGGGGTCACACAAAATTCTGTGCGTTAATTTTTTTAACGAAATTTTTTAACGGCAAATTTTCGTTAAGTTTCATTAAATCGTTAAATTTCGTTAAAAAATAAAATTAGCTGCAAACCATTACTTCAATTGAAATGATCAAGAAAAACCTTATACGTTTCAACTTTAAGAGGTCAACAGCTAAAGTTCAAGGAATGGAGTGTAACACTGCAATGTAAAATAAATAATTCAACATCAACAAACACAGAACAATAAACAAGCCTTCAACAACAAATTTTCTACAGGGTGTGGAGTAAGAAGAGATATGGAGTTATCATTCAGGATGATCACCGGCAAGACATCTTGTACCCGAAGTTCCCCTCCCCTCCTTCCTAGTTTTCTTGTCTGACTGTTCCGCGAGCATATGCAATCTCGATGCAGGCACCAGCCCAACAAATACAGAAAGAATTAATAAAAATATAATTAAAAGCCAATCAGCGGAATGCTAAGATCTTGTCGAACGCACGATTTTCTCGAGCCTAGTGCGTGGAACTAATCCTTCTTTTTGCAACGTCAGGACCGTGACACGACATCGTGTCACACGGTCCCACACTACCGAAAAGGTGTGACGCGTCGTCAACGTGTCAGCGTTCAGGAAAAGAAGCTTTTCTAATTTTTGATATTAGCGTTTTTCTAAAATCGTTTAAAAAACGTCCAGCGGCCGAGAACATTCTCTCCCTCTCGACTGTTCCAGATGGCGAGCAAAAGTATTCAAAACGGCAAAAGCAAAAGAGAACCAACACGAGGTGGGGATAGGCATATCTTACAAGGAGATTAGACGAGTATCTTTGAGGATTCGTTGACGTGCTGAGGGCTCAGCGAAGAAATTTCCAACTCCACAATACATCAAAGGATTAGGATAAAGGACGACGTTACTCAATCCCTTTTGTGGAATGTGTTACACACTCTACATCTACGCGATATCGTGGAAACGATTTGAAGGCCTATTTGGCGATACAATGACTTGCGGTGGCAAGCAGGTGGACAAGTCAGTGCCTTATCCTTCCCAGTCAAGTCCGGTGTACATATTCACCGACCCCAGAGGGATAGAAGGCTTGATTGGCGTTGACGGGAAAACCGAATCAGCAACCTGGTATCGGTTGTTTTTTAGGAACAGTGCTAATCAGAAGGATGAGACCTGCAATATTAGAGAATACTAGGAATAAATGTGATAAAGTCGCTGAGAAAGAAGTCCGTTAAAAATTCCGTTTAATTTATAAAAATTTCCGTTAAGTCGTTAAGCTAGATTTTAACGAAAAATGCCGTCAATTCGTTAAATTCGTTAAATCGTTAACCGTTAAATGTGCACCCCTGGTCCCTCCCCTTCACTGGCCGCCATTACTAGTCCTACCTTCACTGGTCCTCCTTTAATGGTTCCCACTTTACCGGTTCCCCCTTCACAGAACTTCCCCACTTCACTGGTTTCCGTTCGCTTCTCCCCTTACTACCCCCCCCCAACCCTCATCTTAGTGGTATTCTTTATTGGTCCCCTTCACTGGCTCCAATTAAAGGTTCTACACTTTTTGGTACCCCACCCCTCCTCCCTTCGCTAGTCCTCCCACCCTTCGCTGGACCCCCGCTTACTGGTCTCCCCTTTAGTGGTCTCCCATTACACGTGTTCGGAATCCGGACACCCGTTGCATGAAATCCGTGGTACCTTTTCTGAGCCCAGACATTCCTTGCATGACAGCGGTGACATGTCCTCTGACCCCACCCACCCATTACGCGACATCGTTGACACCTCTTCTGAACCCAAACACCCAATGCGCGACATCGCTGACATGCCTTTTGAATCCTGGCGCCTGTTGAGCAACGTCGCTGGCATGTCTTTTGAACTCAAACGCCCTTTGGGCGACATTGGTGACACTTCTTCTGACGGTCTCGACACGGCGTGGGTGGCACCTCGTCTGAACACGGACGCGTGCTACTCGACTTCTAGAAAAGGCCAGACGGATGAGCAGACGGACAGGAGCTGGCACCATCCGTGGACATCTGTGGGTTTTGCCCTACAAGGTCATGACCCAAGAGGTCCACCAGGCGGGTAGTTCCTGGAGCTTCAATACGTGGTCATAACCCTAGAGGTCGCCTAGGCGGGTAATCCGTGGGGCTCTAGCTTCAGTCACCCTCGTTAGACTTCCAGCTACGGGTGCCCGGTGGACGTCACAAGTCCACTTGCTAAAGGTTAGCCATCCTGGTCTCTATTCACCGTTTCTTTGTCTAGTGGTCTCTCAAACAATTTCCGTAAAATGAAATGGCGTTTGGGGGCATAGTTTCTCAGATTGATTTCGTCTCATTCCAGGCTCTGAAGAAGGCGAGAACGCCGAAACGTTAGCCTGAGTGCTGTCTGTGTTACCAATCCTGGAGTGGCTTGAGATAAATATTATTTCTCAACATCGTGGACTACTATGCCAAGATTTATTGAGACCCGGACGTGGCAATAGATTTTATTAGTTCTTGGGCAGAAAGATATGAGTTGCCGCTTGCAGCTGAAAAGACACATTTTCTGATGATTGGATCTAGGTATCATACCCAAACACCGACGTATCGAATTAATGGTCAGGCTCTGAAAATGGTGTATGAAGCTCGTGACTTGGGTTATATTATAACGAGTAATTTGTCTTTTTCAAAGCACTGCAAACTTTTGGTGAAGAAGGCAAGTTTCCGTATATATAACCTGTTCAGGGCTTTGAAATTCTGAGATATTCCTGAGATCGACATACGGGCTTTCAAAAGCTATGTTCGACCTATCGTTGAAACTGGAACTACAATATTCAATCCATTTAGAAATAGGGATATCGATCTTTTGGAAAGCGTCTAAAATAGCTTCACGAGGAAGCTCATGATAAGATGTTTTTCAGTGGATTATAGCTTGATTCCAAATGGTTCCCAACGGTCTGAGTTATTAGGTCTTCCATCATTGAAGAACAGAAAGAAAACTGCTGATATTGTCATGATGTATAAAATTTTGTCCAGGAAGTTATCAATCAATCCGGAAGATTTCTTTGGAAGGATGCTGACAAAATCCGTAAGAGGAAAGCTTAAGCTTCGAGTGTCCTTTGCTAAGTCACGGATTAGGTCAGATTTTCTAACCTACAGGGTTCTCAAAGAATTCAATTTACTGCTTGGCAAGCACGACGATTTGGCGAGATTGTCTGTAGATGTGTGTAGAAGGTCTACCACATGTTCAATTCCGTGAAGTGCTCGAAGATATGCTGCTACTCATGCATCGTTTAACAGTGATTGTTGATTGTTATGTTTTATGCTAGAAATGTTTTTATTCGTTCCCTTATTAACATCATTGATGCTAGACTTTGTTCTACGCCAATAAATAAATAAACACCGTTCGGCAGGTTTTTCCTGCTCTTTCAAAAAACATATGTGGATGTCGCTTTAATTTTTCTAGCCGAGCTTTTCCAAGGCTCT
Organism: Heligmosomoides polygyrus bakeri; assembly: GCA_947359475.1. Classification (NCBI taxonomy): domain Eukaryota; kingdom Metazoa; phylum Nematoda; class Chromadorea; order Rhabditida; family Heligmosomidae; genus Heligmosomoides; species Heligmosomoides polygyrus. The sequence continues at coordinate 46,101,607 of OX375869.1, read as the reverse complement.
GTAAAATCATGAACCGAAATATCGAGTCATCATGCTTTACGAATTTAAATAGGGACATTGTGCGGCAATGGTAGAAAAGTCATAGTTTCTCTTTACTTTCCTTAGTCAAATGCATTAATTGTTAAGAATCATCAGAATGACGGTTAACATTTCAGTAAATTTCTTCAAAACAGGATGTTATTCAAAACTATTTTAAAATTTTGGTATCGAATTCCATCACAAGCTGTATCGTGTTCCGACTATTAGGCATTGCGTGATCCTCCAGCTGCAATTCGATGATTCAAGAACATAAAAAAATACATAAATAAATAAAATAGAAAATAAAATAAAAGTTGTTTGAGGTTTCGTTGTCCACGCGCGCTCACCTGCAAATCCACTGAAGATCCTCAGTTTCACTATGGTGACAGCGATGGAGGTGACGACGAGTGCAGACGCAATCACCATGAGGAGAGTTATGCTCAGGATCCAGGGCGAGAACACTGTCTGTCTGCAATATGGGGAGAGAGCGATTGTGGGAAGGGATGGTGCAATCTGAGCGCACTTACACCAAACAATTCAAGCTTGTCTCTGCCATTTCTAAGCAAAATGAGAACCACCGTGGCATGTTTCCTGCAGCTGATATTCTTTATCACAGATTCTGAAAGCGCTCTAGGAGTGAAGACTCAAAAACGACTAGCGACGCGACGGTGCCGACGGCATGGCCGACAACAGTGTCTGACGGCGACAGCCCAACTGTGCACAGCACAGCGGCGGCCTGTCACTGGCCGTCGGGCTACATCATTGCGCATTTTCAATGTTATCCAAGGGTGGCAGAAAACGCGTTTCGATGGAGTATTTTGATTCTCTCAGCATCAGTGACACTGCCATTACGAGAGAATGAAAAGTGAGATATTGTATAATGGTATGCAGCAATGTGTCATGCAAGCAATTGCTACAAAACCCTTCCTATACATCTAGTAGGGCTCATCACCTTCTGTGGTTGTCCTTGCCTTCTCTGTCTCACTCGTTCTTCACCGTTCACAGCTAGTTGGTTCGTCGTTCCCGGCGCTGCACAAATCTCCTCCAGGGATGGGCGGAAATTGTGAAAACTTTCCCAGAAAACAGAAAACAAAAAATCGCTTTCGTCAGAAAACAGAAAACAGAAAAGGCAAAAACGCCAGAAAACAGAAAAACTTACTTACTTTGATACTTTGATGGTCCTTTTGTCGGCTGGAGGTCTTCTCAGCGGGGACCACAACTCTTCCAGACCGCTCGATCTCTGGCTGTTTGCATCCAGTGAGGCAGACTCCGCTCTCTGAAAGATCTTGAGAATGAGTCTGCCCATCGCATTGGCGGTCGTCCCAGTGGTCTCTTATGGTCTCTCGGGAGCCATTCTGTGACACGGAGACTCCATCTATCGTCCTTTCGTCGAAGCAGGTGTCCGGCCCAGCGATATTTGGACTTCTTCATGTACTGCAGCGGGTCTGCTAATTGCGACTTCTCCCGTAGCTCCGAGCTTCGTAGGCCTTCTTGCCATTGCTGACGAAGGCTTGTCCTCAGAAGACATCTCTCCAGTGCACGATGCGTAGTTTGCATCGCTCTGGCGATTGTCTTGTTGTCGGGCCAGGTTTTCGTCGCGTAACACATCGCAGGCAGTGCAGAGGCGTTGAATATCGAGGCCCTGAGGCCGGGATCCTTGACCTGATCGGTGACTTCGCGAATCGAACTGAAGGCTGCCCATGCTGCGCGTCTCCTGCGGGCGATTTCAGGAGCGAGGTCGTTATCCATGTTCAGCTCTCTTCTCAGATAGACGTAGGAGTTTGTAGACTCCATTTAACCTTACGAGTCCCGTGTCACACCAGTGGTTGACCATAAACTGCGTTTTGGACATATTCATGTCCAATCCAATCTTCATACCTCAACAGAAAAACAGAAAACAAAAAATTTCAAGATTATCACACGACCAAATTACTCCTCCCAAACATTCATTTTTCCGGTAAAAAGTGCTTTTGAATGACTAGAGATGTAGTCGGGGACCAGACTTTTAATCTTGCAAGGGTTATAAAAATTTCTAGTAACTCCAAATTCAAAACAATCAGTAAATTGTAAATCTCGACTCATAGATCCTAGGAATCTCGACATTTGAAGTATTAAAAATTACTCATCAGCTCGTTCCACAGTATCGCTCTAACGCTTACATCAGTATCTGCCATACTAGGAGCGTTTCTGTGAGAAATAAATGCTTTCGTTCTTCGAAGGTTGGGGCAAGAGAGACGAAAAAGGGCGGCTAATCTGATAAGATTTACCTATCACATTCATATTAAAATATATCGCTTTAAGGCTCACAGATGCAGTCGAAAATATAAGTGTAATCATAAAGCAGACAATAAGATAGATTAATGGTCCACTAGTAAGAAACTGGCCTTTTAGAGTATCAAACACGATAAAGGCTCATTGACTATGTTTCAACTCCATTGCTTGTGTCTATCACAACAGACTGTGTACTGTGTACTGGCTTGATATTTCACAGAACAACATAAGATTGTGACTGAAGGGGCAATCAGCACAACAGTTTTTGTGTGGAAGTGCTTTCTTGAATGCAGAAATTATAGAGCTAGGGGGTAGGCTCAAGCATACACCCTCTCTATCGGATTATTATTATTTCTCCTCATATCTACATACCAGACGTTCAACGGCCTGCCGGCCGCCAAGCTTCAGGTTGGGACCTTCGCCCCGGAGAATAGAATACCCCAACGTCTTCTTGTCCTCTTTAGGCCTTCTCTCATTCACTACAGTAAAAAAAAACTGGTTTTGCTATATAGAATGGTATAGCAGAATACCGTAGGGCAAAACCTTCAAAACTGCTCCTGTGGTGCCTCACCCTCTATTGCACGTACGCGAGTACTCTCTGAAGTACTCGTTCTATGTATTAATTATGGTCCCCTTTTAATGGTTCTATTACTGGACCTTTTACTGAACCCCCTTAACTAGTGTTCCTTTTATTGGCTCCCTCACTGGTCCCCTTTGACTGGTCCTTCACGGTACCCCATTTATTGGTCCCCTTCACTGGACCTCCCCCCTCCACCTTCACCGCTCTCCATTACTGTCCCACCTTCACTGGTTCATGTCCCTGTAGGGAGCGTTTCTAGCCGTCGGAACATCGGACCGCGACAACTCGTCCAATTTCGTCGCGCACCGTGCGCGACGCCAGGTGGGGTTCGCGCGGCGTTGGAGTTATGTCTGCCCCCGTTCACCAGTCCCTCCTTCACTGCCCCCCCCTCTTCACCGGTCCTGTTGCGATCGACGGCCCCGCAGGCAGAAGCAAGCCCTGCCCATGAAACCCCTTTTGCCCCTCGGAACACCCGAGAGTCACCAAGAGGGACCTGCCCGTAGGGGATAAGGCCTTGAATTACTAGCCCTGGCCCAGCGTATTGAACCGTATTGACACGTATTGGTGGGAACTACAACGTGAACCCACGTCCCTCTCCGTCCTCCCGCTCGCCCCTCCGGCCGCCTCCTCCTTGCACACAAGGGGGAGGAACCCGGGACCCATGAAGGACGAGATGCAAACCCCAACGACGACGATAACATACCAAGAAGACTAACCAAGAAGGACGACAACAAGACGTATTGACAGGGACTCACCCTCCTCCTCCGTCTTCACAGCACACTGAGCAGTTATATCAGATTATCTCGAATACGTGAGTAGAATATAGACACAATAATAGTGAATAGAGGCGAATCGTAGAGGTCCTCCGGGGTCGGCAGGTTGATTTAGTTTCCGGGGTCGCGGGGGTGAGCGCAGTGCTCACTAGACCTCGCGGCCTCTTGCCTGCTGCCGCTTCCGTAGTGTGTGCGTAGTGGGGTGCAGAGTCGAGGCCTCGCGGCTGCCATCCGGGATGGTGGACCGCGGACGAGGTCGGCAGACCTCGTCGCGGGAGCACGGGACGTCGAATGCGGCCACGCACCTGTCGAGAGGAGGCGGCGCGCGCCGATCGATGGTGACACGTCATCAACTTTCCCATGCTCCCAAGCCGATCCAAGGCGCCTCATCGGCAAGCCGCCGTGTGAAACAGCGCGCACGGGCCAGCCATGGACCGAGAAGCGATCGCGCTCGCGACAGGTCCCCATTGCTGGTCCCACCTTCACTGGTACCCCCTTTACTGGACCCCTCTTCACTGGTCCCCCTTTATTGGTCAACCCTTTCCCGGTCTCTCCTTACTGGACCACCATCCTTCACCGCTCCCCCGTTCCTGGTCCCACCTTGACTGGTAACACGTCGTCTGAATCAGGACAGGTCTTTCGCGACATCAGTGACACCTCTTCTGAACCGAGGTACCCGATGAACGACATCGGTGACATGTCTTCTCGTCCTTTGCGTGTCATCAGTTACACGTCTTCTTAACCCAGACACCCATGACGCGAGACCAGGGTCAAGCGTGGGGTTCGAATTTTGCTGAAAATTTACGACCCTCCCCCCTTCCGAAGTGGAATTCGTACGACCCCTCCCTCCTTCTTCCACTGTTTTATTCCTTATTTATCTTGATTTCTTCACTGTTTTATGTGCAAACCCTTTAATAGGTTCTTATTCTCAGGAGCTGCTTCGACACAATAGATCAATGAAAAGAGGTCACTGAACAAAGATACTTTGATGGCACAATAAAGCTGAATACTATTTTTCGACACTTTAAAATAAAGATTTTCTGGTAGCTGTCTTCCAATCATCACTATTTAATTTGTGCAGGTGTTTTTTCAGGACATCATGGACACGACACATTTTTCTACCTGAAGGAGCGAAGTGTGCATCTGAAATTGTGCTCTGAAATAGTATTATATAAAATTTTGAGTGTTACCTTCTGATGACGAATTAATTGCTTTTCCTGGATTTTTTTTGAAGCGCTCATCGAATCGACTACAGCGGCAAGCGAATGGTGGACGATGGAATTCCCATGGAAATAATGTTCTGCCATCCTAAGGAAACATCATAAAAAATCAAAATGAAGCCTACAAAAATCCAAGCCCTGTGCATCGTCCAACAAAAAAAAACAACAAGGTTCTCCGCAACGATGACGGAGCTGCAATGACGATATGATTAGAATGGATCGTATACAAAATCCTCGTTTTTCATGAAAAAATTGTTTTTTCTAAAGATCGACACACTAATCACATGGAAGATGTTACTTTTAGAACCTGCTTTTTGAAGCGTAGAAAACACATCTACTAAAGCTTTATGAATTTTCCAGGAGCCAAAAAATCTCCGAGTTACGGCAGTTTACATGCGGCTACTGCGTTCTCTGACGTGATCGATCGCAATTGAAATATGGGTGGACTCCTCGCTGGAAAATTTTTTCTGCCTTCTGAAGGACAGGACGACAGAGGATGAGAATTGTACCATATAGAATTTTAAGTTTTGCTTAAAATAAAGTAAAAACTAAGTTTCTCCGCTGCGATGAATCTCCGCTGAGGATGGATCGCATACAAAATTCTCATTTTTTCATGAAAATATTATTGTTTAGCCGAAGCATATCACCCATACGGATAAAATCCAGCCACAAAACTCTTGAATTTACTGTGAAAAAATCGTGATTTTCTGGATAGAACAAGTTGAATCGACCTCTGGTCGACTTTGCACCAACGTCATCGGAGCATAAAATTGAACGTTCACAAAAAAGTTCATAACTCGGTAAGTTTTCGAATTTTGAAAATTCTTTTAGCTTTTCATAAAGTAGATAAAACGCCCTTTTTCATCGTTTCGTTTCATCGTGTAAAAATCGTTTTCCAAAAAAGGAGTCGTCACGCGTGGCGGTTGGTTCGATTTTTGGGCGAAAAAAATTGAAGTGGCTTCACAAAAATATTCATAACTCGACCAATTCTTCGAAGTTTCAGAATCCCGCTAGCTTTTCAGAAACTAGAAGAAGAGTCCTTTTTGATATATAGAAATCATTTTCCAAAAATTCGGTCTTCATGCGCGGCGGGAGGGGTTCGATTTCGAGTCCATTTCGCAAAAATACGTACCGAAAGTCGAACCCACCCCCGCGGACCAAGTCCCCTTTTTTTGAAGATCGATTCTTACATGGTAGGAAAGCGCATTTCATCTAGTTTCAGAAATGGTAGCGGGATTTTGAAACTTCTAAAAACTTACCGAGTTATCAGCATTTTTGTTAGATCACTCCGATGACGTCGGTGGAGGGTGTAAATTTTATCCACATGGAGTTATGCAATTGATCTCTTAATGAGACATTACGAATACCTACCTTGAAATGTTACTTTGTCTGACTAAGGTTACTCATTGAACTCTGGAAACAAAACTTTTACTTCGGGAGTCATCTAGGAACTGTCCAGCTATGTCTGCTTCATATCAGAGAGCTTCTAGATGGGTGCAGACTGAATATTCTTGTGAAGTTGAAGACCCACCATCATAGTCAGTTGATTATCAGTCATCCCAGAATGAAATCCGACGGTGAGTACTAGTTTTAGTAGATGTGATGTAACTGCTAATCTTGAGTAAGCAGATGTGCAGTCACCACGTCGTCCATGATTACACAGGTTTGCAAAAAATTTTGAGACCATTCAACCCAGAGAATCTCTTTTCGAAAAGGAAAATCCGGGTTGGAAAATGAGGGTCGGAAAATGATCTAGATAGGTGGCGCTCCAGTTTTAGCCTTTACTCAGTTTTTTTTTTTATTAGTAAATATGGCTTTGCAACTATTCTCTAATGGTCATGTCTACTGTTCAAAAAATTGCAGCAACAAAAAAGTCCGCGACAAAACCTGCAGTTGGAACTGGGTGAGGAAACAGTGGAGAGTCCGCATGCTGAAATAGTGACAAACCTTATTATATTAGGGTGTCCAGAAAGTATCTGAAGAAAACTTCGCAATGTTTCGGATTTTTTCAGGATGTTCTGAAGGTTTCAACATAAGTGCTATATAAAGACACTAACCTGCTGTATCTGCATAACATATCCAGCTCAGTCTTTCTTGCCTATTTCACTGTACGTACCAGGGATGAGCGGATAATTAAATTTTGAAAACCGGATAACGGATAACGGATAATTTTGCCCGAAAATGACCGGATAACGGAAAAACGGATAAGGAACAAACAACAAAAATTAAAACTCGTTTTAAATTGCACTAATTTTAACAGAAGATCAGGACTTGAAGCACTGTTAATTTATAAGCCATTTCTAGACATTTTATTAGTGTTTTTAAACGTTTTGCAGTCGCCACATTAACGGCGCTCTATGGTGTTTTCTACCCATCCGTAGGAAGACAAACGCACAGCAACATACCCGCCATTCATCTGTTTCCAAGGGATCGATTAGATTGTCTTATTTATCAGCCTTACTTTGCGCTTAACTCTTTTTTCAATTAGAGCAGTTGAAAAATAGAATAGTCTTTGGAAAAGTAATTCTTCCGATGTCTCTGGAAATAAGAAGAAGGCAGGAGACAACCAGCCAAACAAACTTCACATAACGATCTTGTCCTACACATGCTATGAACTACTATTGTTGTCGCTGCTCGATAACATCCAAAGATCAAAGGTACTTCAACGTGGAATTATCTGGGATGGATAAAACACTAACTTTCGGGTAGTAACTGCAAGCGTACGGCAAAGACACACTCAAAGAGTTATGACACAGACCTTCTGGATCTGAGGAAAAATATCCGACCCATCACTTCTGGAGCAGAGGAAGAATATCCGACCCAGCCCCAAAACGGAGGTGTTCCTTGTGTTGCAGATAAGTTTCACAAACAAAACTCAGAAATTAAAACAAATCTACATGTCTTCAGCACGCACGATGATATGTTTGTTTAGTAGTTTATTGCTCCCCTAAAATTTTCAAAGAAGAAGTTGCTTACTCTACGTATTTGGATTAATCCTATTTCTTTTGCTAGTACTCATTGCTGTACTGCAATATTTTTGATAATTCACGACAGCATAAGGCTAAAAAGGTACCATTACCGTCTGCAATCAAATCGATAATACTGCAATCGTGTAACCATAAATGATACGATAGGAAGCTCGGCGGTAAAAAAATTCTTCCCAGGATGCGGCTCTCCACTTTTGACGATTTCTAGTATCAGTTTGTATGCCTTCTTGGTCAGCACGTGACTTAAGATGAATTAACAATGCTGTGCTAAGTAGGCCTCGCATAAGTATGGTACAGGCTTAGCGGGGCTTCTGGAAGGCTGGAAGTTAGATATCTTTAAAACTATATAGCCAGTTCCCAAGTGAGGAAACATCAATTCACGCTTCTAGATTTGAAAACTTCTGTTGTTTCTGACAACCACTCTTACGATCGTGAAGGATCCCGTACATAGTCCACCCATCACCACGTCCAAAGCTAAGATTCAGCTAATTTGTTGTTCGTTATCCGGCCAAAAATCGCCGGATAATGAACAACAAAAGGGATAGGCCAAAACCCTCCGTAAACCGGATAACGGATAACGGATAACGGTTAATCCGCTCATCCCTGCACTGCACGATGGCCGAACTGCCTACCCATATTAGACACGTACTCCTTTACGAGTTTGAATCTGGGCACTCCGCTGCAGAAGCATATCGAAACTTGTGTCGTGTATTCGGCTCTGAAACTCCTTCTGTACGGTCTGTGTATAGCTAACTAGTTTGAACGCTCCAGAAGCGGGAAAAGAAATCTCGAAGATGAGCCTCGTTCTGGTCGACCGACAACGATACCTTTGGATGAACGGAGGAAACTGGCGGAGCAGTATCCATATGAAGATGTGCATTATTTTGCTGCTGCTCTTGGCTGTTCCCGATCCACCGTGGACAATGGACTGCGATCTCTTGGAATGGTTAAAAAGTTCGGTCAATGGCTCCCACACGAACTGACCGACGACAACCGTCGAAGACGGCTGGACATATGCACTCAGTTGCTCTCCCGAAGTCACACCTGCAACTGGCTGGACACCATCGTCACAATAGACGAAAAATGGGTCCTCTACGTCGTAAACGTGCGTGGTGCTAACGCGATGAAGTGCCGAAATCTTTCGTAAAAGGTGAAATTCATGCGAGGAAAGTCATGCTGAGCGTCTGGTGGGGAGTTTATGGGACCTACCATTTCGCTGCTGCTTCACAGCACGACTGTCACTGCCGAGGTCTACTCTACCCAACTGCAAAGACTGACCGACAAGATGCGCAAGTGTTATTTCGAAAAAATTGTCGTATTTCTGCAGATACTTTGTGGACACCCTAATATATACCATTCCCACTCGAATTGGACACTTTTCAAATCAAATTGGACCTTTTCACCTCAAACTGGACACTCTTCTAAGTTTTCCTAAAACTTTTGAAATCAGACCGGACTCTTCCAAATTGAAATGGGCTTCTTCTACATTTGACTAGAGACTCTCCAAAAATGTTAGAATAATTCTTTGTTCAAGGAAAATTTAGTATAACTTTCTTTGAAGTTTTAATTCTTTTATCCAATAAGTGGCACATTGCTAAAAATTTTATTTAAATTTTTTTCTGAGAAAAAGCAATGTTTCAAGTCTTTTGAAGAGCAGGAATGCGGCTATTTCCTGTTGCCAAAACAGATATTGTGCTATGCCTTCTTGCGAAACTTCGCGATTTTTATTCGATTGATAGCAAAATTTCTGTTCGCATGCAGTTTCACGCCTGCTAACGGTGCAACATAGACAATTGAAAAAACACATTTACTGTCTTCACATTCAACATTCATTCAAAAACACATTCTTGCTGTAGGTAAGCAGTAATTACACTATCAACCAAACAAACATTGCGACTTGCTTTTCGAGTGCATGGCGTGATGCAGTGTTATAATGCACTACGTGATTGCTGCCTTGTTGCGCTTTAAGACAAAATTTTATTTTTTCAAAAAACAAAATTTTTATAATATTATTACACACCTTCGGGACAGCTCAAGTAAAAAAATTTTAAGGAAGTTATACCAAATTTTTCTTATGGTTAGACAAAAAATTATTCAAGCCATCATAGTGAGTCTGTAGTTTAACACACCTAGAGGTCATTTCGATCTGGAAGAATTCGCTTTGATTTCAGAAGTCTTACCAGGATACTATCTCAACGGTAGGTCGGAACGGCGCAAATGTTGTATATGGGCAGAACCGCCTCTCCCTGGGAAGTAACAAACTGCAGGTATCTCGACCCCAATACAACTCTGCGCAGAGTTAGGGGCGACGGAAGTCGCGGGTTGGCGCCTTGTTGATTCACGTGCTCCACAGCTGACGGGCGCGCGCGGGATGAGGGCTCGTATCGCGGCTAGACGCAGTGCACAGGTGGCGTAGTAGGGAAGAGCTCGGGCTCGTAAACGCGGGGTCGGGGGTTTGGATCCCGCAGACTGTGTTCGTTTTGCACTTTTGCAAAATCCATGTTTATCATATAGGTAATCCACCTAGAGGTATTATAGTGTGTTATAGAGCATGATTACATATAACATATGCCTCAAACTACAGATTAGCTAAAATGTCCACTTCTGTGTGTCACTTATTTTAAGCCTATTTTGTGTGAAACTATAGTCATGTAACGATAGATATTTTGTGGCACTAGTAAAAAGTTCCGACTCCACCGTCTAAAAAAAATTTCGCTGAAACTTTGTCTAGGGGGGTTATTTGGGGTGTTAATCACGAATCTGACATCCGTTTTTCACGATGCAATCGGAGACCACCCATACCTTTAACAAGGGTGGTCCAGGCAGAGTCACCGATTTCGCTGAAACTACGTCTAGGGGGTTATTTGGGGTGCTGATCACGAATCTGACATCCGTTTTTTACGATTCGGCTGAATAATATAGATACAGGATGGCACAGGATTACATTCTTAAAGTTTCTGCCGATGTTATGTGTAAACATGCTCTATAACACACTATAATACCCTTAGATGGATTACCTATATGATAAACATGGATTTCGCAAAAGTGCAAAACGAACGTAATCTGCGGGATCCAAACCTTCGACCCCTCGTTCACGAGCCCGACCTCTGCCCTACTACGCCACATGTGCATTGCGATTAGCCGCGATGCGAGCCCTCATCCCGCGCGCGCCCATCAGCTGTGGAGCACGTGAATCAACAGAGCGCCAACCCGCGACTTCCGTCGATCCTAACTCTGCGCAGAGTTGTATTGGGGTCGAGATACCTGCAGTTCGTTACTACCCAGAGAGAGGCGGTTCTGCCCATATACAACACTTGCGCCGTTCCGACCTACCGTTGAGATAGTATCCTGGTTAGGCTAGCTTAGAAGCGTGTACAATTTGACGTGAAAAGTGTCCGATTTGAATGAAAAGTGTCCAACTCGATGTGAAAATCTTACTATATATAGTACGCCCAATCCGTGGGTCACGTTGCCAGTCACAACTGAACTGAATCCGAGAGATGCCTACGACTGTGCGGAGTATGCCAGTCGGGTTCTTTCACCTGAACCATGGGAGATTGCTGGCGAACTATATCCTTGGCAACGGCTAGTCCAAACTTACGATATTTTGAACGGACAACGCGTCAGGGTATGGATGGGATCAAGTACCGAGCGCCGGGGATCAGAAGAAGTGCCGACGACGTTGTCCAAAGTGCGTCGGGATTCAGAAGATCTGATGAAAACGTCGTCCAACGTGCGTAGGAGAGCAGAAGACCTGCCGTACACGTCGTCAAACGTGAGTAGGGATTCTGAAGACGTGACGAGACGTCCCCAACGTCAATCGTGATTTAGAGGACGTGCCGAGGGCATCATCCTACGTCTAAGGGGGACCGGTGAAGGGGACCACTAGCGGGCAGTAAGGGAGGACCAGTATTTTTTCTCAATATCGTTCAACGTGTGTCGGGTTTCTGAAGACGTGCTACTCACATCGTGCCACGGTGTCGGGGTGCAGAAGAGTCATGAACGTCGTGGTGACACTTGTGTCGGGACTCAGCAAATTTATCACATACGTTGTGCAGCATGCGTTGGGATTCTGAACACGTGGCAGGGACGTCGTATAACGAGCGTCCAAATCCAGAAGACGTGTCACAGATAACGCTTTACGCGGCATGCGTTGGATTTTCAGAAAAGCTTTTAAAGGCTTCGTGCAACGTGCACGGGTATGCTTGATTCTCACTCCGTTTCTCTGCCGGTACATGGGTAAGGGGGTTGGTGAGGGTGGGCAAGGGGTAGGTAAAATAATTACAGGAATAATAGGGCTATTTTGGAATAGGTACTTTGGAGAATAAACCAAGTACGTGACATACATAGAGGGCGGACAGGCTTCATAGGAGCATTTTTCAAAATTCTTCCCTTCCATATCCGGTTCTACTATTCAATATAGTCAAACCAGTTATTCGCTGTAATCGGAGTAAGAAGGCTCAAGGAGAAAAAAGGCGGGCGAGATGTTCTATTCTCGGGGCTTCTGAACGAAGCCCCCAGCAAGACGTTTGGTGGTAGTTAGGCCGCTGGACGTCTGATGGTGTGATAAGACCCTGAATACGTTTTCGTCAATCGCTCTAGCATAGGCAAAAGGGTATCACAGCTATATTATGAATTGATGCTTCGTTATATTATGTTATGATGAGGATGCGTAGTATTTAATCTGTGGTAGATTCTGTTGCTCGGAAAGTTCTAAGAAAAAGTGCAAAAAAGCCACTTCTGACGCCATTCCAGATACACTTTTGAAGAAACGGCGAATTTCCGTGTTTCCTATTCCGGTTTCCGACCATTTTCGAGCGCTTCCGTTCCCTCTTTCGTCTTCCGCTTCTTTCCAAACGTCAGTGGGCGTCGGGATCAGGGGTGCACACTAAATTCTGGGCGTTAAATTTTCTTAACGAAATTTTTTAACGGAAAATTTTCGTTAAATTTCCGGTAAATCGTTAAATTTCGTTAAAAATACATTTAGATGTAAACCATTATTTCAACTGAAAAAAACGAAAACCTTATACGTTTCAACTTCAAGAGGTCAACGTTTCGCTAACGTTCGAGGAATAGAGTGTAACACTGCAATGTAAAATAAACAAATCATCATCAACAAACACAGAAAAATAAACAAGCCTTCAGTAAGAAATTATCTACAGGGTATAGAATAAGAACAACTATGGAATTACCATTCAAGGGAAGATGATCATCGGTAAGGCATCCTAAAATGTGCGATCAGGCAGGTACCCGGAGTTCCACCCTTACTTAGTTCTTCTTTTAGACTGTTCTACGAACGTGTGCAATTGCCGTGCAGGCGACAGCCCATTAAGTACAGAAAGAATGAATAAAAATACAGTAAAAACCACTTCAGTGGAATGTTAACACGTTGACAAACGCACAATTTTCGAGTGCCTGGTGCGTGGGACCAATCATATTTTTGCAACGTCGGGACAGTGATACGATGTCGTGTCACACGGTCCCACACTACCGAGAAGGTGTGACACGCCGTCTTCGTGTTAACGTTCAGGAAAGATAGCTTTCCAAGTTTTTGTTGTTAGCGTTTTTGTAAAATAGCTTAAAATACGTCGAATACGTCCAGCGGTCGAAAACGTTCGCTCCGTCTCCACTGTTCCAGGTGGCGGGCAAAAGTATTCTAGGATAAGCAGCGCCAGATGAGAATAGGCATATCTTACGAGGTGAGACCAGTATCTTTGTGAATTCGTTGACCTGCTTGGGGACTCGGCGAAGAAATTTCTAGCTCCAAAGTACATTAAAGGATAAGGATAAAGGATGGCGATACTCAATCCCTTCTGGGATACGCCGCCCATTCTAATTCTACGGGATACCCTGGAGACAATGGCTTGCGGTGGTCAGCCGATGAAGAAATCAGCGCTCTGTCTTTCCCAGGCAAGTTCGGTACTAATTCACGGATCCCAGAGGGATGGAAGGCTTGGTTGGCCTGGGCGGGAAATCCCGAAGAAGGACCAGCAACCTGGTATATGGTGCACGCGACAGCTAGCACCTCCTCCGACTGCGCTACACGTGCCCCCAAAATGTATTATTTCTAAAAATTCAAAACGAATTGAATTGATAAAAACATCAAAATATTCTTGCCGATTTCAATAGTTTTCCAGGAACAGTCCTAATCGGGAGGAAAAGACCTGCAACATTAGAGAATACTGCGGGTAAATGTGATAAACTCACTGAGAAAAAAGTCCGTTAAAAATTCCGTTAATTTCCTAAAAATTTCCGTTAAGTCGTTAAGCCAGATTTTACCGAAAAATGCCGTTAATTCGTTAAATTCGTTAAATCGTTAACCGTTAAATGTGCACCCCTGGTCGGGATCAGACAACTTGTCGCCGATCCTAGGCTAGATCAACGAACTTTGAAAACTATTGTGTTGTAGTTCTAATTCTACTTCTAGTGCTACAATAGTTCTACTTGGGGGTTTAGGGCGATGTCCCACCGGACGTTTCGCGGCCGCTGTGCCGCTGAACGTCTGGCTCCTTATAAGAGACAGGCGAATGAAATTAAGAATGCCTTCCGAGGTCGAAATGTTGGAGGTATGCAACAGCAGCCGCCGAACTCGAAATCTACTTGTTCGTACTAGGACTATATATATATATATGCCATGCCGGTACACTTCCAGCGCCTCATGGTATGGTCCATCATTCTCCTACAGAAATGGCCAAGAATCACGCTTTATCTAACGTCGTTATCGTAAGTCATCGGCCGTGACACAAGTACGGTGATCGTAAGACAAGCGCACATCACAAAATGCACAGAGAATTGTTTGGCAGTGCAGGAACTGGACGGCGGAACAAGTGTGAGGGAGGGAGTGAAGGCGTTCTGTCCCAGCATTCCCAACCAGGGATGGGCGGAATTTCTGTTTTCTGATTTTCTGGCCAATTTGGGCGAATTTTTTCTGTTTTCTGTTTTCTGGGAAAATGGCCAAAAAATGGCCAGAACACAGAAAATAGAGTTGCGAACAAAATCTTATCACAGAAATCCAATGAGAAGAAATCAAAAAGTATCATAGAATAGTGAGCTTCATCCCTAAATAGTGTTTCTAGAGTATCTTAAATGACAAGCATGTGGCGTTTTTGGATGTGCTCATGTAGTAATTGCGCCATTTGCTCATGAACTATGCCGCCTTGTTTGCTTGATTGATTGTGTAAGTGCTGCTTGCAAGGAGTTCCGTCATAGGACATTTTTCGACTTTCATAATTTGGCTTCGTATTCTTTTCGATATTAACAGTAGTTTGGACCATCTACAATCACTAAAAATTTTATATTAAAACTGTTAAACTAGTATTCTGAGGGGCGTTAATTTAGAAGTAACTAACCACATGTCCTAGAGTTACTGCGGGTAGGATTATTCTCCACCTCCTGTTTAAAAATTGAACATTGTTGGCCGATCATCCCCAATATCGCTTTCTGCAGAGCCTTTTTCGAATCAGATTTTCTACCTCTGAAGATTCCTCAGTTTTTGGTGTCACAAATTGGTAAGAGACAGAAAAGTTTTAGTTGCCTTCGATTTCGCTGCTGTAGTGATACAGTACTGATACACGAAATTTCTCATTTATCACGTACAAGTGCTCCGACACGCCAAACGGCGTGTCTCGCACTTGTGCGCTTCGCGCGACTTTGCAGCATCACTAACCTATGGAAAGTAGTTTTTGTAAAACTTAAAATTCGCTAATACCTAGGACCTGGTGCGTATTTTATCGGCATCAAGCCGTTCACTACTTCGGTACCTTCAACATACGCATCTGGCATACCTCCGATTCGTTCCTGCGACAATCGCGTCGGGATCCCTCATCTATCCAATCGCCGACCTCGCCACGCCCGCCTTTCGCGAACCGACAAAGTTGCAGCGATTGCAATCGCTGTGCAATGCGCAGCGATTCGGACAATCGCTGGAGCGACTCGGAGGTATGCCAGATGCCACAGACATTCTCTTCGGACCGGCCATTAACTTTATTGGTTTGTGCTGCGCAGTACTTCTGTCCCTCAGGTTGCTACTCCGCAACCGCTCTCGTGCTCAACAGCTAGCGTTTCCAGATATCGTTGACATGTCTTCCAAAGCCAGGTTCCAACTCACTCGTTTCTTTTTACTGGATCTAATTGCTGGTCCGTCTTTACTGGTCTTCCCTTCCCATCTTACTGGCCCCAGCTTCTGACCCCCTCTTTGTTCCCACTATTGACCCCCTACTGGTCTCTTCTTGGTGGTTTCTCCGTCCTGGCCCCTCCTCCACGTTGTTCCTTTCCTTTCTGGTCGCTCTCCTGGTAAACCCTAGAGGTTCCCCTTACTGCCCTTCTCCACCACTCCCTTAGTGGTTATCCCATGCTCACGGCAGACGTCGATGACACGTATTCACAATCAGGACGCTTGTTGCGCGACCTAGTGGGCCCGTCTTCTGGATCGTGAAGCTCAGAAGAGCCTTCTTCCGAATCTTAGAAGCAAGGAAGCTTAGAAGCGCGCGCATGTGTCGAGCATGAAGAAGCTGTGCATGTGGCAGATTCCTTGTTCTCCGTATGAATTGCCTTACGGCCTCCTTCTTATTGGTTCACCGTCCTAGTCCCGATCTTCCTTACTACTCTACCCCAATTAAGTAGGCCTCCCACGCTCACGACACGACGACGGCGAGCGAATGCCCATTGTGTGACATCGGTGTCACATCCTCTAAATCCGGTCTCTCTTAATGGTAATGGATCCCCTTGCTGATCCTCCTTACTGTCCCCTCTCCTCTGATTGATAACTCCCTAATGATCTCTACATATTGCCTAAACTCTTCTTGGTGCCACCTCCTGGCCTGCTTCATTGCTCTCCCCATCGACCATCATGATGCTCCTCCTGGTCGCTGCCTCCTGATCGCCGTCGGTTCTCCACCCTCAATGTCCCCCTTCTACCCTTACTCCTTTAGTTGTCTTCTCACGCTAATGGCAAGCTGTCAGCTTCTGAATCTGGACACTCAGAAACGTGCGTAGGTGATGTTGTGTTAAGAGGTAAAGAGCTACGTTTCCCCTGCTGCAGCAATATTTCACGTTCAATAGCAAATTTTGCCCGCGTTGTAGACGATGAGGCGTACCTCATTCAGGTTAGATCATCGACCGCCCTCGCTGTGGATGATGCGGCGTACCTCACTTAGGTAGATCACTTCACGGACAAACCCTTTTATATATAGGTGGTGATATCATCTGTCGTCCCATTGATCATCGAGTTGTTCAAGCGGGCACAAGCAGCGTCTCCATACGTCCATGCAGCGTGCCAGGGTGCTCCAATGGATCCTTTTCACTCGAGAGACACGAAGAGTGTCATACTGTTTGTTCAGGGCTTTGACGAAGAAGTCCGACCAACGCGTAGGTGGGCATCCTGGTGTTCTTTTGACATCCCGCGGAATCCGGTCGGTGTCTGCGAAGCGCATTACGTGGCCCACCTAACTCTCGACGACTTGGCCCATGCGACAGCGTCTCTAATCTTCGAATGTTGGCGAAGCTCGGACGTCTCGAGGCCTTCTCTCACTTGCGTGAGTCGTTCGCTCCGAGCATTGTCCTCTCGATTCCACGCTGCGCGACACTGATCGCTTGTTCATCCTGCTTTCGTAGAGCACAGGTCTCTGATGCGTATGTTAGGGCGGGATGAACAGTGAAGTCGAAAAGGTGGGTGCGGAGCCGGACGTTCTTCGTCTTCTCCACGACTCTCGACACTCTTGGCAGCTCCTCAAGCCGCTCGCTTCCTCCTGCCGAGCTCCGGCGCTAGTTAGTTGGTCATGTTGCCTTCGCGACCCAGATGCAAGTATCTGGAGCATTCGAAGATATTCGTTCCGTTAACCGAAGGTGAGGCATCAGAAACTCGTCCGTTCCTCATGAACATCGTCTTTGTAAGATTCGGCTGCAGTCTAACGTTCCGACATACACGGTCGAAACCAGCAAGCATCTGCTCCGCGTGGCTAGCTCGATGTTAGATGGTGTAGCTGCCGTCCGTCGCCTTTCACTCACATGCCTTCCCATTCTAGTTCGCGAATGACGTTGTCGAGTGTAGCGCTGAATAGAACCGGGGATATGGTACCCTCTCATCGACCTCTCTGTTCACGTTGGCGTGACGTCGTTGTAGTGTGAGGAGACTTTTGTCGTGAATCCACTGTACAGCTCTCGACGGACTCTGATGCGCTGAGTGGGAACGCTCTGAGCAGGACGTCGATGACCGCTTCAGTTTCGACGGTTTCGAATGCCTTCTTCAGGTCGATGAACGCAAGACGCAGCAGCAGCTTGTACTCTCACGACACTTCGATGAGCTTCGTGAGGGTGTGTATGTGGTCGATCGTGCTGAATCTCCGAAACACTGCTCGCTCGCATGGCTGTCCTTTTTCCAGCGTTCCGCTAATCCTATTCAGTATCACACGAATGAACACCTTGTAGACTACGGATAGCAGGCAGATCGGGCGATTTTTGCCAATGTCGTGCACTCCTCTGTACAGCAAGGCGGTTCTGCTGGTCTTTCACTGAGATGTAACATGATATGCAGATATGAGGACAAACAATAATAGTGTGGTAAAGAGGGTATATGCTCGGTCTCCATTATATGGTGTCTACGCATTCAAGAAAGCACCTTCACCCAAGATATGTTGTGCTGACGGCCCCTTCAGTCACAAACTCGTGTTGTTCTGTGAAATATCAAGCCAGTACACAACATCTTTAGTCGGCTAAGTATTAGTATTATTAATAGTATTAGTAGTATTAATATTATTATTAGTATTATTGTTAGTTATTATTAGTAACTAGGTGCTGTAAAGAGCATTGATAAGTTGGCCTGAAAACTTTCGGCTACGCGGAAACACTGCCACTTACAAGGAAAGGTATTCCCGAAGAACAAGCGAACTAGGAGTACAGATTCTTCGGAGCCAGTAATACTCAACGAATCTCTGCAGAGTGTGTTGCAAGAGTGTGTCTACAAACTGAAGCAATTGTGTTGAAACATGCAAACAGTGATTACTCAGACTTCATTGTGCTTGGTACTCTAAAAAGCCAGTTTCTTACTAGTGGGACCATTATCTAATTGAGGCGTTAGCGGTGAGATGGAGCAGATGAGTAATGTTGTATACTTCAAGTGTCGAGATTCCTACGATCTATCTGCCAGCATTTACAACTTGCTGATTGCAGGACACTGGAGTGTACTATAAATTTTTATAAGCGCTTGCAAATTAAAACGCTGGTCTGCGACCACATTTCTAGTCATACAAAAGCATTCGCTGCTGGAAAAATGGATCTTTGGGTAGAACTGTTAGGTCGTGTGATAATTTATGTGATAACAAGTGCTCCGACACGCCTAACGGCGTGTCTCGCACTTGCGCGCTTCGCGCAACTTTGTAGCATCACTGTGACATATGGAAAGTAGTTTTTGTAGTACTTAAAATTCACTAGCATCTAGGACTTGGTGCGTACTTTATCGGCATCAAGCCCTTCACCACTTCGGTACCTTCATCGTAAACATTCTTTCCTCACCGGCCAGTAATGTCATTGGTTTGTGCTTCTGTCCCTCAGGTTGTTCCACCGCAATTGTTCTCATGCGCAACAGCAAGCGTTTCAAGTTGTCGTTGACATGTCTTCCGAAGCCAGGTTCCCCTCTCGTTTCTTTTAACTGGATCTAATTGCTGGTCCGCCTTTACTGGTCTTCCCTCCCCCTCTTTAGTCCCCCACCTTTCTGGTCCCAACTACTGGCCCACTTCTTTGTTTCCACTATTGACACCTAGTGATCTCTTCTTGCTGGTTTCTCTATCCTGGCCCCTCCTCCAGGTTCTTCCTTTCCTTCCTGGTCGCTCTCTTGGTCCACCATAGAGGTTCCCTTACCGCCCTTCTCTACCACTCCCTAAGTGGTCCTTCCATGCTCACGGCACGGTCGGTGACACGTATTCAAAATGAGGGTGCTAGCTGCGCGACGCTAGGGGGCCCGTTTCCTGAATCAAGAAGCTCAGAAGCGCTCGCAGTCGCCGCTGTGTTGAACATGAGGAGGCTATGCATATGGCAGATTCCTTGTTCTCCGTATGAATTCCCCTACGGCTCCCTTCTTGCTGGTTTCCCGCCCTGGTCCCGCCTCCAGGTCCCTTGTTCCTGGTCGATCTCTCCTCCCCCCTCGGGATCTTCCCTACTGCTCTACCCCAATTAAGTAGGCCTCCTACGCTCACGACACGACGACGGCGAGCGAACGCCCATTGTGTGACATCGGTGTCACATCTTCTAAATCCGTACTCTCTTACTGGTAATGGGTCCCCTTACTGAGCCTCTTAACTGTTCCCCTCCACCTGATTGCTAATTCCCTATTGGTCCCTCCTTAATGCCTAAGCCGTTCTTGGTGCCACCTCCTGGCCTGCTTCATTGATCCCCCTATCGACCCCCCCATGCCGATGCTTCCTCCAAGTCGCTACCTCCTGGTCGCTGTCGATTCTCCATCCTCGAAGTCCCATCTTATACTCTTTTTCCTTTAGTGGCCTTCTAATGCTAATGGCACGAAGTCTGGGCACGGCTTCTGAATCTGGACGCTCAGGAACGCACGTAAGTGCTGTTGTGTCAAGCAGTAAAAGGATGCGCCTTCCATGCTGCAACAATTCCCACGTTCAATGGGAAATTTTTACCGCGCTGTGGATGATACAGCGTACCTAACTTAGGTTAGATCATTCGACCGCTCTCGCTGTGGGTGATGCGGCGTACCTCCCTTAGGTTAGATCATTCGACCGCTCTCGTTGTGGAAATGTTGTGGAAATGCGGCGTATCTCACTTAGATTAGATCACTCGACGGGCAAACTCTTTTATATATAGGTGGTGATATATGATGATATGTGATATTGAAATTTTCTGGTCTCTGTTTTCTGATTTTCTGGCGTTTTTGGCTTTGCTGTTTTCTGACGAAAGCAATTTTCTGTTTTCTGGGAAATTTTTCACAATTTCCGCTATTCCTGTTCCCAACTCCGAATTTCGTCGAGAGTCCGGTTGTTGCCTTGTGATGTGGAAGATCTCGGACAATACAGCGGCCGTATAGTACTCTCTCATGGGGAGAGGAAAGTGGGTGACAAACCAATTGCTACAAATGGCTCTGACCCCGACACCCGATTGGAATTGCAGCCCGACGACGTCAGCTATCTTGAAAATTGTAAGCTCTTGTATTCCAAAGAGCATTTCATGGAACGAAATTTTATTTAAGAACCGTATAACATATTGATACAGTCTTTGAACAACCATTCTAGAAGTCGCATGCTACTGAGGGTTGTGCGAACCTCCTCCTAGAAAGTACAACATCAGGTAAAATTTTGCGGCACATTTATCGAGTCGGACCTATGCTGCTCGAGCCCACCTGCGAGTCCACTGAACATTTTCAGCTTCATGACCGTGATGATGGTCGTGATGACGAGCAGGACTATCGCACCTATCATCATGAGCAAAATGCTCAAAATCCACGGTGAAAACACCGTTTTTCTGGAATGAAGCGCATTAGCCTCTTGAGACGGTAGATGTCCGGTAACGCCTACGGTGATGTCACACAAGGCTTCCGTTAGGAATAGTTTGGTCAGAAACACCTTGTAGACCAGGGAAATCTTATAAATGAAACCCGAAATTTCGTAAATCGTAAATCGTAATCACGAAAAAACCGTCGCAGATCGTAAGAAGAACCTGACGAGTACTACTAGTACTATATTTGTCGAGGTATTTTCTGGTTACGGCGAGTAAAGGTAATTTGGTATTTATTTACAGCGTTAATTTCAGCTTAAGATGAACAGATTTCTAGGCAACTGGACATCTCTGAAATCAACTGAACACCGTCTAAAGGAAACTGGGCACGTTAAGTTTCAAAAACTCGTTGATTTGAAAAGCTTAATTAAAGGAAAGCACATCCACCGCGACCAAATGAAAAGCACAACCATAAAATTCGCACCACTTCGGCCTGCATATCGCTTGCGTGTGATCCTATCGGCCACATACGATGTGCCGTAGGTCTCCACTTCTCTGCGTTTTGAGATACACCATTTTCCCTTCAGCTGGGTGCTTTACTTGTTAACCGGACACTTTTCATTTTAAACAGAACATTTTTTAAGCAAGATAAGAGTTGTCCGTTTATTCGAAGTGTAGTTTTTCAAGCAGAACAGGACCTAAAAACAATATCAAAACGAAAAGACGTCTCGGCGGGCAAAGAGCATTCAAACACAGCTGACCGTCGCCTGACAGGTTATAACCAGGATCCCTCATAGTGAGGGGCGCATAACGTCTGTTTACCACCGCGGTGAAACCGTATGTTCTTTTTTTGTAAATTGTGTCAACTTAGGCCTATTCCGTTCAATACCCTCTGTGAGTATCAAGCCAATTTGTTGCATAATTTTTAATTCTGTGCCCCCGGACTAGGATAGATCCGAACATTCTTACAGGAAATGGTAATGCGCTGTGAGAGGAGACTCTTAGATTGAGTCCTCTTTATCCAGCAAGTTGCGTCACAACGTGTTGACCCCTGCTATTTGTAGTTCAATGATCACATTTACAAAATTTGCGATTTACGATCCAGAATGCCGTAAATCGTAAATCGAAACTACGCACATTCCTGCTGTAGACGCGCCGACTTTCAAGATTGCGGCATCGCTCGAATTACTGACGGCTAAATCCGTTTCGAAACCTCCAAACTGGAGACTTTTCTGGCGTGTTGGATCGACTTCCAACACCGTCTTTACGCACAAATCCCACCACGTCAGCGGTGCTGCACTGGTGTAACACCTCACGCCGTCTACACTTCTTGTAGACGGCGGCTAGCTGCAAAACTAGCGGTCGTGACCTGCTTAGCAGTGGACCTCACGGGGAGCAAGCTGAACATACAAAACGGCACGGCAGCCGCGGCGACTGCTGCGGCGAGCGCGACATCTACACAGTGTGTGCTGCTACAGTTACGAACTCTAACGCTCTTGTAACTGCATAAACTGCTTTGGATAGCTCTGCTCAAATATTTGTGAGTCCTCCGGTGCACATAATTAGAGGAGATGGTTATTTTGGGTGGGAATTGGATGACCTAATCCAAGCAATAGGCAATTGCTGCTATTGTGAAACGATTTTGGGTTCTTTCATGACATGAAGCTTCATTTCTAAAAGTCACATATCTACATACAATACAGCATAACTCGGGAGTTTGTTAGAGCTCCGTTTCCCCCATTACAGCCCACCTAGGAGCGATGCGTCAGTGGCAACTCATCGCGCGTGCGGAAGATGCCGCCGCGCGCGCGGCGAAAACTTGTATGTTCGCACTACCAGCCTGGACCTCACGAAATTGGCCGAGCTCGAATCTCTACCAGAAGGAACGGGGAAGGGGGCAGAATCCCCCAATGCGGTGCAAAACATGCCGCGAAATCCAGCAATTTATATTGTGCTGTGGAGCACTGTTGTGCTGGATAATACTGAAGTATTCCTAGTGTAGAGGGGCATTCAGTTCTCCCCTCATATAGGTGGATATGTATAAATATATTTATTTATTTATATTGTGAAGGATGGGCGAGGCACGAGGCCTCGCAGTAGTGATCTTTTTGGTGTGTCATTGTGTTGTTCTGTGTAGTGTTCTGTTGTACTTGTGTACATTATTGCAGTGTATCTGTGTTTTCCCAGCAGCTTGATCGATCGATCGCCATCCGCCTCGCCTGTGCCCAGCGCCGGCCATTCGGAGGCGGCGGGGCGGCGCGTGTCCACTTAGGGGCCGGCCTTCTCCGCGCGCAACTCTATATAAAGGGGGCCCGGGCGCGCCGGGTTCATTCCGGTATGGTGTCAAGGCCGCGAGCGGTCGGCTCGGAGTATTCTTGGCTCGGTGGTACCTGGCGAGCGGTCGATACGGAGTGGAGCGCAGAGGCGGACGGACCGACCCCTGCTGGTGCAATAGAAGGATGTAATAAATCGATTTCCTGTCCGGTTCAGGCCACATCCCTAGACATCCAGCTCCCGGGTAAACCTACAAGCTCCGCCGGCGCAATCGACATTGTGTTTTGAAAATCCTTGTCAGCAAGCCGGAAGCCGTGGATGTACTAAATCCCGTTTTCTACAAGTGCCAACTTCTCCATTTTCTGGGCTACATACTTGATATTCTTAATGTCTTCTTCACCGTGCTATTAGGCAAGAAGCTCGTTAGAATGGAAGCGCTTTCGACAGATTGTACATACACTACGTTCGGCGCCGGATACAATAGCTATCGCAACCAGGCGTTTCACTTCCAGTTTCTTTTTTTCGACCCACTCACTCAGCAGTGTGTTTGTGCACTGTTCTGTGATGACTCTGCAGATCCTCCGATCGCAGTCTCCTCTTAGAGTTCTGTCAGCTCCGACTTCCAGGCATTGCCAAAACTGACTTTCAAAAACGCCTCATACTTCTATCTGCGAGAGCACTCGTGTGAAAAGATTTTTTTAAGAAGTGAGCGAAATCTCCAGCGTGTATGATTAAGGT
This sequence comes from Heligmosomoides polygyrus bakeri, assembly GCA_947359475.1. Lineage (NCBI taxonomy): Eukaryota > Metazoa > Nematoda > Chromadorea > Rhabditida > Heligmosomidae > Heligmosomoides > Heligmosomoides polygyrus. The sequence continues at coordinate 46,077,300 of OX375869.1, read as the reverse complement.
TCCAAAAGTGGGAGCAAGTCTATAGCAGCGGGTTCACCTTCATGCTTCTTCACAACATTCAGGGGTCAGATTCATCAACGACTACGACTTTAGATTGCTGTAAGTCGCTGACGAATCTGAGCCCAGATTGCCTAAGAAACTGGAGAACACGCTATACACGTTTGCCTAATCAGCATAGACATAGAAGGATATTTAACTGCTTGTTTGGAGTAAAGCTGTCAGTAATAGAGAGGAACAGGTAGGACCCCCATCTCTAGGTTTGCAACCGAAAATGAAAGTGCACCATCTATCGGACCTGTAAAGCCTGTTGAGGACATGAGTTTCACCAGTGCAGCATCAGTGACATAATGGACCTTGCGCTTGAGAATGTGTGTTGGACGTGGATCCAACACGCCAGGAAAGTCTCCAGTTTGGAAGTTGATGTCCAAACGGATTAAGCCGTTACTGACCGATGTCACTCTAAGGTAAAGGGCCGACCACGTACCTCTTTTATAACTGCCAGCTTTGCCCTATCTGCTATAAAATTTTGGCAAATGTCCTTTTGCGATTCTAATACGTGTGTATCCTTGCTCAGCTTTCTTACTTTAAAAGCCTGCAGGTGGTGGCCGCTCTTGAAGGATTCCCACATGACGAAGCACAATAAATGGGCAACACCGTGTAGAAATGCGTAAACTACGCCAACGCGGTGGTCCAGATAGACCCAGTTTTCGAGTTCCCAGTTGGGAAAAAACCTAAAAAGGATCGTGCTCGGTGCAAGTCCAGTGAGGAAGGACCCATGTACTAGATCTTCATCGGGAACGGATCATCCTTAAGCCGCTAAAACAGATAACGTCAGTAAAATAAAATAGGTGAAGACACCATCAGTCAACGGTTTGGATACGATAGCCATTAGAACTATTCACCTGCTGCCCTGAATGTTCCGCACGCAACAGTATCCCGCAAACCTGCACATCAACCCGCGACTCCGTAGGCAAAAGGTGGTTGCATTGGCAAGGCAATGCATTTCACCGCCTAATCATTTGCAAATGCTGGTCCCACCCGGCTCACAAATGTTATATATTCTCATGTTTTCTGTGTTATTTATTTCAATTTCGTCAGTGTAGTTTTCTAAGGGATGAGTGAGTTCAACTTGTTTTAATAGTGAGCACATTCAGCTCTTATGGAATCGTTTAAGAGTAGCCACCAACAACTAGGATTGCACCAGCCTGCATAAAGTAACAGTATTTTATGAAAAAGAGGGAAGCCCAGAAGCTCCTCTAAACCTGCATCTACAGCTCTTCTTTTCCTGACAAAATCCAGTGCAGCAGTAATGAAGGGAATAGATGCGAACGACACGCAAACCGAGGCCAACCTATCCTTTCTCTTGAGCTGAACACAAACGAGCGAAACTCACACCATGCAGTTCACGATAAGCTGGGCCATCCTACAGTCAGACTGAAACCTACCTATCTATCCCTTTATCAGGAAGTTTATGTCTTACGATTAGATTCACCTGATGTGATAACCACTTGTTTCGCTGTTCCGTAGCATGATTTGTAAAACCGACAAGAAGTAAAGTATTGTATTGTATTGTATTGTATTGTATTGTATTGTAAAGAGACGACTGATGTTGAAGTGCAGTCGCGGTGCAGAAGTTATACATGTTTTGGTGCATAAACCGGAATTCGGTGTTTGGGAACGAAGCCCGTTATCAAGGCTTCGCTATCTCTACAATTGGAGCATTGCGAATTGGCTCAACAGGAAGGTAACCCGCAGGAAATAAATTTCCTCTCATTTTATGCAACAGGCGAAAGCATCTGCTAAACTTTTGCTTGCAGATGGAGTCTTGAAAACAATGAGGATTTTGCAAATAGGAGGCTCTATGAACTTCATGAACCTCCAAATGATAATCTGCGGTCAAAAGTGGTTGCCGTCATCACTCAACTGGGATTGTCATTTAGAAGATCTGCAAGCTTGTTCAGCAATCATAGCAACACGATTTATCAGAGGTTGGAACCTGGTAAAATAAAACGTTAGTTGGAAGGCGTGGAAAGGTTAATCGCTCCTTGTAAATGGAACAACGCGAACTAGACGCAGCCTTCCTTTCTAGAAAGAGCCAAAATGTCACTTTGTTTCTAAAGAGCTAATCGATTCCAGAATTCCGAATGTTCGTGCCCATGGAACGGTAAGCTAAAAGTCATGTTAGCACATAGTTCTAAATTCTTATGGTTTTACCTATCCCAATGTTGCGTTTGAGCGACAAAGTTCTTATTTGGACTCATGGTTAGGAAGAAGTGAAAAGATTGGAAGTTTTTCGAAGTCTTCTTCTGACAGTTTGGTTAAATACAAATGGTTCACTCTTTCAAGAGACCGAAGTGCTGACGACCCTTCGGAAAATAAACAAGCGATTTCGGCTGAAGCCTACCGCCGGGTGAGATCTACTTCACTGTGTACATAGTTGAAGCAGCACTGCCAGAGCTTGTTTTCTCAATGACCATGCCACGCAATTAATAGGTGATAATCGGAACAGACACAGCGCAAACTGATGTTTTATTCAGAACTACAAAAATGTTGCTACGGCTATCGTCTCCGTGTGCCGTCCTCGAAGAACACTCCTCCGTCCAATGCGCAGTATTTGGGACAAATTCCCTTCTCACCGGCATCTCCAACGCCTCCAGACGCTCCGGGAGGTCCTGGGTTGCCGTCCGATCCAGCTGCACCAGGAGGACCTGGAGGTCCGGGTGGTCCAGCCGATCCTGGTCCATGGTGCACGCCTTCCTTTCCGTTATCACCTGGTGCCCCTGGAGGACCAGGGGGTCCAGGTGGTCCCACCTCCGCATCGCCTCCGTGAGATGTTTCGCCTGCTGGACCAGGGGCTCCAGGTTCTCCTGGCGATCCATTGTTTCCAGGTGGTCCTGCCGGACCTGCAGGTCCTGGTGGGCCGGGTGGTCCAGGAGCTGAAGGTACTCCAGGCTCACCAGGTGCGCCATCTTGTCCTGAAGGTCCTGCCGGGCCGGGAGGTCCGGGTGGTCCAGCTGGGCATGGTTTGCAGGGTGGTGGAGTGATTGCTTCGCAAGGCGCCTGTGGCGGCTTTCCTGGAAGACCGGGCATTCCCGGTGTTCCTGGCTTTCCTGGTCTTCCAGGCTTGCCGGGCCTGCCTCCTGCTCCTGGAGGCCCAGGACTGCACTTCACGTTTTGACCGCTTCCTCCAACTCCACCGGTTCCGGCACTTCCTGAGTATACACTACAGATCTTACAGAACTGGCAATGTAGAATAGAACTTTACCTGCGTCAGTGTAGGCCTCACGACGCTGATGATTGACAGCTCGAGCAGTGCGGTTGTGGTTGTTTATTCCACTCAACTCGTCCACTTCGCGTTCAATCGCTTGGACGGAAACCTTAACAGTTTGAATGAGCTAACGGGACGGCAAGCTTTGCCTTTTATATTCGGTTCTTGCAATTTGAGAGAATTACCACCACATAACCTCCGCCATGTGGCACTGAACTTCGCCTTGGAAAAGTGAAGCCACTCGTTTGATAGTGGCTTAATCCGTGGCTCATTTAGAAAATCGAGCTTCAGTCGGGAATCATAACGAATCGAGACCTGGGGTAGCTGGCGAAGTCCACCGCTAGCTTTTGGAAACCTCAGAATGTACTGCATGGAGGAGTAGCTCACCCTGCAGTAACTGGCCTCCTCGTGGAGACGAATCTTAGAGTTCTCAGCGTACTGGTAGACCATTGGCAGAGTGATGCAGAGTGAGAACACCGACGTCACCGAGAAGATGACCGCACTGTAAGCCACGAGGCGGTACGCCTGAAGTGGTTTTCGCGTTGAATGGGGAACAGCGACCCAAAACTTGGAAACCTGATATTCTGTGACTTGGAAAATTTATCCAGAAGTTTGCTACACCAAAGGAATGAGATAAACATGGATTTCTCCTTTGCTAGACGGAAGCGTTCGTGACGAGAAAGATGCCAGCCATGTCCACCAGTCTTTCCTCTCAAGGAGTTCTTGGCGCAGAAATCATTGTATCACTGGGCCGAATGTAAGCTATGTTTTCGAGCAGTACTCTTACTTTACTTTAGGACATTAAAATCGCATGTGCATCAACTAAAAGCACAGTCATGCTTTACCGCTCACTCCAAACAGTTTGTCTTTGATTTGGAACTGCATGGAACGAGCCTACTAAGCAGCAGCAGCCATTCGGAGACGGTATGTTGATCGCTAAGCTAAGCTAAGCTGTAGACACATTTGGACAAGGCATGAAGGCAAGGCTCACTCATAGCGATCAATAGTTGCTCACAATACTTAGCATTGTGTTGAGCCGCTTGGCCGTAAGGTTCCCCAAATGCTCAACTAACCCACAACCCTCCCATGGATGGTCTTAAGTAGTTACGGCACTGAAGTTTAGTCTGCTCAGGAAAAGGGCTCCTGAACGTAACTCCAACGCGACGTCGCGCGCTAGCCGCATGCGACATCGCGGCAATCCTGGCCCAGTTCTGGTCTCGAATTATCCTCACCAGGTCCTTGGCCGTTTCCCTTCACTCATTTGACATAGATTGGGTCTCACTCCATGCGCACTTTGTAAACAAACGCTCCCACTTTAAGAAGGAATCTTCAAGAAGATCGTGAACTGACGAGTAATAGGCAATACTCGTAAGTTCACGCGCGATAGAAGTATGGAGATATAACAGCTAACTTCGCTAGGATTCTATGCACTCTAATTTGCTACCGGCTAACAATACACTAGTACGAGCAAGGTTAGTTTATTCAGGAAAAGTGCGCTCCATGTTAAATTATGGAGAACGTTACAACCATTTCTTGCACGCTGTTCTGCGGAATAAGTGACGGCCGAAGCTTAGATGTCTTTCCTAGTGCCACAGCTATCTTAACCCATTGACGACCGCGCGGCAAATCGCGTGTCTGACGCGTGGGACCGCGCGCTGGGACCTCCTTGAGGCTCGAATCTCGTGCACTCACTACTTCACGGTATTTCAAATGAAGCTCCCTCTCCAATGGGTGAGCCACATATTGGGAAAGGCCGGAACAGGTTCGAAGCAAAGCGTAGAAGATGTTCTTGCCGCTACAAAAAGGTCAGCACAGAAAAGGGCGCACGTTCGTCACGAATCGTGCAAATAAGGTGACCACACGATGTAGCAAGTGTTTGAAATATTTTTTCTAAATTGGGTTCAAGTTTTTCGCAAGAAATTTGACTAGATGTCTTAACCATGACCATTTTTGTAAGATGTACGTAGCTGTTCGTGAGTAGTATCTATTTATTTGAGGTTTGAATAGTGTGTAGTGCTGATTTTTTTTATCAAAGCTTTCGTTAGAAGTGAATGATTCTCGGACCACTGTGCAGGTAGCACTGGTAGGATCCAGCGAATCTAATGAATACTAGTAAACTATGAAAAATCGAGGAAGTGGGCCGCAGCGAACATTTTTTAACCGCGGGCTGAAATTGGGCCGCGCGGTCCCACGCGACAGAAAAACTGCGGGCCGAAATTGGGCCGCGCGGTCGTCAATGGGTTAAATAATAATTTTATGGGCTCAGTGACAAGAAGCGTTCATTTAGAGTGCTTTCTCGGCAGAGAAATTGACTAATAGCAAGCTAAAGCTTGGCTTTCGCATAAGCTACCTTACGTAGTAACGAGTCCTTCTTTACTGAGAGTGACATTCGTAATGGTTCTCTAGAGAACGTTACAGCCATTTCTAATTCGTAATGGTTTACTAGAGTAACTAGAGAGCCTAGAAAGTGAAGAAAACGAAAAAGTCACCTTCAACTTGATGTCGACGACGTCCATGGTGGTTGTATCTGGCTGTGTGTTGCTTCTTGTTGTTTTATACTAGTATGGCAGTGCCTTGATGGCTGTGCAGATAGCTGACTAGTTCGCCTCAAGCACCCTGAAAGTGAGAGATATTAGCCGAGATTAGCCGCCAGCAGACCCCGGTGTCTGCCCAGTTCGGCGCAAATCACTGGTAGCAAGTAGAGATGTAATCTCGCAGTTCGGCAGGTGCGACCTCGGACGGTCTCACGGAACTCCAGCGAAATCGCACGTCTCTCAGCACCTGCGAAACATGGAACTAGTTCGATCGGCTGGACGGATTGCCGCATCCTAGCAGTAACCGCACCTTCAGGATGAGATGAGCTCAGTTCAGTCCCAGCAGCAAAACTGGGAGTAGTTATCGGCTGTAAGCTCCAAGACATCAATAAGTAAGCAACGCTTCAAAGAGACATCTGCAACTAATTCACTTGAATTGACCGCTAACCACAATACCCTCCACTGATGTTCAACAAAAAACGAAGAAGGCTAATGAGTCCGATGGCGAAACAAAACGAGGCGAACGCTGCCAGGCAACTTTTCCTCTACATATTATACTATTCTGGCGTTATCTTGCGGCCTTCAAACAAAAAACGTGCAAAAAGATACATTTTCGCTGTTTTTCGCTAGGGTCAAGTATAAGTTTTGAGTATCGAGAGGGAGATTGTGTTGTGGCATCGTTTCGAGAGGGAAGAACATGCCGCATCTTGGTTTTAAGAAAGAATTGTCTCGAATTTTTGAGCTTTTCAGGTGGCCTTTGTACCTCTTAACAAACTGATCTTTCCAGCTGTGCATTCTTTCGACAAAGTGGAGCATCGCGCGCAGCTTTCTTTGCTGATGGAAACGCTACGAATTGAAATCCATAAAGCTTTAAATGCTGAGTGTTCTTCAGCGCCTTCAATTTTTGCCGTTCTTAGCAAAATGTCGTTGCACTACACATTCATTTTCCTACCTGAAGGGCGACATCTGAGGTTGTACTCTATGAAATATCCTCGCTAATTGCTAATTGTAATATTAGTGCCTTTTAAAGGTCTTATAAGAAGTCTTCGTAGCATTCAAAGCCTTTTTGGAGTGCATTTTGAATCGATCAGCAAGCAGTAATCGAAGGTTTGACGTGGAAATAATTTTTTTACGTTAAGCAGACGACGTTATGAAGTGAAATTGTATCCATAAAACTTCTAGCACTGATTACTATAGAGTAAAAAATCAGGCAACTTTTTGCAGCAGACGGTTTTGTCTTCCAAACTTGTTTCCTTCAGGTAGAAAGTCTGTATTTGGGAAAAGTTAAATCTTCTGTCACAGCATCGATTCGAAGTGCGCTTCTAAACATTTTGTACTTTATGCAGTGCAAAAATATCTTGTATATCTTGAAGAAGCCCTTCAATTTCTATTGTTCTGATCCTGTCGGAACAGATGCTGCATGATTCTTCACTGACGAGATGGTGTGTCGGATCTCGGAATGGGGAACAAGGGGACATAGTAGAATACACTCTGCCGGAGATGGCATGAGGGCGTGTGGACTATCGAACCGCTATCGAAGAGATCGCAGTAAATATTATTCCTTGCCCTTCTGAATGAGGTGACGGTTTTATCAAAGCGCTGAAAAGCGGCCGTCTTGGTCTTGAAATTATCGAAGTTCCTAAGGGTGAGGAGAAGGCTCACACCCGCTTCCACAGCCTAAGTCAACGCTCGTGCTTTTCTCCCGCTCAGGTCCTCCAATACATATTGCCGCTCTACAAAGCTCCGAAAGCTTAGAGTTGGTGGTTGCCTGACGCTTTTGCTTTTCTACCTAGCATATCAGCTCGAGAGCTTTTAGACAAGACGTCTTCTGGTGGCCTTAAGCTCGCTGCTCACACAAAAGTGGAGGCGACGCATGAGGCGGTCGCCTTATCGTTAGTCGTCGATGTCATCCATGGCGGTATCTTCTAAGGGTAGCAAGCGAAATATAAAGATCTCAAATGATGGCCATTCGGGGACTCTTTGAATTTCGCGGTCTTCGCTTCTTCACACGAAAAGCGCAACCTTGCGGGACGGAGGCGGTGCTCCGACCCGGGAAAAACAACGAAGACATCGGTCAGGCAGTACAATACATACTTAGAAATAAAAACATAACGGGGTCGATCTCGTCCTGGCGCTGGCCATCGGGAGATTACCACGTCCTTCGTAGGGAGGTGTCTGGAACCGCGAGTTCCCGTGAATGGTCTTCATCGACAGACCGAGCCCAGACAGTCTCTGGCCTTGTACGTTGTATTGAATTGTATTTATGACGTAAACAATGCCTACGTGGAGACACAACACAAATGAAGAGCAAGCAAGAAAACAAAGAAGGGTTACAAAAATTGCCCAACGAATCGGAATGGTAGTAAACAACAAAACAATACCTAACAACCTAAAAGGAAAGAAATCAAGCATGCAGCTAACGGGATTCTTCTGCATATACCAGCTTCTCAGCCATACTCCTAAAACTGTGCAAAGACATGTTTACCAACTCTGGAGACCAAATTTTATTGAGCCGTGACACTACTCTGACGGAGAAAAAGTTAGCACGCACCTGTGTTCTGGCAAATCCGCCTTGCACGCTTCAAGCCCTCGATGTCATGTTCTTTCGTGACCTTCGCGATTCGATCTTACCATTAGCATTGAATTCGCCGATCGCCTTGCAGAAGGTGTGGTCTCCCAATAGAACTTTTCCAGCTCTATGTAGAAGGCTTCAACGTCTTCGTCGTCGTAGTCGGGGGTTGGGGCATACGCGGCGAACACAGTCAAAGCTGGCACATAGCCACACCGCTTCAGCCGCAGACGTCCGATTCGGTGTGTCAGAGCTAGCACGAATCCGATCTTTATGACCAAGTGAGTGTTAACGAGGACACCAACGTCGCCTACTCCCCGCTGTCGCATGTTCCGAGAAACAGTTCTCCGAGACGTAGGCGACGTGTAGGAGGGGGTGATGACTAGAGTCTCGGTCAGACCGACAGCGTCGTAGTTGAGCTTCCTGGCTTGCATCATCACGTCCTTCAAAGGATGCTTCCGATGCGCGTTGCAGGACTGTACAGATTGTCATCCTAGTTCCTCTCATTTTGCGTAGCCTGGTTAGCTCCTGAGATTTTAGCATCCTCTCAGTACTCGTCCTTCTCATCGCTACAGAAATGGAGGCTCTTGCGGGGCCAGGGGATGAGACCCTTTGGTGCTGCTTTTGACTGAAGTACAACACAGGTAGCTAATGAGGCTCTGTCGTGCGGGTGAAGAACTCCGGGCGGCTAGTGAGACTGCCGTAAGGGACAGGCGAGACTTTTGAAAGGCCTCGAATCGCCTTACAAGGACTCCCAGTCTACCGAGTGCAACCGCATGGCCGTGCGGACATGCGGGATACAGTCTGTGCAGAGCCGAACACACCCACGCATTCTGTGAATGAATACGCCACGCCCACACAGAAGATATGAACCCCTGCGATAAGCGGCCCTATATTCCCATAAGAAGAGAGTCCGAAAACTCTCTAAAGAAGGAGATCCGTGGACTTAAAATTAAGGCAGCCAGAGCAATCTACAGATCCCTCCACAACCAAACACAATCTCTCTTATGAATGTAACTAGTAACGACTGACCAGAGTGAGTCAAGGCTTGAAAAGGACAATTTTTAAATAAACCATACGACATGTGGCGTTTTCGCCACGTAGCCCCATGCTTTTCGGATTATAGACGAGGTATTGGGCAAACTACATACATGTCTATTTTCTAGTCCAGGTCCTACGCCGATTCTCCGAGCGCAGACTGTACAGGGCCCTACACCCTGTCAAAATCAAAAAAAAGAACAACAGTCAGTTTTTGCTGAACGCTTTTCTAAAGACCCGAGAAAGAGGTGTGAAGGCGTGTGCCTCTCCGTGTGCCATTAATCAACCTCTACGACACCCCACGAGATGTGCCCCGGTGGCGCAGTCGGTAAGAGTGCCGCCTCGTAGGAGTACACCGGCGAGCGTTTCAGTTCGAGTCCGAGTGCAGCCAACATTTTCGCACGTATTAGTTTGCTTAGCTCGTTGTTATTACGCTTTCTCGTGATCACAGGAGTCAATTTTAGACCATCAGTGCTTACAACAAACCAAGGCTGTCTATTTGCGCCTTCATATGTGCTAGTTTTTCAACTATTCATATCTGTACCACCACCGTATCATGCATTATCACCAATGATGCTGTAATTGACTCAAATGCGCTTATTTTACGGTTAGATATTATGGACCCGGGTCATACCGGCACATAAGTGCACTAAAGATGTCGTTCTCACGTGAACGTGTTGTCGGCCGACACTTCCCATCGGGAATATGTTTGTTACATGCAGCCGAGAAAGTAGGTAACTGGGATAAGATATTATACAGAAAGGGTACCACCCGTGACTATTCTTTTGATTGCACATTATGAGCCAAACCTACAGACAGTTCCGCGCTCCGGTGTTTCGGTCCCGGACTCTTCCTGGACTCCATCCTACTATATATAAAGGAGCAAGCGTGTGTGTGTGCGTGTGTGCGTGTGTGCGTGCGTGTCAGGGATGGGCGGAATTTCTGTTTTCTGTTTTCTGTTTTCTGATTTTCTGGCCATTTTGGGCAAATTTTTTCTGTTTTCTGTTTTTTGGGAAATGGCCAAAATTGGCCAGAAAACAGAAAATAGAATTGCGAACAAAATTTTATCACAGAAATAAAATGAAAAGAATCCAAAAGTATCATAGAATAGTGAGCTTCATCCCAAAATAGTGTTTCTAGAGTATCTTAAATGACAAGCATGTGGCGTTTTTGGATGTGCTCATGTAGTAATTGCGCCATTTACTCATGAACTATGCCGCCTTGTTTGCTTGATTGATTGTGTAAGTGCTGCTTGCAAGGAGTTCCTTCATAGGACATTTTTCGATTTTCATGATTCGGCTTCGTATTCTCTTCGATAATAACAGTAGTTTGGACCATCTACGATCACTAAAAATTGTATATTAAAACTACAAAACTAGTATTCTGAGGGGTATTAGATCATGCATTAACTAACCACTTGTCCTAGAGTTACTGTGGGTAGGGTTATACTCCACGTCCGCTTTAAATATTGAATATTGTTGGCCAGTCATCCCTAATAACGACTTCTGCAGAGCATTTGTCGAAGCTTCTTTTCTAACTCTGAAGATTGCTCAGCTTTTGGTGTCACAAACTAGTAAGAGACAGAAAAGTTTTAGTTACCTTCGATTTCGCTGCTGTAGTGAAACAGTAGTGATACACGAAAGTTCTCATTTATTACGTATGGGATATCATCTGTCGTCCCACTGAACATCGAGTTGTTCAAGTGGGCACCAGTAGCGTCTATATACGTCCATGCCGCGTGCCAGGGTGCTCTAATGGATCCCCCTAGATCGAGGGACACGAAGAGCGCCATATCGATCGTTCAGGGCTTTCACGAAGAAGTCCGAACAACACGTTGTTGGGCGTCCTGGTGTTCTCTTGACATCCCGCGGAATCCAGTCGGTGACGGCTCCTGTCCAGTCGGTGTCTGCGAAGCGCATTACGTGGCCCAACTAATCTTCGACGACTTGGCCCATGCGACAGCGACTCTGATCTTCGAACGTCGGCGAAGCTCGGAAGTCTCGAGGCCTTCTCTCACCTTCGTGAGTCGTGTCACTCCGAGCATTGTCCTCTCGATTCCACGCTGCGCGACACTGATCGCTTGTTCATCCTGCTTTCGTAGAGCACAGGTCTCTGATGCGTATGTTAGGGCAGGAAGAACGGTGAAGTCGAAAAGGTAGGTACGGAGCCGGACGTTCTTCGTCTTCTCCGCGACTCTTTCGACACTCTTGACAGCTCCTCAAACCGCTCGCTTCCTCCTGCCCAGCTCCGGCGCTAGTTAGTTGGTCATGTCGACTTCGTGACCCGGATAAACGTATCTGGAGCATTCGAAGATGTTCGTTCCGTTGAGCGAGGATAAGGCATCAGAAACTCGTCCGTTCCTCATGAACATCGTCTTCGTAAGATTCATCTGCAGTCCAACGTTCCCGCGTACACGGTCGAAGCCAGCAAGCATCTGCTCCGCCTGGCTAGCGCTCGGTGTTAGATGGTGTGTAGCTGCCGTCCGTCGACTTTCGCTCCCATGTCTTCCCATTCTATTTCGCGAATGACGCTTTCGAGGGTGGTGCTGAAGAGAACCGGGGTTATAGTACCCTCTCATCGAACCTCTCTGTTCACGATGGCAACGACGTTGTCGTAGAATGGCGAGACCTTGGTCGTGAATCCACTATACAGCTTTCGAAGGACTCTGATGTACAGAGTAGGAACGCCCTGAGTTAGCAGGGCGTCGACTCGACGACCGCTTCAGCTTCGACGGAGTCGAATGCCTTCTTCAAGTCGTTGAACGTAATACACAGCGGCAGCTTTTACTCTCACTACATTTCGATGAGCTTCGTAATGGTGTGTGTGGACGATAGTGCTGAATCCTGTCCGAAATCCTGCTCGTTCGCATGGCTGTCCTTCGTCCAACATTCTGCCGATCCTATTCAGGATGACTCGAGTGAACAGCTTATAGACTACGTACATCAGGCAGATTGGGCGATTGTTGCTAATGTCGTGCAGTCCTCTGTACAGCAACTCGGTGATATGTAGATATGAGGAGAAAAATATCCTCAATAACAATAATGTTATGGAGAGGGTATATGCTCGGTCTTTGTTATATGGTGTCTACCCATTCAAGAAAGCACCTTCACCCAAGATCTGTTGTGCTGACAGCCCCAGTCGCAATCTCGTGTTGTTCTGTGAATTATCAAGCCAATGCACAACATTTTAGTGGCTAAGTAGTAACTAGGTGCTGTTAAGAGCATTGGTAAGTTGGCCTGAAAACTTTCAGCTGCACGGAAACTAGGACACTTACAAGGAAAGATGTTCTCGATGAACAAGACGACAGCCAGTATTAATCAAAGAACCTCTGCACAGCTTTAGAGTATGTTGCGAGAGTATGTCTACAAATTCAAGCAATTGAGCTGAAACATGCAAACAGTGATCACTGAGCCTTCATCGTGTTCGGTACACTAAAAGGCCAGTTTCGTACTAGTGGGACCATTATCTAATTGAGGCGTTAGCGGTGAAACGGAGCTGATGAGCAATGTTGTATACTTCAAGTGTCGACATTCTTAGGATCTATCAGTCAAGATTTACAACATGCTGATTGCAGTGCACTGGAGTTTAAAGGAAATTTTTTATAAACGTCTGCAAATTAAAACGCTGGTCTACGACTACATTTCTGGTCATACAAAAGCATTTGCTATTGGAAATATGGATCTTTAGGTAAAATAATTAGGTCGTGTGATAATTTCGCAATTTTCTGATTTCTGTTTTCTGTTTTCTGATTTTCTGGCGTTTTTGGCTTTTCTGTTTTCTGATTTCTGTTTTCTGACGAAGGCGATTTTCTGTTTTCTGTTTTCTGGGAAAAATTTCCAAATTTCCGCCCATCCCTGATGGCGAGCCGTAGACGAGCCGAACACGTCGGCAACCGTGCATGGCGAGCCGTCGACGTGCCGAACACGTCGGCAACCGTGCATGGCGAGCCTTTGATGTGCCAAACGCGTCGGCAACCATGTATGGCGAGCCGTAGACGTGCCGAACACGTCGGCAACCGTGCATGGCGAGCCGTCGACGTGCCGAACACGTCGACGCCTCGCCATGCACGGATGCCGACGTGATCGGCACGTCTACGGCTCGCCATGCACGGTCGCCGACGTGTTCGGCACGTCTACGGCTCGCCATGCGCGGTCCCCGACGCTTAACGAAGCTCCGCCTCAAGGGGGCGGAGCACAATCTCGGCCAGCAGCATATAAGCGGCCGATATCTGTACATTGACGCCATTTGAAGTGAGGTGCTAGCCTTGAGCGTTCGTTGTACGTCCAACGTCCGAACGAGTTTGAATTGCTGTTCCTGCAGTGTCTGGCGGCTCTGCAGCTTCTTGAAGATCACGAATCCATAGCATCCCCGTCTCAAAGGGGCGGAGCACAATCTCGGCCAGCAGCATATAAGCGGTCGATATCTGTACATCGACGCCATTTGAAGTCAGGTGTTAGCCTTGAGCGTTCGTTGTACATCAAACGTCCGAACGAATTTGAATTGCAGTGTTTGGCGGCTCTGCAGCAGGGATGAGCGGATTATCCGTTATCCGTTATCCGTTATCCGTTATCCGGTTTCCGGGGGTTTTGGCCTATCCGTTTTGTTGTTCGTTATCCGGCAATTTTCGACCGGATAACGAACAACAAATTGGCTAATACCCAGGTTTGGGCGTGGTATTGTATAGCTGTGTAAGCTTCACAATCATAGGAGTGATCGCGAGCAACAACAGAGGGCATTCAAATCTAGGAGGTGGGAGAGTTAAGGCACTGGTTACTAGTTGGAAGACGTCTAACTTCCATCCTTCCAGGGTCGTCCATTTATCCCATACATCTATGAAACCTACTATGGGCTGATTTCTTCATGAGCTTTTCACCACAAGCCATATGCAGACCAAGAATGAATACAAGCTGCCTTGATAATATTACTGACGGTCACAAGTGGAGGGCCTGGCACATCCCAAGAAGAATTGTTTAGTGCCGAATTTAGCGTTCTTTTCCACGATCGCAGTATGTAGGTAGCATTCGGCAAAGGTATTTTAGTTTTTACTGATAGACTGTTGTAACGCATTAAACACACACCGCTGAGCAGTAATGAATACAAGCAAAATGGGCACAGGTTCAGTCTAAATGAGTGGAGAAAGCTA
>OX375869.1:45965548-46062548 GCA_947359475.1 Heligmosomoides polygyrus bakeri | reverse complement strand
AAGCCGTTCAATTTGATTTCAAAGATCATAAGTCAGCTTAGAGGAGTGTCCAATTCGACGTGAAAATGGTACGCATAGTAGAGATATACAAAGCCGTTAATCTGTGCGTCACGCAGTGACGGGGAGTACCAAAAGGTTCAACAGCGTGTGATACAGCGATATATGCTAGCCGACTGTGCCTTTGAGTTTAACCATGATCAACCGATCACTGTATTTTTGTACACTGGGAGGAGGGTATGGATGGAGATGGTGCGGCAGTGTCCGGAATCAACGTAGCACAGGCGCGGTGCAACGGGCATCTGGATTCAGACGACATGCTACAGGCGTCGATCAACAAAGGTCCGGATTGAGAAAGTGCTCTGCAAACGTCGTGCAGCGAGCACTGGAATTTGGAAGTATGCTAAATAAATAAAGTAAATAAATAAAGGTCTTATATAATCATCCACTGTATAGAGGATCCATCATCCTATACAATACGTCGGAACGCGTTTGTGTGCGTGCGTGTATGTCAGAAGGGAGAAGATTCACTAGGAACCAGCCGAATGGCTTTGCCAACTGACACTAAGTAAAGTAGTCTCCATGAGCCGAACAGTATCGATTGATTTTTATATATTTTTCTGCATTTTGTTTTATTAGGTTGGTGCATAAATTCTCGGACATTTGGGGCATGAAATATTTACTATCACAACATACGAACAACAATATCAAATCATTTGAGGTAACCACCCTTTACATCAATTGTCTTTCGTCAACGTGCTGGTAAGTCATGGATGCCTTTTATCCAAAGCGTGGCCGGATGTGATTCGAAAAATATGAGCAGTGTCTCCTTGACATCCTCTCGGTTCCTAAATTGCTGGCCGTCCAAATAGAGTTGAAGGCTTGAAAACAAATGGTAACCAGAAGGCACGAGATCTGATGAGTAAGATGGATGTGGAAGAACGGTCCATCTCTAGTCCGCAATTCAGCCGCCGTCGCTCTAGCAATATGCGGTCTAGCGTTGTCGTGTTGAAAATACACCTTCACTTGCTCTCCTCGTGTGGTTTGAAGGTGGGGCCTCAACTTCCTCAGTTGGTTGACGTAAAACTCTGCAGTCACTGTTATCCCTTCATCCAGCAGCCCCAGTATTCTACGCCAAGAACGCTCCACCAAATGCATAGCATCACCTTTTTCACGTGAAGGTCGGGTTTCGGAACGTCCTCTGCCTCTCCATTTGCGTCAACCCACTGTGCACGCCGGTGATAATTAGAGTAGAGTATCCACTTTTCGTCCACGGTGACAAGGCTGTCCAGCCATCCGTGGGTACGTCTAAGGGTAAGGAGAGACAGAGCGACATCGGCCATGCGATCCATGTCATGTTGTGTCAAGTCGTGAGGTACCCAGCGACCCAATTTTTGCACCTTGCGAATCGACTTCAATCCTCGAACGACTGTTGAGCGACTAACACCAAGAGTGCTTGATAGTTCGCGAGTGGTTAGGTATGGGTCCGCTTCCACTCTACTTCGGAGGCCATCCAAATCCAGTGCCATCGGGCGCCCTTCTCGTTCATTATCTTCCACGGAGAATTCACCAACTGCAAACTTCGAGAACCACTGGAACACAGTACCTCGAGCAGGAGCACTCTCGTTGTGAACATCCATCAGGCGACGATACTATTCGTTGGCATTGAGGCCAGATTGATGCAGGAATAACATGACGTGCGAATATGCGTCTCAGTTGGGATGAATTGCTTAGCTATAATAGCTGACGTTAACAACGCAGAAGTAAATGTTGGAAACAGCTTTGTAGCCCTTTCCTTTATCTATCGATGGATCATTTACGCGTTGATACATGTGAGAAATTTGGCGGGAAAATGCGCTTTCACTTCAAGAGGGATCAAATGTCCGAGAACTTATGCACCAACCTAATACTTCGGAGTGTAAAATGGGTCGAGCTTGAAGTTCGAAAATCGAAGGGGGATAGTCGTACTGAGACCTCGTTTTGGGGGGGGGTTGTGTCCCTTTTGTTTTAGCGGAAAATTATCTCGTATCTTTCCAAGCTTCTTAGGTGTTGTTTGTATATCTTAACAACTTGTTCTTCCCAGAAGCCGCCCTTGGCAGTGTGGTGATGTCCTCGCCACTTCGCTCACTGAAGAAGACATGTTGTGAGCCTAGGAATTAATCCTTACCCCTCCGCCGCGCATGAACACTTCTTTGCTGAAAACTTATTCTTATATAGCGAGAGACCATTTTCCTTTTAATTTTCAAAAACCCAGTGGGATTTTTGAATTCCGGGAAACTTCCCGAGTTGTTATCATTTATGCAAAATCACTTCAATTTTTTCGGTCAAAAATCAAGCTCCCTCCGTCACGCATGAAGGTCTCCTTTTTGGAATCTGCTTGCTTCTTATCTGACAAGAAGACATTTTTCCCCACTTTTCAAAAAAGCCAGCGAAATTTTCGAAATTCGAAATTCTAACCGAGTTATGATCATTTTTGTAAACGTCCAACTCTGTCGACGTTGGTGCAAGGTAGACCAGATGCCGATTCAGCCTGCTCGGTACAGGAAATCATGACTTTTTCAGTGTGTATGCAATTTTTTATGGCAGAATTTTAACCGTATGGTTGGTCTTCGTCGGGTAGAAAATAATTTTGTTTTCATGAAAAACGCGAATTTTGAATACGATCCACTCTAATCATATTGACAGCCCAGCAATGGAGCTTTTTTTGCTGTGTGATACACAGGGCTTGAATTTTTGTAGGGTACAATTTTATTTCTTTGATTATGCTTCCTTCAGATGTCATTTCTAGGGGAAGTCCATCGTCCATCCTCCGATTACGGTTCCATCGATTCGAAGAGAAATTTTTTAAAGTTCTCGGGAAAGCACTCGTTAGTAATTATCACCTGAAATTTTAAATAATACAGTTTCAGAGCACAACTTCGAACGCATTGTCGCCCCATCGGTTAGGAAGATGCGTCGTGCCCATGACGTCCTGAAAAAAATCTCCAGAAATTGAACAGTGATTATTGGAAGACTGCTACCAGAAAATCTTTATTTTAAACTTTAAAACAATCACTATTCAAAATGTTAAAGAATGTCACTATTGTGTTATCAAAGCATGAATTTGGGCAATAAAGCCGATTAACAACCTCGTGACGAACTTAGCAACTCTATAGATAAAACATGAATTGTTCAGTGAACTCTCGCGTTTCTTCAGTGTCGAAGCCTGAAATGAAAAGAAGAGCCCGATAGAGACGCAAAAATCACACGAAACGTTGAGGAAATCAAGACGTATAAGAAATAAGACGGTGATAAAGTCAGGGAGGGAGGGGAGTCCTACGCCTTCCGTTCCGGAAAAAGGGGGGGGGGGGGTCGGAGGATCTACTAAACAGTACCAGGCGTTTGGGAGCCAGTGGGCCGCTCAACGCATGGTCTTGAAATAGGGCTGCTCTTGAGTCCTTTAAACGAATATCACTGCATCAAGGTAGAATCTATGCTGCAGGCAGAGGTGACCCCATGACACCACGATCCGATTACAGTTCCACCTCTCGCCGATCAGTCGGCACAGCAGTTCTCTTTGAAGGGTAAGACACTGACACATATATCGGCTGGTCAACGCAACTCGTTGTACACGCCATATCTGAACTGTCTTCATTAAGCACTCTTGTAAGTAGGACGCGTAGCGCATCTCACAGAAGGATTGATAAGCGGTAACCGTGATGCATCTCCTTACTTATCCAGCGAGGTAAGTATTCAAGTTATTCAAGTAAGATGGGATATCTGTGTTTATAGAGGCCTATGAAAAGCTTGATGTCTTGTGCTCCTGTTCAGATACTATGTTGCTCCAAACATAGTGTCAAGTTTTATAGTTGCACGTTCGATCAATTGAAGCATAAAGCCTTTGGAGACAGCTGAGCACATGTGGTACAAATTTCGAAGGCAGAGGATCTACTAAAAGAAAAGTGTAGACAATTCATCGAAACCTGTAATTATTCAAATTACAACACTCTGCAGGGATTTCGCTAACGTACAAAACAAGAGCTTGCAGCTTGCAAGAGAAGTGTTCAGCTTAAACGTTGTTGAACTGTTCCAATTTCAAGCCCGGCTATGTCATCCGGAAGGTACTTGAGTAGTATAGATTATTGCTGCCCTGAGCAGGAAAGGCAGTAGTAACGAGGTTTCAATGGTCAGGTCGTCGTCCACTTGTCTTGCCCATCTAACTGCAATTGCAAGCCCAAACGATGTAGCACTGGAGGCGGCGCACCTGCAGCTCTCTGATAGAAGGTGCAGCTCATTGTAGTGCGGAAGCTGATGCATTTCTCCAAAGTGAAACGGGCAGGGTGTTTTTACTTGCAATCAGGGATAGTTCTGCCATACCATACATGCGACGGCCACTTTTTCTTGATAGAAGAAATGCTCGCCTGTCTTTTGCAACTAACAAACCACGGAAAGGTTCCCAACTCATGGTGAGCTTTTGACAGGATGTAGGGCCCTGTGAGCGGAGTCAGAACCACAGTCAGTTTTTGCTGAACGCTTTTTTAAAAACCTGAAAAGAGGTGCGAAGGCGTGTGCGCAACACTCATCAACCTCTAGGACAGCTCACGAGATGTGCCTCGGTGGCGCAGTCGGTAGGAATGCCGCCTCGTAGGAGCGCACAGGCGAGCTTTACAGTTCCAGTTGGCATACTGCCAATACTCTTGCACAAATTGGTTTGTTGTTATTACGCTTTCTCATGATCACAGAAGTCAATTTTAGACCATCAGTGCTTACAACAAACCAAGGCTTTCTGTTTGCGCCTTCATATGTGCTAGTTTTTCAACAATTGACAACTCCTTCGTCGAACGCGTAATCTGTGTGTGTGTGTGTAGAGAAGGGTCCTGGGTGAACATCAACGTAACCAGCTGCCACCCACACGTATGATAGACATAGAAAGGTCCCACTTTCACTATACTACTTCTAACTTGAACCACCTCTTTTCGATATCTCAATATACCAGACGTTCAGCGGCCTATCGGCCGCCAAACGTCTGGTTGGGGGCTTCGCCCCCAAACCCCGAGAATGGAACAACTCCAATCTTCCTCCTTTCTTCTTGCCTTCTTACTTTTATTATGGTAAAAAAAATGGTTTCACTATATAGAGCGTAGTGCAGCGGGATATGGTATGAACGACGCAGAGATTGAGGCACCTCATTCAGTACGTAGTGAAACTAAAATTCAAAATTAATTGCGCGTGCAGAGCCGTGAGAGTTGATTGAGTATTGTGGTATGGATCTATTCTCTGAAGTAGCGTTCTGTACGTGGCGAGGAACGGATCATAAGAGCCCCAATCTGAAGTCCTTAATCGGCAGAAGCATAATTAAAATTAATCAGCCGTCATGCGGCCTGTCTTACTAAAGCAAAATGCTAGTAGGGGCTACAAATACAGAACATTCATGATAACACTTCACTGTAAACAATGTTGCGCATCAAACGTTCAGGTGCTTTTACAACAATCCCGTTGCGGCTTCGTGCCCGAGAAAGGGCAACATATACAGTTATGGCCGTAGCCTTTTCAAAAATGCCGAAAAAGCCGCATTTTTCCGGCTTTTTCGGCCTTTCGAAATAACTTCCTTCAAAGTTAACCAATTGCGAAAGCAAGCACATTTTTGAGTTCAGCAGTTCAAGCTCTATCAGATAGCGTTCAAAAATTGCCAAAAATTTCAAAGCTCAATCGATTTTTTTCAAAGGACATTTTTTCGTTCAAAATCGTGCTCTATTGCGAAGGGCGGTCGCGGACGAGTTGTCGGTCGCAAGCACGCGAAAACAGTTGCGTGCTCATAACTCCTTCAGTTTTAGGTTTTTTGAGAAACGGTTGGTACTGTTCGATTCGACTCTTCGAGATCTACACAACCATGTATGCAACTTTATCAGAGCACCGCATTTTCGCAGTGGGTGGGCAAAAATGTCTGGAACGGGCTCTTTGCGATTGGAGAAGCTTGTTTTCCGAGACTTGCATGTTCTCGGAGTATCTCAAGCATGGCGTGAAGTGCTCTGACATGCCAGGACTCCCTCGAGAGTGCGCCGTACACAATGCATACAGGATCGGACCTACTAATCGAGTGGGCGCGACAGCTTGTAGAGTGCGCGTTTGGGGAGTTTTATCAGAAATTGCTACCCGCTCTATTCAGGAATTGCTCTAAGACTGTCCAGCTAGCCTTTGGAGTGCTTCGTGAACAATCTATATAGGATCAAACCTATCAATCGAGTGGACGCAACAGGGTGTAGAGTGGGCGTTTGGGGAGTTTTATCACAAATTTGCAGCCGACCTACTCAGGAATTGCTGTACTCTGTTCCGGCGAGACCTAGGAGTGCGCCGTGAACGATGTATATAGGATCGGACCTGTCAATCGAGTGGACGCAACAGGGTGTAGAGTGGGCGATTGGCGAGTTTTATGAGAAATTCTCAGCCGCCCTAGTTAGCAACTGCTCTAACACAGTCCAACTAGCCTTTAGAGTGCATCGTGAACAGTGCATATAGAATAGAACCTATCAATCGAGTGCGCGCGACAGCTCGCAAATTGCACGCGCGGGCGTGTTCGGAGCGCAATAACTCTGTAGAGATCGAATCGATCCGGCTGCAGCTCATGGGTTTCGTAGGCAGCAGAGAGCTTTAGTAGTCCGCAAAAGTACAGCCTTGTAGCTTCTAAACATGCGAAACTATAGCGGTGCGAAAATGCAGGTTAGCCTTGTGTGGCCTAATTTTTTCCCGATTTCAGTCGATCACTGCGGGAAGACGCGATGAGCTGACGGCCTACATTCAGGCATATCACTTAAGGTACTTTGCGATGGCACGCTCATAACTCCCCTGCTGCTTAAACTGCTTCAGCTCCATCTGCCATTTTAGAGCGGTGGAGGGCAGCGGTGAAGTTTCCAGCGCTCTTACTCGTCCATATTTGAGATTTCAACACTCTTAATAGTACCATTCTGTTCAGCTCGAAAAGCTCTATCGAACGGTACCAATCTCGTCCAATTCTGAGAACATGGATTTTTTGACAATTCCGCATCGATGACGAGGGCGCTCGAGGCCGCGGCAGAGGGGCGATGACGTCATCGAAAATTGATTGTCCCGAACCGGCCCAAGTTTGGTACCATTCGATAGAGCTTTTCGTGCTGAATTGAATGGTTCGGCTAAGAGTAGCGAAAGCCGTAATCTGGGCCAGTAAGAGCGAGGAGAACATCGACCGTTGTTGTCCTAAATTGCACGCGCGGGCGTGTTCTGGGCGCGATAACTCTGTCATGTGTGAACCTTTCCGGTTGCAGGTTGCGAGTTATGTAGGTAGTAAAACGTTCTAGTGGTTCGCTGAAACACAGCAATGTAGCTTATGATTGGGCAAGGTTACAGCGGTGCGAAAATGCAGGTTAGCCTTGTGTGGCCTAATTTTTTCCCGATTTCATCGATCACTGCGGGAAGACGCGATGAGCTGACGGCCTACAAATGCATATTCAGGCATATCACTTAAGGTACTTTGCGATGGCACGCTCATAACTCCCCTGCTGCTTAAACTGCTTCAGCTCCATCTGCCATTTTAGAGCGGTGGGGGGCAGCGGTGAAGTTTCCAGCGCTCTTACTCGTCCATATTTGAGATTTCAACACTCTTAATAGTACCATTCTGTTCAGCTCGAAAAGCTCTATCGAACGGTACCAATCTCGTCCAATTCTGAGAACATGGATTTGTTGACAATTTCGCATCGATGACGAGGGCGCTCGAGGCCGCGGCAGAGGGGCGATGACGTCATCGAGAATTGATTGTCCCGAACCGGCCCAAGTTTGGTACCATTCGATAGAGCTTTTCGTGCTGAATTGAATGGTTCGGCTAAGAGTAGCGAAAACCGTAATCTGGGCCAGTAAGAGCGGGGAGAACATCGACCGTTATTGTCCTAAATTTGACGTGTTCTGAGTCGCACTCTCCATCTGCCTAGACTGCTCCAGCCCCATCGCCATTTTAGTACGGTTGAAGTTCATGACATAGCGGTTGAAGAATAGATCTGTCAAGTTCATTCAATGTCTCAAATAATGCCACATTAAGCGCAGTGGAAAAGAGACACAACAGAAAATGATCAATGTAGATAATATACAGAGCTCTAGGAGTTACTAATACTACAAGTAAATGGGCTACAAAACAATTTCGATAAGCAACAAATGACACCGAAAAATAACAAGCGACAAAAAAGGAAAGACAAATGATATATTCCAGAGAAACAAAGGAAAGACAAACAAAGCATTCCAAAGAAACGTTGTTCAAGAACATCAACGAAGTCAATTCAACAAAGTGAACACTATTGGAGACAGATTCGATGACACAGATTCGATGACTTGAACACCTAAACACAACCAGAATATGACTAGACAAGGCACTACGCACAGACCGAAGTTCGACTGTGAAAAAAACTACCTACTTTTGCAAGATCGGCCTTGGAAGCGTAAGCTTCATAGATCGTGAGTCCGCCTTCATTTGTATGTCGTATGAGAAGGCGGTGGTGACGATAGACAACTGGCGCATCAGTATCTTTTGCCAAACGGCGAGCTTTCTCCTCGAAAAATTTTAGCGCCTGGAAACACAAACACCTTCAATGCCAACAAAATAGAGGGAAACATATGTGACACAGCACACATTCGACTAAATGGGCAACTTTCACTGCCAGCCAAAGAAAAGCTTTCAGAGAGCCTATCCTGGATGGTGCTTTCATCCGCGAAGACACAATCAGTGAATGTTTCCTTCAAAGCCAACATGTGCGAGCAGAACTCAATCCTTTTCAATCGAATTGTATGTAAAATTACCTGACAACATTGAAGAGATCTTCTTTCTAAACCATTCATGCTCCGCAGACGCGTGAGAGTTTACAGTGATCCCTTTCCTAATAAGTGGTTCCCTATACAAGGAGTGGATGGATCCGATGCGTAAACCCTAACGACGGTGTCCCAAATTTCCGGGTAATGGTCTGAAATACGTCACATTCGTGGTACACCGCACTAACACAAAGGTAAGAGGCTGCTAACAATAATGTCTACACCTCCTGTGTATCTGCGTTCTCGAGGGATTATTGGACTGCGATTTGGTCACGAGTCTTCTTAACGTTGAGTACGAGCTCGTATAGCCAACCTAAAACAAGTCTGAAAATCTCCAAATTTTAGAGGATTTGTGTGGAAGTGCGCACCTGGACAAGACGTCTATGAATCTCTTTAAGTGATACCTCTTCTGTCATCCCTCCCTTCCCTAATTCGGAAACACATATAGCACGGATCTGTAATTGAAACGAGGAGCTGCATTTACATTCCCTGAATGTAGCTACTCACCGTGCCTGTCCGACGCAGCATTCTATGGTGGTCTCCCTTCCCCCCCCCCCCGACCCTAGTTACACCCCAGCCATCTCTCGAAGTGAAAAAACACGTTTCTGATGTTCAACACATCGAAAGTACGCGAATCTAAGGGGTCGTTTAGTGTGCGCGCGACGCGCAACGCGATGACATGTGTAGTGGCCGAATTGATCAATCGCTCATATCTGAATTATGAATTTCGACATATCCGAATTCCGAGTTCCAACATGCTGGACACAATATCTTAGGTACACACTGAATATTACACAGTATCGAGGAGCTTCCAAGCGATGTTTCCTCCATCTGCTGCGAGGACTTTTTCCATTCTCCAGTGGATCCCCTTAATGTAGTTCGCACACATCTCTGGTGTAAGTGACCTCCAAAAGGTTTTCGCGGCACTTTTGAGTTCGTCGACAGTCCTAACCTTCTGCTTCCTAAAACGGTATCCGTCGAGACGAGTAGAGATCAAGAGACGAGTAGAGATCGAACCTTATAAATTCTTTCATGCTGCCCCACACGAGTTCGATAGGATTAAGATCTGGCGACTCTGCGGGCCAATCCAGAGTTTTTATCCGCTTTTCTTGAAGCCAGCGCCTTGTGTACGCACTACAGTGCGCGGGGGCGTTGTCATGGACGAGTCGTGCAAAGCCTGAACTAGCCACTAAATGCCTTCGTCGTGCTTTGGTGTGGGCGCCGCGCGCAACGACCGCACTAAAGCATCCCTTCAACGAGAACAGTCCCCTTTACAGAAGTTCGACCAACCGTGATATCGTCGATTGATAAACCTTAGGCACGATGCCTCCAATATTTCGCAGTACATAGAGCTGTCCATGCGTGTGGATCCGGGAAACAGAACTAAATCCGTGGTTCCTCGGGCGGATATGCCGCCCCATATATGCACCTTCGCTGGGTGTTTTGCTCTAGGTCGAAACCGTGAGGTTTCATCTTCTTTTCGAGCGTAGCACCGGCGCACATTCGCATCGACTAAAAGGACAACGTTAACTGCCACCCAAACAAGAACCTTCAGAGAGCCTACC
Organism: Heligmosomoides polygyrus bakeri; assembly: GCA_947359475.1. Classification (NCBI taxonomy): domain Eukaryota; kingdom Metazoa; phylum Nematoda; class Chromadorea; order Rhabditida; family Heligmosomidae; genus Heligmosomoides; species Heligmosomoides polygyrus. The sequence goes on along the minus strand of OX375869.1, from coordinate 46,052,181 downwards.
CTGGATGGTGCTTTCATCCGCGAAGATACAATCAGTGAACGTTTCCTTTATAGCTAACATGTGCGAGCAAAACTCAATCCTTTTCAATCGGCTTGTATGTCGTATTAACTGACAGTATTCGGAAGTTCTTCTTTCAAAACCAAGCATCTTTCGCAGACGCCTGACCTGGCGAGAGCTTACAGTGACTCCCTTTCCAAGCAACTGGTTCCTTATACTGGAAGAAGGCGTGGACGAATCCGAAACGTAAGCCCTGACGATGGTGTTAAGAATTTCCGGGTAATGGTCTGAAATACGCCACACACGTGGTACTCCGCACTCACACAAGGGTAAGAAGCTGCTAACCATAATGTCTACGCGGCCTGTATAATTGCGTTTTTGAGGGATTATTGGACTGCAATTTCGCCACGAGTCTTCTTAGCGTTGAGTACGACTTCGCATAACCAACCTAAAGGAACGTCTCAATATCTCCAAATTTTAGACGATTTGTGCGGAAATGCGCACCTGGACAAGACGTCTATGCATCTCTTTAACTGATACTCCCTCTCTCCTCATCGCGATTATCGCAGGAATGTGCTCCGAAGATGCCATTGTTCCACACGAGTTTCACACTTGCACAACACAGTGGTGCCCGTATTCGCGGAACACCGCGGGCGCGACGAACTCTACAATATCTCGTCGTAGTCGCTGAAATCGACTCCGCAGAATAGGAAACACCATCTGTGGCCAGACTCATCAACGACCTAGAGCAATTTAACAGAAAAATTACAGCCGAAATCCCTGATAGCGCGGCTTGATATCAGGGATTTCGGCTGTAATTTCCCTGCTAAACGGCTGTCAGTCGTTGGTGGATCCGGCCCCTGGCGGGCAGAAAGGTTCAGCTGCCGGAACACGAAAAGAAAGAGAGAACGCCAGACTGGCAACAGAATGTGCGAGGAAGCCTGAACTAGGAAAGCTGTGGAAAAATTCCACAGCTTTGCTAGTTCAGGCCTCCTCGCACATGAATGCACAGGGCTCCTTGGGTCTCACCCTGACTTCTTCCACAAACTCTGACCCCTTTACACGCCCACGCCTGCCCGACGCGGCACCCTATGGTGACCCCCCCTCCCTCCCTCCTCGACCCAGACAATCTCGCGAAGTAAAAAAAAACGTTTCCGATTTACGACACAGCGAATGTAAGCCGATCTAACATGGCTCCGCGATAAAATTTTTTCGAAAGTTCGGCGCCGTCATATGGTGTGTGGTGTCCGTAGCCGCGGAACACCGCGGGCGCGACGAACTCTACAATATCTCGTCGTAGTCGTTGAAATCGACTCCGCAGAATAGGAAACACCATCTGTGGCCAGACTCATCAACGACCTAGAGCAATTTAACAGAAAAATTGCAGCCGAAATCCCTGATAGCGCGGCTTGATATCAGGGATTTCGGCTGTAATTTCCCTGCTAAACGGCTGTCAGTCGTTGGTGGATCCGGCCCCTGGCGGGCAGAAAGGTTCAGCTGCCGGAACACGAAAAGAAAGAGAGAACGCCAGACTGGCAACAGAATGTGCGAGGAAGCCTGAACTAGGAAAGCTGTGGAAAAATTCCACAGCTTTGCTAGTTCAGGCCTCCTCGCACATGAATGCACAGGGCTCCTTGGGTCTCACCCTGACTTCTTCCACAAACTCTGACCCCTTTACACGCCCACGCCTGCCCGACGCGGCACCCTATGGTGACCCCCCTCCCTCCCTCCTCGACCCAGACAATCTCGCGAAGTAAAAAAAAAACGTTTCCGATTTACGACACAGCGAAAGTAAGCCGATCCAACATGGCTCCGTGATAAAAATTTTTCGAAAGTTCGGCACCGTCATATGGCGTGTGGTGTCCGTAGCCGCGGAACACCGCGGGCGCGACGAACTCTACAATATCTCGTCGTAGCTGTCGTTGAAATCGACTCCGCAGAATAGGAAACAGCATCTGGAGGGCAGAGAGGTTTAGCTGCCGGAAGAAGGAAAGAAACAGAGAATGCATGACTGGCGACAGAATCTGCGAGGAGGTCTGGACTAGCAAAGCTGTGGAAAAATTCCCCAGCTTTGCTAGTTCAGGGCTCCTTCGGTCTCCAATTTACCTTCTTCTACTAAGTCTGAGGACTTTATAGAAAAACAGTGAAACAGAAACGATAAACATGGATGAATACACACGATAACTGCAGTAAGAAATCTTTGCCTGTTTTGGGTGGAGTAAAGCGGCCAATTTTGGAGGAAATAGAGGGTGGAATCCCTTTTTCTCCCTTTCTCACTTGTCTCCAACTGAGGAAACGACCTGTAAGAATATTGTTGTTTTGGTTTTACCGAACCGGTGTAGTTTCACACAACAGGTATCACTTCCTAACAAGTTTGCATTCTGCATGTAGAGATAATAGCCGGATGGTAGCGCAATCGGAGGAGGCGTCGGTGTTGCGTCTACCCAGTACTCGTCTCCGTAGTCGGTGACTTGGCCGAAATGATCGGGATGGATAACACGTCGAATAGGACACTTTTCAAGTCAAACTGCACGCTTTTTATTACAAATTGGAACTTTTAAATCCAACTGGACACTTTTTTAAGCAAGCCTAAGGCTTTAAAAGTCAAAGCGAACTCTTCCAAATCAAAACGGGCTCCTTCTACATTAAACTAGAGACTCTCCAAAAAAGTTAGAATATTCTTATCGTGCAATTTGAGAGCGGCCGTGCCCACTCGATTGATAGGTTCCATCCTATATGCACTGTGCGCGGAGCACTGCGCTAGCTGGACAGCCGTAGAGCAACTCCTGAGTAGAGCGGCTGACAAGTTCTCACAAAACTCCCCTAACGGCCACTCTTCAAGCGGCCGTTCCCACTCGATTGATAGGTTCCATCCTATATGCATAGTGCACGGCGCACTCCAAAAGCTAGCTGGACAGCCGTAGAGCAACTCCTGAGTAGAGCGGCTGAGAATTTCTCATAAAACTCCCTAAACGCTCACACTGCAAGCTGTCCCCCCCCCCCCCCACCCCTCGATTGATAGGTTGATCCTACATGCATAGTGCACGGCGCACTCTCAGTGGATTCCTTGCATGACGGAACACTTTACGCCATGTTTGATATACTCCGGAAACATGCAAGTCCTGAAAAATAAGCTTCTCCAATTGCAAAAGGTCTGCCCCAGCCTTTTTTGACCACCTACTGCGAAAATGCGGTGGTCTGATAAAGTTGCATACATGATTGTGTAGATCTCGAAGAGACGAATCGAACGGTACCAACCGTTTCTCAAAAAACCTCAAATTAAGGGAATTCTGAGCACACAACCGTTTTCGACGCCTTGCGGCGGACAACTCGTCCGCGACCGCCCTTCGCAATAGAGCGCAAGTTTTCAATTTCGAATATTTTCATGGCTCCATATGAATAATATATACCAAACGATAGAGCTCAAGCTCCTGAGCTCAAATATATCCTTGGTTTTTGAAATGTACGAATTATAGGAGAGTTATATCAAGAAGACGCAAAAGCCGGGAAAACGCGGCTTTTTCGGGATTTGATCAAAAGATACGGCCTTAACTGTAGAATAACCTTTTTGAATTTTCTTACTTCAGCTGCCGAATGAGTGGAATAATTTTATAAAATTTTTATTTTTTGAGAAAAATGATGAATTAAATTTTGTGTTAAGGCGCAGCAAGGCAGCAGTCATGTCATGCATCAAAAGACTAGATCGCGCCATGCACATAAAACGTTTAACGCGACATTTATTTGATTGATAGTGTAAATACATACTGCTTACACGCAGGAAGAAAGTTAGGATATGTGTGTTTTTTCAGTTGTTTATGTTGCACCGTTTCCAAATGTAAAACTGTGTATAAACGGAAATTTCGCTATCAATCGGATAAAAATCGCGAATTTCCAGGCAGGATGGGCAAATTCCTTTTGCATCTCCAGTATCCGGTCCCGTCCAGATGATCACAGTGAGCGAAACCGAAGCAGCCCTGAGGAAGATGAAGTCAGGCAAAGCCACTGGTCCCGATGACCTGCCAGCCGACCTGTGGAAGTCGAAGGGCTGGTGCCCTGCTGACTGGCTGACAGAGTTTTTCAATCAGGTTGTTGCTGAGAAGAAAGTGCCCGAGAGCTGGCAGCAAAGCACGACCATCCCGATTTGGAAGAAGAAGGGCAGTTCTGCGGACAGCGCTAGTTACCGTCTGATTCGCCTTCTTTCGCACACCATGAAAATCTTTGAGCGAATTGTCGATCGACGCATTCGGGATGTCGTCCAGCTTTCCACGAATCAGTGTGGTTTCATCTCTGGCTGTGGCACCGTTGATGCCATTCACGCCGTACGTCTTCTGGTACATAGAGAAGCTCCGCAAGAAAGAGAAACCGGTGCATTTTGCCTTCCTGGACTTGGAGAAGCCCTTCGACCGCGTTCTGCGAGAATTTATATGGTACGCGTTGCGGCAACATGGTATCCCTGAAGAGCTTATTGAGTGGGTGCGCATTCTGTACTCTTGCCCAAGTGTGCGAGCGCCAGCGGGCACCTCGATGGAATTTCCCATCTCTGTAGGGGTGCACCAGGGATCTATCCTCACTACTCTTCGTGGTCGTGATGGATGCGATCTCACGAGATCTTCAGATGGCGCCACCTAGGACGTGCTTGCATGTGGAGACAAAACCGAACTCGAGCGACAGGCACAGGCGTGGTGCGATCGCTTGGCGTTGTTCGGTCTCAAGCTAAACGTCAAAAAGACTGAGTACTTGACGATGGATGTGGTTGAGCACGGATCTATTAGGATCAATGGTACTGAGCTCTCACGAGTTACATCTTTCAAGTATCTCGGATCAGCGATCACATCCGATGGCAGCCTAAAGTTGGAGGTAAACGCACGTGTGAATGCAGCCTGGTCCAAATGGCGCTCACTGACTGGGGTGCTTTGCGACAGGACAATACCTGAGCACCTCAAATCGAAGGTTTATAGAACAGTCGTTCGCCCAGTAGCGACGTACGGTGCTGAGTGCTGGCCCGTGACGAAGGAAATTGAAAGCCGCCTCAGTGTAATGGAGACGAAAATGCTACGGTGGACGGCTGGAGTTACGCGTTTGGACCGCGTCCGCAACGACGCCATACGACAGAGGTTCGGTGTCGCCCCGATAGCCGAGAAGCTGCGCGAAGCTCGTCTTCGATGGTACGGCCACGTCCTTCGCGCTAATGACGACACCGTCATTAGCGCGAAGCACCTGGAAGATAGGCCTCAACCGTGAGGTCCCTGGAAAGTGGCCCAGGGGACGCCCGAAGCAACGTTGGCTAGATACGTTGCATTTGGACTTAAAGATGGCTGGTGTGCACCCTTATCAAGCATTTGGTCGGGAGAATTGGCATCACCACACCAGAAGAGCGGACTCCGCCACCAAGCGGGACAGACGCTAATGAAAATGGTGATGATGATGATGATATGGCGCAATTTCTCTTTTGGCAATATAAAAATAGCCACCTTCCTGCTCTTCTAAAACAATCGTTGTTTTTTCTCAAAAAATAAAATTTTGATAAAATTTCAAACTACCTGTTCTCATATTGGGAAGTAATTTAAAACTTCAAAGAAAGTCATACTAAAATTTTCCTTGAACAAACAATTATTTTATCATTTTAGGAGATTTATAGTTTAATATAGAAAAAGCTCGTTTTGAGTTGGAAGAGTTCGTTTTGATTTGAAAACTCTTAGGTTAACTTAGACTGAAAGTCCAACTCGACGTGAAAATCTTATTATATAATTCGCTTCATCCGTGGGTCACGTTCACGGTCAAGCGTGGGGTTCGATTTTTGCTGAAAATTTATTACCCCCATCCGATGCGTAATTCGTACGACCCCCTCCCTTTCTCTTCCACTGTTTTATTTTCTATATTTTTTAATTTCCTTAAGGTTTTATGTGCATTTTGAACCCTTTAATAGGTTCTTCTTTTCAGATGCGGCTTCGACACTTTAGAGAACAAAGAAGGGAGATCGCTGAACAATAGATGCTTTGATAACACAATAGAATTCATTAAAGTTTTGAATGCTATCTTTTGACACTTTAAAATAAAGATTTTCTGGTAGCGGTCTTCCAATCATCGCCGTTGAATTTGTGCAGACTTTTTTCTTCAGGACGTCATGGTCACGGCACTTTTTTCCACCTAAAGGAGCGACGTCTGCATCTGAAATTGTGTTCTGAAATTGTATTATATAAAATTTCGAGTGTTACTTTCTGATGACTTTTTAAGTGCTCTCCTTATAAAAAAAATTTGAAGCACTCAGTCGATTACGGAGCAGTAAACGAATGATGGACGATGGAATTCCCATGAAAATAATGTTCTCCCATCCCAAGGAAACATCATGATGCTTCTCCGCAGCGATGACGGAACTGCGAAGAAGAAATGATCGTATACAAATTTCTCGTTTTTTATGAAAAAATTATTTTTTAGCCGAAGCAGACTACCTATACGGATAAAATTTTGCTATAAAAACTTCCAAGTCTTGGTCAATGCACGATGAAAAAATCGAACAGATTGAATCGACCTCTGGTCGACTTTGCACCAACGTCATCGGAGCATAAAATTGAACGCTCACAAAAAGGTTCATAATTCGCTAAATTTTTCGAATTTTAAAAACTTCACTAGTTTTTTTAACTAGAAGAAAAGCGCTTTCCCACCATGTAAGAATCATTTTCTGAAAAAGAGTTCTTGGTGCGTGGCGGAGAGGGGGTCCGATTTTCTGCGCGTGTTTTCGCGAAATCGGCTAGCTAGAAATCGAACTCCCTCCGCCGCGTATGCGACCCCTTTTTGAAATTCATAAGTGGCAAGAAAGCGCCTTTTATCTACTTTTTAATCTGTTCAAGGGATTTTTAAAGTTCGGAAAGCTTACCTAGTTATGAGCATTCTTGTGAACGCACTTCAATTTTTTTCGCTCAAAGGTCGGGTTCCCCGCCGCGCATAAAGATCCCTCTCCTGGAAATCGATTCTTGCAGGCTAAGAAAGGACTTCTTATCCGTTTTTAAAATGCTAGCAAAATTTTTAAAATTTGAGAAACTTACCGAGTTATGAACCCTTTTGTGAACGTTCAATTTTATGCTCCGATGACGTTGGTGCGAAGTCGACCGGAGGCCGATTCAACCTGTTCGATCCAGAAAATCACGATTTTCCACTGTGCATTGATCAGGACTTGGAAGTTTTTGTGGCAGACTTTTATCCGCATGGATAGTCTGGTTCGGCTAAAAAATAATTTTTTCATGAAAAACGAGAATTTTGTATACGACCCATCCTAATCATATCTAAATCGCTTCAGAAGGCAGAAAAGTTTTTCCGCGAGGAGTCAATCCGTCCTTCAATTGCGATGGATCATCTCAGAGAACGCAGGACCCGCACGCAAACCGCCGTAACTCGGAGACTTCTTGGGACCTCTGGAAAACGCAGGTCCTAAAAGTAACATCTTCCATGTGATTAGTGGGTCGATATTTTTTCGGCAAATGACGCTAAATCGAGACGTCTGATCATATAGAAGGTCGTTTCAGAAAAGCATAGTTTTATCACTGTGTGTCAAACGGAGCTAAAATTTCATACGATTTCACTTTTTGATGCTGTTTCCCGCAGGAGAGAGAAATTTCTTTTCGAGATAGTCCGTCCTTCAGTTGCCATTCCGTCATCGATTCGAAGAGCGCTTCAAAAAGCGCTTGTGGGGAAAGCACCTAGGTAATTAACACTTGAAATTTTGTAACGTGCAATTTTGGAAGTAAATGTCGTTCCTTCAGGCAGAAAACTACCGTGTTCATGACGTCCTGGAAAAATCTGAAAAAAAAAGAAAACCTCTCATTGACTCTACATCTGATGACAGGAATTCTTTATTTTTCACTGTACAATAATCGGCATCAATTTTTTTTTGATATTCATCCCTATTTTTTACTCCAGAAAACCAAGTGTATGTCTCCGTTTTGTCGTAGCCACACCCGGGAAAAATAACTTAATAATAGATGTAAACATCATCTAAGAACCTGAAATTGGAGAGAATCCTCTGCCAAAGCCTAGAGAGTACGACCCTCTCCCCCCCCCCCCCTCCTCCCTCAAGGACCTCTTCTTCGATTCGCAAACCTCAAGCTTGACCCTGGTCACGTTGTTAGCCGACGGAGCTGGACTGAAGCCAAGAGATGCCTACGACAGTGCGGCTTATGCCAGCCGGTTTTTCTTTCAGCTTAATCATGGGCAATTGCTGGGGAACTAAATCCTTGGAGGCGGATCGTCCAAGTTTGTGATATGTTCAGCGGACAACGGGTGAGGGTATGAATGGGGACCAAGTGCGGAACTTAGGGCGTCCAGCGTGCGTTGGGATTCAGAAGACGTGCCGAAGACATCGTCCAATGTGCGCAAGGATTCAGAAGACCTGTCGCAGACGTCCAACTTGCGTAGGGATTTCGAGTAAGGGGGCCAGTGGAAGGGAGGGGGTAGTGAAAAGGAGATCAGCAAAGGAGGACTACTAGAGGAGAAGGGGAGGGGGAATAAGGGGGGACCAGTATTTTCCCTCAGTGTCGTCCAGTGTGCGTTGGTGTTCTGAAGACGGGTCACAGAAATGGTGGCACATGTGTCGGGGAGCAGAAGTGTCATAGACGTCGCGGCAGCGTGGTGACACGTGAGTCGGGACTCAATGTCACACGTGCGTGCTTGACTCTCACTCCACTTCTTTGCCACCACATAGGTAAGGAAGTATTAGAGGCGAGGAGGGGGGAAGGGGAGAGATAGACAGCGGGTGAGGGCCTGAACTTACGAATGTCATCGATAATTGCGGCGACCTATGCCGCAACGCGGCAGGTCCTCGGCTACGTCTGCCGACTTCCTGCCTGGACTCCCCGCCAGCGCGACATCGTCCGCCGCAGCCGCGACGACATCCAGGTCTATGGCGCAGACGAGAGGTGAAAAAGAACGGGATAGGTTTCTGCAGCACATGTTACGGGCCTGGGAGTCTTTGAGATCTAAGAGTACTCTCAATAGGTCTCCATGTAGTCATTCTGCCTTGCTTCTACCCGTTCTACCCCTTCATTTACCTTCTTCAGGATTATTTTTCAACCGTCTTATGCTCGTTTACAGCAATTCGGCACCATCTTAATTTGTGTCCTTAAGTTTCCCTCAATAGCTTGGCTTCAATTTCCAAAAACATTTCCAAGTCCGACTCATTGGTCGCTGGTATTCGTGCGATCCAGTCTTCAGCTTCCTATCCTATAATATTTCCTTGCCTATGATCCATTAGCCTTGCGACGCGGAAGGTGGCCAGTGGCCTTTTCTGACAAAAGGAGTCGTAGTTGGCCGAATACCTGGACAAAAACTACTCAGTGCTTCTTGCAAGATTCGGAAGAGTAGTTGTCGCGTTCGCTACAGCGGTTCCCGCACACGCGACAGTAATCAGTGGCGGCTAATTACTGCGCGGCGGTGGCGGCCGCAGCCGCGATGACCATTCGTAAGTTTGATCCGCTCCCCATAGACAGCGACCATGGATTGGAACTCTCATGACCTGTTTCTCGGTACGTAGAGAACGGGCACCTCGGAGAATAAATCGCGTACATGCGATAGAGGGTGGATGTGCTTCATAGAAGCAGTGAAGATTCTGCCCTACGATATTCCGCTGCACTAATCTATATAGTAAAACCGGTTTTTTACTTATGGTTAATAAAAGTAAGAAGTCCTAAAGGAGAATAGAGGAAGGTTGGGGTTGTTCTGTTCTCGACGTCTGGCGGCCGCTAGGCCGCTGAACGTCGAGAAAATTGGAGATGGCAGGATCAGAGAGGAAAGTCCTAAGGTGCACTGTCGGTGAAGTTCGTCCGATGCTTGGTGTGTGAAAGACGGCACGAGGGAATCTGTTGCTGAAGTGTTGAAGACGAGTGGCGACGAGCCCTATGTATGTCCTGTTGGGTCACTCTGATGCGAAACCTTGCGCGTTAGCGAAACTCCTCGTCCACCCGCATTTGAAGTGGTTCGATGTGTCGGAACACAGGCCAGATTGTAAACCCTGCTGGAGTGCTTTATATTTGAAATGGTCTCCATACAAGGTCTTTGTGGTGAAGAGGACTGCGGAAAAGGGAGAGCGAGTTTTCAGCAGCTATGTGGGGCCGAGTTCCGATCACTGCTGGTGCTGCCGCCTCATAACTGCTTCAGAATGCGTTGGAGGGAGAACGACGATCCGCTCGGCGGCCGGCAATCGGTGGATGCGTTCGGGCGCCGCGATTAGGCGACATTTGCTGGCGCTAATGCGATTGCCGAGGGCGCCCGACTACGGTGGCGGAGCGGGAGAGCAGCAATCAGCTCGCAGGCACCAACCGTCAGCCTCCACCATTCCAGGAACGACGCACGAGCAGAAGCGCTCGGAACTATCTCTCGCTCGTGCGATTTGCACTGACAAGAAGCGCTGGAATGCCGTGTTCTGCTCCGGAACTGATGGTGAAAATTCAGAAAACACTCGCCTAGAGAGTTTGAAAGAACTACCAGAACCCTTCAGATTTCAGGGAGAGTGTTTCGAGAACGTATTATCCCGCACCAAAAATCCCGTCTCTGGTGCCGCACCAATGAAGCTCCCATCCAGGAATGGTCGGGGAAATGTGAATTATGAAGTTACGGTAACTAAGTTCTAGCCTAGTGAGTGACCTTTAGAACCAGTAACAACGTCTACATGACCGTAATTGTGGGACCGCTGAGCAGTTTGCTCAAACGAGAAGGAGTACATGATGTGGCCATCGAGATTTCCTGCCAAGCGCGATAAGGGAGTGCATTGATGCAACGGGGAAGCTAGGGAATCCGTTGTCCCAGGCTATCATAAGCCCCACTGCCCTAAATTGGAGTTAAGGTGCGGATTGCTGAGCACGAACTTTAGGCCACAATCTGAAGGGCCCTTGTAACGTTCTGAGGCCCTTCGAGAAGTCGCAAACCAACCGGATACTTCTGCCAAGCGCGCGTGTTCAAGGACCTTACCGCCAGTCTCGAACCCCATACCTCTGTCTCGTGCACCAGACCAAAGCTGGGCAGCTTCCACTGGTCCAGAGTGGCACGCGGTACATATTTGAATTCTCTCAAATGACCAAACTGAATTTCCGACCGTGAATTTACTAAAGGCACGGTTGAAACTGTTGGTGGGATACCTCATAATTATTGGGTTGGTGAAACAGTCTTGCACCAAAGGGTATTTTTTTCAAAATTTTATTGCTTCTTTTGTGAGCGACTTCAATCTACAAAGTAACTACCGTTTACATCTACAACCTTTTGCCCACTGATGGGGAGATCATGAATTTCTTTCTTCAAAATGAAGTCGACTGTGTCTCGAAGAAATGCGCCACCTCGGATTCCAGATCGGTTCGGTTGTTGAGGCACCTATCTCTTAGGTGCTGCTTAAGAACTCGAAAGAGGTGATAGTCCGTTGGCACAAGATCTGTCGAATACGGTGGGTGGGCAGCACCTCCCATCTAAGCTCCTGCAACTCCTGGCAAGACCACCTTGCAACGTGGGAGGGGGCGAGCATTGTCGTCAAGAAGGTAAACATTCCTCATGCCTCGCCGTTTGCGCGACATGGCTTCGCTCAGCTTCTACAGCTGTGTGGCGTAGATGTGTTATTTATTTATTTATTACGCTCCACGGTGCGCATAACACTGTGCACGTTATAAGGTAAGACCAAAAGACAGATCCAGTTGTAAAACAAAAAAAACGGAACCAACTGAAAGTAAGCAGCTCCATAACAGGATACCAAAGGAAGGACCAATGAAAGAACAAACAGACAAGTAGGAAGGTGAGGTACTAAGATGTACTTTGAATTCATACGCCATAAAGCAGTAGAAATCGTGATGTCGTTTTCCTTCGCAGTGCCTTCATTTAAGACTTGACAACTGTGAAATCTACAACACAATAAGGTGTGGTTAAGTAGTACCGCGGAAGGGGTTATAATATAATTCCTTTAGAATTGATATCCTCTTGTTTTGTGCTTATTCACCTGAAGGAGTTGCTGAGGCGAGATAGTGTGACTGATGTTCAAGTAGAAACCAGCATCAGTCTGCTATAATGCCGTATCTGACCCACAATTATGCCACAAAATGTGATGTGTTGAAAAATCGATATTGTTGGTAGACAAGTTCAGTGATGCAACAGTAGCACAATGAATCGGTTTTGTGAATGTCAGCTATAGCGTGGTTCAAACCACTCTCGAGCTGCATTATTGGCTGGCCAACAGCTAAGCTTCGGATTCCAGCCTTACGTATAATACTTAGGCGAGGCAATGCTTCTTTCGTTGATAGCCATTGTCGCTACTATAATCGCAACTGGATGACTTAAAAACCGAAACAGCCTGTAGAGTGGCAAAAATTTTCGAAACCTTTTGCTCAAGTCAAAGCTCTCTTGCCAACCAGCGAACACGACTAACAACCCAGTCTTGCTTCACGTATTGAGATTGAAGAAAATCGTATCACTTCTAAGGCGGTAGCGTGGGATCATTTGGAACCACTCGATGACATTGTGCTAGTGTTTAAAGGGGCATGAACTGTGTAGTGCCATGAAGGCAAAGCAAGGTTAAAGGAATTTCATAATCTAGAGTCGTTGCCCAGAATTCCCAGTAGCATTCTCAGTGTACATCAGGCATAGCTATCGAGATCATATGGCAATAATCACACATAGCAACATCGAGGTGGAACATTCAACACCAACAACATAGCAACACGGGTTAGACTAATCCTATAGACCCTGTAATCCTTCAGTTTCTGTAAAAAGAAACAGAGTTATAGATAAGCATAGAAAAGTCCTGGTTGAGATGATATTCCAGCTAGCGGTCAAGGTATCCGATCACGATGACGAAAATGAAGCCAAAGGGAAATCATTCCAACTCACGCAGCTCAACGCTCGAAATGAATTCAAGGGCTGTTGGCTGCGAATTTTTTCTGTGGATAATTGCCCATGGCCTCTCGTTCTAACCTCCTAAGCTCATAAACAAACTTGTCTTCCGCGAAAGTGCTTTTTCCAATCCCCATGAAGGTTGTCCTTTGTCAAGCTTTAATTCGTTAGACTTGTATCCACAGATTCTGAGCTTGTACAAAAGCAAAACGTCAAATGTAGTCCACCATTGCTAGTACCTGCATAGCATCGATTTTCATAAGACGTTTACTAAAAACTTGACTGTTTTCAAAGCTTAAAATGCTCATGGGTAGACGTCTTATCCATCTTGCCCCTCTGTAAAAAAAGAAAGCTGAATAATTGCGCGTAATTTTTCTTTTGAATCTGAGGGTAATTAAGACTGAATTCATTTGACCTCATTCCACAAGGTCTGAAGGTCCGGTATTTGCTAGAGAGGTATTTGATCTCACCACGAAGTATTTTAAACCAGAGAACTATTTCAGCGATCGTCCTTCTATAGAACGAGGATCTTAAACCTAGCAATTTAAGGCGATCACTATAACTAGGAAGGCAAGTTGAACACCTTAGTGCAATCTAAAGTAGACAAGTCTAGTGAAGGTTCTTTGAACATTCTCCAATTTCAAATGGTGTTTTCTTGCAGTGGGACTCCAAACCTGAGAGTAGTATTCTAAATGGAGAATGACGTACGCTTTATACAGCTTGACGAGAATACCAGGATTATTGCTGCAAACGTTGCGAAAAATAGAAAAAAGAGCGTTAAGCGTTCTCCACGGCTCTATCGATATGGCAGGAAAAAATCTAGTTTGGTATCTATGATCACACCAAGGTCTTTAACCACCTCGTAAGCGTTTAGAATTATACTGCTGACCGTATAATCATCAGGTTTCCCTTCTCCAATATGCAACACCGTACATTTTTCAGGATTAACAGATAGACTCATTTCTGATGCCTCCGTACATAGGTCTGATAGTGCTAGGTTGATAGCGCCGCAAGTTTCTTAGTCGTAAATTCCATAGATCTTAACGTAGATCTGAATTTTAATGTTTTTGGAAGTATTTATGACATTTGATATATCAGCGATGTTCAGTAGAGAAAGTAATGGAGACAGGACGCCACCCTGCGGTACTCCGCTTGTACAACGGTATTTGTAATAATGATGACCAACTCGAACAGTCAGAATACTGCTCTCCAGATAAGAAGCGAACCAATTCAAGAGGTATCCTTCTATACCTACTAGAGAGCACAGCCTAGCAAGCAATTTAGAATGAGAGACTTTATCTAACCCCTTTGAAAGATCTATGTAGACGAAGTCTATCATTTCTCCTTCGTTCGATATGACGTTCTTCGTACCCCTCGAAAGAGGAGGAAATACTGGAGCGCTCTGGCACGAGACAGGGACGAATGGAGATTTGGTCATTCTTAACACTTACAAGGAAAGGATCTGAAGCGTATGTCTGGACGGGGGGGGGGGAGTCATATAGGGAGAATCCTCACCTCTCAATTAGTATAAAAGTGTGCTTCTTCTTTGCCAAGTCGTTAAATCCAAGGACTAGGGGGCCCTTAAAGTCGCAAAGGGACGGCGCATCACGAGTTGGGGGCCTTGTACGCCCGCGATGCCTCTGACGGCAAGCGGCTCGGAACGCAATGGAAGTGGGGTTGCTTCATGCGAGGAAGGTCGGGGGTTTTGTTCTTGTGCGCTGCTGCATCATTGCATTTCGACTGACTGGTTGAGATTTGTGGATTCTGACGTCTATACCATTTTCAGACGTTTTCTGCGCATTTTCGGTCAGCTTGATTTATTCCCTCGAGGGTTCCTTGTCCAAAGGTGCGCCACACTTAAGCGGGAGCAGGTGGATCATCACTCGAGCATCTTCAGGCCTTGTTGGTGTTAGGTTTTAGAAAATCTTCATCAGACCTCTGATTTCCAGGTGACAGGCAAAGATGAGGGAAGGAGTGTATCGATGCCGTTTAGGTCAATTTGCGGGATCCACACACTGCGTTTCTCACTCGAACCACCTCCGTCGTCACATACTGGTCTCTTTTGAAAATCCGAGCAGGATGGCTTTTCCCGAGGTCATTGGTCCATGTTGTATGGAAACAGACTGTGAGGAACCTGTAGCCTTTATCTGTTGCCCGTACTGTGCCCAGCGATGCTTCATGCACTTTGTACCTGTTTATCACCGATGTTGAACATTTCCACATCATCATGTTGAATACCACAGCGTTCAGCTGGAAGATTAGGCATAAAAACGTCTGAAAATGGTATAGACGTAAGAATCCCCAAATCTCAACTAGCCGGTTGAAATGCAAAGACGCAGCAGCCTACGAGAACCAAATCCCCGACCTTCCTCGCATGAAGCAACCTCACTTCCACTGCGCTCCGAGCAGCTTGCCGGCAGAGCCATCGCGGACTTACAAGACCCTCAAACTCGTGATGCGCCGTATTCCATTGAGAGTTTAATGACCTCCTACTCCTTGGGTTTAACGACTTAGCAAAAACGAAACACATTTTTATACTAACTTAGGGGTGAGAATTCTCCCTATATGGCTCGCTCCCCCGTTCAGACATACGCTTCAGATCCTTCCCTTGTTAGTCGATCATATTAAGATCGCTTATAGAAGTTTGGGGTTCTAAGCCCTACCCAGGGTTATTAGACTGTCATACACAGTGTGGGTGCTTAACAGACAGCTCAATGCTTTGATTCATTCAAGTCTGGTAGCACCTCGAAACGGGGAGGGGGGAGGGAGAGGTGACACTGACCTATTGTCGATATTATGAGACCCATTATTCCTTGACTAGTTGCTGAATCCACGGTTCAGATTGCGGACGTAGAATGGGTAAAGTGTGAGTTGTGTGACCTAATTTGTAATCAGAAATTTCACTCACAGAAAAGGTTCACCACATTCTCATTGGGTTGCGCGACCTTACCTCCAACAAACAGCACCATGGAACCTGGGTAGACAAAATTTTGGTCCGCCCACCCACTGAATGTCATTCTTGTCTATTATGTGATGGTGCGTTCATCCCTGAGTGATGGCCTAGGTGTCAGGCCTAGATGAAAAACACGTTCGCTAGAAAGGGTTTCACGAATGAAAATGAGGAACTCCTTCGCATGTTTGTTGTTAGAAATATTTTACAGATTTCAGTGCCGTTCTTGCTACTGAGCTTACTCTGAGGTTAGTAGCAGTAGCAAAAAACTGTAAGACAAAGGAAATTTACTATGAACTGATTTGGAAACATATCGCTTTAAACAATGTGGCTGTTCACGACGTGCATACATTTAGCAACATGGATGCCTAGAATTTGCATTTTTTGAGCAGAGCAATATTCAGCAGCGATTCTGTAATCTTCCAAATGTTCTGAGAATTTCAGCTCCACACTATACCAGCGCTGCGTAATTAAATAGAGCTGCTTCTATATGTACCACTTCTGCAGTTGAGCTCAATTAGTGGGAAAACTGAATTCATTTTATGCACTGTGTGCAAAGTGCAGAATCGGTGAGGTACATGGGGGCGTCAGAGTTCGTGACAGCATTGTGGCCTCGATGAGTTCTCACGAATTTCCCACAGCTTCTCTAACCATGGTGAACATTGTGTTGGTTTGTGGTGCTCAAACAGAGTGACTTATTGCATTGCATTATACAAAAGGCTTGCAGAAAGGTTTAAGGCAAGTTGAGTCTCTCCTAGGCTGCTTATTAGGTACCACAGGAAACTGGAGGAATGTCTAGGCTATCCATTGACAGAAAGACTGGTTTTCTTGTGGTTAAACTGTCCGTTCCAATGCATGACATATATAACTCCTCGACTTAGGCCTGCGTGCTACTCATTTTAGCCCCCACAACTTTTCCACCACAAACACTTTTGCTCCACTGAGTTGCACTCGCAACTCAGTGGAGCAAAAGGGCTAGTGCTTCAGGCCATGTCAGGTTGCCTTCACGAGTCTAGCGATATTTGCCCTCTTCTGGCATGGTATCGCTGTACAGTGCAGCTAGTTTCGCTTAGCCTGACCTGATAGCGTTCGGTTCCCTGGTAAGCTCAAGTCGTTATCTCATGCCGCTCTTGCAGGGTCGTGATTGGAGCATTTTTTTTTTGATGATTTTCTTCAAACATGTGACTGCCTTCAATGGCAGGACACACAAGGACATCGCCGATTGCTGCTCAACTAACGACTTCGCCGAAGAAGCAGGATACAGGTGGTTGCAGTGCTCTATGCTGTTCTATAATGTGGATAGCGAAAGTGTCGAAGCGAGGTCGGTTCACCTCGAGTTCCGTAGCTGTATCCCGCACCAAAGTTCTGTGGCTCAAATCATAACTACTATAAATGTTGGGAAGTAATAATTTACCAGCTTGTTATTATGCCCACCAATGTGTAATTGGTTCAAACATGGAGACGATATTGATTAACGCATACGCTAGTGCTCATGAGTAACGGCACTAATAGTGGGTGTCATCAGTTCATGTTTAGCGAAAGCTGATGCAGACAGCTTATTAGCCGTCCGTTGAAACTCGACGAGAACAACACCTCACGCAGGCATAGCCATATTTCTAAAACTACGTTTGGGCTGAATGCACGAGGAAATGTTTGTTCACTTGCGCTTTAGGGGAGACATAAGGTTGTGGCTTAAGGGGCAAAGCCTTAAGTGAGGATTCGCCCCATGCATACAATTTTATAGACTTGCCTGAAGTAAATGGAAAGAAAGTGCTCTTGATGCCATGATAATGGTGACTGTGAGCTGTGTCCTACGACAATGTGATAAGCAGTGAGAGGAAAAACACGATCTCTAATACTCCAAGTCAATCTCGATGCGCTGTGGCACCCATGGAGTTGGGTGGCAGCCCTAGTTTGGCGCAAAGAGCCCCCATCTGCCTCCTGCTAATGCATTAAGTGCCAGATTTAACGTCATACGGTGGAGCTCGGCAGCGGATTAATTACACTTGTTCCGACGCAAAATTATCATAGTGAGAGTCAGATGTCAAGTGTGCACTTGAGCCACGACGACATCGCATAGAAACGTACGGCAAATGGCCCACTTGAAATTAGCGCCGAATCAGAACACAACTATCCAAAGGAGCTTTGCTCATGCTAAGATGTCCAGCTATCCGAAGCGAGATGCGAGCTTTCTGTCGTTTCGTCGCACCATCTAGGTGGAATAGGCACCTCTGTCAGACTCGGTGAATCGAAACATTTTCACTCTACGCGACCCTTTATAGCGTTGAGAGCAGGTGAAGGAAAGTAAGCATTCCTGTAAAGTGAGAAGTCCGTTTGCTCTTTTTTGCCACCCTCAACTGAGGACTTGCGAGTCTCGACCAGTTGGTAGGAAGAAGGCTCACTACTCGTTCAACACTTCTGCATCACCGTCATCATGGAGCCAAGTTTCAGATTTGCCGCTTGCTCGCGCCAGTGCTATCTCGGCGTGGTTACGGTCGGCAGTGGCCAATTAGAGTGAGCGATCACTGGTGGCTCCGCCCATTTTCCGAGGGCTCCGCCCTAGCTCCACCTCTCGTAATCCGGTGATCCGATGGCATATCCGATTTGTCCGCGACGGTAATTCCGTTTCTACCGAACCAACTCATTTACCGTGCTTATGAAGTTTTGCTGCCATCGCTCGAATTCGTTGCAATTGCTCGTCAATTCCCAATATCTCACTGCGAGCTGGAAAATTGACGATTACGCCTTTTAGGTGTGGTAGGAGAAACCATTTTAGACACTATAAGAGTACCTTTCTGCCGTCCAACCCTATTAACTGAAAAGGAGTTTCGGACAACCTTTTAGGGAACGCGGATCAATTGAGCAGCTTCCGCCGGCTTAAGCAGCAGCAAAAACTATAACTGATTTCGGATTAGGAGGATCCAACTGGCACAGTCTCCGAAGTGGGGACACCTTTCAGACACGAGGAGCAGATCTGCAGAAGAGGGATGAATCCTTTCCTCAAGCAGTGCAACGCGGTGTGACAAGGATAATTGGCATTCAGTAGCATGTTCTGTCCAATAGCTACTGGCAAAACGGGAATCGCCGACTTGGTCGCTGATGTGTTGAACTCAATGTCAGCTCTGTCATCATTAGTGGAGTTTATTAGCGTCATTTTAGTAAGTTCGCATTCTTCAGATGCTACTGTGTCAAGTATCGCTGCGAACTTTTCGAAGTACTAATTAGCGGCACCTTTCTTGATTGATGGAGGCTTACACAAAGCGAACACTGGGCGTTCTTACCGCTTGTCAAGGCCGACTATCTGGAATAAATCCGCTAGCCTATAGTTTTCTTATGTTTGGAGCGGAACACTTATCTAGAAAACTATTTGTCACTTCCCTCCACGCCTTCTTCAAACCCAATGGTTCAGCAATAGTAAAAAGCGGGCGAACGTGTGTTACTTGCAACGAGTGCCGTGAGAGTCCAATTTGTCAGAGATTCTTCGTATGCAATTAGCAACTGTTCACTACAAGTGTGCCACCTTGAGGGGAAACCGTCCAGAGGAAAACTAGGAAAACTCGAGTATAAACGCTGCAACGACGGACTTCCGTCGCCAGGCCAAAATACTGTTCGCATACTGTTTGTATTTGTCCCATTACCCGCGGGAAAGTGTCTTGTGAAGATCAAAAAAGGTTCGACGTCTTAGTGCTACTCTTCCCTTTTTGCGATCTAACCCGCTTTTCCACGGGTGCGTGGAGCGCAGCCGGAGGAGGCGCCGGCTGTCGCCTGCACCCGATATTCCTGGTTCGGATTTCCCGCCCAGGCCAACCAATCCTTCCATCCCTCCGAGGTCGGTAAATTGGTACCAAACTTGTCTGGGTAGGATAAAGCGCTGACTCGTTCATCGGCTGGCAACCGCAAGTCATTGTATGGCCAAATACGCATTCAACTCGCCTCCACGACATCCAGTAGAAATAGAATGCATGGCCTAAAAGGGATTGAATAACGCTGTCCTTTATCTTTTTATCTTTGACCCGTTTTTCTGTTTCCTGTCCCTCAGCTTCACCATTGTAGCCTATCGCATCCAAGAAATTCTCTTAGACACCACCTCTTTGAAATTCGCATGAAATCAAGAGCAGTGTCATGCTAAGCGAGAATCTATTCGTGGCGGTTCCCAGTGTCCAACTCGCCTACGGAAAAATGGGGACCGGCTGAGTTAAACACGACCACATCCAGCACTGGAGATCTGTCGCTGGCGAAAATCGAATCGGACGTTCACTTCAGTCTAGGCCTGCTGATCCTTTCCCAGTGCCCTCGTCGGAACAGGGGCATCCTACGAGGGGCGGTCCTTATGTACAAATCACCACCGCGTCCGCGACAGTGAGTGCCGAGTACGCGACGGGCACCCTTTGTGGACGCTCTCAAATGTGGGATTGAGTATGAGCAGTTAAACGGAGTACGGTGCTCAACCAACTTTCAGATGAAGTTTCTTGGGGGAAAGCTGAGGAAACGACACACTATCGCAGTGAAAATAATACCTCCATAACCGTGCTTGTTGGCGTAGATTTCAGAAGAACTCCCTGAACATTGCGAAGAAAAAAGAGGGTGACACTTTGCTCTAGATCTACACTCCAGTTTTATTTTAAAATAATTCGTTAAAATCGAAGAGGCATATTTTGATCTGCTGCATGTCTCCCGTTAAAAATGGATACCTATGGTGGGGGTCTTGCTCAAGTGGGAAAGATGCGGCACCAGTATTTCTACATACCATTTCCACTGTTCTTTTTTAGCACTGCGGTGCCCACCATTTTCCACCCCTTTCACAGCGTCCTCCACGTTTTGTTTTGTTACAAGGAATCGGCTCACATCGCCATCTTCCCGAACGGAAGCAATATTCCTGGTCTTGTATCGCACTGTATCGGCAGCATCGCGGGTGCAGGGTTGGGTGTTTCTGGACTTCGGGAGAATGATTTCATCCTACTGAATGAATCATCACGGTGACGAGTCTTGTGGAGAAGGAACCGGCTCTGTGGTTCAGACCATGTCGGATGTCGGACCATCGTTGATCGCCGACTGGTGAAGTCGGCCATTTCTGGCGACTTTTGCCGCGCTCACCACGCTGTTCGCCACGCCTGTGGTGGCCAATCTTACCTAATGTCCCGCAGCATTTTCCTACCACCTGGTTGGACAGGTGATACCTCCAACAAGCCGCTCTGACTCCTATGATTTCCCAATCAACTAAGCATAATTTTCTATAATATCACCGAGACTGATCGTTTTTGCTACTCGCGAAACAGTGGCCCGAAGCGTTATCTTGCGTTAGGAGGTGTTATGGTCAAACGAACGCCAACGCTGCTACGATTCTTAATGTAATGATGGGAGGCTTACGGTAAGGGCACGCAGGTCCAACTTTCATCCAGCTAATGTTTCTTCCGTTCCATACACCAATGCACGTACCACCAGTACACATCTCTGAGTTTGAATGTCAACTTTTACTCAGTAAAACTACTGTGAAAGCACTGTGCAACCAGACTTTCCAAATTACGCCTCTTGGAGATTTTTTTGATTCTTTTTAGGGATCCACAGTCAGTCAGCAGCCAGGACTCAATGGACTACGGTGGATACTTCACCCAACAGACTTCTGGAATCGATGGATCAGTGCCGAATCCATTCCAGTTGAATACCAACTTCAATTTGAACAACAGCGCAGGTTACACCAATGGCGCGCAGACACAGATCTACAGCCAGTACGCCAACCCCTATCTGGCCGGAAATAGGTGAGTTCTTTCTGGCTCCGGAAGGGTGCACAGGGAGTAAAGTGGCCCGTTGCTCAGATCGCTCCAGACGACATCCTCGACTCAACAAAATGCCTACCGCCAGAGCACGCATGACTCCCTACAGGCCTTCTTCAACACTGGTAAGTATGATCTAGTGCGAAGGTGTGAAACCGTGAACTACGTAATGCGGTAGCAAGATACGGAGGGCCTCCACACTGAATTGGAAACTAAGTGAACCCGTGGTCGGCATTCGGCACTGCAGAGCAATAATACCAATAGCTGATCAGTTTTTTAGCGGTAGCACTTTCGAATGTCCTCCTTTCACAAGAAATTCAACTTTGTCAGGTAAAATAGCACTTCTAAGACAGTTCAAAACTGCTTCATTGCCCTTTTTCGAAATTGTTTGGTTCAATATTTTGAGCGAAATGTCCTCATACACACTACCAAAAGCACTTTGCGCACTGAACGGTGATCAGATTTCTCTATTTTCCTGTCTCTAGGAGAGTTACACGATTAATTCGACAGTTCTTGCCAAACCTCCTGATACTGAAGGCGACAAGAAAACGGGATTTTGAAACGTTCCTGGTAACGGATGATTGTGAACCACTACACCGGCTATCCAGAATGATTGGGGCATGGCTGTACAGAGGGGTCTCAGTGGGGCCTGCGAGTCTATCAAAATAATGATTTCCAGTGAAATAAATGCCCCTTTGCACAGGTCTCCAATACCAGCTCTATCAAAAGTCGTCATTGATGGGGACTGCCGATGGACGAAGCGCAACCAGCGGAATCATGGCCGGCATTCCTGGATCGTCTCTTGTAGGTGAGTGAAACGCGAGACCAAAAGGAAGGCCGAACTGTCCAGCGCAGAAACGGATGTGCAGGCTGTCTCACATTCTAAATCCATCGTACATAATTGTAACCCACTCCATTACTCCTTCTAAAACTACGGAGTATTTTAAGGAAGCACCCCTGCGTAACATGCGGAGCGACTGGCTCGCCTCTCGCTTATGAACTGGTGTGTAAATTCCTGAAGTCTATTCCACTATACTGATTGTATTCCAACGGTACATGTCGCAAACATGGGCAGCATAGGGAGGTGGAAGCGCGCCATCGAATCAGACCGCATCAAATTGGAGTGCCATTCATGAAGCGCGTGTACGGGCGATACCCTGATTGGCTTACGTCTATTCGGCCGGTGTTCTGCTTGGTTATGATTGACTGGTGCGCCACCACGACCTAATGCTGCCCATCTTCGCGACATGAACCATTCCAATTTGCACTTTAAAGCTTGACTGTCAAAACTTTCCGAGGGTTTTGGGACAGTATTAGGCTTTCATAAACTTTAATGACTCTTTAATTATATTGTTTTTTGTACAAGAAATACGCCGTTTCCTTCCTATTTTTACTTTACCCCAACCACAATCACGTAACATCGGTCCCCTACATAACCTACAATTGTCGACCGAAATGGCAAACCACCCGTAACTTTTCCCTAGTTGGTCCGCCGGATGGGTTGCAAGTTGCAGTATTCCGATGACCGTCAGCTGAAGGAACGGAGCCGAACCTTGTCGACCAGTGACTAGTATACATTGGATCCGAAATAATTGTTTTCGAAAAGCGGCTGGGTATGTCTGATTCATCGAATTATCCGGGGTCGCCAAAATCCCACTCACTCGAAACGTCCAGATATCCGAGTGGAGACCGAGTAACAGTCTTTATGTTACTGGTTTTCTTGCTCCAAACGGAGTACCACGCAGTTGCATGGTAGCATACTTGTGGCAACTTTGGCAATGAGCCCAGCAGCTGTGTGGCACCACTCTAGTCGAATTGGCTGTGATGCTCACACTGCGGTGGTCGGACTTTCTGCGTTTTGTTCCCTGATTTTCCATTGTGATCAATTTTTCATCTTGTAAAGTGACGGAATGGGCTGAGAGAAGAGAACATCTCACGACCAAGGATCACAGGGAAGTGCCAAAAAATATAAGTGCCGCTTTAATGGCTACACGTCCTAATCCTAACGAGGAGGGCGAGTTCAAGTTGGCTGGAAACAGCGATGAGGAGTGAGCGATGGTGGCGCAGTGGCTAAAGGGGCGGCGTAATCGCCATAATCGCTTTTTTCCAGCCAACCTGAGCTCGCCCTCTACGTACAGGCATAGTTCTAACGCCGCCAACGACCCAACTTCTGTCGTCCTTAACTCTGCGCAGAGTTGTATTGGCGTCGAAATATTTGCACTTTATTGTTTCCCCAAGAGAGGCGATTCTGCCCATATACAACACTTAGGCCATTCCGACCTACTTGAGATAGATTCCGTTAGTATTCGTCTGTAGAGTTGCTGAGCTCTTCACGAGGTTGGTAAACGGCTTTATTCGTGGCCAACGTTTCGGCTGGATCGCCTTCTTCAGAGCCTGAAAGGGTCAAGTCAATTAGGAGTTACCCCACCAAACATCTCTTCAACCTTACAAAATTCAATGTCAAATTTTTGGAAGCTTGAACAAAGGAGAGAATCCGAGTATCGTACCTCACCACAGTCCACTGAAGGACCAAAGGAAGCCGCACAGGGTAAGCAGGGGTACGGGACAGCACCTACCCCAGGTTAGAATGCGAGACTGAGGTAGGGCTTGAGTTCGCGCGTTATATACAGGCATTCCCCCTTTCGGTTGACCTTGGGACCTCTGGAATAGATACAGAACGCCTCAAGGGCTTTGCGCGCCGACGTTTGAACCTCGTGTCCCAGAATCCTCACCTCAACTCCAAAATCCTCCCCTCCATGAGAATTGATCCGTTAGTATTGATATAAGGCAAATGCTAGGCCGCTGGTGAAACTGACCTTTTCCACCGACTCTTGACTTCTAGTGTGTCAAGCAGCTCAATCCTTAGCACCTATCGGCAAGGGTCATCAGACGCTAGCTATTTTTTTTCGGGAGTCAACCCGGTCTATGAGCAGAGTTAGTTTGAATGAGGCGAATCAATGCCGACATCATTTTTGAACCAGCCGTACGGCTCGCACTAATGCAGGCAAGAGAGACTGATCTCAATACGGCAGCACCTGGTTAAAGCGTATTTGAGCCAGTCCGGTGATACCAAGTAGGTGATGACCGGGAAGCGCCAGCTCGATGCCGCAGGCAAGATGTAGACCCCTTCTCCTCCTCACCAGGGATGGTCTCAGGCGTAGGTCTGGACGGAGGGAATAGATAGTGCTGCGAGAATTTCCGCCCTTCATATAGTAGAAAAACATGTTTCTTTTTTGCTGAGTCCTTGACACATAAGAGAGAGCTACGGGCCCCCGAAGGCGGCGTACAGTATTGCACCTTCAGCGCGAAACGCTGAAGGTGCAATACTGTACATACGTTGAGAGGCTGCTCCGCAGGGCTATTTAGATCAGATGTTCGACTCCTGTGCAATGCAATGACTACCTTTGCATTTTTTTCATGCCTGCCGCCCCTTTCCCAATTTGCTTCCTGCACATATACTGCACACCTATTTCACTCTAAATTGTCAAATAAGGGTCAGGTTCGTCCTCAACACGAAGATTGGGCAAAAACGGTGACCACGACCTTACCATTAATCACCTCTACCTATGTAACTTAACGTACTCCAGCGTAATACGGAAAATTAGATGTCACATTCATGATCACCATCCCTAATAACCCCCCTGGGAGAAGTTTGGGCGAAATCAGCGATCATGATCTCGACGGCCCTAGTCACCTCTACCTACCGTAGCTTACCGTAATCAGCCGAAATTTGGAAAACGGATGTCAGATTCGTGATCATCACCCCAATTAACACCCCTGGGCGAGATTTGAGCGAAATCGGTGATTATGGCCTGAGCATCTCTAGTCACCTGTACCTGTTGTAACCCGTAACTGCTGCCCGCTGAAAAACATAAGACATCGTATCATTCGGAAACTGGGAAAAGCGAGTGAAGCACAGCTCACAGAAGACTCTTATTTGACAACTTAGAGTGAAATGAATGTGTAGGAGATGTGTAGGAAATAAGCTGATTTAAATCACCATTAAGGCACTATTGTATCTTCACGACTCCACAGGTCGAGGAGAGGTAGAAGATAATTGTTCGCTCAAACCTTGCCCAGGGGTGTTATTTGGGGTGTTGATTATGAATCTGACATCCTCTTTTCAAATTCCGGCCGATTATGGTAGGTTACGGTAGGTACGGGTGACGGTGCGATACTGCAGTACTCCCAATTTCGAAGGCCCGTAGCTCTTTGGGTTCAAGCACTCAGCAAAAACGAAACATGTTTTCTACTATATGAAGGGTGGAGATTCTCGCAGTACTATACATTTCCCGCGTTCAGATCTACGCCCTGGTCAGTTTGTCCTACTTGAAATTCACGACGAGGTGGCGACCGTTGTCACAAAAAACAGATTTTAGGCGTTCTGGGCCACTTTTTGCCAACAGCGCCAACCAGCTAATCAAGCCGTTCACAGTACTCGCCGACGGTGGTTATCTATTATTTAACAATTCTGCTCCAAGAGCACCATGAGTGTTGGAATCGTGTAGGGTCCAGCTTTCATTTCCAATAAAACCACCATTGGGACCTGCTCCTTGAACTGGCCTGCTCTAACTCACACTTTTCTAATGCTGCTCGTGAGAACTTCGAAAGCATCTTGCCAGTACACGTGAAATATTCGGCCAGCATAGTTTGCCGTTCCCGTCCTACTCGACGATGTCGTGTGCCAAAGTAGCTCAGCTGCTCGTTCGAGGAACATGCAGAGCGTCATATCTCTCGTTCGGCTTTGTCTAAGCTGTAACCGAATTTCGAAGATCAGCTGAGCTCGAAACTTCGGAGCTCTACCACACGCATGAGTCATGTTATCGTTCTCCCGATTGCACGTTGCAATGTTGGTCCACAGTATGTCCTGCTCACCTAAATCGAAGGAGACTAAAATTGTCCTGCTCTCACTTTTCTTCACTCCCATTTCTATGCCACCAAATAGGCAAGGTTCGGAGTTAGAAAACACCCAAAAACAATTAGCTGGTTGGACTCAGTGACCACTTTCTGCGGAGACTTCGGCGCAGCTGTTTTCTAACTTCGAACCCTCACCATTTTATGGTATAACAATTACTCCTTCGATTTCACTAGAGTAGCGACGAATATCCTTAACCGAGTGCTCTCACATCGAACGGATTTAAGGCGTTTCCAACATTGTGCGCTTGAAAATCACCTAGGAATTTGTTTCCATTTCTCCCTTTCTTCTTTAGGGGTCACCTGGATATGATTTTTACGTCTGGGACACATTATCTAGGACCTCGTTCCGGATCCAAAGAAACGAGTATGTTGTGAGTATAGTAGGAGATTAAGGATGCATTTTGGATTCATACACGACATGCCTCTGTTGCAAAACCTTTGATTCAGTCTAGAGACAGCTTTCCGGGAACTTATTTGATCACCCAATAATTAAATGTACCCTAAAGCACTAACGTTGCAGCCTTAATACAAGCTCGATGAGGGAGGGCATGGCGCAATCTCTACATGAACGCACCCCTCACATCCTGTAATTTAAGTAATCTGGGAACACTATTTCGCTCTGAAACTCATAATTTTATTATTCTTTTTGGATTCTTGTTATTGGAATTCTATGATAAAATCGCGTACACTGCTCTGCTCTATTTTCTGTTTTCTGATCAAATTTAACCATTTTCCCAGAAACAGTAAAAATTTGCCCAAAATAGCCAAAAAATCAGAAAACAGAAAGCAAAAACTCCGCCCATCCCTGGACGATGTTACGTGTGCAATGAGAGTTTCTTGTGCTTTCCGACTGACATAAGATTGTTAGGCTCGCTGGAGATAAGAACGTAGAAGCTACGAAAATTTTTCAAGTTCCCCAACATACTGCGTCTCACTGCCCGTTTCATGCTCAATGAGGGACTACTCGAGAATGATCTGTTTTCCTGATTTCTATAAGGATAACCAATTAGGAGCACTGTGCGGAAATCCCTCGGAGCGACGAAAACAGCGCCGAATTCGGACGACGTTCACATCGGGTCAGCTGAAGGAGCTGGAGAGGAGCTTCTTGGAAAGCCATTACCCCGACATCTATACGCGAGAAGATATAGCTATGCGGATCGACCTGACAGAAGCCAGAGTCCAGGTACAGCATTCAGCGTGTTCTGCGACAGCCACCGAAAGGTAAACGGGTAGTTTCAGGTGTGGTTCCAAAACCGACGTGCCAAGTACAGAAAGCAGGAGAAACAGCGGCGAGCTAAGGAAGAAGGAGAGGACGCCGAGAAGAAGTCAGAGGTTGACGAAAAGGTCGCCGTCAGCAGCGAAGCGCTGTCCGATCTGGTCGAGCAGTGAGGGGCAATTCAGAACTTGGCTGCCTACTGCTAAGTGGTTTAGGTCGAGCCTAGTCACACCTGCTTATTGTGCATGTAACTGAGCGGCTAGTCAACACTCTGTGCAACATTCGTATGTGTTAGATATTCATGCATGTGTAAAAACGAAGAGATCAACGAGTTCAACCACAACCACTCAAAACGACACGAGAAAGAACCCAGAATCATCGAGAAAATCGCCCGGCCACCTTCCGAGGCGGAGGCGCTCTAGTCGTCTCCCTCTTTGCGCCGTTTTGCTGGTACGCCTTCGTCCTCCTCTCCCTTCTCGTTCGACATCAGCGAGATGGTAACCGCTTGCTCTTTGACGCCGAACTGAAACGTGCGTTCGAATGTTCACTACAAATTCAAGCGCAAGAGGTAAAGAATGAACGAAGGCCTGAACGAGCCGGCATGTGTAGGATACCTGGCCACTCTCTAGCGCTTCAGCAGAACCTCGCGGAGGCAGTTTGAGTGCATATTTGTGCGATATAATTACTTACAGTGGCTAGCGGCTGAACGATTGATTGCCTTGCTCAATATTTGATGTTGTTGTTCTCAGAATTTTTAAAGTGAATTTATTTATATTAACAGCAAACAATATCAATGGTATACTGACCGAGACTAATACGAGCAGGTGACGACATATTGGCCATTTCGTTAGATACCCTTATGCCGTCTTTCGGTAGTTTGAAAAATTCCACAATCGAAGAAGCCTTGATTTTCAGTTACGAAAAGCTGATGTAACTCCTTCTTAACCGCTTGATCGGAATCGAAAGTTCTACCAATCAAATGGTTTTGAAGGGAGCGAAACAAATGCTAATCTGATGGTGCTATGCCAGGACTATAGAGTGGATGTGGTGGTATCAGTTCCCAATTGAGCTCAGCTAACTTTTGTCGGGTTATCAGAGAGGTGTGGGGTCTGGCGTTATCATGAGGGAACATCACGCCCTTGAAATTGCCCAGTTCTCGAAGGTTTTCCTTGATTTTCTCCGTTCAGTTTCGATGGTGACGACAGTGGACATTCGAATCAATAGTTTGGAAGCAGCTCAGAGAAGGCTATACCCCCGCATCTGTTAATGCGTTTGCTGAGGTGAATTTGCCTTAGTTCGTGAGGAACCCAAACGTCCTGTTTGATTACGTAGCCACCTCTCCAGATGTCATACGTCGATTGGTTTCGATCAACACCTTTATTTTGCCGTCACCAGCAGCGATTGCACGAACAGTATGTGCTGCATCTTGCACATTAAAATTATCGGAGCGAAAGCGAACAAACCAACGTTGACACTGTCGCTCAGCAGGGCAGCCCTCACCATGAACTTCAAACAATTTCTTCCGAGCTTGCACAGCATTTTGCTCTTTCGGAAGCAAGGCAATAAAATATGCCGAGTATGCTCTCTTTGACTGTCCATTTTCAACTTAATTTTTCACGAACTTGTTTTTACTAATGATGCTCAGTTTTTGAGAGAGGATAGGATAAAGCCTAACCGTTCAAATAGTATATAACAATGTGAGCCACGCAGTCACTGCTACATAAAATATACAGTTCACGCCATATATGAGAAAAAACGACCTTAACTATCGAACAACCCAATAATTGTTTTGTCCTTCCTAGGCGAAGCCACAACCAGTTCGCGGCGCCCCATTCAAGACCAGTCCTTCTGCGAACAGTACTAATAGCAAAATTGTTTGCAAATCTCAGAAGCCGATGCTGACACTGAACTCATGACTAGACACAGGTTCGTACAGTAAGCAGCGTGTGTTACCGTATCCGTATCGGATGGCAGTGCAACCAGATTTTTCATTGTTACTATGAAAATGATAGATGTTGGAGCGATTCATTTGATTAGATGATTTTTGATTGATTTTCAGTCGAATTCGGATATTTAAAAACATGTTTTTCGAACGTATTCGAATTCGATTGTTCGAAAATTATCAGAAACGCGCAATTTTTCAAATATTTCGTGGATGACACCCGAATGTTGGAACAACAGCTTAATAAGGCAATTTCTCTAGGCTACGGTAGGGGCGCTGTTACTGACGAAAAAATGGAGCGGAGGAGGAGAGTGCAACACGTGGGTCATGCCTTTGTGCGTAAAACCTGACGTTCTGGCTCCGGGCTAAGCCAGAAGGATGCATGCCTGTGTACAAGCTGAAGCCCTCCCTTAACTTCAAATTCTTACCTGAGGTACAATCCCGTACATCTTCTCAACCCTGTGCGGTTTTGCTCAAACCTGTGCCATTGGCCCTTTCTTGGACTAAGATACGGTGTGGTCGATAGACTCTACCAGTTGAACATCAACTAAAAAGTGAAGCTGAACCTTTTAAGAAGGCGATACACTTCTTGTTGACTTCTACCATGCTTGGTCTTTCCGGAGTTGAAGAAGATCTAGTGCAAAGATTAGCCTGTAATCCCCAATAACGTCCCGTGAAAAGCTTTGCAAGAAGTCGAAAATTCTCGACTACGCGAAGGATAATCGTTTCCTTACTTTCTGTAGCTCCACGTTCCATTCGAATATAAATGGATTCAAATCATTCCGATTGGTATATTCGAAAACGAGTGACCCGACACGCCTAACCTTGTGTCTCCTGTACAAATGTTGTATTCTCCATTATTTACAGCTGACATCGACGACAGAGAATCAGATGGCAGCATGTAAGATAAGGCTAAAAGCTGCGTTAAAACTTCAGAAGAATGAGCCGAAATGTGATGGAAGGTTATAACAACGCCAAGCTATGTATGTATACCGGGAGGCAGATAGCCTAAAGCAGTTCGTTCTCCCAGAAAATACGCAAAAACGCTTGAACTTTCTTCAACACCTTCGCTGTAAGGGTACTAGTGAACGAGCGAATAGTGAACAAGGATAACGTTGAGAACAAGCGCTTCGACTATATTGGGAAAGAAGATACTCATGCCTTCTCAGCTGCGGGAAACACCTCTCCCGCATGAGCGTCCTGGACCAGCAACAGTTACACTATTATGGCTGCTACCATTCGATTCAAAGGAGAACGAAACGTGAACCAGATTTCCGAATTATTCGCTTCTTTACGCGCGCGTTTGTCATCCTCTTCAAGCTTCTTTAGGTGGTGAGATGCCCGATGTTGTCCATTTCTGCCGCAGATAACCATAAGTAGCCTATCAACGGTAATTAATCGCCAACGTACAGTTCAACTTACGCATCAGAAAAAAGGTATAAACGCATAATTTCTGTCGACCAACTGCAGAAGAACATTAAGCTAACAGTCATCAAGTTACATTTCAGTGAGCACCAAACCTACACCAAGGAGGTTGAATTTCGAATGAGTACGCACACCAGTCGCTCTTCCTACCTTCTTTCCCAACTTTTCAGCCAGAGTCCTCGTCTCTTTAAGATTCCTCTCCACGGTCGCCACCCGTTGGTTCGCTTGATGGGCGTTCTCGACAACGATTGTGGTTGCCAGTACGTGCGCCGCCTGACATTTCGCATTCTGAAAACACCATTTCTCGCTTGCTCGTTTTCAATTGAATTGGAGCAATCGCACATCGTCTGAGGCCTCCTACCATTCGGCCTACACTTGGTTGCCTCGGGAACATAGACACCTATGAAAATTTGCCATTTTTCTTCGTTTAGTTAGAGCCCTGCTTTGATGTGCATCTCCACTACACGGCTTGACAGACGTAAGGATTGTAAGTTTCAGATAGAACTGTTGCGCTCCTCACCAACCTCGGAAGAACCGTATAACATGGATGTAACACACTGCAGCTGCTCATTGCGGTGAGGAATGCAGGAAGGCGTCAATCATTTCCACTTGGCATGCACGCGTTCCACGTCTAGGGAATATTGCGAAGGCAACTTGAACGAGCATTTAGCATATGCAGGGACTTGTAGTGGCCAACCGGTATCTCCTCCAGTGTGGCACGATTTCACCGAACTCGGAAGGATGCAACGTCTGTTTAGCCTGGGCGGGACGTTCACCAAGAACCTTGAATCCAGACGCACGCGATAGCATCCTGAGCCTGCCTCTTCCTGTCGCGCTGCCACGTGCCTGCACAGACCAAATACGCTTTTAAATTGACTCCTCGACGTTCGGTAGAAGTGGAATGCCTTGCGCATCCGGTTAGTCAACGCTGATAAGCTATTTGATAGGCAAATGTCAAATGAGCGGCGTCTTCTTAGCCTTTTCTAGCCTGGGGCGTCCTGTATTTCACACTTCATATATGGTAAGATGAGGTAGGGAGCGTTGTAGCGCAGCTAGAAGAGGCGGCGGCAGTTGCTTGCACTCTGCTTAAAGGTTCTTGGTTCGAATTTCCCGCCCAGGCCAACCAAGCGTTTCTTCCATCCGGGGTAGGTGACCAGACTTGTTCGCCGGTTAGACACCTCAGGTCACTGTGTAGGCCCCACGCATTCAAATCTCCAGGATATCCCGATTTCGATAAAGTAGAATTGCTGACGCATCCTGCGGATGCTTAACGCCGACCTCTACTCCTTATCCTTTCTAGGATGGAATCAATGTCCTCCCT
The DNA here is from genome assembly GCA_947359475.1 of Heligmosomoides polygyrus bakeri. Taxonomy (NCBI): domain Eukaryota; kingdom Metazoa; phylum Nematoda; class Chromadorea; order Rhabditida; family Heligmosomidae; genus Heligmosomoides; species Heligmosomoides polygyrus. The sequence continues at coordinate 46,019,787 of OX375869.1, read as the reverse complement.
TACTCTCTTGGCGACCGTCTATTCAGAACAAGGCTTAGCCCCAGTATAAGATCCTCTACCCCCATTTTAGAGTGTGTCATGTCCTTACGTCATTGCTGAAGACTATATCTTGGTAACGTAATTCCCGAGTGTCGATATAACTCTGTCGTAGCGTTTTCGAGAGATTCAAGCGTAAAGCTCTCTTACCCGAAAATCTAGCATTTCGGCTGTCACGAAAAGTGGAATAAACTGTAACTTTCAGTAGACATCTTATTTGTCTTACATGTGTTTAAAAACCGATGCTTTTTCCTACATTATAATGCCAAAGACCTTTTTCATTCTAGAAAATAAAACCTGAACAAGGGCGTGGACATTGAAAGCAATGAAACGAAGGAAGCTTTCGGTTCGACTTAATAGAAGCAAATTGAAAGCACCTCGATAAGCTCGATAGTATCCTCGTCGACGGAATCAGAGAACTGAAGTGCTAGATAGGACCAACTGCAGAGAATGTCGAGCCGATCTAGCTCGAACGGCTTCCACAGCTGAACGGCTGCAGACCACAGATAGCTAAACCCAGGTGGAGCTAAGACTGCGAAGCAGTACGAGGGGTGGCTCACTTACTCGAAGCTCCGCTTTATTCGCCTCCACGCTTCTGCTCGCGCTTGTGAATGATTGGCCCGACGAGGCATTCGTTCCTGTACTCGCGAAATCTGAAAATCGTGTTCATCGACAACGCGAGTGCACACATTTCACCTATTTTTGTTTTTCATCTCTTCCATCGCAAACGCCCATTTACATACGTGTACCCGTTCACAGCATAAGAAGCTGCAAGACAGAAATGGGATGGAATAAGGTCGGAATAAGGCTGTCGGTTTGCCGTTAATATTTCGACCTATCCGCCTTGCTCAGTAGATGATGTATGGCTTTTCGTATCGCTAAAGCGCAACATCTACTATTGACCAGAGAACTCTGGGTGGATAATTTGATAGCTATTGCAGTGCTAAACCGTTAACGTTTACAACTGCTGATGACGACTGCTGGGGCCAGATTCATCAACGATACCGCCGGTATCATCTCACCTCAGATTCACCATATCGCTTACGCAGTAAATGATACAGAGAGATACAGAGATACAGATAAGATAACCGATATACCGTTACCGGCCGATGAGCGGTAGATGAATCTGGCCCCTGGTTGGTTACCTGAATGTAGCAACGAGAGTGCTGAGTTACCGGTGAAGCTAGACGGAAACATCTACTTTAATAAACATTTACTTTTATTTCTAGCTACATAGTAAGATTTTAGGACGTTTAGTTAATAATAGCTTTTCTTTATTTTTACAATTTATGTGTCAGCAGAAATATTGTAGCAACCACCACTTCTTTTGCAGAGGTGTCTGCAGACTAAAAGGCGTTGTACATAAAAATTGTATCCCAACACGAAGAAAGTCAGAACGGATGTCAGAATAGTGATCAGTGCCCAAAATAACCCCTTCGGTAAAAAGAGGATTTTGACCGCATCCATCTTACTCTCACTCTTACGTACACGCACACTACCGGTAACGGCGCTCCTGACCACGGGAGTCATGACTGAGGGCAGTTCATGTCTCTTTCCAAAGGCGTAACACAGGAAACGAGCCTTGTTCTCAATTAGAGGAACTTGAAAGCGTACCCAATTCAACAACGGATGAAAGAGAGGTGCGGGACGCGCACGTGACATACCATTGGAGGTTCTTAGGCGTATGTCTGGACGGTAAAGACGAAAATCACTACGAGAATCTCCACCCTTCAAACGGTAGAAATGTAGGCTTTTCTTTTGCTGAGTGCTCGAACCTAAGGGGCCAGGAGTCCTCGAAGTTCACCATAATATCGCACTGTCAGCGTGTGCACAGTAAACTAAAGCTAAACTACCGTAGTCTTCCAAACATTAAAAACGGATATTATATTAGAGATCAGCACTCCAGATAATGTAGGCAAATTTTTTCGACCTCTCCTGGACCCTGGGGTCGTGGAAGGGCAAACGTGCCGCTTCAGATGTACCCATGATAATCGCGCAGTCAGGACGGCGTACAACTATGTCACGACGAATCGTCGTGGTCAACTTTCTGACAGACACCTCTCTCTACATTTCACTCCAAAAGCCTTCAAACACTGTGTTCCTGCTTTGCTTGTCTTCACTGCTTGTGTGCTTCGCTAGAATGTCAATGTCATCAGAAAATGCTGGAAATCTGGCTCTTCGCTGGCCCGTAGACGGTACAGAGACGTGCTGCTTATTGATGAGCAGGGTCTTAAACATGCTGTAAGCAGGAAGGGCGCCCTTTTCGGCGATTTCGAGCGACTCGCGAAAGTAGGCTGCCTCCCAACGTGCCTCCCTTTGAAGATCCCACGAGGCCAGGAACGCGAAAATGGTCTGCTTGCAATTAGCCTCCATCTACATACTGCAGCGTGCCTATTCGTGCGTTCTTCCAACAGCTACAAATGCTGCGAGCCCAGGACCATCTCCGACCGACCACACCTGATGAATCACTAGAAAGAAGGCAAGGTTTGGACGCTGCTGCCATACGAAGAAGAAATTTTTTAGGGCGAGGGGGTAGACGTGCGGCGCTTCTGACTATTCCAAATCGAAGCCAAGTTGAAAGTAAGACTTTAGACGAAGCCAATGCACAAAACACGCGAATGGAATGACAGCACGTTAGAATTTCCTGAGTGGGAAAAGCCACACTGTGCGCGTCTTTATAGCAGTGCTCCCCCTAACTAGAACAAATTCCGAAAATTTACCTTTCAACTGTCATTTCCTAGATTCCGGATATAACACGGTTTGCTATTGTTGACTCGACAATTTGCAGCTGTCTCACGGATGGATACTCTGCACGAGTTGCTTGCAAACTGATCCGTTTTTCAGATCGTTACCTATCGTCAGAGTGTGAAATGGAAGGATGCTAAGAATAAGGAAATGACGGCAAGATTAGGATAAGAATAGGCGTGATTCCGACACACATGTATTCTCCCCCATGAGCAGATCTGTCATCGTTCGTGTGCCAACACGACAGCTCATATAAGAATTTGGAACTTACTCATAATACCTTGTCTTTAGAACTTGAATAACATAGCTGAGAAGTCGACCGATGGGTGCGGAACAGCTTCACCTAGATCTTTTTTCGATCTGCTGCTAGATCCGACTGTCAAGCACAAGTAGACCCCGTGCCGATGTTCTTTGAAATCTTAGCTGCCACACTCTCAACCTGGTTATCAACGCAGGGCGGCTGGCCGGCTGTTCTGTGAATGAGAGGCCTACCATGTGATAGGCGTAGTAGATGCTGAGCTGGGAGCTCGAGATGACGCGAGCGTCCTTCAGCCGAGGGGCTCGCTCCAGAGCGTCGATCCATTCCCAGCACACCTGAAAAGCAGCAAGAACGTGCACCGCTTGTGGAGTGGACCCGTGCCGCTAACGCGGATCTTTTCTGGATTAGCGCTTGACGACTTGACGCATATTTTCAGAAATTGAACGGAACTTTTAATAGACTTTCCTCAGAATAAGCTAACAGACCTAGAAGAAAGTTGCAGTTTCAGGATTGCTGTGAAATAGCGCACGAACACAGGGCACCATCTCGAGATAAAGTGATTCGTGGCATAGTTTTGACTTCAACGACAATCCTAAACGGTGTTACGTTCTTCTTCCTTTGCTTCCTCTGATCACAAGGTAGCCGGCTTCGAAGCACCGGTACCATCAGTTAATTATCGTGAGCTCCCTTTATAGAAATAACATCAGAAGCTTAGATTAGTGGGCAGTTTTGGAGGCTATCCAAACATTGATGAGCTGCATAGAACATTCTGCCGAACTTGCCCAGTTTGTCACAAACGCATCAATCAATTTGCCGAACCTCCAACTCATCGCTTATCGAGACACATTTTGAACTTGAGGGACCTGAAATTTCAATTTCCTGCTGAACCCATTCTCTCAACCACAGTACAGAAAACGTGCATGAAACTGGACAACTCGCAACAAGAGGGCGCTATTTTCGCTTCTGACTGAAGAAAAGCTCGGACTGAGCTATGCGTTTTGCAGGCTGGCGTAGGTGCTCTCCAAAGGAATGATTTCCAAAAAACGGTGCCACGAGCGAAGCCTTTGCGTCAATTTTTATTTCGAGGCATGGAGATACATAATCTCAACAGATGAACCTTAAAGCACACGTTAATTTAGTTGAAGTGAGAGTGCAGAGCGATTTTAAATGCATCGATTTACGGACAGAGGATGTTTCAAATGTGTCATGCGTGCAGGATTCATGCCCAAATGTAGTTCACAAAAATGAGAAATGCGTACTTTATCTTTCTAGCATTTTTCTATTAGGAGGGGGGGGGGGGGCCAAAAGTAATGAGACACCCCATGCCGTGTCCATACATCTCGTGGCTGGAGTCTGGTTTCGTGCTTGTCGTATTTGTATGTTTGTATGCTACTTGAGGGCGCGTGTAGCGCAGTCGGAGTAGGCGCGACTGTCGCGTGCACCCGATACCAGGTTCCTCACTCGGATTTCCCGCCCAGGCCAACCAAGCCTTCCATCCCTCCGGGGTCGGTGAATTGGTACCAGAATGTCTGGGAAGGATAAAGCGCTGACTTGTTCATCGGCTGGCCACCGCAAGTCACTGTATGGCCAAATACGCATTCATGTCGCCTCCACGACATCCCGTAGAAGTAGAATGCGCTGGCGCATCCCAGAAGGGATTGAGTAACGCCGTCCTTTATCCTTTTATCCTTTATGCTACTTACTGAAGCCCATCTGAAAGTTACCACTTCCGCCCTTTCCAGAAGCATGCCAAAACCCCAGCCTGTCTCATGCCGAAACCCCAGTCTGACGAGTCGACCTGTGTCGCGCAAATCTCGCCCAATTCCCAACCCCGAGCAGCCTGGGCTCAATATTCACGCAAGGTGAGAAGTACGTCTTCTACCTTATCCCTGCCAAGCAGCGAGTCTGGGTGAGGCCTGGTGACCTGTTACCGACCTTCGTTCGGCGAGATGTTCACGGCGAGAAGCATCTTTGGAGTTTTGGGTCTGCGCCCGTGGATCGGTTTACCGGAAGCTGTTTCCCAAGAGCACTGCGATTAACTCCAAGGCCATGGTGAACGAAATAGAAGAGATGGACCGACGACTCGCTCTTATTCATTCGCAGCGCTTCAAGAAGGTTCTCCTCTTCGACAACTCCGCACCCCATCGGGAACAAGCAACCACGGTTAAGCTTGGTCAGCTGGGCTACGTTCACATGCCTCATCCACCGTATTCGCTGGACATCTCTCCATGCAACTACCACTACTACTTGAGCCTACAGGACTTCCTAGTCGGAAGTGATACAAGAACCCAAGCAGTCCTTGATAACCATGTCGAGCAGTTGATCAACACCAGGCCCAAGCAGTTCTGGAAGGATGGGATCAGGAAGTTGGCTGAGCGATGGCAGCAAGGTCCTTGCCCTTAATGGCAATTACTTTCCTCAGCATCGTTGAGTTGTAATTGAGTTATAAAGAGATAAAGATTTTTCCATTTTGTCTCACTACTTTTGGCCCCCTAATATATTTTCAACATTTCTATCTTACAACGAAGCTCCTGAAATTTAGACAAAATTCAGTGTCACTGCGGTTCTGAAAAAAATGTGAATCTCGAGTCTTCCTCTTCTTATCGTCCCATTAGCACGCCTCCAGTTCCATAAAAAACTTCCTACCAACTTTGCACTAGAGCGAATCTTCTGAAATGGTTCGCAGAATGGCTGCCGATGGTACTTTGTGCAGATGTTATATTGGAGAACATTGATAAAAGTAAAACTCATCCGTAGCATTGCTCACTGATGACGTCGCTTGTCGTTTGATTAACTATTTTTGCTGCGTCGTTCTCTACTATCACTTACATGTTTGCTGTGTGCTTCTATACCATGCTTTCTACAAACGCGCTCTAAAATCTCCTCATACCTTTTCCCACGTGGCTTCTCCCAACCATTAGCTCGGGAACGTTGATGAAGTCGACGGACCTACTGATCTGACATGTGGAGCTGCCTTCTTGTGCGGTCTGCAGTGTTTGGAGGGCTACTGTCCATCGTCATTAGTTTCCCACTCCCCTCGCCAATCCACCAACCATTTGTTAATGAAGTTTTCAATTACTCCCATCCTTTAGTAGATATCGAGGTTTCACTTCACTTTCACCCAACAAGCTTAAAGTTTTGAACTGGACATGCGATTTTCCTTTGTTCTCAGAAAGGTGTCCTTCCAAGTATACCGCGTCCACATACATAATTTGGTAATTCTGCCTGAGCGCGTGGCAGCGGGGCGCGGCGGGAGAAGACGCCGACTGTCGCGTGTAGCAGATTTCAGGTTGTTGGTTCGAATTTAGCAGGTTCGCCCAGCCCAACCAGGCCTTCCATCCCTTCGATGCCGTGAATTAGGACCAGACTTGTCTGTGAAGGATAAAGCGCTGACTTGTTCTGGCTACCGCATATCATCATTGTATGGCCAAATAACCATTCAGTCCGCCTTCACGACATCCCGTAGAACTCTGTAGAATGCGTGGCGCATTCCGAAACGGATTGCTCTGCGCCGTCCATTATTCTTATTCTTTAATTTTTCATGTGCGGAATTAGTGCAGACAAATAAATAGATGGAAATCGGTCTCCATATGACTACGCAGTCCAAACCCTGGAGGATCATCTCACCTCGATCACGCTCTCGTCGTAGTGTGAGGTGTTGAGAATGCAGGCGTAGACATGGTCCATGAGTTCCAGGTCCTCGACTCCGAACGCGTAATCGGTCGCGACCGCACATCGAACCACCGAAACAGCCCTGAAACTGGATGAGGCTTGCTGCGCATGACAAAAGTGCAGATATCGGGCATCTCGCAGCATCTTCGAGATGGTTTGCAACTCTGATCGAGCATCGTCTCCCAAATGAATGACGGTAAAAGTCTCTGCATGCAATTTACGTAGCCCTCGAATTATATGAAAACCTTAGATGATAGCGGAAAATGTTACGAAAAGTTGGGATCCACTGTCGGCAAAGCGCCATCAGTGTCTGCTGCCTTCCACTTCAAGATTTGTGCTCTTTCAAAGGCGTTGGTTACGAAAACGAGAAATGGCAGACGTGACGACCACCTTGAATCTCAGTCTCAGCGTCGCCAATGAACAATTATTGAAAACTGAACGGCTTCGAAACTTCCATTCCACAGTGATTTTGAAGGCTTCAAAAACTGTTAGTGTCCTAGCAAAAGGCATAAAGATGCGCTTGAGAGGCTGCACTGTTTCCGCCTTCAACGCACTTCTGTCCCCTACGTAAGCAGAATAGACACGTAATCGAGAGCGCGAAGAGAAATTCAGATCGACGGACGATGGAGCACATCTCACGCAAGCCGGACAAAGCGACTGAAGCTCAGCTCCGACGACGCTAGAGATCCAGAGCGTTGTCGCTGACGACAAGTCGTCGAAATTCGACGCTGTCCTTCAGGTAGTGCGTTTCGGTGACAACCTTTGGAGGACAGCAGCCGTAACTGACCGGAATGTGAGATCTCTGATGAACAGGCCAGGCCGCTATCCGAGACGCAGCTCGCGCTTAGTCCGCGTGCTGTGAGTAACAGGTACGGTTCTCTCGGAAATGGTCGAGAAGCAAAACCACGATCCGCTTGTGAATGCAGCAGTGTGAAATGGAAAAGCAGCCGAAACCTGTTAAACTCCAGCTCAGAAGATGCGATGCGGTTCTTATGATTGGCTTAATATTTCCGTGGTATTCCAGGTTTGACTGGCGGTTCGGCAACTTCGTCCACTGACAGTTGGACAGTTAGTTAGACAATAGTTATTAGTTCGGTATACGGCGCTTAGGCGCACAGCAAGAGTGCGGGAACGTGCCGTGGCTCCTAGAGTATTCACAGCTGCCATACACAGCACCGATGCCGCGATGTGTGATTACGATCGGTGTTCTAGCCGTCCCCGCACTCCTGCTGTGCGCCTAAGCGACATCTACCAGTGAAGTGAGCTGCATAGCATAGCGTGACAGTTATTTTTTATAAGCAATGTCGCTTTTACTTTTGAGTGCTAGGGGTAGAATCCTTACATAGACACTGCAAAAGAGGGCTTGGATCCCTCAACATCAGGTCAAGTTTCCCACTCCAACATTTTGAATTGTCAATATAATAAACCTTGCCCACCGCCTTAATAATATAGAAAATGGTAAAAGGTGGGCGCGTGGAGCGCAGTCGGAGGGGGCGCCGGCTGTCGCATCCACCCGATACCGGGATCCTGGTTCGGATTGCCCGCCCAGGCCAACCAAGGCTTCCATCCCTCCGGGGTCGGTGAATTGGTACCAGACTTGTCTGGGAAGAATGAAGCGCTGACTTGTACATCGGCTGGCCACCGCAAGTCATTGTATGGCCAAATACGCATTCAACACGCCTCCACGACATCCCGTAGAAGTAGAATGCGTGGCGCATCCCAAACAGAATGGAGTAACGCCGTCCTTTATCCTTTATAGTAAAAGGTTAAAAAGAACATCTAAGAAGGTTCGTTTCGCCACTTAAAGCTTCATACATACCTTTTTTGTTGTAGTATCTCCCCAGCAGAACATCGGTGAAGAGGGTAGATGCTACATTCTTTAAACAGGTGTTAAACTAAACCTACGTTTCGTTTTCTTCTTTATATAATACCGCTCATAGAGAGCGAATGTCAAAATCGAAGCGTCTCGTTAAGTTGTCCTCTAGCATACCTATTTCTTCTCTGATTGTTCCACATGGACTTAATGTCTACTAGTAGACTCACCTACGCAATACGGTGACAAAGCTTCCGGATCAGTGGAAGCTCGCCAGTTGAGCATGCACTTGACTGTCTAGCAAAGCCCCTCCCCCTACCAAGATACTCAGTTCCGCAGGAAGACTTGTGACTCAGAAAGGGACGATGCCCTTAGATCGCCTGCAACGCTTGAAAAGATGCTCGAAAGGGCACCCGCAAGTGACAGATCTTCAATGTCGATGATATACCCGCAAATGGGACAAAACATTTGCCCGGGTAGTTCACACAAGGAACTGGTCCTAGTATGACAGCAAAAACGCCTACGCCGATAAGCAGCTTTGAAGAGTGCAAGAAGAGAGGACTACCAAGATATTCGTAATACCGCCACCACCTTGACTTCAAAGGCCGCACCCAAAGGGAAGCGCCGTTAGACGTACTCATATAGTAATTTCCATCTGCCAAGTTACGAGAATGTCGCGTTACTACGACGGCAAAACGCATACTGGGCACGTTGGCCGGGTAGAATCAAAAAAGAGGAAAGGAGGAGATGTGCAGGGAGACTCTTGAGGTAAAAATGAGAACTAAAAAAAGGACTGAATAAGCGAACGAAAATTCCGTTGACAGGATGCTCACTTCTCGTAGTCGCGAGCAACAGTGGCCGAGAACGCTTCCCTCAGCAGGTCGCACATACTGTTGTTCGTCTCTGAATGGCTAGCGATGTCTTCACGCAACTGGTGGAGCAGAGGATCGGGAGGAGCGTCGAGACGAACTTACCTGAGCCTTCCATCGGATCGATAGATGATCCTTCGACACCGCCGCGCGACATGGATCCTGAAAAGTCGCGGCCGCCGATCCGGGGCAGTCGCACACGAATAAAACCGGATTTCAATTAGACTTTTTCGCCGCCGCCCGTCCAGCGCTCGATCCCCGCCACCGCAGGCGCTCGGATAAGGCGTCTGCGATCCACCGCAGCGCTGAGCGAAGGCAGCCGACGCACCGGGCAGGCTCCTTCCTCCGACGGCATGATCTCCGAGCACCGCTGCCTCGACGTCGCTTCTCCCCTCCCTCAAGTCGCTCATGAAGTCTACGACACACTGAACTCTACACGTATGCAATGCCATGTCACTCTGCAAATCCTCATATTCTGGACGCCTCTGTGAAGCCTTCCATGTCCAGTAGCTATTTTCGGTAGCTATGGCCAGACGATGGAAGTGGAAGCCAGAGTGAAAAAAACAAGCTGGTTCTTGGAAGAGCGCGTTGGTGATGAGATGCTGAGGCGGCCTAAGTTTGATGAAAAAATTCAGTCCGAAGGAAAGCATTAAATGTCGAAATCGGTATGTGGCTCTTTGAGGTGGCGATGTCCGTTCCTCCACGTGGTGTCACTGGAAACTGCCCGCACAGCGAGCTAAGGACATTCGATTGCAGGCGACAGGCCCTTGTGACAGGCCGGCCTACGAAGACCCATGTCACATCACATGGTGTCAGCTCAAGTATTTCGAGATAGTGCTACGGCGTCCGCGGGAGCCGACGTGCACTCGCAAAGCCGGCGGTTGTGAGAAGTATGCGAGGGTCCCTGATGCGAGGACAGCATCGGGGGTGTCGGGTTGCACCCAATCCGTACCCTGAACGACGACGCCCTTCTACCGATAGCAACGCCCTGCTGCAAGATAGCGGCACCGGCTACTCCACCGAGAGTCACGTCTACGCCACCCACTCCGGAGGGTCGTCTGGTACCGTCAGTCTCCCGTGAGAGGGCAGGCCAGCCTTCTCACCCCACGTCCCCTTCTTCCCCTCTATTACCATACAGTATGATACTAATAAACATACATACTGAGTAATGTGTTCTGTAATCTAGGGATAGGATAGAAACTCCGTAGGATGATTCAAGTAAGGAATAGCTAACCTTCAACTTGATAGGGGGCAACTGAGCTAGTCCGAAAGTCCCGTAACGTAAGCAGGACTCGCGTGGCAACGCTGAATATGAGTACGTTGACGGACCGCTCGTACGAGTTGGTAGAAGCACTGGAGCGAAGGAGAGTTGATTTCCGTGTGGTGCAGGAGACGAGGTAGTCCTGCCGCAAGTCAAGGGAGATAGGACGAGGCTTCAAGGCCGTTCTAAGTGGAAGTCCCAGGACCACCCAGGGTGTCGGAATAATTGTCTCCGAACGATTTCGTAACTGGATTGTAAGCGTCTAGCGCTTTGACGACCGATTGATGAAGATCGTTGTCGCCGCTAAGGAGCGACTCTATCACTTCCTCTCTGCGTATGCTCCGCAGACCGGCTGCTCAGAACAAGCCAAGGATGAGTTTCGGAGCCTAACTGATGAGAAGACAGCTGACGTACCGTTGAAAGATGCCGTCATAGTTGCTGGTGACCTTAATGGGCACGTAGGTCCTACGAAAGACGGGTACAACTGTCATGGTGCTTTCGGATACGGGTCTCGTAACGCCGATGGTGAGCGTACTCTTGAGTATGCGGAATCGCATAACCTCCCCATTGTGAACACCGTATTCCGAAAGCGCGATTCGCACCTTATCTCATACTACAGTGGGAATACCAAGACTCAGAGAGAGTTTTTGCTTGTGAAGGATCGTGACCGATGCACTGTCACAGACGCGAAGATCGTGCTGTATGAGACGGTCGCCCCACAGCACCGACCGCTAGTCTACACTTTGAAGATCGCCCCTCCGAGGTTGAAGCAGGCCGAGCGATGCGGTGTACCAAAACTCAAGTGGTGGCGAATGAGAGAGAAGGAAGCGGCTGTAATTTCTCGCGTTAGGTTTAATTACAGTCACGACTGTCGACGAAACTTGGAAGAAGGCGACCGACGCGATTCGTCAAGCTGCACCGTCGGAACTCGGCATTACGAAGCCTGGGCGACGAAAGGTCGACAAGCAGACATGGCCGTGGGCAAACGACGCGAAAGCAAAAGTTCTAGAGAAGAAAGCGCTTTATCACGTTTTTCTCGGCGAAAAGACAGCCGATAACTGGCGGAAGTACCAAGAAGCGAGGAAAGCTGCAAAGAAGGCCGTGGCTCTTGCAAAAGCCACTCACTATGGAGATGTCGACGAGAAGCTCGAGTTACGCGATGATGAGCGGTATCTGTACCGACTTGCAAAGTTGCGCCATCGGCAGACCGAGGACATCGAAAAGTTTTTCGGCATCAATGATGAGGACGACCATTTCTCATGGACCGCAAGAAGGCATTGAAGCGATGGCGCGATTACTTTGAGGAAATCTCTACGGTAGAATTCCCTCACCCACCCATCCCTTCAACGGCTCCAATCCTCGGCCCTGTCAAGAAGATCACCGTGGAGGAGATTGAAGCGGCTTCGAAAAGATGAGGCATGGCAAAGAGACTGGGACCGATGACGCGGCAGCTGATTTATGGAAGTCCAAGTATTGGTACCCTGCTGAATGGTTGGCGAAGTTCTTTAATCAGGCTGTGGCGGAGAAGAAAGTGCCTGAGTGCTGGCGCCAAAATACGACGATTCCGATATGGAAGAAGAAGAGCAGTCCTGCAGACTGCTTCACTGCAGCTTCATGGCTGGCTGTGGCACCGTTGATGCCATACATGTCGCCCGCCTCCTGAAGCATCGCCAGAAACAGAAGCCACCACATATCGCCTTCTTCGACTTAGAGAAAACTTTACCGCGTACCGCGTGAAGTGATATGGTACGCCCTGCGTCAACATGGAGTTCCTGAAGAACTTATAGAGTGGGCGGGAATTCTCTTCTGTCCAAAGATCGAGTTCAAGCTGCAGCTGGAACCTCGATGGGGTTTCCCATCTCTGTCGAGGTACAACAGGGTTCTGCGCTTTCCCCACTCCTCTTTGTCTCTTTGTTGTCGTCATGGATGCCATCACACGAGATCTTCAGAAGCGTGTCCCCTGGAGTTGCTTTATGTAGATTACGTGATGCTCGCTAGCGAAGATAAAGATGAACTCGAGCGAGAGCTGCAAGCTTAGTGCGATCGCTTGTAGCGGTTTGGACTGAAACTGAAAGTGAAGAAGACCGAATATCTAACGACAGACGTTACTGAGTCCAGCTCCATCGAAGTTAACGGCATCCAATGGTCCAAGTGGCGTTCGCTGACTGGTGTGCTCTGCGATAGGAAGATACCAGAGCACCTGAAGTCGAAGATCTACAGAGCAGTCGTGTGGCCAGTAACGATGTACGGCGCCGAGTGTTGGCCTGCGAAGGAAGTTGAAACGCGCCTTAGCGTCATGGAGGCGAAGGTGCTGCAAATGACGGCTGAAGTCACCCGCATAGACCGCATCCGAAATGAAATGCCGTCGGCAGAAGTGTCGCGCCGATAGGTGACAAGATGCGCGAAGCTCGCTTACGATGGTACGGCCACCTTCTGCGTGGAAGGGAAGACAGCGTCCGCTAGATAGGCCTAACTTCGAGGTAATAGGAAAGCGACCTAGAGGGCGCCCGAAGCAGAGCTGGTCTGATACGCTATGTATGGACTTGAATGGGTGTAACTTTGGTGTGGGCTGTCAGCTTATGAATGTCTTTCATTGCCAGACTTCTGCTACTGGAAAAATGCATATACTAATTCTATAGTTCTCTTCAGTCGTTTATCGTGATCAGTCCAGGCATTTTCACTCCTGCACTGTCGCCGTCTGGCTGCAAAATTTACGTTATAAGCGAGCGCTCGGAATGTATGTTATTCAGCTTTATATTAGCTTTTTTTCTAGTTTTTAGTCATTTCTGTGTCTTGAACGTCTACTGTTGAGTTTGTTTGAGTTACGAGTTTTCTTACTGTTCGTTGATGTAATAGCGCGCCTTTCGGCGCATAAATAAATAAATAAATGAATAAAATGTAGCTGGTGTCCATCCTGATCTAGCGCTGGATCGGGAAAAGTGGCGTCATTACACCAGAATTGCGGATCCCACCACGAAGCGGGACAAACGCTGAAGAAGTAGAATAAGAAGAAAAAGAAGAAGGTACAGTACCGCCGCTAAACATTCAACCAAACGACGTTTGCGACGCAAAAACGCGTTTTTTGCGTCGCATCATGATAACCTTGTTCAAAGTAAAGCCTTTCTCACCAAAATTTACAAGCGCTCCCAGCATCATCCTACCTACCAATGGGCATGCAACCGCCATTAAAAAATGGATGGAAGCCTAAAAACCAGTGCCGCAATTAAGGAGGGTCCTAATTACTGTGACCCGACCCAACACCGTCGCCGAGTCTCGCTTAATTATGTCCCCAGGCGCAAATAGTGCTGCCCAGTTGAATTTTAAAATTCTTAAACCTAATTAAATTTCATTTTCCTGTTGTTTGTGACCTTCTCCTGGCTGCGACAATTCATTTGATACCAAATTTGGCAGGAAAATATGCATGAGTCTGCGCTGTTTCAAGCGATTTTGTTTATTTCAACGGAAGCATCCTCAGTCTAAACCTGTTATTGTAGCTTGCAACCTACTCATCTTTAAGGAGGGAAAATGACATAGGAAATTTACGTTTCGAGTTCACTTTCGGCATTTGTGTGCTGGTTGCAATTCGTCAAAACTGCGAGTGAACCTTGGTAAAGAGCACTCCCTGTCGCAGATTTTGGCTGCGAATATCTACGTCCTAAGCGAATCAGTTAGTCCAAAAATATGTTGGCTAATCGTACGCAATGTAGAGACCCCAAGTACCAAATATCGAGAAGCCGGGAGATCAGATGGCCGAATTTCAGCTGGTTAAAGTGAAGACTTCTTTCAAAAGTGCGACTGAACTTCTACAGCGTTTCATGCTCAGTCTTTGCAGAATGAATGCTGAGAAGCCCAGCATTCATATTAAGTAATTTTTCGCTCAAAATTTTCAACCAGTCCAGATGCCAATATTTTGACGCACCAGATCGAGCGTCGATGTAGAGGTCTTCTTCGACCATAATTGCACTGACCTGACATGTCCTACAGAGACATTGCACTCGGCTGCTTGACCAACGAATCCCTCACTTTTCTTTCTCGTAATTACGAGCCTGTTCGACTTTATGCAACTCACCAATATCGATCCATGCTGCCAAATCTCGATGAGTTTTTGGGTTTTCCTAATTGCGTACATCATATTAGGTTGTCCGGAAAGTTCTCATCGTTTTGAGTGTTTCACTTTTAACTAACATAACTTTCTCAAATTTTATCGGATTTAGTCGAAGTAAGCATCGCTCGAGTCAGCACACCTTTGCCAACGGGGAACCAGTCGACTTATTCCATCAACGAAAGAATTAGGTGGTCGAGATTCTATAAAATTCACGAAAGCTGTTTTGGCTTGATGTTGACTGGTGATGGTTTTACCAGCGAGAAAGTTCTGAAAGTGTTTGAAAAGATGGCAGTCGGTTAGTGAAAGGTCTGGAGAATATGACGGGTGAGGCAGAACTTCAACCCTTAGTTCGTTTAATATTCGTCTGGTGATTTGCGAAACGTTTGGCGGGCGCTATCGTGCAAAAGAATCGGGCCTCTTCTGCTGGTCAATGCTAACTGAAGTTGATTCCGTCGATTTCCTTACAATAGGACTTTGCTGTGATCGTTTGGCCTGGCGCCGAAAAGTTGTAATGGATCACACCAGCCGCTGACCACCACACAGTGACCATTACCTCTTTTGGTGGAGGTTCGCCTTCGGAAAATGCCTAGGGTTCAGCCACTGCCAGGAACGTTTCCTGTTATCACACAGGATCCATTTTTAATCACAAGTGATGACTCGATCCAAAAAGGGGTCCGTTTTGTTGCGTAAAAGGTGAGAAGAACAAATCTCGAAACGTGACAATTCTTGCCACTCACTCAACTCTTGAGGCACCCACTTTTCAAGCTTTTTCACCTTCCCAAGGCGTTTCAAAGCATCCGCAACTGCAGTTCTACTGACGTCTAGCTCTTCCGCGATTTCACGAACTGTTTAGGATGGTCCGGCTTCCACCAATTCCTCCAACTCGTCGTCCAGGATTGCTCTAGGTCGGCGGCTACGGAGGTCATCTTCGAGGCTAAAATCTCCAGTCCGGATTTTACTGAAGCACTGGCACACAGTGCCTTCTCCAACACTATTAGGCCCCATACTTGATCGATATGTCGAGCTGTCTCGGCTGCGGATTGTTCCAATTTGAAGTTGAAATAGGATATCATTCGGAATTGCGCTTTCCACACACTTCAGTAAGCCCTTCAAGAACAGAAATATAAAACAATGTTGAAACATAATTTTTTTAGTCAGAGAGCGAAAAATTTTGTGCAAAAGGTAACGTTAATGTGCAATACAGTCGGATTTTTACTTGATAAAAACGAAGATAAAACGCTGATAACTTTCCGGACAACCTAATAACATGAATTTGTTGGCTGAAAATTTCAGTACGCTTTCATTCACTTACTCAAAAACGAACACTTCGTTTGAAGTTTTATAAAATTCTCATTTTTTGTAGAAAATAATGGTTTATATCATGTTCTAAAGAGCAGAACCGCGGCAGTTTTTAGCGCCAAAAAGGGATTGCGCCATGCAGTTGTCCAAGACTTCGCGGTTTTTATTGGATTGATAGCAGTTTAGAGTTTTGCGCCTGTAAACAACATACCAAAGAAAATTGTAAAAAACACATATTCTCACTTTGATACCTCATGTAAGCAGCGTTCACACTATCAATCAAATAAAATTCGCGGCGAGCTTTTCAAGTGCAATGCGCAATCCGGTCTTTGATGCACTAAATGATTGCTACCTTGTTGCGCAAACTTGTGTAAAATTATTACACTCGTTCGGGCAGCTGAACTTTAAAAAATTCAAGAAAGTTATACCAAATTTTTCTTGGACAAAAAATTATTCTATCCTTCTTGAAGTGTGGGCGCGTGTAGCGCAGTCGGAGGAGGCGCGACTGCCGCGTGCACCCGATACCAGGTTTCTGGTTCGGATTTCCCGCCCAGGCCAACCAAGCCTTCCATCCCTCCGGGGTCGGTGAATTGGTACCAGACTTGTCTGGGAAGGATAAAGCGCTGACTTGTACATCGGCTGGCCACCTCAAGTCATTGTTTGGCCAAATACGCATTCATGTCGCCTCCACGACATCCCGTAGAAGTAGAATGCGCTGGCGCATCCCAAAAGGGATTGAGTAACGCCGTCCTTTATCCTTTATCCTTATCTTGAAGTGTTCGTATTTTAACCTGAAAGAAGCTCATTTCAATTTGGAAGATGTTTAATTCCAATTTAATTCGAAAAGTGTCCAACTCGACGTGAAAATGATAAATGCATATTTTACATTGCGGCTAGGCACACAATTTTGAGAATTATAGAATGTGTGTAATCTATGCAATCCGGAAGACCCAAAAACTCATCGAGATTTGGCAGAATGGATCGATATTGGTGAGCTGCATAAAGTCGAACAGGGCCGTAATTACGAGAAAGAAAAGTGAGGGATTCGTTGGTCAAGCAGCCGAGTGCAATGTCTCTGTAGGACATGTCAGGTCAGTGCAATTATGGTCGAAGAAGACCTCTACATCGACGCTCGATCTGGTGCGTCAAAATATTGGCATCTGGACTGGTTGAAAATTTTGAGCGAAAAATTACTTAATATGAATGCTGGGCTTCCCAGCATTCATTCTGCAAAGACTGAGCATGAAACGCTGTAGAAGTTCAGTCGCACTTTTGAAAGAAGTCTTCACTTTAACCAGCTGAAATTCGGCCATCTGATCTCCTGGCTTCTCGATATTTGGTACTTGGAGTCACTACATTGCGTACGATTAGCCAACATATTTTTGGACTAACTGATTCGCTTAGGACGTAGATATTCGCAGCCAAAATGCGACAGGGAGTGCTCTTTACCAAGGTTCACTCGCAGTTTTGACGAATTGCAACCAGCACACAAATGCCGAAAGTGAACTCGAAACGTAAATTTCCTATGTCATTTTTCCTCCTTAAAGATGAGTAGATTGCAAGCTACAATAACAGGTTTAGACTGAGGATGCTTCCGTTGAAATAAACAAAATCGCTTGAAACAGCGCAGACTCATGCATATTTTCCTGCCAAATTTGGTATCAAATGAATTGTCGCAGCCAGGAGAAGGTCACAAACAACAGGAAAATGAAATTTAATTAGGTTTAAGAATTTTAAAATTCAACTGGGCAGCACTATTTGCGCCTGGGGACATAATTAAGCGAGACTCGGCGACGGTGTTGGGTCGGGTCACAGCAATTAGGACCCTCCTTAATTGCGGCACTGGTTTTTAGGCTTCCATCCATTTTTTAATGGCGGTTGCAGGCCCATTGGTAGGTAGGATGATGCTGGGAGCGCTTGTAAATTTTGGTGAGAAAGGCTTTACTTTGAACAAAGTTATCATGATGCGACGCAAAAAACGCGTTTTTGCGTCGCAAACGTCGTTTGGTTGAATGTTTAGCGGCGGTACTGTATGTGGTTGTTTGTGCGACAGATCGTAACCTGATTCTTCTATTTTTTGATGTAGGAACCTTTGTTCTTCAGATCCAGATTATTCAAGCGAGGAGACTATCGCCTTACCACACGACTCATTGACGTTGTCCCTTGCAACGAAAAAAAACGGATCCAAATTCTACAGGATGCGCGAACGCGTCTCAGGAGAGCGGAGCTTTGCGGTTCTATAGTTCGAGCGGAGCTTTGCGGTTCTATAGTTCATGACGGGAAAAAGAGAACAGCATATCGAGTAAGTCTGGTATCAAAACAGTCACCGAAAGCTTCGCTTCAAGGCAGTTTCAATCCTTCTGAGACGATTTATGTCATAATGTAACAACGTGTGCCAATCGACATGGGGACTCTCCAGGTACTCCACATTCTCCACGCTGTAGAAGTATTATGCCACTAGGGGAAGGTATACAGCATCGGTATAACCTCGTAAAAGGCCTGCACTGCTCCGGTGATCATATTTAATCTCCTTCGAAGCAACGGTCTCATTTCCAAAACTTTTGTGCCACGCACTTAGGATCTCCGAACTAGTGCTATATGCAGCCGATCTTATTATTGCGAACTCCATCATTCTCTTTAGCTCCGATAAAACGAATTGCACCGTTGCTAGGTAGGTACATATAGAGTCGTTACCTTTTCAGATGTAACATTGGCAAGCATAGTCATATTCAGCCCACTGGCTGTATCCAGTGGTAAATCGCGGTCCTCCTTAATTTCGCCAAATGCACTCCCACAGGCAGAATTGGGACAAGTTTTTCTAAGCGCGCAGTCTTAATGGGATCTGGATTCGCGCCTTCGTTTTTCTGCAAACTGGGTCACTGAACCCAGAACGACGATGCATGCCGACCAGCCACTGCAGTGCTCAGTTTCCAACCAGCTATTTATTGCTAAACCCTATTGCAGACAGCTGTTATGTCGGCAATCCCTGAACTTTCGAAAGCTGAAGCTCGCAGCATTTGCAGCACATGTCAACTTAATACATGACGAGCAAGTTCATCTGCGGGAACTCGACCGTTTTCTCCCTGCCCGAGCAGGCACCCAGTTCACATAGCCTTCTCGTTTTCTGACCTTATTTCCGCGAAATTGGTTATTTTCGGGACGATTCATACATTTTAGTTGTTTAATTTTATATTTTCCAAGGCTCTCAACAAGGCGACAACGATGAAACTAAGGCAGCAAAGTGGGTTACCAACTTAGGAATATACTTATGCTCTCGCAAAAATTTCGAATATTCGAACGGTTTCGAATACTTGAACACATTAGTTTAAGCCTGGAGTGGCTGATATAGAGGCTATAAGTTGTTACAGGATGTTTTGTTACGATCAAAACTCTTGCGCCAGGCGGGACTCGAACCCGCATCTTCTGCTTTCCGGGCAGCGATGTTCGCATTACACCACCGGCGCTGTTTGACCGCACGTAACATCCGCGATATCCTCGAGGTCCGTCAGCACCCACCCGTGATACGGGGTTGGGCCGGCCGATGATATCAGCATGGAACCGGTTAAGCTGAGGACCTTACTAGTAACAATGCTTGAACACATTAGTTTAAGCCTGGAGTGGCTGATATAGAGGCTATAAGTTGTTACAGGATGATATTTTCGAATACCGAAAATTTTCGAGTATTCGAAATCGAATATATTCGAAAACTGTGATTTTTTTGAATATTCGAATTCGAGTGCATTCGAAAAACGCGATTTTCTGAATATTCGAATCCGAATACATTCGAAAAACGCGATTTTTTGAATACTCGAATTCGAATACATTCGAAAAACACGATATTTTGAATATTCGAATTCGAATATTCGATTCGAATATTCGAATTCGAATGAAAAGTCAGGCTCTATGATAGACAGGATAGATGGCAGCCTGGAAGAAAAGGTGGAAGCAATACATAACGGATTCCTTCCTAGTTAAGCACGAGGCTTTTTCAATAAGCCTCTTATAAACTCTCTTATGTATCGTAAAAATGAGGTGGAAAACTTACACCTAGTAGGATCAATGGGCTTATGGAAGCATATAATTTCCTTGTTTTCTGGAATGCGAAATTTTCTTAAAGAAGTGCTCGTGTGTTGTAAAGTGCTGCTCATGAAGAACAAAGAAAGGGCTACCAGTCATTTGAAATGGGCACAATCTGCTTGAGCCACTGGAAGCTTCTATGTCACTTCAAGCGTATTTGGAATTGGTGGCTGACTGACGTTTAAGAACTTTCGTAAAAGAATGCTTTCGGCAAGCAGCAGCAGCTAATGACGGACTGACGACGATGTGTTATATGTCAATCTCTAGCAGATCTGCCCTGCTCATCTAAAACCGTGACATATCACACGGTCAATTTTGTGGCCACAAAATTTATTACAGGTAGCTAGGAATAGGCCAGCCATGAGTGCCGGTTTCATTTCTTTCTGGTGATTCGGCCAAGTAAGTGGTAGAAACAGACATTTCTTATTTGTGATGAACTTGTGAATGTAACTATTCTCCAGCCAACATATTGATTAAACGGTAAACGTAACAAAAATCGATCGTTAAATAACAGCCGGCCGATCTACAGTGCCTCCCTTTTGTGAAGTCTGGCATACGGCCGACATATCCACGCGACTCGCACTCCCAAAAGTGCACCCCAAACAAGGGCTATTGGTTCAGTTCCCGCCCAGCCAAGCAAGCCTTGTATCCCTTCGGGGCTGAATTGCTACTAGATTTCCTTTTGAAGGACAAAACAGTGACTTTTCCCTCGGCTGGCCGACGCAACTAATTCCATATGCCAAATATTCTACATGCCAAATCCAAATTGCATCCATGATATCCGTAGAGGTAGAATGCGTGCCGAATCTCAAGAATGACTGGCTGACATCGCCGTTTCCCTTACAATATATCTTTTGCGGAACCGTAGTTGTTGTAGAAACGACAACCAGAGCATTCTGCGACTACAGAGGAGTAGAAGAGCATAACGAGTACCGTGATGAAAATCACAAGAACGGCTCCATGAGGCATGTCCTGCACCAGCAGGCAACGGACATGGCACAAGACCGAAGCGCACCCTTTTTGACCCTCACGCGCATCCTGCAGACATTCGATTTATTTATTTATTATACTTGCAGAAGGCAAACATTAAAAACAACGCTCAATACTACAAAGCCAAAACAAACACAAAGGAACACAGATAGATTTTCCGTCGATGACGATTAGGCGTCTCCGATTCACCACAGCAGTGATTCTGCGTGGAAAAATCCTTGCTGCTCAACATTGTGAACGTTGTAAAGTTCTCCCTTTTGACAGAAAGGCTTTTCGGGAAGTAATCGGAATCGATGAGGCGCTCAGTATCCCGGCACCGAGCCACTATCGCAGCAGTGCTATGGCTCACAGACAGAACCGTTTAGGAGATCCTAATTACCCGAAAAATCTATCATCCTTCTCAAAATACAGCGTTGCAGAAATTTCCTTTGGGCATTCGAATGACACTTTTCGAATACTCGAATAATTTTGGTCTCCTGGGAAATTTTGAATATTCGAACGGTTTCGAATACCAAAAATTTTCGAGCATTCGAATTCGAATACATTCGAAAAACGCAATTTTTTGAATATTCGAGTTTGAATACATTCGAAAAACGCGATTTTTTGAATACTCGAATTCGAATATTCAAATTCGAATGAAAATCATTCGAATACCAATTCGAATGGGTCATTCGAGCATAAGTATATTTAGGAATAGCTACTCCACTTGACAAGAATGGTTTAATTGTTATAGATTCACAGACACGCTATATTCGAAGTCAGTACACATTTAGGCGCTTTTTTAGCCAACGTCCATTTCTGAAGTGAAAGGTCCATTATAACGTGTTTCATTCATAAAGTGACTTACAATAAGGATAAAAGACGTCGTTACTCATTCTCTTTTCGGATGCGGCACGCATCCTACACGCATTCTACTTCCAAGAGATCGTGGAGGCGATTTGAACGTGTATTTGGTCATACAATCACTTGTGGTGGTTCAACCGATGGACAAGTCAGTGCTTTATCCTTCCCAGACAAGTCTGAAACCAATTCACCGACCCCTGACGAATGGAGGGCTTGGTTGGCCTGGGCGGGGAATCCGAACCAGGAACCTAGTATCGGGTGCACGCGACGCGACAGCCGGCACTTCCTCCGACTGCGCGACACGTGCCCAACTGACAGTACTGCAGCGAAATTTGGTGACCCTGCTGCCAATTACCATGTAGCACATGCTCGGCTCTACGAGCTTTACAGCTGTCATAGTACTAGCCATTCCTATTAAAGAATGGTGGGCTTTCGTTTGAAACGACTGACTGTCCTCCTGGTCCGCGTTGGAGCTTTATTTTTATTTTAAGTATTTTTTTTACAGAATCTCAATTACGAAGTGGTTAAATTTCTGCAGATGGGTAGGTGGGCACTTATTACTGAGGTGGCGTGATGGACTCTCGAAGGCCTTTTCCAAGAAGAAAATTCGATGAATGCGATTGGGGTACTGGTGAGGAATACTAGCCGTTGATCGAGCGTACGCAATGCGGCAACGAGCTCGAACAGATTCAAGATTCGACAGTGTGCGTATCCTGTTATTACACTCTGCAGGCCCACAAAGGCAGCTCTATAAGACCACAAGTAAGGCGGCACACCTTCTGAATCCCAGGTACCGGAAGACGTCTTCGACACGGCTTCTAAATCCCTAGGCACGTTGGACGACGACCTGTTTTCTGAATCAACAAGGCCATGGGACGAACCCCACCCCTCACACTCCTCCAGCCCCAGAAAGAGAAAGGCCGTCATGGGTGCATCCGCCCTGGACAGACAGACAGAAGCCCTGCCCCCAGCCCCTTAGCAGCTTATTATAGAGAAGGATGATGATACTGCTCCGTCGTGATCTCTAATACATGAGCAAATGGTCTCATGAATGATGAATAAATCAAGACAACTGCTGTGGGACCAACTCTCAAACCATCCAAGCGGCACATGAACACGTGGGATGAGGGTATCTCATATTTCTTCTTCTTCTTAAACTACAATGGACAAAAAGGGCGGTTCAACAAAACAAGGAAGAAACGAGTGTTGTCCAGCATGGATGATGTTTTAAATTGTATCCAGTTTCGCCGATCTGAAGAATTGGATTGGATGATTGGAATGAGAAGGAACAGGGAAAACAAAGGCGGATAGCCCTGCATAAGCCGCGCTATCACGCCACGGAACTATTAATAGAATAGAAATTAATAGAATGTTTTGGACAGTTCAGGTAACAGAAGAGTGAAGAAAAGTAGGAAGAAGCGAAACTCTACTGGGATGCGCTGCTGAGAACCGTCACCTGACTTTTGTCTTCATTTCCACAGAGAAATTATCACCATTCTTGTCCAGGAAACTCGTCACAACAACAAAGCACGTGAAGAAGAAGCAATGTTTGCAAGCGCTGTTGAGAAGGCCGCAATGTTTTCGGTCG
The DNA here is from genome assembly GCA_947359475.1 of Heligmosomoides polygyrus bakeri. NCBI lineage: Eukaryota > Metazoa > Nematoda > Chromadorea > Rhabditida > Heligmosomidae > Heligmosomoides > Heligmosomoides polygyrus. Next base: position 45,996,230 of record OX375869.1, on the reverse strand, counting down.
GGTTTGAGTTCAAATTAAAAGCTTGCAACCTAGATGAAGCCATCACGGAAAAACTTGTTCGACTGTTCAACTAAGCCAAGACAACGAGTTTTGCCTCCGGTATACTCCGGCAAAAACTCCGTTTTGTATTTCTACTCCAAGTACACCAACGGCGTACAGTACTATATCATCCAATATTCATTCTGAGGATGTGCGCGGATTACAAAGAGCACTATTGCATTATATCAATTAAGTCTAAAAGTGCAATACTGGCAGATATACATTGTCTGAGACCACATTCAGACCATGATCCAGCGAACCATGAGCTATACCATTCAAGAACCTCATACATTTAGATACGCTACCGAACGATAGAACTATAGTTAACACATGTTACAATACTATGAACTTAAACATTTGTAGATCCTACAATAGATGTTGATCAGTTCGAAATGCGCTTCGTCGTTGAAGGCGCATATTCCTTGCATCGTTGTCCACCATAGGGGTCCCGTCCGCGTTCGTGACTAAATAAGGACTCACAGGAGTGAGCATTAAATCTGAAAGGGATAGCGGATACCATTTCTCAAACAAAAATTCTAGGTAACAGTCGTCCTACATAAGGTCGGAGCGCATTAATGAGGCATGGGCTGACATATGGAATTTGCTTTCTCGAACATCCTCCTCGCCGTGGGTGGGATGGGTGGGAGTCACCAGACAAGAAAAAGCCGGAATGGGGGTCTTAGGCACCGCCTACTCAGGTCAGCGGTGCCACCCAGCATGCGCTGACCATCGGGGCCGACGCGCTGCTACACATGACCTGCGGTGTCGCACCGCGTCGTCCCGACTAGCAGAACAGTCGTAGAAATTCAAAACAACACCTTCAGCTTCATTAGACACGGACGAAACATGAGTCATGGACGGGTTATAACTTTCGACAGCTTCCCTATATGAAGTAGAATCTAACTACACGCTAGCGAATGACAGGCGAAGGGTTAGCAGTAAGAAATTCGATACTAGTACAAATCGCAGCAAATCAGTGTCTGTACAGCCCGCATCAGCTCCTGGCCACCCGCACGCCGGCGATACCCTTCACCTCTCCTCCACTCGACATTTCTTCAAATTCTCGCTCCGAAACGCGCCTGAAACAGAACACCTCGCCATCGGCAGACGATACAGCGCGAGAGGACCGGCTCCCATATTCTCGTAGTTATCAGTTACAGTGAACGCTGCTGGTGCAAGAACAGCGATGTTGAGCTATAGCGTGATGGATAAGGTTCGAGAGTTCAGGAGCAGCAGAAGGTGAGCAGGCTCAACCAATCTAGGAATCTGGATGGGGAGAGGATCCAGATATCAGGTCGGACTTCTCCGATTTCGAGTTAGCCGAAAACCGGGGTAATAGAAATTGCTGGTAATCGAATCATTCTAAAATCATAGCTTTAAAAAGTAGTCGGAAAAATTGGGCAAAATTGGATAGATTTGAATTCTCGACATAACCGTTCGGGAAGGGACATAATGACACTAGTTCTTAAATTTTTGTAATTTGTGATTTATTTCTCTAATTTATTCGAAATTATTTTGGATTAAACTCTAGATCTGAAAGTTTGTCCGAGATCATATCCGGAGGAAAAGGTACGAGTAGAGATTGCACCTGACCAGATCTTCATCAAGTCGTTACAAGTTGTCTGTTTTTGTTTGAATGTTTGAGTTCCACGGCATTCATGACCAACATTTCACAGGTATCGCCTCCTTCAGAGACTGAAAGGTGTGTCACGTGAACTTACGACTATTTACAAAATGTTGCCTCAACTCTACTCCGTCAAAAGAACCCTTCTAAACACATGGTCAGGCAAGAGATCGGGAGGAAGCTCAGCTTACAGCAAGCCACTAACGGATCAAACAGTCGGTAGCAGAGCCGCTACCTCGACACACCGGACACAGGCTCGCCAGTCGGAAAGCCAGTCGGTGGGCCTCACCTCTCGGATTATATATACAGGCACACCTCCTCTCCGCTTTCCTTGTGGTACTGCGAGTGAATCCGGAACTCCTCAAGGGCCTTCCTCGTAGACGTCTTTGCCTTGGATGCCAGCAGCTTCACCCTGACTTCAAGATCGTCTCCCGCCTATCGGTGGATGTCCCCTACTTCAACTTCTGGTCCAGATGATTTTTGACTCTGACGTCCACGGTTCGTCCTGTCTCACCGGTACATGCCATTATCGCATAAAATTCAACAACAAATCGGACACTCTTCTGTGCAAGTCTGACACTTTTGAAATAAATTGTACTCCTCCAAACCAAAACAAGCTTCTTGCACATTACAATAGGGCTTCCGAGACGGTTGGAAGGATTGTTTCTTCAAGGGAAATTTAGTGTTTTTCAAAGAAATTTTTCAATTGCCCACTAAATCAAAACACAGTTTGAGAATTTACAAAAGCTTCATTTTCAAGGAAAACAAAGAATTAGGATTTGTTTTACAATGCAGGAGGGCATCAGTCATTCAGTGCATTGAGGGAAGAGATCGCACCATGCAGTCGATTGTTGCGTAACAATATTTTGTGCTCTACGGTTGGTTCAATTTTTACACGACGATCGACAAAACGTACGCAGATAGGTCGTCATGCAAAAGCACTGAACCACGTCAAGCCAGTCATTCAATCTTAACAGCTTCCGCTTTCAAGAACAGTATCTATGCATCCTAGAGGATTGAGTGATCGCAGCTTTGGCTGATTTTAAAGAGCGACAACAGACTAAACCGGGTGTAGATCGCCAGACGGGTGGCGATGTCCGCTCCCCGAAGTGGTGCCACTGAAAACTCCTCGCTCTGCAAGCTAAGCTAATCACGGACACTGGATCGCAGGCGACAGGCCCTTATGACAGGTCGGCCTACGAAGGCCCATGACACATTACATGGTGTATGACAGTTCAAGTTTCTCGAGATGGTGCTGCGGCGACCGCGGGAGCCGACGGGCACTCGCAGGCCCGGCGATTGTGGAAGGTATGCGAGGGTCCCTGATGCGAGGACGGCATCGGGGGGGGGGGGGGGGGGGGGGGGGAGGGGAATTGAGCTAATCCGAAAGTCCCGTAACGTAAGCAGGACCCGCGTGGCAACGCTGAATGTGGGGGTACGTTGACGGGCCGTTCGTGCCAATTGGTAGAAGCACTGAGCGAAGAACAGTTGATTTCTGCGCGGTGCAGGAGACGAGGTGGTCCTGCTGCAAGTCAAGGGACATAGGACGAGGCTTTAAGGTCGTTCTATGTGGAAGTCCCAGGACCACCAGTGATGTCGGTATGATCGTCTCGAACGTTTCTGTGACACAATAGCAAAAAAACGTTTCGATGACCGCTTGATGAAGATTGTTGCCGTAGAAGAACGACGATTTCATTTCTTCTCCGCGTATTCTCCGCAAACAGGTTGCTCCGAGCAAACCAAGGACGAGTTCTGTCCCTGCTTAATGAGAAAACAGCGGAATTTCCGTCACAAGATATGGTTGTTGTGGCAGGTGACCTTAATGGTAACGTTGGAGCAGCGAAAGACGGTTACAGCTGTCATGTTGGTTTTGGCTATGGGTCACGCAACGCCGATGGTGAGCGTATACTTGAGTATGCAGACTCACACAACCTCACAATCGTGAACACCAAATTTCGAAAGCGTGACTCCTACCTCATCTCGTTTTATAGTGGGAACGCTAAAACGCAGATTGACTATGTTCTTGTTAGGCGTCTTGACCAAGGCCTTGTCAACGGCTGCCACACAACACCGTCCACTGATCTGCTCGCTGATGATCACACCTCCGAGGTGTAAGCGTGTCGAGCGCTGCGGGACGGATAGAATCAAATGTTGGTAATTGAAAGAGAAGGAGGAAGCTGTTACTTTTCGCATTCGGTTGCCAACGATAACAGCTGTCGACGAAACCTGGAAGGATGCTAACGAAGCGATAATTCGGGCTGCACGCTTCGAACTCGGCACAGCGAAACCTGGAAGGCGCTGGGTCGACAAGCAGGCATGGCTATGGACTGACGATGTCAAAGAAAAGGTTTGGAAAAAACGGCTCTATCAGCAACGTTGGCTAGATACGTTGCATTTGGACTTGAAGATAGCTGGTGAGCATCCTGATCAAGCATTTGATCGGGAGAATTGGCGTCACCACACCAGAAGAGCGGATCCCGCCACCAAGCGGGACAGACGCTAATGAAAATGATGTTGTAGATCGCCAGACCTTTTCCAGTTATGCAAAGTAGGATTTACAGAGATACCCTGAGATCTGTAGAAAGGTAGCACTGATCAGAGGATGTACACAGTCTAGATTGTCATCGCTCCTGAAAGTCCCAACTTAAAGTTGGGGAGGCTTCGCACGATTCGTTCTGACGGATCTGACAGACCTTCGCCGCTCAAGTACAACAACTGCTGCTCTCGAGTGGTAACGCGACACCAAACTGTTTCACTTTTCGTTGGTCCCAAGCTTCACAATACGGCTAACAACAGTGATATTTCAAAGGCTCATGCCTTCTTTAGCCATACTATGCAGTTGGCGCTAGTCGGTCACACCTACATTTTTCAGTAGTTCCGATTAACTAGTCTCACGTCTTTTTCCTTTTCTAACCGTTCTACTCCTCCAAGAAATTCCCTGAATCTAACAGGAAAGAGCTCCGTATATCTCCTTGTCATCTCCTCCTGCAACAGCTACAGCAGCAGTTGCCTCTCTTGATCTTCGACAAAGGCTTTTTGCACATCTAACTCATGAAGTTAGATGTGCGGAAAGCCTTTGTATGCATCCTTTGGAAAAGTTGTTGCAGCAACCGAATTTGTTTATTTCTAAATCAAAAAGCCGTGTTCAAAATGCTGGGCAACAGCAGGACTGAAAACAAATTGTCTGTAGAGAAGGAGCAGAAAGAAATACAGAACTACTACAACTCAAGAAAAACAAATGGCAGTTGCGCCCCTTCCCTAACCTAAAAGCGACAGCACCTCAACTTTGGATTTTCGCCAATACCGTTTGAAGGTAGTAGAGAGACGGACCTTTTTATATTTTTGGTTTTGACCAGCTGTTGAATAGACAGATGCATGTGCAGGTTTGAATAGGTAATGAGGCATAGGCATTTGAATTTAGCGCACTTTTATATCAGGAAAGCGAGAGAGCTGACAATCCCATAGCTGTTTCTTGAGCCCCTCTTCACCGATCTGTTTGACCAGTTGTCGACAGTAAGCCCTGATATGGGTCTACCGTCTAAGCCTCGAGCAAATCACCGGCGCCTACCGACAATGACGGAGCTGGGACTATGGGACCTTCCTATTACTTCCGAATTCATGGCAACGGCTATGGCGCAGACGCATCGCAGACTAGCACTCGATTACTGCAGCCCCAATCCAGTTCTCTCACAATTTCTTCATGGCGATGACAGAGCGGCTGCACCGGTTAGGTGAAAAATACCCACAGAATAGAACGTCTTCTATAAGGGACATCCTTCCGATATTGCACCATGCGCTCGAAATCCAAGATGTACCTGCAACAGTGCTCACAATAAAGACTGTCACGAAGAGAACTGTATGCGTAACTCACAGGAAGCCACAGATAATGAGTTCAGTAGTCTTCTCTCCCATCGCACGCGCAGCTTCAATGTCCTTCTCCGCTCGAGGGTCATACCTCCACCAACCCCTGCGACCCTCAAAAGCGTAGCATAACAATTAACATAACAGTAATTGACATCGGAATAGGTGGAAAGCTGCGTAAAATGAAGCAGCGAAAAGAAGAAGCTTTGCCAACCTTGTAGAGCCAGTAGCAGCGCACCTTGTCACTGCTAGACTGAGCAGGAGCTCCTCCATCTTCCGCCGCGTCAGCGGTTTCCTCTTCCTGGTCGCAAGATCTTTTTGAAGAAGGTTCAGCTTGTTCTTGGTCAAGTCGAATCCTTTTAAAGAGCTGTCGCTCTGGAACGGCACTCATCTCAGAAGACAAGGATTCTAGGTCACAGAGGCATTTGGAGGTGAGATGTACGTCGTCGGAGGCAGCGTCAAACGCTGATTCCAAATGTGCATTGCGTATCTGCAACGCACATCGAAGCAGAATGACGGACCATTTTCACTTTCCCGTGATTGCGCTCTGCCAAGGTAGTTCGCAAGCACACTTGGCAGGCGAGCAGCGGTGGCTTAGTGGGTAGGTGAGCAGTGTCGTGGGCAAGGTTTTCGGTTCCACTTTCCGACAACACAGCTGTGCTCCGCATAGCTAAAAGATCATAAACGACCAATGAAGGTCCTAATGTAAAATAGCGCTGAAAAACTTCGCAAGGAAAGACGCCAGGTTCATTGAAACAACCGTACTCGCACAAATCCAAAGGTCGGAAAAAATTTCGCCTGAGCTTCGTCGAAGCGGTTATTTAAGGTGTTGATCACAAGTACAATATTCGTTTTCGAAATCTCGGCTGACTAGGTTACAGCAGGTGTGGGTCAGTTAGGTGGTGAAGTCAGGAACATTAATTTCGACCAAATCTCATCCAAGGGCATTACTCGGGGTGCTGAACAGAAAACGACATCCCTCTTTAAAATCTCGGAACGATGCATTACGGTAGGATGGGGGAGTAAGTGTGGTGAGGTAGGACCGCCGATTTCACGCAAAACCGCTGAGGAGTTATTAAGACGCTGCTCGCGAACATGATTCATGGCACAGAAGAATCAGACCTGTTCCCTCAACATGCCCAGGCTCCGCGAACATCGGGCACGTATATTATTCTCCACAGCTGGTTGTTGGGCTTTAAAGCAACACCAAAAACTGATATCATCTTCGTGATCAGCGCCTCAAATACTCCGCCCAGGCGAAATTTGGGCGAAATCGATTATCTTGGCCCAACAACCCTTACTCACCCATACCTACCGTAACAACCGTAATCGACCGAAATTATGGTAACAAGTATCACTTTGTGCTCAGCACCTCAAATAACCTCCCTCGGCTAGACCTGGGCGAAAATTTCTGTCGACCTCTGAATTATGAAATTACCCGCAGTGCAACTCGATTTAGCCTCCTTCCGGCGAATGATCTTCGTTGCATTTTCACATGGAGAGCTTGACTGGTCGTTTCCGAGCTTTGTTGTCGAGTGCAAAAAGTCTCCTTTCAAGGGAGTCGAACCGCCGACCCCTTGCCTTTTCCACCACGCCGCTTCCCTATACTACGCCACCACTGCCCGGGTGTCCGCGGTATTTGCGGTTTATTACACTTTAGCAGAGCACAATGAAGGCAAAGTGAAAATGGCTCGCTACTCCGCTGCCCAAGGTCCGCCGCAGATATGGAACACATACTTATGGTTAGAGTCAACATCCGAAACTGAAACCCACAATGTAGACCTCATCTCCAAGTGCCACTACGACCTGGTATCCCTCCCACGTCAGTCGATGGAGCACGCTAACGAGGTAAATAAAGCACTTGTCTTTTTGCTATAGAAATTCGAGTTTAATCATCACTTTTAAGATTAAATGCGACATTCCAATCTGGCAAGCAACGATCACATCTCACCTAACAACGACAGCGAGCGGGCCATTCTGATCTGCACTGCAGCACTGCACTACTCTTCAATATGGTAGAAATCTCTGTTCGAAACGTGGATCACAGTCTAACGCAAGAAATAACTCAAACGTCATGGTAAACTACACCCTGGGTCCGATCAAAAATCTTCGGATGATTCGGGTAACGCTAACTTTGCAGACACCGGATTTTTGGATGATTCGGACAACGGCGATTTTCCGGACCCCGGATTTTGGATTATTCGGATCGGGATATCGGAATCGAGTGTCTGAAAATGATTCATTCGGATCCAGATGTGTATTGTCCACACACAAATCGCTTACTCATCTTCATGGAGTTCAACGAGCAAAAGGCGATTTACATACTTGGACAGACAGCCTCGCCAGCCCTTCGTACTTCCCAAGCAACAACTACAATTCCTTGCCCATCCTATGGGTTAAAATGTATGGTCTGCTTCGCGACTCGTCGACTGGGACTTGGAGCATATGACTTTCTCTTCCGCTTCTGGTTATTATCTACCAAAAAAGCCAAGCGAGTTGACAGACAGCCCCTTGGAATCGTGGTAAACATTATCCTACGATAGGTCGACATCCCTCTTCTTGGTCGCATTAAATACGGTTACTTCTGATCCCACAATGTGTCGTCCAAATGCTTTGTAATCTTGTACGTAACCCTGTAGCAGAATTGAATTTTAGAGCTCTCAGAAAAAAAAATGGAGCCCCACCCAGGGGCTGTGCCAGTCATGATGAGGAACTCTAAATTCCAAGCTTCTTGGATTTTGTTTCATTTGAGGTTCGCTAATAAACATTATTTGGGGGTCATCGTACAGCCTTTAGAAAATGATCAGGTGGTGTGTATCTTCGGCCACAAATTGCAGTTTCCATTTTTCCTCACAACAACAAATGAAATCGCTTGTTGACTGAAGAGAATAATCGTGTGCTCAATTTTCTTGAAAGACATCGTCGGCCTATGTCTTACACGTAGTCTGCAAACAGTAGTGTTGGGCTTCATTCGCTCTTCGTCATCCCACTCTGCTGGCATTCAATAGAAATGATTCCGGCGACGCAGGATCTCATAACGCCTCTGCCATGATCGAAGAGCATAGGGACGAATCGGCTCTCACCCTGGAGCGAACGCTTTGGATGAAGCAACGGAAAGGTTGGCCGCGCGAAAGAGGTCTGTGTTGAACCTCTTCGGCAGAGGTTCCATCTCACGAGGAGAGATAGGGGTCGGAAGAAGTGCGAACAGAGCCTTCCTTCGTTCAGGAGGGCTCACAACCGAGTACTGTGTTCTCAAATTTCCCAGCTAGACTTCTTCAGCACAGAACTTCACAGCGATGCTTCCAACGACTTTTTGCGCTTGTACTGCCACTGGTGCTGCTGCGACGCTCTTCTGCAGCTAGCAGTGGCACCTTCCGCTCGACCCCGTGTTCTGTACGAGCCCAGTGCTGCACCTTACCGCTTAATGAGTTAAAAAAGCGGAAAGTACATCTAAATCTGACCACGCAGGTCAATCATCTCTAGCTGTTTACTACAACTTTCCATAGAGTGATTCCACTTGCTGCCACTATACACGAAAATAGTTTCAGATTTAACTCATAAGTTTGAGCAGTCGATGTCCACTTCTGGACCGCAATGTATTCGAATTTTTCAGCATTTTTTATGGGATGCGTAGAGCACAGTCGAAGAAGGTGCCGTCTATTGCCTGGACCCCGAAACGGGGTTCTTCGTTCCGGTCCTCCCCAGGGCAACATCCAGCCTCCAGGCCACCGCAAGTCATGGAATAGGCCAAATATGGATGCAAACTGTCCGCTGTCTTTACGACATCCCGTAGAAGTATACTTCGTTCCGCATCCCACAAACGGATAGCTTAACACCGAATTTCTTCATTTTATCCTTTTGCATTACGAAACCGCTTTCTCTACAGCAAAAAAAAAAAACGCTTGTTTTGTTGATCCTAACGCACAACTTGGGGAATTTGAACTTCGCCGCTGGAATGAGGAGCGCTTTCAAAGCACTGGCAACTGGAAGAGTAGAATCACTAATTTGAGCTCATTCTTATTATGAGCAAACGCTTTACCATTCAGATTCCTCGATGACGACGACGGAAGCGAAATGGAAGGCGAATCAGGATCACGCATATCCAACGCAACGTTGTGCACGATTGGACTCCGAAATGTGGAGTTGGACACCTCCCCGCGACATATCGGACACAGCGAAGACGCTGTTCGGAAGGCGGCACCTAAGAGAGCGGACGTTTCAATACGGTGGGCTCGCAGGTAGTACTAATCTAACAAACAGTGCAGAAATAGAATGGTAGCTTAAAAGAAGGCACACACCTTTGATGCACAAGAAGCAGAATTTGTGCCCACAAGAAGGCACCGCCGTAGGGAGAATCATTTTTTGCGCACAAACAGGGCACTCCTCATCATCTCCGTCTTCCACCATTTGGAAAGTGAATTCTATCGAAGTGCTGTTGAAAGTCTGTTGATCGTGAAAAAGAGCCTGCTGAAGGTTGATGATTATCACATGCGAGTCAGATCCGAAAGCGAAACGAATCAGTCGATTTTAATGAACTGTGTCGCTGTTGATCTTTCGTACAAAACCGGACAGGTGCACTTAGAAATCATTCAGCCAACCAGTAGAAAAATATTGGGCGATCTCCAACGCGCCCGCAAAATCGAAGTGGTTTTTGATGCTGGAAGTACTGACGGCGGATGTTTGCGAAATCTAGTTCTCAAGTTCGGCACAGGGCTTGCCACTCCTTCCCTGGTAATGCTGTTCTCAAAGAAACCGTAGGAGCTTACACCGAGTCAGCCAATTCTTCTAGTACCAGACCGAAGATCATCTGATCCATCTAGCTATAGGAAATGCAAGCAAGGTGTAAAACATGTAAATCAGATGCTCCACAATCCCATATAAAAGCAGATGAGAAGACCCGCCACACAACTCGCTCAACTCTTATTCGACGTCATCACGTGTTTTGATTTCTCTCTACAGCTCATCGCCCTTGGTAATCGAACAAGGGAGGCACAGGCGATGGGGCGCAGAAAGCTATCAATTTGTAGCAGAAGGGATTTGCGAAATGCACAGCTTCAGAATAAGCAGTCGGCATTACTGACAAAGGAAGGTCTTCTGTTTGTAATGCAACTTTAGCACCCTAAGCACACCAAATGACCCCATGGACAAAGTTCGGGCGAAATTTGCCTTTCTGACATCACCGCCCTCACTTTATCTCTTACCTACCTTAACTTGCCATAAGAAACCAAAAATTCAGAAATCGATGTCAGATCCCTGATCAGCATCTCAAACAACACATTAGCCGAAGTGACAACAAAAAAATCGAACTAGGTAGTCCTATAGTACACATATGTATGTAAAAAGCGTTACTGGTCTACCAGCCTTCTTCAATAATGATGGAAGAATGCAAAAAAATGTGTGGGCGAAAAATACTGCTCCCAAACTGAATTTTGCTTTTCTTTATCCTGTTCAAAAAAAAAACTAGACGTAAAAACATCTATACTTTGCAGTGTAGCCAATCCACCGCCTAACGCATTGAATTGGTTTCCACCTTGGATGACTTTGCACCTCGGTCACCACTCTTGGATCGACAATGGTGGCCGAAATGCTAAGTCAGCTCTTGGCTTAAGGCAGCGGATGAATGTGGTGAGGCCAGAAGTGCCAGTTTCGTACAAACTTCGAGCATCGGAGATCTTTTAGGTTCTGATCTCGAATCTGACATCAGTTTTTGACTTCTCTTTATGTGGAAATTAAGTTTTGTTACTTTCCTACCTTCAAAAAGCTCGAAAAATTAAATGAGGATTGTTTCTAGGCGTTTGTTCAAAAATGAGTGGAGGTGAAGAGAAAGGGTCTCACTGACGAGAAAGCGGAAAACGCAGAAACGTGGGCATCGGGGACAACCGAATCCCAGAACCCATTCTTACGAAGCGATAACCCTGTCACTTCACCGCAGACGCAGCCTTCGGAACAGCTAACGGCTATTCTGGTCACGCAACACTGCAGCAAGACGAACGACATACAGTCGACAACGCGAACTCTGACCGGCCAGAACTCGCTCAGGAGATCCATTCAGCAAATTTGGCCTAGAGAATTGCAATCAGCGTCTCAAACTCTTTCAGATGACAGCGTCTGCTTCCGGAGTACCATGGAAAGCTGAAGGAATTCCCTGTCTGCTATAGAGCGTGCCGCTGTCTGCACCCACTATGCCTGAGCGCTGCTAGCCTTCGCAGACGAAAAGGAAATCTATCGCAGTACTGCCGAGCAGCTGCGGGCGTGCAATCTGAGGAAGCGCCGACTCTCGCCTGCACTCCGAATCGATTCAAGACCAGCACCGCACCCCGGCCAACCGCATCCCATCTCTTCACGGTCGGTGCACTCGCAGCAGACTTCGGTTGGCCACTGCAGGTCACTGGTGTATAGGACAGAAAACACATTCAAACTCTCTGCACAGTGTCCTGCAGGAGCAGGATGCGTGACAGATTCCGAAAACGATACTTCACCAAGCACACCACGTTCCTCCTAACTTACCATCTAAGTGGAAAGCGGCAACAATAATTAGAGCAGCTCTCCCATTGGTTCGCAACAGGGATGAACGGATAATGAAATTTTGAAATCCGGGTGGATTATTTTGCCCGAAATGGCTGGACAACGGAAAAACAGATAACGGACGAAAAACAAAAATTAAAACTCGTCATAAATTGCTCCCGTTTGAACAGCACGTCAGGAGTTGAGGCACTGTTAGTTTTTAAGCCATTCCCAGACATTTTAATAGTGTTTATAAACGCAGTGCAGTCCCCACATTAACGACGCTTTATGGGATTTTCCACCCTTCAGACTTACGACAAACAAGCATCAACATACCACCTTTCGCCTTTCCAGGAGGTTGCCTCCATCGTTTTATTAGGTTGTCCCATAAGTCCCCGCCGTTTTTTCAACGATTCACTGCAGATTTCGCCGGCGGGCTCTTGCATAGCGCTGCATAGCTTTCGAAAGAGAATGATTTGCTCTATCAGAAAATGTATTCCATTTCTTTTTTCATCATGAGTTTTGTCAATTTTTAGGTCGTTGAAGTGAAAAGTGAAAAAGTGAAAAAGTAGCCATTTGCGCACTTGTTCTCTCCGCTTAGCTCCGCCATTGCCGGTCCCAAGCCCGGATGAGAAAGGAGGAGGGTTGGACGACGAGCTAGCAACCCGTCTCCGAAAAATCTTTTTAGCTACAGAAACGATGAAAACTTCTGTTGAAACTGAAACTGAAATGCCGGATGCTAGCATTATGACGGTTCCCCCGATTCTAGCAACGGTTTTTTCACCTAAAACATCAACTCGTTTTGGTACTTGGAATGTTCGCACTCTGTTTCAACCAGGAAGACTCACTCAGCTACTGCGGGAATTCGACGGCTACCGCCTTGATATACTCCGAGTTAGCGAGATGCGATGGACTGGGAATGATCGAATCATCAGCTCTGGAAAGTCCATAATATTTTCGGGCGGCTCGTTGCACACAAATGGAGTGGGATTCGTACTAAGTCAACGTGCCAGTAATGCTCTCGTCAGTTGGAAACCAGTCAATGACCGGATCATAAGTGCACGCTTCCGGACAAAGCACATCAGAGTCACGGTGATACAAGTGTATGCACCGACCGAAGATTCTGAGGATGCGAAAAAGGACGAATTCTACGAATGCCTACAGCAAACGATAGATGAAACGCCTCGACGCGACTTGAAGATTGTAATGGGTGACTTCAATGCCAAACTAGGCGGCGACCAGGCAGGGCTGGAAAAAGTTGTAGGACCGTTTACGTCAGCTAGCGATACAAATGAAAATGGAAGTCGACTCATCACCTTTTGCAGCTACAACAATCTCTGCATTGGCAACACTTATTTCCAACACCGTCGGATACACAAAGCTACGTGGTCGTCGCCGGATGGAGGAACGGTAAACGAGATTGACTTCGTTTGTATCAGCAACAGGTGGAGAACATCCTTACTAGATACACGAGCATATCGCGGCGCAGATGTAGGATCCGATCACTACTTGGTTAGAGCAAGCATGAGACTGAAACTCAAGCAACAGGAACGACGTTGCATTGCACGTCCCTTTGACATAGCTCGACTAAAAGATCCCGTCGTCTCGACAAACTTCCCCATTAAGTTGCAAAACCGATTCCGCTTGCTAGAAGAGGTCGGCAACTGCACAGAGGCTGAAGAGCAATGGAATATCATAAAGGAAGCTACTCGTGCTTGTGCTGAGGGAAACATCGGGAGAAGGAGAGGCACTCGTAAAGAACAGTGGATAAGGCACGAAACGTGGGATCTAATAGACCAGCGGAAACGTACGAAGCAACAAAAGGACCGATCTAACTTGAGCGATGCGGTTAAATGGGAGTATTGCCGGAAGTACGCTGAACTCGATCGGTTAGTCAGACGATCATGTCGAGCCGATAAAAAGAATTGGCTGACGCAAAAAGGCGTTGAAGCACAAAACGCTGCCGAACGTGGTGACTCGAAAACGCTCTACAGAATCGTGAGAGAGCTTACAGGAACACACAGCAGCTCAAACACGCCGATAAAGGATCGAGGCGGCAAGTTGCTCGTCACGAACGAAGAACAGATCGAGAGATGAGTTGCGCACTTCAAAGAAGTCCTGAACCAGCCGGAACCTAGTGATACATATGACTTTCGAGATAAGGAAGAGGAGAGCGTTCTGGAAGTTTACATGGGCGACATAACATTGGAGGAGACGGATAGAGCAATCAAAAGTCTGAAAGGTGGTAAAGCGCCGGGTCTCGATGAAATCTCCTCTGAACTTCTCAAAGCGGGAGGCAGAGCAATGGCCACTACATTGACGAGGCTATTTAACGTACCATGGCAGCGCTTAGAAGTTCCGGAAGACTGGAAGAGAGGAGTCATAGTCAAAATACCCAAAAAAGGCGACTTATCAGAATGTGGAAACTGGCGAGGAGTTACATTGCTTTCTATACCCGGCAAGGTGTTCTGCTTAATTCTACTAAATCGACTGCGAGCCGCGGTAGATGAAAGACTTCGTGAAGAACAATGTGGATTCCGAGGTGCTAGGTCATGCAGCGAACAGATATTTACCCTACGGAATGTCATCGAGCAATGCATGGAATTTCGGACGCAACTTCTCATCAATTTCGTGGATTTCCGGAAGGCCTTCGATAGTCTACATCGTGAATCGCTATGGTCAATTCTCAGGATTTACGGTATACCCCAGCCTTTTGTGGAAATCTTCAAGAAGCTGTACAAGAATTCCTCCTGTTGCGTCAGAACGAATGCAATACACACGACATTCTTCGAAGTTGTTACCGGAGTGAGACAAGGATGTGTACTCTCCCCTCTTCTGTTCAATGTTGCTCTGGACTTCATTATGAGGAAATCCATGAAAGGTGATGAAACGGGTATTAAATGGAGCAGGACACACCGGTTAACAGACCTCGATTTCGCAGACGATGTAGCCATTATAGCCGAGAACAACGGCTTACTGCAGCAAGCAACCACAAACCTCGCGAACGAAGCCAAGAAAATTGGACTACGATTAAACCCGGACAAATCGAAAATGATGAGCATAGGGAGAACAGATATGAACGTAGATATCAACGGTGAGGCATCACAGCTTGAAATTGTCCAGAAGTTCACATATCTTGGAAGTACCGTGTCACGCGACGGGAATGTGGAATCAGAAATACTAACGAGGATTGTGAAGGCTTCATCTGTGTTTTGGAAGCTTGGCCCAATCTGGAGCTTATCGTCAATCGCGTCGAAGATAAAGCTGCGGCTTTACCACTCAATTGTAGTCCCGATTGTTGCCTACGCGAGTGAAACATGGGCCATGTCCCTGAAGTGCGCCAAAAAGCTAAACGCCTTCCACCAGAGATGTCTTCGACGGATATTGAAACTGCGATATACAGACCGTGTGACTAACTGTGAAGTCCTAAACCGGAGCGGTTCAAGTAGTCTTTCTGCATTAATCGCACAAAGACGTCTACGCCTCGCAGGACACATAATGCGAATGCCTGAGTACCGATTTCCTCGAGTAGCCATGTGTTGGATTCCTGAAGGTGGTAGCAGAGCGCGCGGTCATCCGAGAAACACATGGAGGCGAACATTCGCAAAGGACCTTCAACTACTAAATATTTCCAGAGACGAAGGTGAAGAGTTGGCACAAGACAGGCATCAATGGAGAAGTCTCGTCGCCCGATATGCCCAACAGCATGGGAGGAACTAAGTCTAAGTAAGTAAGTCTCTCCGCTTAGGTTTGTAATTTTTTGCGCAGTTTTTTATAGCATTTGGAAGACAATGTTCTGTACTACAAGAGTATGTGTCGGTCCTATTTTCTCACTTGTCCTTTATTGATTTTTAGGCCATCAAATTGGGGCGTCCGAAGGAGGATGGTTGTTTTTGCCGACAGCTCCTGCTCTGTGGTTGGACTTTTTGGGTTGGTGTTATATGTCATTCGCAAGAAAATGTCTTGCTCTATAAGAATATGTGTCGCGTTTATTGATTTCTATTGAATATCAACAAAATGCCAAAAAGAGAAAAATCGTCTTCACCAACAACCCCTCCTTCTACAGTTGTTGATATTCGACAGAAATCAGCGGGAGCCAATAAACGCGACACAAATTCTTACTGAGCAAGACATCCTCTTCCAAACGACATATAACACCATGCAAAAAGTTCAACCACAGAACCGGAGTTTTGGTAAAAAATCGGGCGGAAAGGTCGGAATTCCCAATTTGGTGACCTAAAAATCAATAAAGGACAAATGAGCAAATAGCACTAACACATATTCTTGTAGTACAGATCATTGTCTTCCAAACGCTATAAAAAAACTGTGCAAAAAATTACAAACCAAAGCGGAGAGAACAAGTGCGCAAATGGCTACTTTTTCACTTTTTCACTTTCCACTTCAACGACCTAAAAATTGACAAAATTCAGAATGAAAAAAGAAATGCAATCCATTTTCTGATAGAGCAAATCATTCTCTTTCGAAAGCTATGCAGCGCTATGCAAGAGACCGCCGGCGAAATCTGCAGTGAATCGTTGAAAAAAACGGCGGGGACTTATGGGACAACCTAATATTTATCAGGCGCCTAGTTCTTTTTCAACTAAAGCTGCTGAAAAATAGACTAGTCCTTGGAAGAGCAGGTCCTCCGATGTCTCTTGACTTCTCCATGCTATAAAAAAAGAAGACGGGAGACGTCCAGCCGAATAAAGTCCACATGCAAATCTTCATTTCACACCATAATAAGAACCGCCATTGTTATTGCTACTCGATAGCATACCAAGATCCATGCTAGTTGGGCGTGAATTATCTGGGATGGATACTATACTAACTTTCTATCGGCCAGCTACTGCAAGCAATTGTTTAGGCCAAACACACGCTCAATGAGCATCCAGAAGGGCAGGAACATCCGACGCACTCCTAAAAGCGAGTGTTCCGTATGTAATTCAGAGATTTCACTAGAAACCTCATAAATTTGAAGAATCTGCATGTCTTCGGTGTTAGGTTTGTTCAGTTGTTTGATGCTCCGCTAAAATTTTTAATGGAGAAGTCGCTCTCTCTATACATCTGGATTAAGCCTATTTCTCTTCTGCTCGTATTCATTGCTGTACTGCAGTATTTGTTTGATAATTCACAACAGCATATGGCTGAAAGGATATCCTTACCGCATACAATCAAATCGAACACGCTGCAAACATGGAGCCACAAATGACACGACGCAAAGGTCGGCGATAAAAATTCACTCCAGGTTGAGCTAGGCCCAACACTTCTAATAATATCAGGTCGCTACGTTTGTATGCCTTCTTGGACTGCACATGACTTGAGATGAAAGAACAATGCTCTGCTTAGTTGCCTGAATGTAAGGTACACGCTTAATGACTCTGGAAGGGTAGAAGTGAGGTATCTTTAACACTATGTAATCACTTCCCAAGTGGGAAAATGCCTCAACTAACCCTTCTGGATTTAAATGACTTCTGTTGCTTCTGACAGTCTTCTTACGATCGTGAGGGATCTTCTATGTACATAGTCTACCACGTCCAAACCTAAGATTCAGCTAATTTTTTGTTCGTTACCTGGCCCAAAATCGCCGGATAACGAACAACAAAACGGATATGCCAAAACCCCCGGAAACAGGATAACGGATAACGGTTAATCCGCTCATCCCTGGTTGACAAGAATTGAAATTGCGGAAAGATCCGCTTTCAAGCTCTTCACTTGACCTGACCTGACCTCTTCAACTTATTGCTCTTGCACGGCATAGGGTCCTTAGCAGAAAAGCATTCAGTCTTCCCTATTTGTGTTTTTCTTATTTCAGAAGCACACGTTGAAATAAAAACTGCGAAGTCCTTTGTGATGATCTATGCAACGGTTAATTGTGCTTTGCAATGCGCTTATCACTCTCGTTAATGTAGAATGGAGAATAACTCTCGTTAATAACAATCCACGTACGGGGAAAAATCTTCACGTTCATACTTAGGAAAACGAGGAGCTACGACAGTATAAATGGGTGAGATCGATCTTGAGGTCACTCAAGTCCTTACTAGGGAAGGGTTCCGACCTCCCATGGACCTTCAAGTTGACACCAGGATCATTAGAAAGAGCTCGGAATGCTGATTACGAATATGGGTGTCGAAATTGCAAAATGAAAGTCCTGAGCGAGTTATGTACTGCCGAAATCGAGGGGCCTCACCACAGGCTGGCTGTGCGACACAACTGGCGCGACAGTGGTGAGTCATCGGGGCTCCGTAAGAAGGGCCCCCAGCTACGGCAAGCGCAGGGATGGTGTTCCCGCTCATCAGGTGCGACGTCGTTAGTTCGGTTACCGTTGCTGCCGGTTTTTTTTGCAAATCACAATTTATCTTCAAAATGACCTTTTGTTCTGAATTATGACACGTGTTTGATTAAATAGCAGGGAAAACCACCATACACGTTTGTCAAAATGCTTGAAGGCAAAAAAAACTGCTATGGTTACATTTGTACATGCAAAATTGCACGAATAGAATCCCAGTTTTATATTGAACAACTAGAGGTGTTTCTAACAACCTTGGCATTCATGGAACAAAGCAAAAACATGTGTGAAGCAAAAAAAAGGTAAGTAGAATGTATGATGTGGAAGCCCAAAATGTCGTTGATCTACTGCTTTTTCTTCACTCACTATGTCCTTTTCACCAGCAAAGGTGGTGTTCATTCTTCTTGCTAAATTTGGGGTGCCAGACGACAACGATGCACCAACTCGGGAGGAGAAGAAGATCGCTAGAAGGTTCGCAGCTATTCTACGTAACGGTGCTGCAGCTTCAGTTGATGTCGAAACGGATAAAAATTTGGGATCAGATGTGTCTGCTGATGACGAGTCCGATGGGACCATTGCGATGACGAGGACGAAGAAAACTCGAGCACCACCCATCAGAATGTTATTCACTTTGACGCCAATATTCCTGCCGGGGCTACTTCGCTGATTCAACCTTCTTCGGCCCGATGAAAAACGTTACGAAAAGGATCAGGTCGTTTGCCGTGGCAAATAGCGTGGAGTTCAATATGACCCAGAGGGACAAGCTACTGAAGGTTGTATCGCAGACTTACCCGTGTGGTTTGTGCCCCTAGGTTTTCAACTTTTTGAAATACTCACGGCATAAGGCAGGTTACATCGATGATCACCCAGGTGTGTTTGTCACTCCTGGTGAATATTTGATTTCATTCCAAAGATAAATTATGATTTGCAGAAAACTGGCAGCAACGGTAACCGAACAGACGTCGTCGGAGCTGATGAGCAGGAGCACGCGCAGCTGGCGGGCTCTTCTTACGGACCCCGATGACTCATCACTCTAGCGCCAGGTGTGTCGCACAGCCAGCGTGTAGTGAGGCCGGATTTCGCAGGCATAACTAGCTCAGGAATTTCATTTTACAATTTTGACACCCATATTCGTGGTCAGCATTCCGAACTCTATATAATGATCCTGGTCTCAATTTGAAGTTCCATGGGAGATCGAAACCGTTTTCTAGTTAGCGACTTCTCACTCCCCAGTAGCAAAAACCACGGCGGAGCGAGCGAGATGTGACTACCCAAATCTTGGTAGTTCTCTGCATCGAATTCACTGACCGAAATCCTGCATTAGTAGAAGCGCGACTTCAAGACGCAATGGGCCTTTCCGCACCGCACCGTTTTCAGAGGGGTTTGATGATGCTGTGCCCTTGCATTGTGCCTACTCGTGGGTCATAGAGAATGACTGCTCAAACTTGGTGGCGACTCCAAATGACAATGTGGAATTCATTTAAAAGGATATAGGGACCACTGCTCATTCATGCACTAAGCGGGCTGGTGCCCGGGGTGCGTAGCGTTCGTATCGGCTGGTCGTGGGCGCCGGGGCCGCGCACCCAGGTGGCCATACCTGCGGCGTTATCCCTCCGCTCGCCGTCTTTGCTCACGCTGCGGCACCCGTCGCGCGCGCAGCGGACAACGGCCCGACGGAGGCCACACGACGACGGCCCGACGAACGAGCGGAGCCACAGGTCGACCAGATTTGCTGGAGCTGCAATCAACAGGATATTCAGAGGATTTACAAAACGAGTGTAAAGATACATGTTGGCGCGAAAAAACATAGCTCTACATCACAATTTCGAGCTCTATCTAATGAGCTCCACCTCAAGCTCATCAGTGCCACCGTTGATCCGATATTCTTCAAATTTGAAACTGAAAAATAATTCTTTGCAATCCTGCTGCGAAGCTGTAAAGGATATGTTTCCAGACTAAAATTTCACACAGAATTCGACTACGCCGTCTAAATACCTTCTAGAAAAGTTCTTTTTTAAAGAAAAAATTGTGTGTACCACACCGTTGGGGACATGTCTCCAAGCCATTCAGTCACGAAGTTGATATCCTATTCTGTTACATATAAAAGAGTTGTGTGTGTTTTTTGTGTATGTCATTTAAGCGGTCCAAAACTTATGCCGTGGGGGTAACGGAAATCGTTGAACACGAATCTGAAGTTCGCGTTTGATGCTTCGATCGATCATCAACCGATATTGGTCAACTTATCGATTCTTTGTGGATGTCATTTAGCGGTTCGAAACATCAGCCCGGGGATAATTGAGGTCACTGAACACGATTCTAAATTTCGTTTTTAAAGTTTCGATCGCCATCAACTGATATTGATCAAATTATCGATTCTTTGTGGATGTCAATCGAGCGGTCCGAAACTTCAGCTCTGGGGATAAGCGAGGTCACTGAACACATAGTCTTTCATTGCCCTCTCATAAGACCTCGACCTCCTGGAGGCCGTGCGTCCAGGGCGAGGTTATGTTTATTACCAGGTAGTAGGACATGTCTATTAATCGTTGCTCAATCGTTGCTTACCGCCGTCTCTGCTTCTGTGAATGGACCATATAGTGAAGTAGCACAAATTATCCACTCTATAGTCAATAAAGGGTGTCGCCGATTCGCCTACGCACTTCGACGGTGTTTTCGAACTTCCAGTGGCACTTCACTCCTTCTCTTCGAAAAAAAAAGCCTAGAGCCGGGCCTGACTCTTGTTATGGGCTTAGAAATGTAGAGAGGGTTATTAGAGCGATAGTGAAAGCAATAAATTGTGTAATCAATAGACTCACACGTCACGTTCCTTTTACGTAGTTGTCAATTTTTAAACGTGACAAGAGGCACTGCACAGGTTAGTGTGGCCAAGTAGTAACAGAATTTTGACAAGCAGTCAGTCCATGCGGAATAAATCAAGTCTGAAATGCAAGGTTTCAGTCGAGTGCATGGCGCAATCTTGACTATTGGCACGCTACAGAAATTTCGTTAGTCTGTGCTTTCATATGAGTGTCAAACCTCTTCAAGAGCTTCACTATCACCAGTGATAGAATCACTCAAAGAGTACATGCATTTTTTTTTAGGATGCCCTGCATTTTTCGCAAGCCATAATGTGTTTCTAACTTTCAAACCTTTAAAGAAGCTCATATCAATCGAAACGGCCACTTTTTGGAGAAATTATAACAAATATTCAAGCGAAAACAACCATTCGAGTATAAAATGCAAGGTTTCAGACGAGTGCATGACGCAATCCATGCCGCTCATTTGTCAGAAAATTTTTACTGTCTCAAAATTTTATATGAGCCATAAAGTTCTTCAGTGCCTTTACTCTGAGCAAGGTTATCACACTTCAAACAGCGTATACATTTTTGAGACACACTGTATTTATGAACATAAATTTTGTAATTGAATTCTGTGTAGAATGTTGTCTTAAAAACATGTCCCCAACGGTGTCATCCACAATTTTCTCCTTAAAAAAGAGCTCCCTAGAAGGTATTTAGTTGCGTAGTTGAATTCTGTGTGAAATGTTAGTCTGGAAACATTCCTTTTACAGCTTCGTAGCAGGTTTGCGAAGAATTATTTTCCAGTTTCAAATTTGAAGAATATTGCATCAACTGTGGCATTGATAAGCTTGAGGTATAGCCATTAGATCTTCTTCTTCTTCTTCTTCAGCGTTTGTCCCGCATCGTAGCGGGGTCCGCTATTCTGGTGTTATGACGCCACCTTTCCCGATCCAGCGCTAGATCAGGGTAAACACCAGTAATCTTCAAGTCCGCATGTAACGTATCAGCCCAGCGCTGCTTCGGGCGCCCTCTAGGCCGCTTTCCTATTACCTCGAAGTTAAGGCCTATCTTGCGGACGCTGTCTTCCTTTCCACGCAGAACGTGGCCGTACCATCGCAAGCGAGCTTCGCGCATCTTGTCCGCTATCGGCGCGACACCGAACTTCTGCCGAATAGCTTCGTTTCGAATGCAGTCCATGCGCGTGACTCCAGCCGTCTTGGACCAAGCTGCACTCACGCGTGAATTCACTTCAATCATCAGTTTGCCGTCAGACGTGACTGCTGATCCCAGGTACTTAAAGACCGAAGTGCGTGGGAGCTCGATGCCGTTAACCTTGATGGAGCTGGACTCAGTAACATCCGTCGTTAGATATTCGGTCTTCTTCACGTTCAATTTGAGTCCAAACCGCTCCAAGCGATCACACCAAGCTTGCACCTCTCGCTCGAGTTCATCTTTATCTTCGCTAGCGAGCATTACGTCATCAGCATAAAGCAACGTCCAAGGGACGGGGTTCTGAAGATCTCGAGTGATGGCATCCATGACGACAACAAAGAGGAGTGGGGAAAGCGCAGAACCCTGATGTACCCCGACAGAGATGGGAAACTCCATCGAGGTTCCAGCTGCAGCTTGAACTCGACTCTTTGGACAAGAGTAAAGAATTCGCACCCACTCTATGAGCTCTTCAGGAACTCCATGATGTCGCAAGGCGTACCATATCACTTCACGCGGTACGCGGTCAAAGGCCTTCTCTAAGTCGAGAAAGGCGATATGCACCGACTTCTGTTTCTCGCGGTGCTTCTCTATCAGGAGTCGGGCGGCGTGAATGGCATCAATGGTGCCACAGCCAGCCACGAAGCCGCACTGATTGCTGGACAGCTGGACGATGTCACGAATTCGTCCGTCGATAATTCGCTCAAAGATCTTCATGCTGTGCGAAAGCAAGCGAATCGGACGGTAATTGGAGCAGTCTGCAGGACTGCCCTTCTTCTTCCAAATCGGAATCGTCGTACTTTGGCGCCAACACTCAGGCACTTTTTTCTCCGCCACAACCTGATTAAAGAACTTCGCCAACCACTCAGCAGGGTACCAAAACTTCGACTTCCACCGTTCTGCTGCCACGTCGTCGGGCCCAGTCGCTTTGCCTGGCCTCATCTTCTTCAAAGCCGCTTCTCCTCCACGGTGATCTTCTGAACGGGGCCGTGGGTTGGAGCCGTTGAGGGGATGGCTGGATGAGGAAATTCTACTGTAGAGATTTCCTCAAAGTAATCGCGCCATCGCTTCAATGCCTTCTTGCGGTCCATAAGAAGATGGCCGTTCTCATCATTGATGCCGAAGAACTTCTCGACGTCCTCGGTCTGACGATGGCGATTCTTTGCGAGTCGGTACAGATACCGCTCACCATCGCGCGACTCGAGCTTCTCGTTGACATCTCCATAATGAGTGGCTTTTGCAACAGCCACTGCCTTCTTTGCAGCTTTCTTCGCTTCTTGGTACTTCCGCCAGTTATCGGCTGTCTTTTCGCCGAGAAACACGTGATATAGCGTCTTCTTCTCTCGAACTTTGGCTTTCACGTCATCTGTCCACAGCCAGGCCTGCTTGTCGACCTTCCGTCGTCCAGGCTTCGTGATGCCGAGCTCCGACCGTGCAGCGTGACGAATCGCGTCGGTGGCCTTCTCCCAAGTTTCGTCGACAGTTGTCACTGTCGGTAACCGCACGCGAGAAATCACAGCTGCTTCCTTCTCTTTCATTCGCCACCACTTGATTCTTGGTGCACCGCATCGCTCGACCTGCTTCAGCCTCGGAGGGGCGATCTTTAAAGTACAGATCAGCGGTCGATGCTGTGGGGCGACCGTCTCATACGGCACGACCTTCGCGTCTGTGACAAGACTTCGGTCTCGATCCTTCACAAGGACAAAGTCTATCTGAGTCCTGGTGTTCCCACTATAGAACGAGATGAGGTGGGAATCGCGTTTGCGAAATACGGTGTTCACTATGGTGAGGTTGTGCGATTCCGCATATTCAAGGATACGCTCACCATCTGCGTTACGCGACCCGTATCCGAACCCACCATGACAGCCGTACCCGTCTTTCGTCGGGCCGACGTGCCCGTTGAGGTCACCAGCGACTATGATGACATCTTTCGACGGTACCTCTGCTGTCTTCTCATCAAGCAGGCTCCAAAACTCTTCCTTGGCTTGATCCGAGCAGCCAGTCTGCGGAGCATACGCAGAGAAGAAGTGATAGAGTCGCTCCTTCGCGGCGACAACGATCTTCATCAATCGATCGTCAAAGCGCTCGACGCTTACAATCGCGTCACGAAATCGTTCGGAGACGATTATTCCGACACCACTGGTGGTCCTGGGACTTCCACATAGAACGGCCTTGAAGCCTCGTCCTATGTCCCTTGACTTGCGGCAGGACCACCTCGTCTCCTGCACCGCACAGAAATCAACTCTTCTACGCTCCAGTGCTTCAACCAACTCGCACGAGCGGCCCGTCAACGTACCCACATTCAGCGTAGCCACGCGGGTCCTGCTTACGTTACGGGACTTTCGGACTAACTCAGTTGCCCCCCGATGCCGTCCTCGCATCAGGGACCCTCGCATACTTTCCACACTCGCCGGGCTTTGCGAGTGCGCGTCGGCTCCCGCGGACGCCGTAGCACTATCTCGATACTCATGTAACGTCATCAACCATGTGACGTGACATGGGTCTTCGTAGGCCGGCCTGTCACAAGGGCCTGTCGCCTGCAATCGAATGTCCGTGATCGGCTTAGCTCGCAGAGCGAGCAGTTTCCAGTGGCACCACGTGGAGGAACGGACATCGCCACCAGGTATAGCTCATTAGATAGAGCTCAAAATTCTGATGTAGAGTTATGTTTGTTTCACGCCAACAGGTATCTTTACACTGGTTTTGTAAATCCTCTGAACATCCTATTGACTGCAGTCCCAGCAAATCTGGTCGACCTGTGGCTCCGCTCGTTCGTCGGGCCGTCGTCCTGGGGCCGCCGACGACGGCCTCCGTCGGGCCGTTGTCCGCCGCGCGCGCGACGGGTGCCACAGCGTGAGCGGAGACGGCGAGCGGGGGATGACGCCGCAGGTATGGCCACCTGGGCGCGCGGCGGCGGCGCCTACAACCAGCCGATACGAACGCCCCCCTCCCCTGGTGCCCGGGAGGTCGACGACTAGGACAGCGTGTAAGCGCTGTTCCTCGGAGGTTGGAATTCACTGGAGCAATTTTACTGTGGTAAATGGGAGGAGAAAACATACGTATATTGTTGAAGCCGAAGTTTCCAATAGTTATTGTGTTCATGGAGGTTCAATGAGTAGTGGTAATATCGAATTACTATAGAGGAAGCTAGGCATTGACACGTATACGCTGCAACCGTAGAAGCACACCGTTATATATTTGTGCAGCTACGGAGAACCTGGCAGTTATCGAGGAGAACGGGCAGACTTTGCAAATGTGGGGTACTGAGCGGGCTGGTACCCGCTGGGGAGAGCACAGAACTAGGCAAGAGGAGGAACTCAGAGGTCTGGCACATCTAGCCTATCCGTTTTAACGTTTTATCTGTCCTACCAGTGCGATGCGGGCACCAGCCCGCTTAGTGCATGAATGAACACCACTCGCGTCGTAACTCCCCTCAAGTGGGGTTACAAAGCTATATCGCAGCAGTCATTTACAAATCCTCTCCGTTGAATAGGTAGGCAGAAGACATTTCCATTTTCACTCCCGTAAGGAAACCGCGACAACCGACAACCGACAACGCGACATAATCAGCGAGTTTCACCCTGCTTGGGGCAGCCCCAAGAAGGGGGTCCACCTCACAATGGGACGTGCGTTCTACGCCTCGTCCTCTTGACGCACCCACCCCAACCTCCTGGGCTTCCTCGAGAATCTAGTGGTTGCCTCACACTGTAAATTGTGCTGTATGAGTTTCCAATTCAGCTATTTTTTAAACGTGTGTATAATCCCCCTCACTGGGGTTGTTGCACCCCCTACTTTTCCGAAGCTCCATTTCCACTTTAAAAGATAAAGGATAAAGGACGGCGTTATTCAATCCCCTTTGGGATGCGCCATGCATTCTACTTCTACGGGATGTCGTGGAGGCGAGTTGGATGCGTATTTGGCCATACAATGACTTGCGGTGGCCAGCCGATGAACAAGTCAGCGCTCTATCCTTCCCAAACAAGTCTGGTACCAACATACCGACCCCGGAGGGATGGATGGCTTGGTTTGCCTGGGCGGGAAATCCGAACCAGGAACCTGGTATCGGGTGCAGGCGACAGCCGGCGCCTCCTCCGACTGCGCTCCACGCGCCCATTTCCACTTTAAGCTCAAACAAAAAGCCCCGTTGCATCCCGTCACTGCCTGGGAACGCTCAGTTTCTTATCCAGTCGAGACCTGCGCGTCGTCCTTCTTGCTAGAATTAGCCACACAGGAGTTTGCTGACGAACGTCACCACTCAGCCAGGCCATACCGAGTAGCACCGAATCGAGACGGAAGAATACAGAAAGCATAAGGAGAATGCCTAGGCATCAAGATGAGAGCTTAAGAGTTCGGATCAATGTCAGACGGGAGTGCGCAACCACGCACTACGCACACCAAAACCCTTCGCAACTGCGGCCCCTCGTGTGGCGAACCGCTCCCTTGAATTTCCTCAGGATGCAGCGTGACAGCGGGTGCACGCTTGAACTGGCGCTCGGTCGAAATCAGGGCAGTGAATGAGCGAGCACAGTGAGCAGGTCCGGACACGACTGAGCACATTGTTTCGAGCTGACGCAGAGACCTGCACATCTCCATAGGATTTAAATTGACGGCAATAGACCACAAACCGAAGATCTAACCAGGAAACTATCTCAACGGTAGGTCGGAACGGCGCAAGTGTTGTATATGGGCAAAATCGCCTCTCTCTGGGAAACAACAAAACGCAACTATCTCGACCCCAATACAACTCTGCACAGAGTCAGGGACGACGGAAGTTGGGCCGTTGGCGACGTTAGCGCTATGCCTGGAGGCGGAGGGCGGGCTCAAGTTGGCTGGAAACAGCGATGATGAGCGAGCGATGGTGGCGCAGTGCGTAGAGGGGTGGCGTAATCCCCACAATCGCCGTTTCCAGCCAACTTGAGCCCGCCCTCTGCCTCCAGGCATATGGCTAACACCGCCAACGGCCCAACTTCTGTCGTCCCTAACTTTGCGAAGAGTTGTATTGGGGTCGAGATATATGCATTTTCTTGTTTCCCAGAGAGAGGCGATTCTGCCCATATACAACACTTGGGCCGTTCCGACCTACCGTTGAGATAGTTTCCTGGTAAGACGAACGTCTCTTCGCATCTTATTGTTGGAGCTAACGGTGCTCTACGACTATGCCGCAGCATTTCCCGAGGAGCACTAATGCTGCATGTGAAGAAGACTACCTATATTAAGGCCGTGAATAAGGTAGATGGATAAACCACATTTCATATCTGACACAGCCGACCTTCTGGAGCGCACCCAAATATTCTTCATCAACAACCCTCCCACCTCTTAGAAGTGGAAACCTCCGTAGGCAGTGTGCAGAACGCATGAACACGGATAGCGATATTAACCAATCTTCATGTAAATATTCATACACGAAACACCACAACAAATCAATTTCAACGGCGGATAACAAGGAACAAGGCAGCCCAACAAGACGCGGTCCCGTCCACCTCTGGAAACTCCTCAGTTGGCCTGGGTGACCTCCACGTTCACTCCGGGTTCGATGGAGATGGAGGTGATCTGGCGCAGGAGATCAGCAGGTGTGTGCAGGTTAATGAGACGCTTGTGGATACGCATCTGAAGTAGTGACATCATGGTGCCGACAGCAACGAACGGAAATGTCCCTGATCGACGAACCTGGAAGCGATCCCAAGTCTTCGAACCCTCTCCGCAGGGGGTTTTGCGGGTAGTGATGCGCAGCACCTTGGTCGGAAGGCGAATGGGGCCCTTCACGACGAGGTTCTCATTCTTAGCTCCTTCGATTAGCTGAGCGCACACTAAAACACTTCAAATACAACCTCACTGAATCACAACTGCAAAACGACAAAAACCTTTTTTCGTAACCCCTGCTTTCCAACAACATGCGACTGCCGGCATACAAAATGCTTTTATAGCACTTCAACGCGCCAAAAGGAAGGCCAAGGTCAGACTGAGCATAGACAAGGGACAAGGGCAAGGGGATTCCTGTTTGTGTTCTCTTTCTGACATTACCGCCCCCAACATCTTTATCGTAGACTGTCGGGAGTATTTCCTAAGCGGATGCGAGGTGAGGAGACTATCCAATCAGAACACCGGCTGCAGCTTCTCATTCAACGTGCGTAAAAACATGAAGTACGAACGAACTTTCACGCAATGTTGCGAACATAATGCATTTAGCGGCCTTTCGTAAGTGGTAACGACCTTGGCAGACTTCTTGGTGCAAAGTAGAGTACTCGAAGTTCTTTTCGACTGACCTTTCAACCGAGAGATGGTACTCGCGACATCTAGCTGTTCTTTCCTCAGGATAGAAAAGAATACGTGGTGCCCCACCTCTTCCATGCTGCCAGCGGAACGGACATTTATCAATCGCTTGGACCACGTGCATGCAAGCATCGCAATGAAGAGGTGCTTTGCGGGCTTGCATCGCAACCACGAGTAAGTCAGATCAGTCACATGCCGGTGTCCCTCCACCTTTTCAGAAGAGTTCCGCTCGAACAACTTAATAATTTCGACCAACTTTTCGTTCGACGAATTCAAAATCGTATATAGCGTTGTTTGGACATTGCTCGAATTCGAATATATCAGCGAAGCAATGTTCGACTTCGTACAAATGGTATTGTCCGGAAACCAATATCGGGAGTAAGCATTTTTAGAATACTGTTGGAAGACCAACATCGCAACGAAACATTTTTCGAACACTGCTTCAATCCCAATTTCGAGGCGATACATTGCTCAAACATTGCTCGTGCGATGTCTGAGCTCTTCTGCAATAAAGAACTGCTACCGTAGCAAACCTTGCTATATATGACGCACCATAAACCAAACTATCTTGCTGCACAAGTTCAATTTGAACTTCACCTCCCGGCAAACTGAACCTCAGCATCGTTAATGTACAGTCTGTTTAGAAAGCTTCGGAGAACAGTGAGTGCAATAGACAGCACATGTAAAAAAACTGCGGCACCCAGTCAATGCAGCCTAATATGCCAAACTTTTTGAAGAATGTGAAAAGAAATGCAGTTTGAATGTCAAAAGAACTACCCAGAGCGAGTTCTGATTTAGTGTGCGCTTAGACCCCGTGATGTCCCATTGCAGCATAGGGTCTCTTAAAACCTTTCCCATACAAGGAAATGAAGAAAAAAACTAATAATAATTCTGTGCTCCTTCCTCTAGCAGTAAGATGTGCTTACGCCTGAACCTACTTAAGCAGCGACGATTTTTCCGCAGAAATGGACGAGTTTTCATACTGCACACACACAGGCGATCGTTGTGCGATCGCACAAATGTCAAGCCCCCCCCCCCCCTTCCTACACCAAATGTCCCAACGGCAAATAGACGTTGATACATGATTGAACGAACCCAAAAGAATACAAGATTCGATTACGTGCCTTAAACGTCGCATACGGCATACATGAATGATGGAATGTCATGCTTTGTGTTTTATCGGGTTATAACATCGAAAAAAAGGTGCAGCTCAGCATTTTTCAAGCTGATGTTATTGCTGAAATAGTAACAATGTCCTTTAGCCTACTGACTGTTCTTACCGTGATTTAAATCTTGTGGTTCCACGTCCATGACCGGCGTATTATTTATGGATGAGAAACTATGAGAACGATGAGTATTTCTAGCTATATTTTGTTTGCAGATTCAACGCCGCGCAAAGCATCCATCAAATTAACCTTAGCCAGGCAATCCTTCTTCAGCTTGGAACTCCAAAATTTTCATGAGCTTACGCTGGTAGCATTAAGCAATGCATTAAGTCCAAAATTTATACATGATTTTTCTACACCTACATGATTTTTCTCGCCATTCAAGAGGGGATTGAATCTTCATCCCGAACGACAAGCCTAATACCAATTCGCTGACCGCGAAGGGATGGAAGCATGGTTAATCTAGGTGGGAGACCCCAACCAAGAATCTGAAATCGGGTTTGGCAGGAGTAGATGGACCACATCCCGGAATTCCTTCCCTTGCCTAACTCTGCGCTTTCTACCCCCAGAATCTCCAAATGGAGGGATGCGTAGTTTTAGTGCTAAGCCCTCACGTCAGGAAAACCGTCGCCGCAAGCGTTATCCGATCCAAACTAACGCCAAGCTTACAGTCGTGTGATAGAAGGAAAACACATGGGCCGGTACGCATATCTCGCTCGGAGCCGTCGGGGAATAATTTAAAGGGCGGCGGAATCCCGCGATGCACACCTCAGGGGAGATATCGTATTTCCCATCCAGCTCGGGGTCGTGCCCCCCCCCCCCACCCCCACCCCTACTCCGACGTGAGGGGAATGCTGCAGACGGCAAAGCAAAACGTACGATTTCTTCGCCGGCTGAGTGAGGAAAAGAAGTATTTAGCTGTGTT